>OY720685.1:30417589-31104430 GCA_963170755.1 Amphimallon solstitiale | reverse complement strand
ATTAAAGTGCATAAAGGATTTAAATAAATAAATAAATACTTACTATAAAAGGATTGATCTGTTGAAAAATTCCGAAACGATTGAGGGACCATAGGTGGTAAAGTTTTCCTGAGACTAAGTAAGAACGAGCATACCCTGTCCGATAAAGGGAATTTGATCCAGTCTAATATCCGAGTCCGAGGTAGGAGATTTGAACAAGTATAATATCCAGTACGAGGAACCAAGTACGTGTATGTCTAGTACAAAATCCAGTTCGTACACTTGAAATACATTTTCACGAAGCACAACAGCTGTTCGATTGAGGGATTCAAGTTTATCCAAGTCTACAAGGAGACAGAAATGAATAAATTTCCTTATCAAGAAGTAACCCTATTGTAAAACAAGGTTGTATTAGTTATTTGTAACATTTTATTTGAATATCTCTATTATTCCATGATTTAAATAATTATCGATCAATTAATTTATCTTCAAAATATTTCTGTTATAAATTACAGCTATAAATAACGATAATGTGGTACTAGTTGTATTTTAAAGTCATAAAATTCATTTATAAAAGGTTATACACTGAAAATAAATAAACTTACCTTCTGGTATATAGATATTGTATAAAATTCTTATCAATATATAGAATGCATAATTTACGACATATTTGCAAAAAATCGCTATTCGGTAAGAATAAAACTGTTTCTTGCGGTCCGAATTTTGAAGTTTCTTTTATACAAAAGATATTGAAAAGTATGTTTTAAATACTTTTATAGAAACTACCACCAGAGGCGCTAAATATTTGATAAATTTATATAATCTGCAGTTTAGTTGTAATTCAAGAGATTGAAACCTACAATTGCTATTCTAGTTAACGACAGATGACGCTCCTAAAAAAATTATTATTTTAGGTAATTTATTTCGGTACTGAATAAGTTAGTTTACATATATTTCTTTCTGTTATTTGAAAATATTATAATTATTTTTGTCTAATAATTGACAAAACCATTTTTACTAAATATAGGATTCAAAATTTCATTTAATTTCTACCCATATGATCATAAAACTTAAGGTCTATAGTTGCTTGCAATCATTTCTGCACAAAAAACTGTTACATCAACTATGCACACAAAGTTACCTTGTGCGTACTTTTTTTTTCTATTTATAATATAATAATAATATAATATAATGATTTATTGAATATAAATTCCAAGAGCTCCTTCTTTGAATAAAATTAATGTTTGGGGGAATATTATTATAAAAATACAATCTAGGAAGAGGACTGAGTTTAGTGAACAAACTGGAAAATATCCTAATGTAAACACTTATATATAGCACAGGTAATATACAGGCTGGCGCACCACATTTCCGTCGGTTTATACAGGGTTTATTTGAAATAAGGGGACAGAGTATGATAAATGGAAAGGTGCAATTACGTAGAATATAAATTCCAAAAATTGTGAGTCAATTACGACACGAACGCCAAAATTGAAAACCCCCGAAAAGTGTTTAATGTGCCGCCTATGGATTTAGCATGTGTCTATATGTCGTAGGTATCGCGACAGACGTTGACGGTTCCACACAGGTTGAAGAGACGTAATAATTTCCATCGAAGTAAATAAACACGCATAGATATACGCAATAACAGCTGTAGACGTTATAAAAACCCCAATGATAGCATTGTTTACTATTTCTAAACAGGTGTTCATGCTAAGAGTTCAACAACCTTAATATGAAATATCAGCTGTTAAAATATCTTATTTTTCAACAAAGAGAATTTTTTTATTGAGATGGATTATTTAGATATTACGTTTTCCTCCGCTATTACTGTTATTATGATTAAATTCAACGACTTTTTACTTCTTATTTCTCACAAAAACAAATTTGTGTTGTAAAATTTGCCCAACTCTACTTGTGAGAAACTTTTATTTTAATTGAACGCAAGTAAATTAAAAAAAACATGATTTATTTCAGGGAGTCTATTCTTGAATCGTTCGAAGCGACGAGGTAATGCGATGCGGTCGAACGGTCCAGTAACGCATGGTCTGTCAAATCCGTATTCTCGAAATATCGCATCGAGTGTGCGTTACGGATGCACGTCGAAGTAGAATCGGACGGTCATGAATAGAATAGGCGATCCTTTTCTATTCAATGGCAAGCATGATAACCAATGCCAGCAGGGTATTTAAAATTCACAGCGGGCGGGTAATACTTAAAAGATACGCATACAACAATTATACCCATCAATTGTCTATGTACGTTACACTTGTTTCTTCATATATTTTCAAATTATAATTGTATTTTCGGAACATTTGCGCCCTTTCGTTGACCAGCTACCGCGTTATAAACATGGAACGCAGACGAAGTGCCATTTCTCAAGAACAAAAAGCAGAGCGTAGGAAATATTCAGAGGGAACTGGCGTTGGCCCCTAAATGCGTGGTGGAGGCATTTGCCACGAAAATATAATTAAATTACTTAATCCCATAAGTATAAGTGGAATATCAATAGTAGAAACGCCGATAGATTTGTAAGTTTAAATAAATTAATGCTTTATTAATAACTGAATAAAAAACATTTTTAGGACTTTGATCCAATAGTAATTAAATTCCCAAGACTATTTTAGCTTTCACTTGGTTTTATTCAAATAGATTTACAACAATGTACAAAGTATCAACCAAATTCTACATGTATCTCAATTAATAAGTAATTTATAGATATAAAATGTATAACATTAATCATTCATATATATAATTATCACAGAAAATGAATATTTATTCCACGACAAACTAGGTGAAACAAAAACTAAATCAATGAGTAAGTGTACAAACATAAGTAAATTTCAAATATATTAATTAAATATAATTTTTTAATTCAAGAGATCCACAACCAAGTACATCATCAACCACATCAGTTGTACATTGATAGAATGATATCCCTTTCTATTTACAAAAATATGCTCTGGATACACTGGATCATCTTTTACTGGCACTACTATGGCTACATGAGGCCAATCAATACACCCAATAAAACCCGGAAAGCCATATTTTCTGTAAAATCTGAAATAAAATTGTTAGTTTCACTTATAATTTAGTTACAGAATTCCTTATATTTGCAATTTCCCTTACGTTTTTTGGAAACTTCACGCATGCATTGAATATATCATTAATATTCACTGCCCGTAGCAAAAAATCTTAGTACTGTTAGAAACTATAAATAAAATAGTCACCCACATAACATCCTCACCTATTATATTTGATACTACCTTTATTTCAGCATTTAAGCTGAAGCCCGAGATGGGGTAGCAGTATTAACCTCAACTAAATGTATTATGTGTTAAGGCTTTTGATAACCAAACCATTTTTATAAATTGATGTTCAGTCATATCAAATGCATTACTTTTAGTATATGCTGTTCTATTTGCTCTTAATGCATCTTCTTCCAGAATGTCTGATTTCATTAACAAATATATTTGCAGCTCGTATTACATTTGCCATCTAAAATATTAATTCTTTCACCAACAGTTCCATAAGTAATTAATGAATAAAATGCTAATAAAAATAAAAGTGTGATGTATAGAATGTCACCAGAAATGTAAGAATTTAACAAGTGCGTGTATTTAGTTGTTATAATAATAATTGTAGGTGTAACTACTTACTTTTATCCTAAAATCGTTGAGTTAAAAACATTCTAATTCTATTTAGCAAAATCGACAACGTAAACAAAAACCTGGAAAGAAAAAATGTAAATGTGTAAAAGAATTTAAAAAAAAATTTTTTCCAGTACATGTAAATATTTATACAACATCCTACTGACTAATAATTGTTCTTCCACTAGTAATAAGAACTAGTTTCAGATTTAAATTAACATAATAATGTATTCAACTGTCAAATATTCATCTGTAACGAACGCAAAGACCATTCGATGTGTTTCATACGCCGGACAGCGCATAGGCGATCTCATTCGGAACGAAAATTGATTCCAGAATACCAATTCGAACGAAATAAGATCAGAGACTTTAAACATTTAAACAAAATAAGATAGGCGACCGCAACGGACGTACGATCTCAGTTCAAGAATAGACCCCCAGGGGCCCGATTCTCGAACTTAAGAGAACTGAACGTTCTATTGAGAGAAGTGATAGATCACACTCCCATCCCTCGTTCTCCTAACTTCAAGAATAGCTGTTTTTAGGTAGGGATGTGTGTCGATCGTGTAGGAAATAGCAGTGCAATGTTGCCAGGTTGCAAATGAAGGCGAATTAGGACAATTGTTGTATAGAACAGTGTATATTAGGTAATATGTAATATGAACACTATTTCTTTTAAATAGCGTGTGTAATGTTGAAAGGTTTTATGGGATATATCAGTTGGATTTCCGGAAAGTGTTAGGCTAAACATCGAAATGTGAATATTGTTTTCTACGTATCATACATGTAGAAATAATGTAACATATATTAAAGTAATAAAAATAATAAAATAAAATAAAACACCTTTTTCACAAAATTAGTTTAATAACTATTTAAACATATTACCTGTTATGTATTTAAACACTCAATTTACTTATTCAACACTTTACTTTATTGAACTCTTTAAAAATACAATACATTGCCATAAGAAAAATAACGAAATGAATAATGACACCATGTCAACGTAACTGTGTGTAGAAGCTTGTTATTTTTGTGTCGTTGCTCACATATATATAAGTGGTCAGTGTTGCCAACTTGTATACACATACACAACACTCCTCCACCGACAAGATTAATTTATACTCAACATATAAATTATAGGTTTAATCTATCTGGTATCTTAATATTCCTTTTCGGCCTAGAACAACCAACAGCTGTGGAATCTAGAGAACAAGGTGAAATCACCCTCTCAACCGCATTGGTTGTTCCTGGTTCACAATCCTGTTTATCAATGTTTACACAAGTATAATGTCTATTTTTATTAACAAGGTTTGAACAATTTGAATTTATAATATTTTCAGTATTCATCTGAGGAGTTTTATTTATTTGATTTAAATGTCTTTTCCAAATTAAGTTTGTACCATTTACTTTACACAAGTACACTCTTAAACCTAATATTTTTACAATTTTAGCCTTAACGAAACTTTTTTTATTTAATAATCTAAAATCTCTCACATATACCTCTTCCCCTATCTTAAATGTGTCTATCCTACCCTGCTTAATAATTTTTGTTTCAATTTTAGTGTTTATGTTGTCTGGTTTTAGTTTGTTAAATCTAATTCTTATTGGTCTGCTAAACATCAAATAGGAAGGTGTATTATTTATGGTACAATGTGTGCTTGTACGATAATCTAACAAATATCTTGCTAAAATGCAAGAGATTGATGCATCATTGTTTTCATGGTCATTAAAAGCTTTTGCTAACCCCATTTTTACTGATTTAACTACATTTTCAGCGGCCCCATTGCTAGCTGGATGATATGGTGCTGTTAAAGTATGTCTGATTCCATTCCGAAGACAAAAGGTGTTAAAATCATTTGAAATAAATTGCGGACCATTATCCGTGACTAATTGGTTTGGAATACCGAAACGCACAAACATTAGCCGTAAAGTATCGATAGTAGACTTTGTAGTTGTAGATGGCATCTCTACAACTTCTGGCCAGCGACTGAAAGCGTCTATGAGAACTAAGAACATTTTATTTTGCACCGGGCCAAAAAAATCTACATGAACTCGGTCGAAAACGTGCCTAGCTGAATTATAAGATATAACAGCCGCTTTTGGTGATTCTGGTCTGACTCTATTGCATGCATCGCAACTTTTCGCTAATAATTCAATGTCGGCATCAATAGACGGCCACCAAAAATAAGATCTGGCCTTACTTTTCATTTTAACTATACCAGCATGAGCTGAGTGTAATTCTTTCAAAAGTTGATTCTGAAATTTCTTAGGTATAACTACTCGGTGTCCTAACATGATTATTTCGTTTTCAATTGTTAAATCTAATTTCCTTATAAAATATGGTTTTAGAAAATTTCTTTCTTTTGACAAATAATGCGGCCAACCGTCTCTAATATATTTAAATATATTTACTAATATGGTGTCTTTTTGAATCTCGTCTCTGATATGTTCTGCAATAATGGGCATTTCTGAATTATCTGTAACAAAATTTAGATAAGAATATTCTTTTTTGACTTTATGCTCATTTTTTAAAGGCAAACGTGATAAAAAATCGGCACTGACATTTGTCGTCCCTTTAATATATGCTATTTTAAAATCAAAACTATTTAGAAAAACAGCCCATCTCTGCAAACGACTTGCCGCCATTGCGGGAACTCCTTTTTTATCACCGAAAATATAAATTAATGGTTTATGATCGGTTTCAATTACGAATGTATGACCACACAAGTATTGATAAAATTTTTTTACTGAGAAAAATATTGCTAGAGCTTCCTTATCAATCATTGAGTATTTTAGTTCTACTGAATTTAAAGTCCTGGAAACATAGCTAATAGGTCTTTTACTTCCATCTGGAAAAACATGCGATAGCACTCCAGCCACTCCATATGAACTTGCATCGCAGGTTAATACAATAGGTAAGTCAGGATTGAAATGCACTAATATTTTCTCTGAAATCATCTCTTCTTTAATTTTTAAAAATGATTGATTACATTCCTCGTCCCAATTAAATTTAACATCTTTTGAAAGCAATTTATACAACGGTTTTAACAATGTGGATATATCTGGTACAAATCTTGCATAATAATTTGCCATCCCAACAAATGACTTAACCTGAGTTACATTTTCGGGTACCGGACAGTCTGAGATAGCTTTTACTTTTGACATATTTTTTTTTAATCCGTCTTTATTAATAATGTGTCCTAAATATTTAATTTCATTTTGAAAGAAAATACATTTTTCTCGCTTTAATTTGAGTCCTGCATCAAATAACTTTTGAAAAACAGTTTTTAAATTTTCTAAGTGTTCTCTATCATTTATGCCTGTAACAACTATATCATCTAGAAAAAATACAACCCCCCTAATTCCTTGTAAAATTTTTTCCATGACATTTTGAAAAATAGCGCAAGCGGGTTTAGTTCCAAATGGTAAACGCTCCATTCTATAAATTCCTTTGTGTGTGCTCCACGCTAGTAGGTCTTTTGTAGTGTCTTCTAGTTCTAATTGGTTATAAGCATGACTTAAATCTAATTTAGAAAATTTTTCCCCGCCTTGAAGCGTTGTAAATAGTTCTTCTATTCGTGGAAGAGGATATTTAACGTCTTTCAAATAAGGATTTACGGTAATTTTATAGTCAGCACATAATCTTAATGAGCCATCTTTTTTTAAAACTGGTACTAATGGAGTACCCCAATCTGAAGTCGAAATAGGTGTAATTATGCCGGCTTTTTGCAAACGACATAACTCTTTTTCTACTTTGTCTTTATAGGCAAATGGTAAATTCCTGGGTTTACAAAATTTTGGGTTAACCTTTTCAATTAAATTTAGCTTAATTTTTTCATACCTAAAATGCCCTATTTCATCTTTAAAAAGTTCTCCATATTGACTTATTATGTCATTTATATTGTTAACAATACCTAAATCTTCCTTTTTTTCCATTGTTAATAATAAATTTTTGTTTGGTGAAACACTTAAATTAAATATGCTTAACAAATCCCGTCCTAAAAGAGGAGGACCATTTCCTTTAATTATTATAAGGTCTACTTGCTTAACAATGTCGTTAATTTTTAATGGAACATGCAATATGCCTGCTGGATAAATGTTAGTGCCACTATATGTTTTTAGCGTCGTCTTGCACTCTTTTAATTTAATATTATTAAAGTTGTCTACATATGTATTATAATTAAGAGCAGATACTGCTGAACCAGTATCAATATCCATTACAAATGGAATATCCTTAATAAAAACTTTAATTTTAAAATTGTGTGTAATAATGGTGCTATTATTAATATTGAAAAAGCATTTATCGTCTAAATCTACAGAAGAATTTGATGAATCTGAATTTGTTACTTCTAAAAAATTTTGTTTCTTTTCATTGCATGCTGCAGCAATATGCCCTACTTTATTACAAATCTTACATTTATAAGTCTTATAATTACACTTACTAAAATTATGATTAGGTTTACCACATGCAAAGCATTTGAGCCTGGAATCCTTTTCCGATTTCTCCCCATTTGTCTCTTCTTTCTTCTTCCCGAACTTTAAATAAGATTCACCTTGCTTTGGTTTGTTTAGCTTTGTTTTCAATTTACTATGACCTTTCTCCATTTGAAAAACTTCTGGCCTCAAATCAGTACTCAGCTTAAGGGATGCTTCCTTTTTGACTGCCATATCTACGATATCTTGAAGACTTTTTGAACTGGGATCTTCTTCACACATCCTATCAAGTATCTTTCCTTTGCACATGCCCGTAACAAATTTGTCTTTTAGAATGAATTCTAGACTGTTACCAAATTTACAATTTACTGCTAATTTCTTAATTCTTGCGTACCAAAAATTTATACCTTCATTTGGTTTTTGTTGCGCCTCGTAAAATGTAATTCTTTCATTAAAAGTGGATATTCGCCTTGTAAACTGCTTACTTAATATTTCACATAATTCTTCGTAAGTTTTTTTGTTAGGTGTATCTGGATCACATAAATCACGAAGTGTCGTATATACTGACGAAGATAAAGTTGTAATAAGCACTGCTACTTTCTTTTCTTTTTCTATACCATTAGCAATAAAAAATTGTTCTAATTTTTCTTTGTAAATAATAAAATCGTCTACTGGATTGAATCCCGGAATATTCCCAAGTAACGCCATTTTTTCTTATTTACACACCTTGTGTTAATCAACGCCTTGTTGTTTTCCTTAATGTTTTTCGTCCTCGTCGCCAGTGTTATGTATTTAAACACTCAATTTACTTATTCAACACTTTACTTTATTGAACTCTTTAAAAATACAATACATTGCCATAAGAAAAATAACGAAATGAATAATGACACCATGTCAACGTAACTGTGTGTAGAAGCTTGTTATTTTTGTGTCGTTGCTCACATATATATAAGTGGTCAGTGTTGCCAACTTGTATACACATACACAACATTACCTACCAGACATTTTATAATAAGTAAAATACATGTTATACAGACAAATTTTAAAGGTAGGGTGAAAAAACGATTAATGCAAAATTACAACGAATATTAACAGTATAAAATTCTGAGAATTAGTTCAATGGGAAATACAAAATATTAATGAGAAAGAACGGGTAAAACTAACGCTGACAGGATTACGAATTACAATTCTAAATAAGATAATGAAAAGTTTAATATATAATTATGTATTTAAACCTATTATCTACGAGAAATTTTATAATAAAAATACATGTTATACAGAACAATTTTAAAGGTAGTTGAAAAACGATTAAAGCAAAATTACAACGAATATTAACAATATATCATTCTGTGAATTAGTTCAATGGGAAATACAAAATATTTCTGAGAAAGACAACGGGTTAATTTAACAGTGACAGGATTATGGATTAACAATTCTAAATAAGATATTACTCAAAAGTTTAATACATATTTCAAGAGTGTCTTAAGTGTTATCCGATGTCGGTATACAAGATAACAAACCAGAAGAAACGTTCAAATACGATATAAAGAACACATGGCTCATGTCAAATTACACAATGTAGAAAAATCCGCATTAGCTCTACAACATATTGATACAAGTCACAACTTCAGCCTAGAAAATGTTAGTTTAGTTAAACAAAGCAACAATAGAAACTTAGATATGTGGGAAGTCATATACATGAAAAAACATAAAAATTATCTGCTGAATAATGATATTTCTCCCCTTAATAACAAGCATTGATCGGTCATATGTACAAAATTTAAGTCGATATGCGCATGCTTCTCTTAACTTTTAATATGTTCGCTTGACTTGAACCGATAGATGTAAATTCTCCCAACTCTTGAGGGAAGGGATCTTTCTCTCAAGTTCAAGAATACGATTTTTAACATTTCAAGAGAATCCCCTCCATTATTCTCTCGAAATCTCTGTTCTCTCAACTCGAGAATCAGGCCCCAGTTCGTGTGTTGTGTAAGCAATAGTCGAAACATCCACACGTAACTATCGAACGAGACTGACGTCGCACGCCTTCACACTCTTCACACTCCTATTTACTAACCCACCCTTCCATAGCCTACAGTCGTATTAAAGTGCAGTGGCGCGACGAATATTTTAAAAGTATCTTTGTAATTCTTAAAATTTGAATTTGCGCAAAATATTTTGGATTTGAGTCTAATAAAATTACATCTTTCCATTAATCATACTCTGTCCCCTTATTTCACATACAGCCTGTATATACGAAAAGTGGCTAAATGTTTTAATACTTTGCCACATTACGGGCACGTTTTAAAATTGTTTTGAAATATACAGAGTAATTCAATAAAATGTTGCGTACCAAAGTTATGAAAATTTAAATGGAACACTTGTATATTATGGCATATTTTGATACTATAGGCTAAATGAAGGCTATACTTACTGTTATACTTCCTATACATAACTTAACACGAGACATTTAACTATTTCTGTCTTACATATTTGAGCGAATTATTTTAAATTGTATTTATTGTTTACTCAAAGCATCAGACTTTAAGATAAGTTAAAGTTGAAATCTAAAAATTATACAGAGTGTTTAAAAACAATATTATTATTATTACTTCAAACAGATACATTATTTACTATTATTACTAAAAACTATATTAGTAATTTAGGATTTTCAATTTCAAACATTAGTTTCTTGCAATTCATTTTTTAAATGGCTAATATTTATTAACCTAACGGTTTGATTGGTTTTGTTTCACAATAATTAAAAAGCATCATAACTAGGTAAACAACAAATACATACCTTATTAAACAAATAACAAACTTAAGTAGTAAAAGAAAACTAATGTTTTAACAAGTGCTCAAAATGATTATTTTTCAATACATAAACGAATTTTCTCTTGAAAGGAATGTTTAACTCTTGTTAAAATACTTGGGGCCCGATTCTCGAGTCGAGAGAACAGAGATTTCGAGAGAACAATGGAGGGGATTCTCTTGATATGTTAAAAGTCGTATTCTTGAACTTGAGAGAACGATCCCTTCTCTCTAGAGTTGTGAGAATATACATCTATCGGTTCAAGTCAAGCGAACATATTAAAAGTTAGGAGAAGCATGCGCATATCGACTTAAATTTATTTTGTACATGTGACAACGATGAATGTATATAAAAGAGTAGTATAGGTTATGGTATAGATAGTCAGTAGCGAGCGAACCGTCACCTGAATAGGATCAGTGCTACAACAAGTGAAGTGTGGTGTTAGTGTGTGCCTTGTGTGAATTACACATGCATACTAACACCGCTGCAAAACCTATATCCAGTATTTACGTGGTGCACACGCACCGTTATCTGAACTCCCGGCCTGTTACCTTTCAGCTTATAGGAATTACTCAAAATAATGTTATTCGAATTACCTGAGCTCTTATAGCTGTAGTACTCTAATACGGGGAGACGTGGCGTCCTTCCTTCGGGATCGCACTACACTTATTCACTGGGTGTTCCAGGATAGGGCTTATATTAGTGTCGAAGGTTAATGAAAGAGTTGTATAAAACCACATGAATTTATTACCACAACTCGGTCACTAAAAACAATAGCCACGCAGGACTATAAAGAAATGGCTTAAGGCAACACTAAATATTAAGAGATATTTACATAGATTGATATTATATACACTGTCTACTGAGACACCTTGACCAAAGGGCTAATGATCCCACACACAGGGGGATAAGACAAAGGGGGTGGTCGCTAGATACTGGCAGTTTTAAAATAGAGAGGGATATTTGAGACACTCAGTTGGGGTTCTAGGGGATAAGGCTCCCTTCGGGGTACCTAGTCAATTAACGCCTAGAATGGGTAAGGCTGCCTTCGGGTACCAAACCAACTAACTACTTCTGAGTGACGTGACGGGGCTATCTTGAGATTGCCAACCGTGCAAGCTTAGGAATCAGTTCAGTACTTACGGTTGTAACAATGGGTACGACGTGAGGTCACTTTAGCCACACGTCACAAGTCACTGGAATGGTGTATCGGCACAGGTCTGACACTTGAATGACGATCCGTGGTCTGGATCTTTGTTGAGCACTAAGTGGCACTCACAACTTCAACAACCTCTCGTATTTGGTTGGGTCACTTTGTTCAACAACCTCTCTTCGGTTGGGTCACTTTGTTCAACAACCTCTCTTTTGGTTGGGTCACTTTGTTCAACAACCTCTCTTTGGTTGGGTCACTTTGTTCAACAACCTCTCTTTGGTTGGGTCACTTTGTTCACAGCCTCACTAACAGGTCACGAATGCTCCTTGGATGTTGGCTGAAGCACGCAACTGCTGTTGATTCGGACTCTTGGTCCTCCTCGTAAGTGTTCGGCTTATCCCTTTTAGGTCCTTCCTTGTCTTCGGGTATCTTCGGGTCACCTCGGAAACGTTCGGGTTTGCTTCGTCTCGTTCGTAGAAGCCTTCCTACGTCTTCGGGTATCTTCGGGTCACCTCGGAAACGTTCGGGTTTGCTTCGTCTCGTTCGTAGAAGCCTTCCTACGCCTTCGGGTATCTTCGGGTCACCTCGGAAACGTTCGGGTTTGCTTCGTCTCGTTCGTAGAAGCCTTCCTACGCCTTCGGGTATCTTCGGGTCACCTCGGAAACGCTCGGGTTTGCTTCGGCTGCGTTCGGCTTGCTCGTAGAAGTCGTCCTACGTCTTTAGTTCTCCTCGGGTATGTTCGGCTTTGCCTCGGAAACGCTCGGGATTGCTTCGAGTCGCTTCGGCTTGCTCGCAGAAGTCGTCCTACGTCTTTAGTTCTCCTCGGGTATGTTCGGCTTTGCCTCGGAAACGCTCGGGATTGCTTCGAGTCGCTTCGGCTTGCTCGTAGAAGTCGTCCTACGTCTTTAGTTCTCCTCGGGTATGTTCGGCTTTGCCTCGGAAACGCTCGGGATTGCTTCGAGTCGCTTCGGCTTGCTCGTAGAAGTCGTCCTACGTCTTTAGTTCTCCTCGGGTATGTTCGGCTTTGCCTCGGAAACGCTCGGGATTGCTTCGAGTCGCTTCGGCTTGCTCGTAGAAGTCGTCCTACGTCTTTAGTTCTCCTCGGGTATGTTCGGCTTTGCCTCGGAAACGCTCGGGATTGCTTCGAGTCGCTTCGGCTTGCTCGTAGAAGTCGTCCTACGTCTTTAGTTCTCCTCGGGTATGTTCGGCTTTGCCTCGGAAACGCTCGGGATTGCTTCGAGTCGCTTCGGCTTGCTCGTAGAAACGTTGTATCAGCTCTGAAGTCACTTGGCGAAAGTTCGGTTCTCTCCAGAGAAGGGGCTGTTGTCGCTTTAAGTCTTTAGAGCGACTGATACTCAATACTAAAATTCTTAGCTTTTATAACATTTTCAACGACGTAAACAAATGACGCTGTTGCAGGTGTTCTTTCAAAAGACGCATTCTATTCGTCAGAATAACGACTCTTTTGATTGGGCAGAAGCCCTTGCTTCTCGTGTAAAATATTTTTCACTTGATAAATTTTCGAACAAAAATAGTGGGTGGAGCCTGTGAGTTGTATTCAAGTAATTTCCACTTAGTGCATTGGTGAAAAATTGGTAGGTGGAGCCTGTGAGCGGTAAGTTCATCATTGGTCACAATAACGACTGTTTGGGTTGGTTAAAGATTTTCAGTATTATTATATTTATTAATACTGTTAGAAATATATGGGAATTTTATGGGAAATGTGCATCGGTTGTTAGGTTTGTTTATAACAATTTCATTCACGGATAGAAATGATTTTTAAGTCCGCACAATCTTAGTAAATATTAATAACAACAATATGTAATGTTTATTAGCTCAAATTTATCGCAAGCACGTCGTTTAATTCGTATCCAGGATACGGCAAAGGTAACAGGCCTGTTACCTTTCAGCTTATAGGAATTACTCAAGATAAGGTTATTCGAATTACCTGAGCTCTTATAGCTGTAGTACTCTAATACGGGGAGACGTGGCGTCCTTCCTTCAGGATGGCACTACACTTATTCACTGGGTGTTCCAGGATAGGGCTTATACTAGTGTCGGGGGTTAATGAAAGAGTTGTTTCAAACCACATGAATTTATTACCACAACTCGGTCACTAATAACAATAGCCACGCAGGACTATAAAGAAATGGCTTACGGCAACACTAAATATTAAGAGATATATACATAGATTGAAATTATATACACTGTCTATGGAGACACCTTGACCAAAGGGCTAATGATCCCACACACAGGGGGATAAGACAAAGGGGGTGGTCGCTAGATACTGGCAGTTTAATAATAGAGAGAGATATTTGAGACACTCAGTTGGGGTTCTAGGGGATAAGGCTCCCTTCGGGGTACCTAGTCAATTAACGCCTAGAATGGGTAAGGCTGCCTTCGGGTACCAAACCAACTAACTACTTCTGAGTGACGTGACGGGGCTATCTTGAGATTGCCAACCGTGCAAGCTTAGGAATCAGTTCAGTACTTACGGTTGTAACAATGGTACGACGTGAGGTCACTTTAGCCACACGTCACAAGTCACTGGGGTGGTGTATCGGCACAGGTCCTACACTTGGATAACGATCCGTGGTCTGGATCTTTGTTGAAGCACTAAGTGGCACTCACAACTTCAACAACCTCTCGTATTTGGTTGGGTCACTTTGTTCAACAACCTCTCTTTTGGTTGGGTCACTTTGTTCAACAACCTCTCTTCGGTTGGGTCACTTTGTTCACAGCCTCACTAACAGGTCACGAATGCTCCTTGGATGTTGGTTGAAGCACGCAACTGCTGTTGATTCGGACTCTTGGTCCTCCTCGTAAGTGTTCGGCTTATCCTTTTTAGGTCCTTCCTCGTCTTCGGGTATCTTCGGGTCACCTCGGAAACGTTCGGGTTTGCTTCGTCTCGTTCGTAGAAGCCTTCCTACGCCTTCGGGTATCTTCGGGTCACCTCGGAAACGTTCGGGTTTGCTTCGTCTCGTTCGTAGAAGCCTTCCTACGCCTTCGGGTATCTTCGGGTCACCTCGGAAACGTTCGGGTTTGCTTCGTCTCGTTCGTAGAAGCCTTCCTACGCCTTCGGGTATCTTCGGGTCACCTCGGAAACGCTCGGGTTTGCTTCGGCTGCGTTCGGCTTGCTCGTAGAAGTCGTCCTACGTCTTTAGTTCTCCTCGGGTATGTTCGGCTTTGCCTCGGAAACGCTCGGGTTTGCTTCGAGTCGCTTCGGCTTGCTCGTAGAAGTCGTCCTACGTCTTTAGTTCTCCTCGGGTATGTTCGGCTTTGCCTCGGAAACGCTCGGGTTTGCTTCGAGTCGCTTCGTGGAGGACTTCCTGCGCCTTCGGGTATCTTCTGAAACGATTGAGTACGTTTCAGAGATCTTCAGGAACTTTTTCCCGGCGTCGACTTTCGTCGGATGCGTTATGAGCTCGCTCGATAATGCTCGGCTCGCTCGTAGAAACGTTGTATCAGCTCTGAAGTCACTTGGCGAAAGTTCGGTTCTCTCCAGAGAAGGGGCTGTTGTCGCTCTAAGTCATAGAGGCGACTAGATAACTATCCATAAAATTCTTAACTTATATAACATTTTTAACGACGTAAACAAATGACGCGCTTGCAGGTGGCCTTTCGGAAGACGCATTCTATTCGTCAGAATAACGACTCTTTTGATTGGCAGGAGCCCTTATTTCTTGTGTAAAATATTTTTCACTTGATAAATTTTCGAACAAAATTAGTGGGTGGAGCCTGTGAGTTGTATTCAATTAATTTCCACTTAATGCATTGGTGAAAATTTGGTAGGTGGAGCCTGTGCGCGGTAAGTTCATCATTGGTCACAATAACGACTGTTTGGGTTGGTTAAAGATTTTCAGTATTATTATATTTATTAATACTGTTAGAAATATATGGGAATTTTATGGGAAATGTGCATCGTTTGTTAGGTTTGTTTATAACAATTTCATTCACGGATCGAAATGATTTTTAAGTCCGCACAATCTTAGTAAATGTTAATAACAACAATATGTAATGTTTATTAGCTCAAATTTATCGCAAGCACGTCGTTTAATTCGTATCCAGGAGACGGCAAAGGTAACAGGCCTGTTACCTTTCAGCTTATAGGAATTACTCAAGATGGGGGTGTTCGAATTACCTGAGGTCTTATAGCTGTAGTACTCTAATTCGGGGAGACGTGGCGTCCTTCCTTCGGGATGACACTACACTTATTCACTGGGTGCATAGGATAGGGCTTATGCTAGTGTCTGAGGTTAATGAAAGAGTTGTTTAAAACCACATGAATTTATTACCACAACTCGGTCACTAAAAAAAACACTAGCCACGCAGGACTATATAGAAATGGCTGAAGGCAAATACTAAATGCTAAGAGATATATACAGAGATTGAAATTATATACACAGTCTACTGAGACACCTTGACCAAAGGGCTAATGATCCCACGCTGGGGATTAATAAAAGGGGGTGGTCTCTAGATACTGGCTATTGAAATAGAGAGGTATTTGAGACACTCAGTTGGGGTTCTAGGGGATAAGGCTCCCTTCGGGGTACCTAGTCAATTAACGCCTAGAATGGGTAAGGCTGCCTTCGGGTACCAAACCAACTAACTACTTCTGAGTGACGTGACGGGGCTATCTTTAGATTGCCAACCGTGCAAGCTTAGGAATCAGTTCAGTACTTACGGTTGCTCTAATGGGTACGATGTGAGGTCACTTTAGCCACACGTCACAAGTCACTGGGATGGTGTATCGGCACAGGTCCGGCACTTGAATAACGATCCGTGGTCTGGATCTTTGTTGAAGCACTAAGTGGCACTCACGAACGTTCAACAACCTCTCGTATTTGGTTGGGTCACTTTGTTCAACAACCTCTCGTATTTGGTTGGGTCACTTTGTTCAACAACCTCTCTTATTTGGTTGGGTCACTTTGTTCACAGCCTCACTAACAGGTCACGAATGCTCCTTGGATGTTGGTTGAAGCACGCAACTGCTGTTGGTTTCGGACTCTTGGTCCTCCTCGTAGGTGTTCGGCTTTTCTCTTTAAGGTCCTTCCTCGGCTTCGGGTATCTTCGGTTACCTCGGAAGCGTTCGGGTTTTCTTCGGCTCGCTCGTAGAAACCTTTCTACGTCTTCGGGTATCTTCGGGTCACCTCGGAAGCGTTCGGGTTTGCTTCGGCTCGCTCGTAGAAGTCTTTCTACGTCTTCGGGTATCTTCGGGTCACCTCGGAAACGTTCGGGTTTGCTTCGGCTCGCTCGTAGAAGTCTTTCTGCGTCTTCGGGTATCTTCGGGTCACCTCGGAAGCGTTCGGGTTTGCTTCGGCTCGCTCGTAGAAGCCTTTCTACCTCTTCGGGTACCTCGGAAGCGTTCGGGTTTGCCTCGGTTACGTTCGGTTTGCTCGTAGCAGTCTTTCTGCGTCTTCGGTTGTCCTCGGAAACGTTCGGCTTTGCTTCGGATACGTTCGGGTTGCTCGTAGAAGTCTTCCTACGTCGTCGGGTATCTTCAGAAACGTTCGAGTAAGTTTCAGAGACCTTCGGGGAACTTTTTCCCGGCTTCGGTTATCTTCGGATGCGTTTCGAGTTCGCCTCGATAATGTTCGGCTCGCTCGTAGAAACGTTGTATCAACTCTGAATTCACTTTGGCGAAAGTTCGGTTTTCTTCGGAGATGAGGTTGCTGTTGTCGCTCTAAGTCATTAGAGTCGACTGGATACCCAAAAATAAAATTCTTAGCTTTTATAACTTCTTTAAGACGTAAACAAATGACGCGGTGGCAGGTGTCTTTTAGAACGACGCATTCTATTCGTCCGAATAACGAGTCTTTTGATTGGCAGAAGCCCTTGCTTCTCGTGTAAAATATTTTCCACTTAATGCATTGGCGAACAAAATTAGTAGGTGGAGCCTGTGTGTCGGATTATATTTATTTTCCACTTAATACATAGGCGAAAAATTAGTAGGTGGAGCCTGTGCGCGATAAGTTCATCATTGGTCACAATAACGAGTCTTTGGGTTGGTTAAAGATTTTCGGTATTATTATTTTAATAATACTGTTAGAAAATATGGGAAATATATGGAAATGGGCAGCGTTTGTTATGATTGTTTATAACAATCAGATTCACGGATCGAAATGATTTTTACGTCGGCACAATCGTAGCAAATATGAATTATAACAACAATAATGGTTTATTAGCTCAAATCGAGCACGTCGTTTAATTCGTATCCAGGAGACGGCAAAGGTAACAGGCCTATCATTGGCCAAGTTCTAAACTCAGAAATATTTTCAAATCGAAAAGCCACGCCCAGGCGATATAACACGAAATAGAACGCCCCGCACGCGTAACCCCCCGAGGGGTCGCGTAGCGAAAGCCACGCCCCCGCGAAATAAAGATATGTCCAATACAACAAACATCATCAGTAAAGAAAATAAACCAAGAAAAATCGAACTTACGGTTAATGAACATACAGAATCCTCCACCATGGACGATGAATTCAACCAAGCAGGCACATCTAATCAAACGGAAGTGCACTGCACGCAAGATTTCAAAAAATTAGATGTGCCAGTACTATTAGAACTAATAGAACATCTACGTCAAATAGTCCTGAACAAAACAGAAGACATCAACACGTCAGAAACAGAGATGGCCGAAGACAACTTTCAAGACAACTTTCAATTAGTTTCTTACAACAAATCTAACAAACGTAAACTATCAGCACTACCAGAAATGAATAGCCTCACCGAAAATAATAAAAAAGCATCCTACACTCCAAAACAACATAAAAACAAAAAACCTCAACCAGATTCATTCAAACCACCTATTCAAACACCAAAACCGATTATCCCAAAATCGTATTTCAGAAATCCTCCCCCAGAATTACCAAAAAACCCAGATATTCCCCCTCAAGACAACATCATCCAATCAGAGAACACCCAAGAAAATCGCACTGAAGAAATGCATACAGACGAAATTAATAATACCAACCCAAACACGCAAGAAAACCAAAGCAAAAAAGAGATAACCCCACCCATTGTTCTGAGGGATCACCAAAAATGGATCGAAATCAACAAAGAATTTCAAGCACAAAACATAGACTTCAAATCGGCTCGTCTAACAAAAGACGGCATAAAAATCCATCCTACAGACGTCCCCACATTCAGAAAAACGACAAAATTCTTCGACGAACACAATCTGCAATATCACACATACAAACTTCCAGAAGAGAGAAATATTAAAGTAGTACTCCGAGGAGTCCCAGAACACTTTACAAACGATCAAGTCAATCAAAATTTAGAAGATCAAAACATATTTGCAATTAAAGTATCACGTATGCACAGCCCAATTAAAAAGAGAATATACCCTATGGTAATGGTCGAAGTTAAAAAAGAGGATGCAGCCAAAATATACGAAATCCGTCACATCTGCCAGATGGTTGTAAAACCAGAAGCGCTCCGCCGCAAAGCCAGCACAGAGCAATGCCACAGGTGTCAGCTCTTCGGACACGCTCAGACCACCTGCAAAGCCAACTACAAATGCGTAAAATTCGGTAAGGACCATCCCACCTCCACCTGTGCTAAACCAGCAAACACACCCGCTACCTGCGCTAATTGCAATGGACACCATATTGCCTCCTATCGAGGATGTCCATATGCCCCAAAATCACAATCTCAAACCACACAGCAACATCTATCGCAACCGCAAACGCATAATCAAAGATCTTACAAAACAGTATCCTCCAATTTATCTTATGATAACGCCACAAACTCAAATCCAGGCCAAACCCATACAGATAAAAACACACTTTCTATAGTCACTACAACCCTCAGCGACATGCTTCAATCGCTAGAACAATTAAACCCAACTCCCGAAATTTCAAAAACTTTTATCAGAGGAACCTACACAATACTATCACTACTCAATTAATCTAATGGACCTACAACCTAAAATTCCAACATCCCTCAAAATAGTTGCGTGGAATAGCAACAAAACTTTAAAGTCAGGAACTACGCAGTTTACAGAAGAGATAGACCCACCCCCGGAGGCGGCACAGCAGTTCTAATTAAAAAACACATCAAATATTCCCCTCTCCCCATTCCTCAAACAAGATACATAGAAACAAATGACATTATAGCTCATACCAGAGGAGGAGATTTACAAATATATGCAGTATATCTCCCACCCACAGCACCAATGGTCACAGAAGATCTAGACCTACTACTAAACAACAATAAGAAAACCCTCGTAGCTGGAGATCCCAACGCTAAGCACAAAGTGTGGGGCTGCAATAACACAAACCAACATGGCAGAATTCTCCTTAAATACCATGAACAAAACAACAACACCATAATTTCTCCCTTCGAGCCCACTTACTTTTCACCAAACAGAATTCCCGACATTCTAGACATCGCAATAGTCAACAACTTCCCAGACAACATTACAATTACGACTGAATCCATTCTGAGCTCAGATCATAACCCAATAACTCTCCAATGGGGACAAGACACAAACCCCTCCGAACATCTTATCAAACACACAAACTGGAAAGTTTTCAAAAAAGAATTACACGACTCTCTCCCAGCTATCCCCAGAATCGAAACAACAGAACAACTAGAAAATGCAATAGTTAATCTTCAAACAAACATTTCAAACGCTTCTGACACAGCCACTATCTCCAAATCCATAAAACATAAAACACAAGAACTCCCCCCTCACTTGAGAAACCTCATCAGAGAGAAGAACGCTGCACGAAGAAGATTCCAAATAACCTTGGACCCGGCAGACAAGACCATACTGAACAAAAAACAAGCAGAGGTTAAAGACGCTATAAAAACACACAAAGATCTCAAATGGGTCAAAACACTCAACGACACTGGGGAATCTCCACATGGATTATGGAAAATCTCAAGAGCCCTGAAAAAAGAAAAAATATTTATTCCACCGCTAGTCACAGACAACTCAGTCTCCATCACAGACGAAGAAAAATCTGAAACCTTGGCTACTCAAATAGAAACACAGTGCTCTCCAAACTGGAACAACATAAATCTACCGCACACAGCCCACATGCACAAAACCATCAACAGAATTTCAAGACAGCCCATCACCCCGCACACTGACTTTGTCACACCAAGCTCACTAATCACTACCATCAAACAGCTGAATACACGAAAAGCACCAGGACCAGATGGCATCACTAATCAAATGATTAAAAACCTACCCCAAAAAGCAATTATGCTCCTCCTAGCGATAATCAACTCCATACTCCGCCTTCAAACCTACCCTACAATCTGGAAATCAGCAAATGTAATAATGTTCCCCAAACTAGGGAAAAATCATACTCTCCCGTCCAACTATCGCCCTATTAGTCTTTTATCATCACTGAGCAAAGTAACAGACAGACTAATCCTAAAACTAGTGGAGCAACACACCTCAGAGCATCACATCATTCCCGACGAACAACATGGGTTCAGAAAAGAGCACTCGACAATTACCCAACTAGCCAGGGTCACAGAATCTATACTCGATGGTTTCAACAAAAATACTACTACTGCAGCGGTCTTCCTTGATATTTCCAGGGCATTTGATACAGTATGGCATCAAGGCCTGCTCTATAAAATGCATTCCTTTGGTTATCCACCACATCTCATTAAAATAATTCAAACATACATACACAAGAGAAACTTTCAAATACGAATCAACAATACTTACTCCTCCACAAGAACAATAACAGCGGGTGTCCCGCAGGGCTCAGCACTTTCGCCGCACTTATATGCCATCTTCACGGCCGACATTCCTAAACCAGATAACTGCCTAATAGCAACATATGCTGATGATACGGCTATTCTCTCCAAGTCACTCTCACCCAGACTAGCAATTGCCCACCTCCAATCAGCCCTCGACACACTCATAACATGGTGCGAAAACTGGAGAATATCAATCAATGGTGAAAAGTCAGGCAATTATTTTTCAATGGAAAACGAAACCCATCATCGGCCAACTATATATCAATCATGAACCGATCCCTTGGCAAAGTAATATCAAATATCTGGGCGTCTCTCTAGACAAGAGATTATCATATGCAACACACATGCACAACACACTCAGAAAAGCCAAAGCCGCTAGGCCCGCCTATGGCCTCTACTCGGCAGATTTAGCTCCCTGCCCCCCCATCTGAAACTCCGACTCTATAAACAGATTATCAGACCTATTATGACATATGCCGCCCCCATTTGGATCACCACAGCCGCCACTCATATCAAGAACCTTCAAACAATTCAGAACATTTCACTCAGAATGGCAATCAAAGCCCCCTGGTACATGAGAAACAGACAAATCCACGAAGACACCGACACAGAAACACTTGAAGACTACATCAAAGAATTAGCCACAGGCTTCTACGATAAGATGGAAACCCACGAAAACGCCTGCACAGAAGCATTGAATTACGATCCCTAGAATTACTGGAAATACAAACGCCCCAAATTGGCAATCATCTAAAACCACTTACGGAAGCTAACATGGCACAATCGCTCTAACAATCAGATACTCCATACACAGAAAAAGTGTAAAAAGCACAACGCTTAACACGTACATACGAATAAAGAAGAAGGTATAGATAGTCATAAGCAGTACGGTAGAATAGGTACTATACGTGCATTATCACAGTATTATACATGTTTGGAGTAACATCGATGAAGAAGAGATTTTTATAGTGAATCAAGTACTAATCGATGTTGCGGAAGCAGAGGAACTCTATCAACGTCCTCGACGTCGTTTTTATATGCGGGAAAATGCGTTTAACTTATCTGATATACAATTTAGAAAATTATTTCGTTAAAACAAAGAAACAACTAAGGCTGAATTACACTTATCAATTTCTTGACCAAGTTATTGATCAAGAAATTGTCGTCAAGTTCTTGGTCAAGTTACTGTTGACCTTGCCTGTTTTACACTTATCAATTTCTTCACCAAGTTTTTAGGTGAATTAGTAGTACCAATAGTGCAAAGTAGGAAATAAAAAAATTAATAAATTTACCGAAGAATTGTGTTTGATATTGAATATAAAAATAACTCCACAAGAGTTGCAAAAAATAATTTACGCACACAATTCTTTCAAGAAGTATCAAATTAACATGTCATTTCTAACGACATGTATATTTTGAAAAATTAATAATAAATTGATAAGTGAAATACAACCTCAAGATATATCATTGATATGATTTCTGAATATGCTGAACAATCATCCTGAACGTCGGCTATTAACATAAAATGACAAATATAGAAACATATTCGCTGTACTGAAACGTTTTAACATTATTATAATACTTCAAATTTACTAACACAAAATTGTCTAGTTTTCCAACCGCTCACGGGGTGCAAATGCAAACTTAAACCAGTATTCCACAATGCGTTGATACTTTAATGTGAATATATATAGCATCTGTTATTGTATTATATTGAAATAATATTAAACATGTATCATATGTAGAAAAATTAAAAATAGTTTACATTTCGATGTTTAGCCTAACACTTTTCGGAAAACCAACTCATTATAACATAACTCATAAACCCTTTTAACATTACACAAGCTATTTAAAAGATATTGTTTTCGTATTACATATTACCTAATATACACTGTTCTATACAACAATTGTCCTAATCTGCCTTCATTTTGAACCTGGCAACATTGCACTGCTATTTCCTACACGATCGACACATATCCCTACTTAAAAATAGCTATTCTTGAAGTTAGGAGAACAAGGGATGGGAATGTGATCTATCACTTCTCTCAATAGAACGTTCACTTCTCTTAAGTTCGAGAATCGGGCCCTTGGTGTTAAAGAACGAAACGCTATTCTTATTCTTTTTCTCATATCGTCTGGTGTGGTTGGTGGTGTTATCATAGACAATATTTTTGAAATATTCCCATAAAAAAAAACAGAAGTCGTTAGGTCTGGAGAATTTGCTGGCCAATTGAGTGGACCGCCGCGTCCTGTCCACCTATTGGGATATTGCCTATCCAATTCATTTCTAACATTTACTTGAAAATGCGCTGGTGCACCGTCTAGTTGTAACCACATTCTTTGTTAGTTACCATCGAAAAAGAACGTATCACTAGCGTTCCAATTATTCCACCCTACACATTGACACAACATCTGTGTTGCCTTCCAGAGTTCTAAAAAAATGGGAATTTTCGTCACTGTAGTAGTGAAAATTATGTCTATTAACTAATCCGTTATTGTGGAATGATGACTCGTCCGTAAAATGTACAAAATCCAAAAAAATTTCATCTTTATTAAACTTCTCTAGAACCCATAAACAAAATACGAGTTGACGATCGTAATCTACTTCCAAAAGTGCTTGGTGTAATTGAATACAATACGGGGAAAAGCTGTGCCTTTTTCTAATTTTTCCGACGCTCCGTCTGCCTAATTATTCCACTGGCTTCACTTATTTAACGCTGACTTGTATGCGGCTTTTCTACAAGAGATTCGATATCAACAAAATCATTTTCTTCATTTCCCATAATTGGTCTTTGCCTTTCTGGTTTCTGATAACACTTGCAATAAACTTTCTAATGACCGCCTGTCAGGGCGATGACGCGTGTTAGGATATTTTTAAGCATAAACTCTTGATGCTAGCAAGCAATTTTCGTCAAACTCTCCAATTACTAAAATCATATCCACCTTTTCGCTTTGATAGTCGGTTCTCATTTTAAATAATTGAAATTATTGAAACGACGTTGAACAGCGATGACGTCTTAACTAATATTATACTAATATGTACTGTAACTGCACGGATTATTCTAATCTGTGTGTAACTGTCAAATAATTTATCTGGCTGAAGTAATAATAATTCCGCCTACTTTTGAGAAATAAATTGCAAGGAATTAGTGTTTGAAATTGATAATCCTAAATTACTAAAGAACTGAAAACTCTTATAGCTGCGACCATCATCTGACTAAAAACTTGAACAGAGAATTTTACAATCACTTTTTGAAAGGAACTGGGTGGTATATGCCCATTTGTTATTTTTGTTAGTGCTCAGTTCTTCTTGTTTTTCTGATCAATACTATAGGTCTCCTTTATGTCACTGAAACAAATAATTTGATTATACATAACCGCCATTTTGTAAATTATTTCGAAAACTCTTAAATAAATGAGGTGCAAATCTTTCACCGGCACTTCGACACACTCTTTGACGGCAGTAATTTGGACACTTGATGTAAAACCTCGACTCGATCATCAGTAAAAGGGATATCATTTTCATATAACAAAAATTCTGCGATATGAATGTCTAATAAAGCTACTAAGTTGATGTAAACATTTTTTGTTAAATAATCTGCTAAATAGGTAACCGAATAACATTATTATGTTTTAGTGAAAGGACAATAATTACAGATTCAGAATAATCTAAGAAATTATGATTATGATCGACGGAGATTGTAGATGGTGATACCATTAAGCAATTTATACGGCAACGTATGAAAATGATTCTTAATATTCTAATACTGGGATTTATTTTATATTCAATTTTCGTATGGCATGTAAATGTTTTATTGTAAACTGACTTAAAAGTAAAATGGCGATCCTCATAACTAAGAAAAAACATAGGCATACTGCTTTTTTGTACATAGGGCAAAATTGACAAGAGTGCTAAATTAACAAGTCATTACTCCAATCGTATAGAGTGTAAATTAATTAAACATATTTTAACAAAAAAAATGATTTAATCCGTGCCTGAGGTGAACATAAAATTTAACAGCGTGCCAAAACAAATGTACCCATGCAATTAAAATTGTTATCGGATTTATGTCAACTACTTTTCTAAGCTTTTCTTATTGGGAAGTGTTTGTAACTACGATCATGATGATTGATGGGTACACAGATATACTCTATTTGGTTTATTTTCTAAAATAAAATCTCACTCGGAAAATCGAAAATAATGTTTGAATTTATATCATCTGAAATTCAAGAATTCCTAATTTATATTGATAAGTATGGTGTGTTTGCATATGTATATGTTTTTTGTCGTTCACTAACAAAACTGAATTGGTTTTTTGTTGTCAACTCAAGGCTAAATGTGTTTTGTGATGAGATGAATAAGGAGATTTTATTCTTGTTAAATATTAAAAATAGAAAATAGATCTTAATTCAAGTTTCCCAACATCGTCATCTGGTGTCGGTTAGTTAAACTTAAAAGGTAACTTATAACAATTTAATTTTTCCAGCAAACATGTGGTTCAAACATAAAATAATGGTAAATTCTAAATCGTAATGTCCTCTATTTTCCTTAAATGAACTAAAACTGAAGGGCTACAATAAAGCCTATCTCATGGGCTCTTTGCTTCTTTCTCTGTGGTATTAGTTTAACAACAAGGAAGTGTTTATGTTAGTGTCCCTGACTTTAAAAAACATGGTGTATACCCATTATATACTGGTCTTTCAGTAGCTATAACAAGAAACGAGCTACCACCAAATCACTGTGGAACCGTTAAAGACCATCAGTCGCAACCCACTTGGCAAAATCACAATTTTAGAGAAGGATGAAAATACATATTTGCTAATGTAGAACAAGTAGCATATAGTGCCTCGTGGGAGCAGTTACATTCCATGTTGATATACCAACACCCGGCAACACTAACATTTAACAGGTATGTCATTTGCCACAAAATATAAATATCACAGTTTATTATGACAGAAGATAAACGGAAGTGCACGTTTGTTATGGTAGAGATACATTCTAATAACCGGTAATTATGAGAATTACTATATACATAACTAATGGAATAATTTACAATGTTTGGTTTTTTCGAATAAAACATTTTTAATTGGCTACATCTATTTTGAAAATTTCCCGCCATTTGTGACGTATATGAGGTGCACTGCCAACCCCGAGATACGAAACTCAACCTTATTGACCATAAGCCACCATAAGCACGGGGTGGAAAGCTAAATGGGAAAAGTAGTGCAAAGTATTTTGGGCGGGAAGAAATATCTACTAAGTACACGAGATGTCACTAGTGAGCCAAAATATCGGTAAATATTAGGTTTGTTCGGGTTTAATATTACGAACGGTTCTAACACAGTTCTGTTACTGCGCAGAACTGTATGCGTCATAGTACACCGTTCGGAACGGTTCCGAACGATTCGATGCCTTTATCCCGAATTAGTTCTACAGTTCTAGAACGGTTCCAGAACTGACAATCAGAAACCAAAACACGAAATTTTTAGTTCCAGAACAGTTCCGGAAACCCGAACACTTAACATATTTCTGCGCATGACATGAACTGTTCTGGAATCGTTCTTAGGGCCGTTTGCACCGTTCTAAATTTAAGGGTAGCTTAACTAAGGATCCTTAAATAATTAAGTGTAGCTTAAAGTTAAATGCATTGCACCGTTAAAAATAAAAGGAGGTTTAGCAAAGTTCTGAATACACTTGGCAATGTTGTATTTTGTTTCTTCATTTGGTCTAAATCACAGTAAATTTAACTTTTAGTAGTTTACAGAACTAAAAACTGATTATCGTCTTGTCCATCTCTGTCGGTAAGAAAGCAGAACGATTTTGTTGCAGATGGGTTTGTTTTGAACCATAAAGTTTTGAATAATCATAACTGTTGACAACATTACGTTTTTGTGGCTGTAAGCACCCATTAGTTTTAAATTTTTGTTTCTTTCAAACTGCAGTAAGTATTATCAAAGGTGTCACGTTAAACATATATATTTTATATAATAGGGGAACAAAACTAACTTGATATATGTATTTAACAAATCCTCTTCTTCATCCAAAATGTTCATATCTGCTACAACAAAGTGAACAACTGATCATAAAAAACAACGAAAACATTCACAGATGTTGACAAAATTTACATCAGAGGCATTTCCCGCCATTTCCGATATTGTACGTATGTATATTCAATGTTGTAAAGTGCGCAAGCTTGTAACTTTTCTGTAGGTTAAGGGGCCGTTAAGCCTTCGAAATTCCGGGCTTAAATTAAACTCTCCTTAAAGAGATTTAAGGAACACTTAGCATACTGTGCAAACGAATTTTAAAATTTAAGCTGCACTTAACGTTAAACCAGGCTTAATTGTTACGGTGCAAACGGCCCTAGCGAAACAAAAACAAACCTATTGTATCTACATTTTCAATAAGATGACTTCTTGTATTCTATTGGTGCGCTTTATTCGGGCAATTTTTATTTTACCTTGTTTATGTTCAGTTCGTTCAGTTTTTGCTTTGTTTATTTATTTGTTATTTGTGAATTTACATTATAATTTACTTGAACAAACTTTTAAAGTAGTTGTAGTTATTAGTTTTGTAGTGCTGTAGGTTTTATTCAAGTTATTTGACAATGGTTTTTTGTTGTTGTGTACCGGAATGCCGGAATACAAACAAAACCTATAAAATGCATATATTCCCAAAGAATGCTAATGTAAGTTCAATATGTTTAATATATTGTGTACTTCCACTTTCAATAAACTAATATTGATAACTTACATTTAGAGTTATATTCATTATGGATACAAAATGTTCAGAATACTAAATTAGAAGGCAAACATCAAGACGAAGTGAGGAGAAATTATAGAGTCTGTGATATTCATTTCTTAGACGAAGACAGACTTTATGGTCGATGGGGAGCTAATATAAGGGCAGATAGCATACCTGCTTTGTATTTACCACAAAAGCCATCAAGTAAGTACTATAAAAATGCATTACATGTAGCTATATGTATTTTAACAAATTGCTACAAAGACATTATCTAATTTTTTTCTATTGCTTTAGGTATTCCTAGAATGTCTGCTGAAAGTAGTACATCAATGCAGCCATATGCTGAAACTAGAGGTAATTTAAAAATTAGAAAAATAATTAAAATTAGAGTAATACATAATTCCACTTTAGATGTACCTGTTAGGAAAGGACTATATTAGAAGAGTCTATGACCGTCACCCCTTCAACGACATTACAGAAACAAGCTAGTGAGTAATTTAAATAAGCTTTCGACAATAATTATTAGTTAATACTTGCTTATTTGAAATTCTAGGTATGTCAACAGCAGTAGCTATAGAGAAGTCTTCTTTTCCCATATTAAAGAAGCGGAAACACTCCGGTAAGTAAATAAATATTTAACATATTCATACTAATTGACACAGATATTTTATAGCACTATCAAGCAGGTCTGCAATTTTAAAGGATATTGGTGTAAGATCGTCAGCTCAGTTATCACCAAAGGCAACAAAACTATATAGAATTGCAGCCACACTAAGAAAGTGTGCAAAAAGATTATTTGCAAAACAAACACATTATAAGAAAAGGCTACAGATGGCAAAACTGTTTGCATCTTCTCCAGACTATATACGTATGCAGATGAATCCAGTTGCTTACAATTTTGTTTGTTCACAAATTAAATTGCAAAAAGTTTCACCAAAACTAAGAAGGTTCACTCAGAACGATAAGTTATTAGCCCTAATGCTTATGAAGCAATGCCCCAAGGGATACAAGTTTCTTTGTAAGATATATGCTTTGCCAAGCAAAAGAACATTACAAAATCTTTTGAAACATATTCCCTTCTATACTGGTATGACGAAACCTATAATGAATTGTTTACAAAATACAGTATCAAAAATGAAACCATTAGATACATACTATGTTATTTTATTCGATGAGATTTCTTTGCAACCTTCACTCCAGTATAACAAAGAAAATGATATAGTAGATGGTTTCCAAGACAATGGAATTGATAATAGAACACCTGCATTAGCTGATAAGGCTATGGTTTTTATGGCACGTGGTATACACAAAAAGTGGAAGCAACCACTCGCTTACTATTTTAATTTAGGTGTAATGAAGGCAGAAGTATTAGCAAAGTGTCTAAAAGATATTATTCGATTAACTCGTAAAATAGGGTTAACAGTAGTAGCTACAGTTTGTGATCAAGGCACATGTAACATAAAGGCAATACACATTCTGTATAATGAAACAGAGAGAGAACACTTGGAAAGAGGTGTTGAAAATAAGTGTTTTGGATTCACAATAGATGACATAGAGGTGGTACCATTATACGATCCGCCACATCTTTTAAAAGGGATGCATTTTTTTAATAATCAGCGATCGAAAATCGTGCCCCCGTCCATTAAGAATTGGATCCATACATTAAAAGGCATGAAATACTTATGGAATAAACTTAGAGGACAGGGATTTAAGTATTTATGTATAACCAAGATCCTATAGAGAATTTTTTTGGTCAAATCAGAAGCCATGGAGTACGTAATGTCAACCCAACATGCCAGTCTTTTACATATTCTTTTAAGTCTTTAATTATATGTAATATTTGTTCATGGTCTTCACCTTCAGCAAATTGTGAGGATGATAATACAATGATATTAACTGATTTGAAAAGTTTATTAGTGTGTGATGAAAAGGCAGAATGTGTGCAATTTGAAAAAGTAAATTTTTTCATAAATGTACCAGATAACTTAAATTATTTCAATATCAAAACTGGCACATTAAGTTATATTGCTGGATATATTGCAAAAAGGCTAATTAAATATGTAAAAAGTTGTCCTGATTGCAAAACAGATTTAATTGGCGAAACTCAAAATTTATGCTGTGCAGAAAGACTAGTAATTGAATCCAGATCTTATAGGTCTAATGCGTTGGTATCGCCCAATTCAAATTTCATAAAAATTTTTTGTAAAATTATTTTTGTTTTGCAAAGTATAATCACAAAAATTTGCTTTTAATATAATGTATGTAAAACATTAATAGACATTCTAAAAGTAAACGTCGACTTTACTCATTTTAGATGTAAAAGACATGATGTTATACATCAATTTCTTACAATGGTAACAATGTTGTTTGTGTATACATATACGAAGAATACCAATAAAATATTAAAAGGTAAAATAATGCCAGTGGTTCCTAATGATTCAATTAAATCATCTGCAAAAGATTATTTTATAAAACAGAAAAATTCGGAAATTGTAATATGTATTGGGAAACTTTTATGCTAATAAACTTGTAATTAAGAACTAATGTGTGTAGTATTCTTTTTATGTTAATAAAACTTGTATATGCTTATCGTTATCTTTTCATTATTATACTATTCCTACACTAAACATAAATGTATGTGATTTTATCTAGCATTCGTATGTTTTATAAAATCACATACATATATGTACTCAACTTTTTTAAAAATTTAAAATAATCCTAAATATGTGTATGTAATTATGTACTAAAGACACCAGACGGCGCTGCATACTTTGAACATTTCAAATACATTTACGTTTCCAATCTGTCAGTCAGTGTTGCGATTGCTGTTACAGTTGTAACAGATCTGTTACGTTTCACTATGTTTTATTACGTCCTTACGAAAGCATATAAATCTATTACGTTTTCGTTGATTTTTCAACGATTTTTTTTACTTTAACTTCAAATCTTCCCAAGCAACAATATCACAATTTTAGAGAAGGATGAAAATATATATTTGCTAATGTAGGACAAGTATGCGTATAGTGGTTTTGCTACTACGGCTGTGTCCAGGGCCGCCGCGTGGGTATTAGCCATTTGGTGTTGGAGAGTGGCTTTAAAGTTAGATTTTCAACATACTGTTGCAAATAGACCAACGTTTAACGGATGAAGAAAAGTAGTTGTAAAGCTCATGCACTACTCCGAAAGAATTAACTGTTTCGAAGGAAATTTTAGCTGCATCATTTACAACTAAATTTAGAGAATGCGCAGAGCAGGGGATATAGAGTGCCCTCGAATTATTTTCAATAATTATTTGTTGCAATCCTTTGTGCTTTCCTCTCATATTAGCACCATTATCGTAAGATTGGCCTCGTAAATCTGAAAAATTTAGTTCCAACGATTTTAAATGTCCATTTATGAATTCAAACAGAACCTGTCCTGTAGTGTCGTCGACAGATTGAAATCCTAAAAAATTTTCTTCAATTTGGGCTTTATTGGTTTCCTCGTTTCCTCGACTTTTGGTTGTCACATTTAAAAAATGAATGTGTATTATCATTGCAAAAATAAGGCAAACGAGGCAAACTAAACAACGACGTTGAACCGCAACAGTTTCTCAGCACATAAAGAATAAATATATGCCGATACAAAACATTCCCAATTCCTGTTGTTACATGTTACAAATTCTTAGATTTTTAACACGTTCCGTGTGGTAGCGCGAATTCCACACGGAACGTGTTTTTATTGTTCGCATCGGCAATCAAATTTTGTTTTACACAAACGAAAACAGCCCGCAGAAACGAAAACAAAAGTAAAATAGAATTAAAATATAAAATTAAAATAAAAATAAAATCTCATTTTATTGCTTAGAAAATATAAAAAATTGCAAGCGAATAATTAACAACTTTTATTTAAGTAACATTAAATTAAAAAACTATAAGTACTATCTATAAATTTTGGCGTCCCTTCCCTGGCCCAGGCGCCCTTGTACGGTGAACAATTTTGCCACCCCCCACGCGGCGGCCCTGGCTGTGTCCTATATTTTTGGAACAGTATTCTTGTAGCAAAATCACTATATGTACACTTGTTCTACATTAGCAAATATATATTTTGATCCTTCGCTAAAATTGTGATTTTGCTGGTTGGGTACATCCAACTAATACCTACATCAAGAAAAATATTATTGGCCGTCAGATTTTGGACAAAAAATGGTTACCGTATTGCGGTTTTTTAACTATTCAGCCTACTATTCAGGGATTTTATATAGTCTTGAAAATAGCTGCGCCATCTATTACGAAACAAGGTAAATCTATTACGTTTTTGCGCAGAATTCTATTACCAACTCACATGTCGCTGGGACAACACTGCTGTCAGTATACTTTATCTATGACCATAAGCATTTCCCCTCCATGTTGCATGGTTGTTATACCCGTTATAATATAACTGCTTATAACCATATATGACGCTTTGTATCTGTCCAGGAATAAACGGTTTATAATCGTTTATAAGCGCTGAGTTTAATAAGTTCGTGTTGTGCCTTTATAATTATATAAATTGTACGAACATTGTGTATTGATTTACTCACAATTCATAAACTAGTTAAACTACTAAGTACTAATAATGGCGGATCGTGTTGATACAGGTAATGTGAGTAACGCCTTGCTTTCACAAAATATATTTAATGTAAAGGAAGAGGAATGCCAAGATAATAAAGTCGATGTCTCTGAAACTTCTGTTGTGTACAATGCTGAATCACAAGACAACATTTGGCATGACAGAATAAAACAATATGGATTGTCAACAACTTTGGATAATATTAAAGTAGAATTCTCATCATCTGAAGCGAGTCAAGTACAAAGTGACAATTTTAAAATGGGACAAGGGATCAGTGCTGATGATATAAAAATTGATTTTGATAATGGAATGCTATGTAAGTAAATATATATTAATGAATGATAATAAAATTGTAATTTTTGATGTGATTTTGTTATAGTCATAATCTATTTTGTTCAGAGAGAATAAATGTCAATTTGTATTGTGCCATTTTGTCATATAGGCAATGTTAGGGTTATTTTAAATACAAATACATTTTTATTGCTTTGCATACATACATAATATCTGTCCAGCCGATGTTTGCCACTCTCAATTTGATTATATATCTATGAATTCAGTTGATACCCCTAGCCAACTTGTATACTCAAGTAGCGAGAAAGACCTGCCTTAAAATACTCTTTGTACATTTACAATAAATAACATTATGTATATTATTATTATGTATAAGTACATATTCTTGAATTCTCAAGGTATTTGGTACTCATACCTTTGACTTTGTTATTTGATACAAAATGTACAACAAATATATAATAGCAGCATTTGCGTGATGGAAAATAAAACATTACTTGATACCATTTGGAATCATCTTACAGACTGGTAGCATCTGTGCGAAATATTTTTATAAAAATGTTATTGTTATTGAAGGGCAATTTTGAATCCAAGTTATGTAAGCAAGCCTATTTACATTGACCAACATAAATAGGTGTCAATATACATATGTAGTGCTAATCATGTTCAAAAACGTTCTTATCATTATTTTATAAATTTTATTATAAACGTCTTATCCGCAAAAAATACGGATGAAGTTAAAGTATTTGCGAATCCCAAAACATAGATAATACCTTTTAAAGATGAGACACTTCCACCCCTTCAGAGGAAACATGTTTTAAGTGCCATCTAGTATTTAGGAAGGAAGCAAAGCAAATGAATTGGTGGGCATATTTTTATTTTATTTTTATTATTACTTAAATTTCTATTTACCAACAAAAATAAAACAAAATGTAAGTGCATACAAGCCTATATTTTTACATAATAATAATTACAATATTGTCAGCTTAATATAAAATACTATCTATGTACAGAATTTGATATTCAGAAAAATTTTATAATGAAGACGTCTTTTGTTGTCATTCATTTATTTTTTTCTATATTTTAAAAACATCCTTTGGGACTCTTTAAAAATATTATAGGTATTGTTTGGAATAGGTCTTCGATCCTGTCCAGAAATTATCCTGTTTAATTGTTTCAGAAGATTATAGCCAACTGTCTTTATAAAATAGGTAAATATATATGTTTTCATTTCACCATTATGTGGGCACTGAGTGAAATTAAACCGTTCATTTAAAATGCAAAACAAATGATAAAAAATTCTTGGTTTGTGCAAATCTTTATATAACATTTGTTTAGATATTGTTAATGCTTCTGTCATGATGAACATGAAAAAGTCACTAACATAGTGCAGTTTAGCATTTTTACTATATTGTTTTAGGGTAATTAGAAGACTTGACTCATTTTCTTTGCCTTCCAAAATAGTAGCAGCACAATCACAATTTTTAAATGCTCTTTGGGCTTTCTTATACAGGTAACCACATACATATCTCAATGCCTGTTCTTCAAGTTTGCTTAGCTTTTCCTTATGTTGTGTACTATATTCGTATGTATATTCTTCTTTATTTTCATCTTTAGGAAATTCCTGTATAACAAATTTCGATAAGAAAATGCAGTGTTACACTTTAGTAATTTCAACATACCTGAACAATGAGATTATGCAATGTTAATAACATTTCTGACTCATCAGGTTCACAATTGGTTTTAAGTGAATGGCTCGATAAATTATTTACAAGTAATGATTTATAAAATGGTGTGAATGCTGATGGCGTTGGATTGTTATATCTTGCTCCTCTTTGTCTTATTCTACCAAAAAAGTTTTCCAGAGGGTCTTGGTTAAATACTCTTGGAACCATTTTTTGAAAACCATTTTGCTTTAAGCATGTGTACAGTATTCTGAAGTTTTTTAGCGTTTTTATAAAATTTTTTACTGTTGGTGGTACAAATTCTTTTCCTTGTTTATTAATATATTTCATGGACCCCAGAACATTTATTGCTTTTTCCCAAAATTCAATATGTTCTGAATCATTACATACTGGACCACAAAGAGGTTTGACTTTATTTGGAAAACTTTTGCCATTTATGCTATCAAATAACTTGTCCATAAATTCCAAAAATTGTGCTGTCTGCATGGCACATTTTTCCAGTTTTAGTTCACCCTCCTCAGTTTTCATTGTGGTTTCTATAACAATAATTAACATATAACTATTATATTATAACGTATTAATAATGTGAAAAAATACCTGACAATGCCATTATATTTACTGCAACTGCTACTGAGTGACTTAGGACTTGAGTACATAAGGACACTTTCATTTTATTTAATTGAGTGGGATACACATGTTGCTGGGTCAATTTCGGCATTGTCCTTAGACTTCCTAAATATGGATCTAATTGATATGCTGTCGAAATATGTTCCCACTTTGCAACGTATTTCTGTTTGTCAATTTCAAAAGAGGCATTGGCTGTCAATAAATTATTACGAATCCCTTTTATTAAGTGGGGTCCATCAAATAATGGAATAACTAAAGACTCATCTACTTCAAAGCAGTAATCATAAAATGTAGAACCTAGTCTTAAATACTTTTCTTTAGTTTGTGTTACTAGGGCATTAATTGCGGATTCATTATTTTTTCCCTGGTCACAAACAGTGTTAGCTACTACTAAACCAATAGACTGACATTTTCTAATTATAAGTTTAATAATATATGTAATATCTACAGCACTAGCAGCTGCATGAATAAAACTATAATACACAGGTTGAATCCATCTTTTCTTAATACCTCTTAACATGAAAACCTAAAAAGCAATAATGGTAATACACAGTTTAGAGTAAGTAAAATTTAAAAATACCTGTACATGATCTGCTATGCGATTTGTTTGCCTAAATCCCAAATTTTCAAAACCGATAACACTACTGTCAAAACTATGCCATGATAAATTTGGTTTAATGGACATCTCATCAAACATTAGCGATACATATCTGTCTCTAACATCAGAAAACTTACTTACTTCTGCTGCCAGCATATTAAAAGTAGCTTCACATAAACCTGGTTGTATAGGGATTTTATTTAATAGTCTTGTAAGTGTTTTTACTGATGGTAGTGAGAATAATTTAGAAAGAAATCTATATCCACGACCACACTGCTTGAACAATGCCAAAGCTAATATTTTATCATTCAAAGTATAACGACGGCCCTTGCTTTTTCGCACACTATTTTTAAGCTGACTATGGAAAAATTGTGATTTAATTTTGCCCATACTTTCCACAGCTTTGGAAAATGCATCAGTTTTTGAAAATTCAACTATTTTTTTTAGTCGCTGTTGTAAGTGCGCGTTTCTTTTCTCAGCAATACTAGCCTTTCTTTTCAGATTCATTAAGATTTTTTTTACTTGTTGCTTTTCTGATGAGGTGTTCCTTGATTGTATTATTTTGGTTCCTTCAGTTTGACTTATTGGTCCTACAAATATAACATTTTTTTAAAGCTAATATATTATATAAATCATAAATTGAAATATAAACCTTTACTAGAAATAGGAGTCCGAATCCCTTCACATTCTATCATCATAGATGATGAACAATGTACACCGGTTTGGACATCTGAAGTACATGCATGAATTGATTTTCCTTCAATCACTTGCTTCTTGTCTAAAACATAATGTAAAAGACATGTTAGTTTTATAAAAATCATTTACTTATTATATTCCTACCTGCTAAATTCAATTTTGGGAAAGCTGTTCCTAACAATCGATTATTCGTACCAAAATCTGTTTCCACAAAATGTTTTCTGCAAACACGACAATTAAAATATATTTTTTCTCCAGTATATTCCTTGAGCAGCCTTTTATTCGCACATAGCTGTACCCACTTATCAAACAAGCTCTTGTTTTTATTTGGGTTAGGGAATCTGTGCTTACTTTCATTACTACCATAACAGTTAGCTACTGCACAAGCAATACCTACCATGTTCAATCTAAAAACAGTACTACTGTAGTACTACATAATTACAAAATTACAGTGCTATATATTACATACCCTTTATATTGACTTCTAAATGGACATATGAACTTAAATTATATTTTATAGTAATATAAATAAGTGTCCGTTCACTTCAAAATTACTAATTAGACGTGTCCTTTCACATTAATAATTAACTACTATGCAACAGAAACAAAAAGATATCTTGTTATAAACGATAATCATCATAGCAACATAAAACAAGACAAATGTCACAATCAGAGATAAGGTTGATAAGGTAGATCACAACAATGCAATACAGAGTCCTCCCTGCGGTTTGGAAGAAAGCTCTTTCAATTTTGATTAATTTTTGCTAAGGAATAAGTGACTACCCCGTGTCCCAAAATGTCAGTTTGACATTTCAAGCCGATAATTTCAAATTTTGGTTGATTATCGTATTATTTCCGCAGTATGACGAATCGTTGTTAAAACAAATTACGGTTCTTTAAATATCTTCTATCTCTTTTTAAATGCTGTACAGACAAAAAAAATTATATGCTTTTAAACTTCTTTCTTACATTGAACCTACATGAGGGAGGTTGGATGACGTTGATATATATTATATAAGTTATGGAAAAAAATGGCAATCATGGGATGGACAAACAATATGTTTCATCATTCAGTATTAATTTAAAAGATCACCAAACGATAATAAATGCTGTGATTCTTACTCCTTGTATATTTGGCCAACAGACTGTGAACATTGTGAAGCTTATTACGAAGACTATTGCATCGAATGTGAAATGCTTGCGCATATTTTGAACAAGAATGCTTTGAATAGTGCAGATAAGGGGGCACGAGCAGATATACCAAATGATATTTTAGAAGTCCAAGATTGTTTTGGACAAACTGGAATATATGCTATAAGAATTATTCCTGCGGGTGTAAAATTTGGCCCTTTTACTGGACTCAGCACAAGAGAATTTCCTTGGGAAATGAAAGGAGAGAAATTTGTTTTGGACAAAAATAAATCGAAGTACTTGAATTGGATGCAGTACGTCAATCCTACCAGGAATACTTCTGACCATAATCTGCATATCTTTCAATGTGAGGATAACATATATTATCAAAGTACTCGTGCTATACAAGCCGGTGAAGAATTAGTGGTGTATTTTGGTGAGGAACACGAAGACAGCCCAAATAATATTGTCAGACTGGATTTCGTTACTATTAAGAAAGACATCATTAAGGACGTATTTGCCTGCACGTTTTGCTGCCTTGGATTCAACTCGAAATCGCATTTAGCCAAACATAAAACCCATTGCGTTGAGGATACAGCCGGAAGGTTTGCAATTGAAGGTATTTTAAAATATCTCATTTTGATGTTTGTGCATTTGACTGTTGTGATTTTTGTACTTTAAAAGACATTATTTTTAAATTGTTTTATTAATAGTTGTTTCTCTTTTGAATATTATTGTCCAATTGAATAGAATTGATTAAGTTGAAGAGTATTTCATGAAAGTAATTGTTTACTGTTGATATTCAGTTATTCAATGCTCTAAAAACTTATTACACCTGTCTATGTAGGAATTTTAACACTTCTGTCATTTTACTAAATATAATTAACACTGCCTTACAAAACATGAACACATTTACACTTCTTATCCCTGTATCTCATCGTCCAACATATTAATAAGATTATGAAAGAGGTGGAGAAGTTTGCTGAAAGGCATATTAGGAAATAGAGAACTTTTCGGAATTGAGGAAAGTTTGATGCAACAGCTGTTAGGGACATTCAAATCATGTTTTTGCATAGTAATATGTTGATCATAAATTGTTAATATTTATCTATATTTAAAAATCATTTCGTATTTTAATATCAATGATATTCCCTGATTTTTGTGTTCCACAAACACTGCGTCAATGTTACTTTTGCTTGTAATTTAATTAGTTGTTTTTCCACGTAATTTCAGAACTCACGCAGTGTCCATTTTGCCAAATCCAGTTAGATCCCAAAGAATATTTCGAACGCCATATGCCTTTTTGCTGCGACAGGAATGCCAGGTACGATTCCTTTTTATAAAATGTGCATGACGAGAGAGAGGTTGAAATGACGTTTTCTTACCAAACAGTTTATTATTTGCTCGTTGATACGTATAAGAATTTAGGTAGTTGTTTAAATATGATTTGAAGTGTGAGAATATTTGCAAATAATGTAAATACTTCACACATCTTACATTTGAAGCTCCTATATTATTGTTTGTTATACTTTTTGTTATGGGTTTAGGCTAATAGTGTTATAAAAGTATTTTCATAGCCAAATTGCATATGATCAAAATAAATAAGTAAAAAAATATCAATGTATGATCTGACGCTGTTCTTTAGTCCCGTTCATGACATTGAAGTAAAGAGAGCAATTGTCCAATTAAAATCAAGTATCTCAACAGGTTATGATGAGATTTTCTTTCTAATTATCAAAAAGAAGAATGAGTGTGCTTAAAACCACACGGCAGAAGTGAAAACTTCATCAAGGCGAGGTTAATAATACGAAATACACGCGTATAATATTCAGTAGCGCATTAAATAAAACGTATTCGCACATTTATTACATTTACGCATGTACACACGCGTATAATATTCAGTAACGTATTAAATAAAACGTAAAGCTCAACCATCCCCGTATCTAAAATTTCACATTCATACGTGAATATAATACGCTTGGTCTGATGGTAATGTGTCGGCTTCATAGTACTTCATACCCGTGCGGCTCGGGATCAAATCTGTTCTGGAACATGAATTTATTTATTCATTTAAATTTCAATTTAATTGAAATTAAATATCTCTATATGATATATTTATTTATCTTGTTCCCTTAGCCGACTTTACCCGAACGAGCGTTACATATCCGAGCGCAACGCTCTGGCACTGAACAAGACTGACTGCAACAGTCAGTCTTCTTCAGTGCCTACAATCAGCGCAACGCGCCTAAAGATGTTTACACTTCAAAAAGACATGTTTGTTAATATGTAGTTTAAATGAATTTATTAGAGGCTGCGTTGTAGTGACTCAATCAAACAGATTGGGAATTGAAAACGAATACTCTAATATTGTAAGTTGTAGAGATTGCTCAGATTGACCAGATCATAGGGGTTTGTCACTGGTATGCACATTTGGGAACAAGCATAATGTGAGGTATTCCAATAAAATTAAAGAGATCAAAGAACACTTGTGTATGCCAGACGCCGCTAGTAAAGATAATCTTGTTAAAAATACGGAATTTCACTGAAATCTGAGGCGATTAATTGTAATTCCTGTTGGCGGATATTGTGGTCAAAGATAATACTGAGTATATGAGCAGTGTTACCCTACGAGTAAAGAATAGAACAGGAGAGAGTCTCCTTAATAATAATATTTGTCCAAATTTGGTAACTAAATATGGCCGCCGCAATGCCTAGGCGTGCACAAATATTTTGTAGAGGGTATATGTACACTTCCTGTGTTCTCGATAATCATTTAGAATAGGTTGTTAGTCCAAAAATAATTAAAGAAATATCGTGTATTATGTTTTCAATTCTTTTCTTCTTTTTAATATATCGCTGCCTTAAAATTATCAGGTTCTATGTTACAATTTTGACACTATGTGAGTTATTAATATTACGAGGTTGTATGTGATACATACAACATTTCTATCTACAAAACATAATGTTCGGCCTGTAAATAACAGTTCCATGTACAGAAGAAACATAGAATTTTGTTTGAAATCATTACTCTACTAAAAGAAAGTTCTTTGTCGGACATAGAACCTCTTAACTTGAATCCTAAAGAATATTACTTGATAAAAGGTTCTACGTTACACATAGAACGTATTTTCTTGCAACACTCGCTGTAAGCCAAAAAACTATCTACAGGGCAATGCAGAGTAGAAATTCCACTACAAATATACCTTTTTCCATTAAACATGGAAAACATATAAAAAAAGCATTCCTGACGATGTTGTTGAAGAGGTAAAGAGGCATATTGCTTCATTCCCGCGAGTTGAGTCTCACTACTGTAGGCGTGATAGCAAATGCGAGTATTTAGAAGGCAGCTTAACAGTAACAAAAATGTACGAGTTGTATCAAGAAAACATGGAAACAGCTGGATTGCCTTCAGTCAAACTTTCCCAATACAGATACTTTTTTTCTAATAACTTCAATATTCGTTTCAATAAGCCTAAAAAAGATCGTTGCTCTGTATGTGAATTAAATGATCTTCAAACAGCTGAAAACTTAGAAAAGGGCGATTCTGAAGAGTACCTAAAGCATATTCAAGAGGAACAAGCAGCCAGAATAAGTAGGAAGAGAGACCGTGACAGTGGAGCTCCAGTACTAACTTTTGACCTGGAAAATGTACTTACCTGTCCAAAGGCAGAAATCTTCCAGTTCTTTTATAAAAGCAAATTAGCAGTTTATAATCTAACCGCACATCTCTCAATTAATGGCCAAGTGTATTTTTGTGTTTGGCCTGAGGTGTTAACAGGGCGCAAAGGAAACGACATTGCAAGTGCAGTTGCCAAAATTTTAAGCCATGAGTGACAGCTGTGTACCTCAGAATCGAAATTCAAATATATCCATGCACTAGCTAATTTTTTTAAGAAAACAGAACACTCTCAAAAGAATCGTTTTGAAATACTCCACTCCTGGACATTCCTGTGTACAGGAAATTGATTCCGTACACAGCGTTATTGAAAGGGTTTTAAACAAAGTGGAATATTACTCACCTGTGTCACTTATGCGTATTTTGACAAAAATCAATTTAAAGAAGCCGTACAAAATCATTCAAATGAAAAAATCTGATTTCTTCGATTATAAAACACTAGCAGATAACTTACAATTATAATGAAGTTCCCTATAAAAAAGTTACCTCACTGGAAATCATAAAAGATGAGTTAACAATAGGTTTTAAAACGCTCTACAAGGAAAAGTCAAGAAACCAGCCACGAAATCTTTCCAGAACCAAAATTATTTCAAGTGAAGCCAGAAATACCTTTATCAAAACGCGATGCAATTTTAAGTATGCTACCCTATATACCCCAACAAGATAGACAGTACTACGAAACACTCTTGCCCATGCAAAACAATAACACCAAAAAAAGAGAAAATCAACAAAAAATAAATAACCGTTTTGTCATAGTTTACTTAAGTTCAATAACGTAGTTAGCGCCGTTCACTTAGGATTATTTAATTGATACATTTGTGTTTAGTTTTATTAGTTTTTACGAGTAAAACGTTATTTTGTTACTGTTTGTATCTATATTTAATCAATCAAAAGATCCTATGTTGCACCAGTATTTACTTAAAAAAAATATATTTTTCTAAAAAAAGTTGTGTTTTTTTTTAACTAAGTATAACTTAATGTGTTTAATAGAAATCAACTATAGATTGATTTATTTATAAACCAAATAAGGTTCTAAAATGGTTTCTTACACCAACAAATTAATATTTAATTATTATATTAACTTTTATGATACCCGAAACTTCAACCTTGTTTTTCTCGGAATGCGCCTTATGTAACATAGAACCTGATAATTTTAAGGCAGCGATATTATAAACGGGTTTAAATGAAATCTGCGTCAAAAATATGACAAATATTAAATGACACATAATTAGACATGTCAGATATATGACAATTTATTTAAAATACCTCTTTTTAAATTATTATTGCCTCTGTTGAATGCCAATGAAATAACTTACCGATGAAGAGAAAAATTAATATTCTTTAATTACTGTGACTTACATATATATCTATACGTAAAACGTATATGCATATATGCATGTGTTTGAGATACACACATACATTAAGTGCTATTGTCGACGTTTACGTATAGATATATATGTAAGTCACAGTAATTATTTACTGCTTGATGTTAGTTTTAACATCCATGTGTTCACACTTTTCATTTTCGTTAATATTCTTTGTTCTTGCCGTTTTAGAACGACCACAAGCCACACAATTGACTATTATAGAAACACTAAAATGTCATTTTTGACATAACCGGACATAACTGACCTACCGAAAAGGGTAACTCCGTCTAAAAAATACCTATTTCCCCACCACGTTATGCTCTCTCCTGTTCTATTCTTTACTCGTAGGTGTTACCAGACACGATATGGACTCTCTAGAAACTGTTGAGGTGAATAATCTGATGAATATGTTAGGGAATTCTAAAGCTTAGGTCTGCTATGGTTTTATTAGTCTGGCCTTGAAGTTGAGTAGGGATGAATTAGTTGAGCATAAATGCTTGTTTCATGCGGGAGTCTCCCTGGATGTTTAAAGATTACCAAAGTGGTCTTAATAGTTAAACAAGGTGATGTTCCTTTATTAAGTAACTACCAACTAATTTCAATTGCGTCTAACTAATCAAAAACATTAGAATTTGTATTTAAGACTGGATTCGTAAATTATTGAAAGTAGGAGTATTCTAAATGCTTGTCAATTTGGGTTTATGACGGGCAAGAGCAAGGATCTACGCAGTGTGTCCCCATTTCAATGCAACGGTCAAATGGAGAATGTTTTGCAGAATCCAATGCTTGCAAAGAATCTCATTTCAAATTTATTCGGACTTGTTTCAATTTTGAGATATTTTAAAAAGACCAATATTTGCCGATTTCAATTTTTCTCAATAACTCGATAACGCCCAATACGATCACTTTTAAACCCTAACATTGATGAGACACTTTTTTAAGACAATTTTTTTGGTGTTAACAGTAACCCCCGATTTTCATTTGTTTCTAAGTTCTTGGCGCTATCTTTTGTTTTTCTTATGGCGGCCATATTGAATTTTTAATTAGTTAGACAGTCCTTAAAAAAAGCTTTTTAATAATGCACGACATGCCTAATAAATGTTTGTTTATACGTGAGATATAAACATTCAAATTAAATTTCACTCTAATACGAAATTAGTTGGCTATGAAATTAAATGTTGATATGCACAAATTACGCTTAGCGTTTTCCGGAAAGACCACAACCACACCGAGCAAATTTTAACAGAATAATCAGAAATTTAGTGAACTATGGAAGCTTCGAACAAAAAGATCTAACTATCAAATTAACAATGCTGCCATACGTCAAAATAATACTTTTTACAAAATGTTATGAACAATCCAAGTACATCAGTACGTCGAGTGGCTCGAGAAACTGGAATTACAAAATCTAGTGTTTATGGAACGTTGAGAAAAAACAAATACCACCCACACAAAACAACAATTGTACAAGATTTAACCGATACCGACTATCAGCGAAGATTACAATTTAGCAGGTGGTATCTACAAAAATGTGAAGATAATACTGATTTTCCTAGAAATATAGAGATAAAAAGATGAAAGGACCTATTAAGTGTGTTCTAAATTGAAAAAACAAAAACTCGAAAAACAAAAAAGATGTCATTAAAAGTTCGTACCAATCAAACTACACCAGAGATTAAAATCAAATCAAACTTGAAATCTTCTTTGATTTACCAAATGTGGATTTTCAGTAGACCAGTGATGATAGTTATGCCTGTTGAACACTCCACAATTGATAAACCGTGATTCATCTGTCTAAAGGATTTTCCTAGGAAAGCAGTATCATCTTCACATTTCATTTCACCTTGTACAATTGTTGGTTTGTATGAGTGGTATTTGTTTTTTCTCAATGTTCTATAAACACTAGGTTTCGGAATTCCAGTTTCTCGAGCCACTCGACGTAGTGATTTACTTGGATTGTTCATAACATTTTGTAAAATATTATTTTAAGTATATCAGCATTGTTAACTTGATAGTGTTAGATCTTTTTTGTCCGAAGCTTCCATAGTTCACTAAATTTCTGATTATTTTGTTAAAAATTGTCCAGTGTAGTTGTGGTCTTTCGCTGAGCGTAATTTTGTAACGAAGTCCCTTCATTAATCGAATAAAATGTCCTTTATTTTAATTACATATTTAATTTGACTTGCGACTCTCAAATTAAATACGTTTGATATTTTATTCAGCCGGCTATGAATTATTGCTTTACATAACGTATATATATCTTGATAGTTAATATGCTATTTCATCTATCAAAGGCTATTAAATTCTCCGTTGTGCGCGATCGGAAAATATCCAGAATCGTCACGATTATTTTTCGCGCGGTTCTACGCCACGTCTACGTATGAGATTCCCACTCTTGCGTACTTGTTTTTATCGTAGATCGACCATATAAAAGAGCCAGCAACGACCAAGGTAGTAGAGAGATTCCTGCCCGCCTTTATCCTATACAGACCGACCAGACCGATTTGTCGTGGCCGTACTGATATCCGTACATCCTAATTGATCCAGACCTCTTTTGTCGTGGATTATTTAGGACCTGTCAAGCCGACCTGATTCCGCTTAGACCTATTGTCTTAGGCAGAAGAAGGATTACCCGTAAAGTCTTAACTTTTACAGACCCATTTATCTTGGACTAGTTAAGATGTTCCGAATCGCCCGTAGAGTCTTAATTTCTACAGACCCACTTGTCTTGCACTAATTAAGATATCCCGAACCGCCTGGAAAGTCTTAATTTTTACAGACCCATTTGTCTTGCACTAATTAAGATTTTCCGCGTGAATAACTATCCGACATAATATTTAATAATTCGTTTTCTTTCACAGATCCGCATGTCACCGTATAATACAAATAAATTTCTTCGCTAAATTTTTAAACGCCGAACAAAGACATGAACCACGTGTCATCGGAAAACAACATTCATTTATCTCTACTTAGAATGTCTGTAAATCTCGCGATAATCATATTACAATCATTATCATAAGACGGGATACGTGTTTGGAAATCATTTCAAAGTTACCTAAGATGAAATAGTTATTCGCGTAATGAAACCTGTCGTATTATTTATTAAAATATAAGGTTAGGATCTCCGATGAATAGAATAATTTCAAACGATAGTAAGTTAGATACAGATACAGTTCATATACATTTTACATACAAGTTTACAAATAATTTATATACAATTATGTCTTTGTCATTTGAGAAAAACAATTAAAATAAGTTTGCAATCGGCAAAATAAAATATACAAGAACATATAATTCGTTCTTGTATATTTTATTTTGCCGATTGCAAACTTATTTTAATTGTTTTTCTCAAATGACAAAGACATAATTGTATATAAATTATTTGTAAACTTGTATGTAAAATGTATATGAACTGTATCTGTATCTGACTTGTTGACAATAAACACAATTAGTTTGAAATCAACCGTTGTTGACATATCAATATTTTATCTTTCGTTCATCGACCGTAAAATACCTATTTTGGCTTTGTTATAAATGTATTAAGATAAAGATAAGACAAACCACTTACCTACGCCAAAATCCCGACGAGAGCTACGCCGTAACGAGCAATTAGATTCACAAATAAAATTCACATTTCATTCATTAGCGCGGGTCTTCATTATATTTACATTTGACACATACCGATCGCTGGTATAGATATTCCGCTTACCGACATTGAGTTGCAGCGAGGTTGGATGTGAGTATAGGCAACCCAAGGTGCGTCCGCCTATGAATGGAAAACTGCTAAACAGTAAATTTTGGAATCAGAAATTAAATAAAATTATTCATTCAATTAAAATTATTCTTGTCATGTGGTAGTAGTTCCGATTAATAAAAGCCGTAAATAATTTATCAGTAATTATTTATAAATAAACTACTACATGATAATTTGTGCAAGCATTTTCAGAGATTCTATTTATACTAGAGACGCGTTAAGTTCCGTTGCACGTCATCGATGACGTTTACATGTTGTCATAACTGTATTAGAGAAACTAAAAAAGTTACTTTGGTAAATTATACTTGAGGGCATTTATTTCATTAGCTTAAGTTGAATATTTATAAATTGATCGTAATATACGCATTCATGACAAATAAACACATAATTTCCGTTTCAATATTAAATTTCGTTATTACATATTTTCAATAGACTAATAGTTCAATTCGGTGTTGACAGATAAATCATATCTGTCAAAAAGACGTGCGTTGTGTATATTCTTCCTGTCAAATTTTTCATGTTAATTTTTGCTTTGATATAAATTGTTTAAAAACAGTGCTTCTTAGAAGTGTATATATTATTTATTTGCGTCCATTGAATATAATACCGAAAGGTTTCTGTAAACAGTCGTGGCTTTTTACAAACTTCTCTATAATCATGTGTTAAATTTAATGTGAATAGCGTAAGTATTGCTTATTTTAAATTATATTATGGATACGTAATGAAACATTTAAGGTTTTTCGACAATATAAATCAATATAATAAATAAGTTGAGAAAGATTGAAGTCTTAGAGCATTTCAATTACTAAATATATTAAGTTATAGGTATTGTATTGTGAATAATTTTCTTCTTTGATTATATCAAATGTCACTGACAGAAATAAAAATAAAAAACATATACAAGACAAGTCGTCATGGATCTAGTATGACGTGCAATTGAATCTAACGCTTTTCCTCTATAAATACTGTCAGAACGTCTTTTCCCAGTCACCTATAAAAGGCATTAGAAACGCTGACTATTATTATTATTCTGAAGGAAATCTTTTCTTAAACAACCTCATTATAAACTAATCAGTACATTTTCCTGTGCAGAAGTCAAATATATTGATCTAAACCAAATTATATAAGAGAAGGTAAGTTTTATTCAAGAAGAATGTTTGGTTTTACTCGTAATTGCTTTATGTTAACAGGTAACTGAGTTTTCAGAGAAAGTACATTCTACTTTAGAAACAATATGTAAGAATTATGCAATTAACAATAAACGTTTCAGTAACAAATTTATTTTTAGCTGAACCAATTGCACATGTTCAGGATATGCTATTAAGAGAACAGGGAAAGAAAAGCATACAATATTCAAGAAGATAATTTGTTTGGAAAACTGAAAACACAAGACGATGCTTTTATAACAATATTACCTTCCCATGAATAGATCATTCATTATATGAGATGTTAAAATGCATTGAGTTTCAACATCCTTGTAGTAATTTTCCTGCAAATTATTTAATCAAGTTTATTAAAAATAAAAATATTTCGAAGCGGTTTTTTTCTTGTGATAGCTGCTCATTAGTAGCACATTTAAAACATATTTTATATTATACAGAGTGTTCCATAGCTTGGTAGCTGGCCATAGTTATAGCTTTTTTAATTGGAACGTCCAATTTATTATTAAACTTTTGTATTCCCCGTATAATTTTTAGACAAAAAGCTATAAGATAGTATAAGTTTTTGACTTATTCCCATTTTTCTGAAAAATTCAAAGTTTCTATAAAATTATATTTCTCGAAAACGACTTATTAGCTTGGCACAATTTTTTGTAGTATTGTTCATAGTAAGAGGTCTTAATAGAAGCATATTTTATTTTTTTTTCAGTTTCTAATTGCATGTGCAGAAAACTGGATTAAAATTGGATGACACGTTTTTGTATAAAAGTCTTTTTTTTTTAAATGGAACACCCTGTATATCAGTTCATTTTTGCATTACTTATTAAATTTCACATCAAAAACATGTGAGACGTTAATACTTTAAAAGTGACTTGATATAATTTTGACAATTTCATATTTTTTATTTGAATACGATTTAGTGAGCCATGATATTTGTTGCAACATTGATAATTGAATAGATGCCATTTAATAAGTTGTTTCTCAGTTAATAGCATGATTTTATAATGCATTTTACTAAAAATTAGCTTAAGAGGGGATTCACACTGATGCAATTAGTTGCAGCGATTTATCGCATGTGAAAAGTTGCATCAACGTAGCAATTTTTAAGAGTTGCACGGGTACACTGATCAGGAAGTACAAGCAATTTTTCACAAATGCATTTTTTTGTGGTACTACCAACATGAAATAATTATATGTTATCATTACTTTCAATGTATAGTGATGAAAGATAATACATGTGCTTTGCTACATTTCATAAGACAGATTACAAGTTACTAAAAAAGCGGATCTGTTATTAGTGAAAAAGAAACTACAAAATAACATAAGCAACATTGCCAGTAGTAATGAAGGTGTCCGTTACTCTTCCAAAGGCTGGGACATCTTCCAGGGTAACGCTGTCGGTAAACTCTCTGAGCTAATAAATAATTTCTTTGACTTTACCCAAGTACAAAAATCATATCTATAAGCTCTGCTTTAGAAAACTTAATTATAAAATCACTTCAATTATTTTAAGATTAATAGCATCACATTACACATGTCAACTAAAAACTAACTTATTAAACGTCATCTATCACCATCACAGCTAATTTCACGGCATGCTATGCTATATTAATATAAAACCATAAAACTGACAAAATTATATCAAAGAGCGACAATAGCTCAGTAATAGTCACTTTTAAAGTATTAACGTCTTACACGTCTTTGATGTAACTATGGTCAACTACCAAGTTGGAACACTCTGTATAATACAAAATATTTTTTAAATGTGCTCCTAATGAGCAGCAATCAAAAGAAAAAAAACGCTTCGAAATATCTTTACTCATAAAGGAATAATCGGCCTTACCCGCGGAGATGACTCGCCCTATATATATAAAATATATTACAATTCTTTGCCAAATATACAAATGTATTGAAAAATTGAATATCTTCTTGGTAGTAGTGGCATACAATGAAATAAATAAATAATAACAATATCTAAATGACTGGTTGTCATTTAGAAAACATTGACAAATATAGAATGTAAATCAAATATGTATAAATGTAAATGTAATCAAATAAGCATAGGACAGTCGGTATTACTTATATAGTTATATCAAAAGGTTTGGGTCTACCACAAACTGTTTAGTTAATGCAATTATATAAATAATAACGAGGCAACTATGTAATGAAAAATTACGAGTAGAGCTGTTGATACTATAACAAATATAGAATGTAAAATCAGTTATGTATAAATGTAAATGAAAGCTATATATAATATATATATATATATATAGTATAGTATAAGTAATACCGACTGTCCTATGCTTATTTGATTGCATTTACATTTATACATATTTGATTTACATTCTATATTTATCAATGTTTTCTAAATGACAACCAGTTGTCATATTGTTATTACTTTTATTTCATTGTATGCCACTACTACCAAGAAGATATTAATTTTTTCAGTACATACAAGGTGTGTATAAATTGGCGGACCCACTACACGCGGCGATGTTCTTCGTTAAATTCTGAGTCCAAAATCCTAATACGAAAATGTTGTACCATGCTCCATATCTTTGCACGAGGTTCCTAAAGTTCGGACTTTCAGTCTTGAAATAAGCATTATTACTTGATATTTGTTGACAGAAAGAGCTACAATTTAGAAGAAAGAAGAATTGTTGTTATTATCCTTTCGTTAAAGTTGTTCTAGTCAAATACATTACTACTGTCAAATTTTGACAGTTTGTAATCTACCTATTTCATTCGACTTGCTTATTTTTCGTGTTTATTTGTATAGTTTTAATCAGTTTTCGGGTTTTCGTGTTTACTAGTTGTTCTGTTTGTTTATTATGAATTTTACGTTCAACGAATATGCCGATATGTACATGATATACGGTTTCTGTCGTGGAAATGCTAGCATGGCAGGGCAGGATATCGAGTACGTTTTCCAAATCGGAGGCATCCAAGTAAAAATGTATTTCGAAGGCTGGACCAACGACTTCGTGAAACAGGTTCGTTTATTCCAAGAAATGCGAACGCAAGTCGACCAAGGCAAAGGCGTACCGTGCAACTAGAAGAGCAAGTTCTAGCCACAATACAGGAAGATTCCTCTGCGAGTACCCGTCAATTAGCTTCTACACTAAATATTCCCAGTAATAAGACTGTTCATTTGGCTACAAACTGATGGATTTCAATTCGAACAATTATGTAGGTAATAATTACATTGATTTCTATCAAGAAGATGTACAAAAATTAGTCAATATTATGAAAAATTTTTTAAACTTTGTAATATTTTCGTAATAAATATGTAATCTAAGAAACCAATTTTATTTCGTTTGTTTCTTTTTTAAATTTAAAATGTAAGGTTCACATGACGACGTGTAAAAATGTTCCGAAGATTATAACTAGCACATGCGTGTTCAATGTTGCCAAATGTATGTTTCTTTCAAATTCATTCTGAAGACAAAGGAAGCCTGATACATCGTTTTAGGATTAGGACTTTTAACTCAAAATTTGACCAAGAATGTCGCCACGTGTAGTGGGTCCGCCAATTTATACACACCTTGTATATATTGTGGTAGTTCACCAGTACTAACCAACAATACGGTATATAGATTTTTAGTGATGATTAAGAATATGATTTTGAAATATTTATTAAATCGAATTTAATTAAATAAACAGCTAATAGAATATTTGAGTTATACTTAAAATAATAGTGGTGTTGATAAATGTATAGTTTAATGGATTTCTTCATGCATCTTGCATAGGTGGTTGCCAATCAGGATACATTGTTGCATTGATTTTGTCCAGTTCTGAAAATAGAGATTTAAATATTACTCGATGTATTTTTATATGAAATATTATTTTGTAAAAGCTTGTTTAATTAACACTATTGATAAGTAGTGATAATTAGTGTTGAATTTTGAAATATAAATGCAATAAAATGATGTATAGTTTAAGCGGCTAAATTCAAATTTTGGAAATGTCAGATTTTGACATTTGAAAAAATATTGTAATAGTAATGGGTATAAATTTGCTGAAGCTTATAAAAAGTATTCAAAAATAAAGTAGGGAATTTAAATGGTAATTTATCGGAATTTTAAAAGGTATTTAAAGTATTCAAGCACAGTTTAAAATCTTTGTTGGATAAATAAAATGTGTGTAGAAAGGTCATTGGATGTATGGAATTAATGAATTATTACCAAGGATATGAGGTGTAAATAAAAGGGGATTCTAAAATTTTTTAGAAAAAAAGCAGTTGTATTTTTCGGGAAGACGAAGTTTTTCTCCGTTAAATACACATGAAAGTTATCTAGAATAGCGTAAAAGTGTGATAGTAGTGATATAGTTTATATGGAGAAGAAAGTTATTTTTTTTAGGAGAATTAATTTTTTTAAGCTAGAACAATACAAATTATTTCATATTGAGATACTAAAAGGGAATAGAAAGAAAGGAATTACTACTATAAACTAAATACGAGGAGTCAGTTTTAAATAATTTGTCAAGCAAGCATACAGATATAATATAATTATTATTATATAAAAAAAAAACTTACCATATTGACAAATATTCAAGAAGAATTTAATAATCAGCCAGAGAATCAGTAGATAGGAGAATCGATTGAGTTCCAGATTAGAACCAGTGTACTAGTACAGGAAAAGTATAATCCGGAGTTTTTCAAAATAGCAGTCCAAAGTTCAAGATTCCAAGTGATAAAAGAATCTGAGGTGTACAGAATAGCGGTTCCATCCAGGTCCAAGTATTCCAGTTCGAGTATTCCAGGTGATATCAGTATCTGAGGTGCAACGGGATAGCGGTTCAATAGAAGTTTTCCAGTACAAGAGAAATATAATCCAAGGTACATCATAATAGCAGTCGAAGGTTCGAGTATTCCAGGTGATATCAGAATCGGAGGTGTAACAGGATAGCGGTTCAATCCAGGTGCGAATATACCAGTTCAAGAGAAAAATAATCCAATGTACATCATAATAACAGTCCAAGATCCGAGCATTCCAGAAAGATAGGTAAAGAAAAGGAACAACATCTTCGTAGCCAGGAAATTTCGTCTTAGAGCTATAAAGAAAATCTTTTGGAGTACAAGAAAGAATACCGGTTTATAATTTTTGACAGGTCGTATAATTATTTGAAATAATCTGAATTCAAGTAATTTCGAATAAAGTATAATTTATCAGAACTTAGAAAACACATAAATAATCGTATGATTTACTGTAAGTGATAATAAATCACGGATATTTTGAATCTCTATTTCACAACATTAATTTTTGACATCCTATTAAATATTATAGAACTCAATGAATATCTCATTATGTAAATAAACTATTTTTATTACGGAAAAGAAACTGATTGGCAAACCAAACACTAAATAAGTTATGTGTGAAATTGATTATTAACAAGAACTATACAGTATTTTAAAAATAGTATTAAAAAAATACTTACTTGATTGCATTCATATCTATAATATTTATAAGTTCGTATATACATAAATTTCCAAAAAGTTGGTTAAACAGGCTTGATACTTCCATATATGTTTTATTGGTATTGTAATGGATTACCAACATCAGTATTATAATTGTCTTGTGCATTAAACAAATAGTTTTGATATATTTTTTTTTATTTGGTATGTTAGAAAGGATCTTGAATTAAATTGATGTGAAATAAATGACGCTTAAAATATTAATCTATAAATAGGAAGATAAATGTCAGTATATATACATTATTAGAGAAGTATTTTAGTACATACCTTGATATCGTATTCATTTTAAGTGATAATCGAAGATAGACTAGGTACACATATAATTAATCACTTGAGTATTACTGTTATATCAAATATAATTTACGAATTAAAGAAATATAAAGATGCAAATATAACATGATACTTGTTGGTGTTGAATAAAATACAAATAGGCAACTGTTCGATCTTTATGAATCAAGTGAAGTTAGTAACATGTAAGTATAGCAATGTTAAATGTTTTAAACAATATCTGAGTTAGTCAATGAGCGTAATAATATAAAGACTGAGTTAAACAAAGAATAAAAATATTACATTGAATTTTTATGATACTACTAGGTAAAGGAAATTTATACAAGGAACAGTTATTTATTAATAATAAAGATTTGAATTTTTAAGGATACATTAAAGTAATTTGAATGTCTAGGTAAGCGAGGTGTTGAAATTACATTTCTAACAAGCCTATGTCATTAAGTTTTGAGATAATAAGTTGAGGCAGTGTTAGTTTTGAAATCTTTCCCGCTCCACTAGTACAATATATATTTTATTTTCCGATCACATTTAACATGTATAACACATATGCACTTAATATTCTCTAAACACTTATTTTCTTATAATAAAATTTTATATTCTTATTATATTGTAATTATTCCACATATAATTTGTATTTCTATTTTACAATATTGCAGACCCATACGTTTATTTCTCTGAACACAGAAGAATTTTAAAATATGTTCTGTTTAACATTCCCGCGCTTCTGCATTCCAATTTGAATGTCCAAGGTCACTGAAAATTTGAGGTAGAGATTAAAGGTTCACACCGAAGCGTCGTATTTTTATTCTCTAGTTTTGGTGAAACTAACTCCGCCCTTAAATTGATGTTCAGCATAAGATTAGCTATATTTATTTATTTATTTATTTAATTTCAGAAAGTGCGTTCTACCAACACCTCCATTGAGCAAGCAAATAACAACAGCACTGAACGGACGCAAGAGATGTCTCCGCCAAATTTATAAATGTAAGCAGTGCAAGTACAGGACAAAGTACCTAGCAGATCTTAAGGAGCACACCAACAACCATCATTACAAATTTAAAATGTACAAATGTGAGATTTGTAACAGACGCTTCAATACTAAAGAATTCCTCAAGCTTCATGTGGAAAATACGCACGCTTATGTTGGAGAAAATAATGGCCGAGAACACACCACGACTGATTATAGGAATACACAAGTAAAATTAGAACAATCGAGCTCACGAGATCAAAAGAAAATGTTTGAGTGTTCGCAGTGTGTGTTTCGGGGAAACCAGAAACAATCTCTAAGCAGACACATAAAAACGAAACATTTGAATCAATTTGATTATAAATGTGACTCATGCGAATATAGAACAAACATCAAACGACATTTAGAAGTACATATAAAAACTATACATTTGAAGCAATTCGATATTAAATGTGACTCTTGTGAATACAGAACTAACAACAAAAGTAATTTAGAAATGCATATACAAGCCAAACATTCGAAAAAACGCGATTTTAAATGTGACTCTTGTGAATATAGTACTAGCACAAAAGATTATTTAAGAAAACATATAAAAACGAAACATACGAAGGAATTTCATTTTAAATGTGACTCATGCGAATATAAAACAAACCACGAAAATAGTTTAGAAGTACATATAAAGGATAAACATTTGAAGGAATTCGATTTTAAATGTATTTCTTGTGAATATAGAACAAACAACAAAAATTATTTAAAACGTCATGTAAATGATAGACATTTGAAGGCATTTAATTTTAAATGTAATAAATGCGAATATGAAACAAACAGGAAAAATGATTTAGAAAAACATATAAAAACTCATCATTTGAAGCAGTTTGATTTTAAATGTGATTCTTGTGAATACAGAACAAACGGCAAATCTCATTTAGAACTACATGTAAGAACTAAACATTCGAAAAAATTCAAATATAACTGCGACTCATGCGGATTTGGAACAAACAGGAATTATAGTTTAGAAAAACATATAAAAACTCATCATTTGAAGCAATTTGATTACAAATGCGATTCTTGTGAATTTAGAACAAACAGCAAAAGTAATTTAAAAGTACATATAAAAGATAAACATTTGAAGAAATTTGATCTTAAATGCCACTCTTGTGAATACATAACAAACCACAAAAGTCATTTAGAAGTACATATAAAAGATAAACATTTGAAGAAATTTGATTTTAAATGCGAGTCTTGTGAATACAGAACAAACCACAAAAGTCATTTAAAAGAACATATAATAGCTAAACATTCGAAGGAATTCGATTTTAAATGTTTTTCTTGTGAATATAAAACAAACAGGAAAAATTATTTAGAAAAACATATAAAAACTCATCATTTGAAGCAGTTTGATTTTAAATGTGATTCTTGTGAATATCAAACGAACGAAAAGAAACGACTAATGCAACATACTAAAAGACACATCTGAAGGAATTCAGTCAGAGGTAGAGGTGCGAGCAATGCGACTACAAAACGAACAAGAAACAATCTGACGGTGCACGTGAATCGTGTACTCCTGAAGGAACGCAATTTCATGTGTCACCTGTGCGATTACAATGCGGGTTCCAAGTCAACCTTGTTAATTCACATAACAGACAGACACGTCACTGAATATGATTACAAATGCGAAGTGAAAAAGTGCAAATTCCAGACAAACAACAAGTCACCTTTGAATACACACATGAAGATCAAACACACTAAAGAGTGTAGTTTCGTGTTTGATGAGTGTGAATTTAAATCAAAATATAAGAGCTGCTTGGAAAAACATGTAAAATCAGTACATCTCCAGGAATTCCGGCTTGGGTGTGAGTCGTGTGGTTATCGAACTAACGATACGTCCAAACTGAAGCGGCACATCAAGAGTAAACGCCCATACCTCGCTTTACGGTGTGATCTGTTGCATTTTTTTTTATAAAAGCGCGATTACACGTGCATGAATTCGGCGGCGCCAGTCGCTACTGGTAGGTACGCCAGTTCCCAAATAATTGCAAGTGTAAACCTTTGCTGGCGCGCCATTACATCCATGCGTGCAAAAAAAATATTTATGATAGTTAATCGTTTCTGTGAGTCATATATACTTGCAATTACCAAATTTATGTACATACACGTATTTCACTTGTAAAGTAATCAGTATACCATCGCTGTTTGACAAAGCTATATTGTTAGCGAAACGCATCACAGGCTTTACATGTTTGTAAATATAGTGAAGATTTAAACAAATTTGTTGTTTTATTTATTTATTGCAACGTGTAAGCATAAATTTGCAGCAACAATAAACAAAAAGTAGAGCCCTGCAACAACTATCAAATTTCTCGAGATTTACGAAAAATACCAGTGTTTATTGAATGTGCCTCCGAGAAATCCATTTCCTAACCCACATGCGGCCTTTCCTTCTATCTCTTCTTTTTCTTTGCAAATTGTCAATCATTTCCTCAACCACAACTTCTGTGCATATTTTAGAGGCTCTACGAATAAGTTCATGAGATATGCTTATTAGACCACGAAGTTGAAACTGAAACTGGTGAGAAAAATTACTATTTTTCTACATGGAAGATGTAAACGTTTACTGGCGCGAAAGTTGAACTGGCGTTGGAACTAGCGCCACTAAATCCATGCATAAGTGCGCCTTAAAATATAGTTTTAAGTTCAGAAAGTATTTTCTTCTTTTTATTTCCTATAAAAATGCTTGTACCTATAAAAATAAATCTACAAAACAGTAATAATAAATTCAAATTCAAAGTTTTTTATTGTCTTAGACCCAACAAGTAGGTATTGACATTGTCAATATACATTTACATCGATAATAATTAATTAAATACAACAACAATTAATGTATAATTAAAAAATACACACCCACACATGTACACACATCTTTTAGTAATTAATTAATTGATTAAGTAACTAATGAAACAAACAATATTCTAAACAAATTTAACTCATATCACTTTAAATTGAAATAGAGAACAATCATTTTAACCTTGATACGGGATAATAACAAAATACTGACAAAATTATATCACAAACCAACAGCCTCAGACAGATGCCTAAATTACAATTTGTGCCAAACCCGAGTATGTAAAATTTGTTTAGTAAACTGCAAATTATGTTGTATATTGTCTAGGTACTATTTGAAGGTAATTCTAAAACATTAAATCTGTTTACTTTTATAATTTATTCATAGTTATGTGTTCAAATAGATATTTAATAGTTCTGCAGCTGGACTTCCCCACAATAAAATAATATACATCTTTATATCTGAACAGATATTGAAAGGGCTATTTTTATTACCGTCAATATAGAATTGGACTCTCTCGCTTGTTATAAGGGAATGCAGGAAAAACCAAACGTGTTGGGCAGAAATAATAGGTCATATTATTGTTTATTAAACTTTGTAGAGGGAGAATATTTAAGTTTAAGAGAACGATGTAGTCCGTTAAACAGTAGACAGAAGAGCCAATTTCAACTTCGCACAAGACAGTCGATCTCGATAGCATTGGAAGGCCTATTTAGTTCATGATAAGTATCGACATTACTCGGTAGCAACCAATAGTACCTGCAATTGCGACAGTCCGTGCGTTCAGGGAGTTACGGCGCCGCTAGCGCTGCGCTGTGCTAAGTCGAGCGGTGTCCTGAACGCGAGTGCCAGAGATATAGAGAGGGAAGAATGCTCTTACAAATGCGCGGAAGATAGAATGATTGCATATGATGATGTGCGCCATTTTGACCCAGGGTTGTCAAAGAGCACCAATCATAGGCATTCTTGAAAGAACGAATTTTCAAACAAAAGATGAGAAAGGAATGTGGAAAGAAACGTTCGGGTGATTGACTTATGCATTTAAACCGCAAAGTAATCGCGTTTTGCTTGTTTTGTCAAACTTTTATTTATTGTATTTTACATAGTTTATTGTTTATTAACATTCTTAAAAAATAGTCCTTTTTAGAAGGCGCAAGTAAAATATTCCCTTTATGAACGTATTTTGTCACTTTCATTAGCTTTCTTTTTGTAATCGCTAGTATTTTATAGTATGGTGATAGCGCTATACTGGGTCCTTCAAAAAATCGTAAAGGAAAACGTATAAGGTTTGGACAAAGGCAAATGGCTTATAATGTGTATTTTAAGCATAAATATATAGTATGTGTAAAACAACTACTGTTAATCAAACAGCAGACAAAGTGGGTAGTAGTATGAATATTAAGGAAAAAGAATATCTTGGATGAAGCATAAAAAAATCATTTGGACGACATGTGCTTTCATTTTTCTTGAGGAATGAGTTACCAAATTGTAGAAAAATGTGAGTTAATATATATGTACATATTCTGTGAGTTATCGTATAAATTATATATGAGTACGAAAATGAATAGTGTAAAACACATGGATGTTAAAACTAACATCAAGCAGTAAATAAATACTGTGACTTACATATATCCATTTACCTCCATATCACTATAATTTAAACTTCATCGAACATGCATGGGTTCAAGTTAAACATCTTAAATCTTAATCTCTCTTATTTGCGATAATAAGTAAAAAGCTGAAAACAATGAACAACTCGACTTCTTAATAATTAATTAAAATACGGCAACAACCGCACTTTTGACGCTACTACTGACTCATCGCGCGTATTCAATCGCCGAAAGGTGTCAATTTAAAATAAATGCACTTGCGTACATCCTTGCTGTGCTTTCATTTTTCTTGAGGAATGAGTTACCAAATTGTAGAAAAATGTGAGTTAATATATATGTACATATTCTGTGAGTTATCGTATAAATTATATATGAGTACGAAAATGAATAGTGTAAAACACATGGATGTTAAAACTAACATCAAGCAGTAAATAAATACTGTGACTTACATATATCCATTTATACGTAAAACGTATATGCATATATGCATGTGTTCGAGATACACACATACAATAAGTGCCATTGCCGAACAATCGAACGCACAGACACCGGTGTTTCGATCTTTGAGGTCTCGTCAGTGGGCGTGGGGACTGTCGGCAATGGCTTCAAGACTTAAAAAGCTGCTTATGTCATTTTTGCGTGTTAAATGTAGTGAGAGTATCACAGCGACATCTAACACCCAAAAGATGACACAGAAAAAAGCGATGGCTTCTGACTGCATGTTCTGCTAAACAGAGGCCTGTATGTTAATAGTGTATCTCGTATAATAGAGCCTCAAGGGTGCGTCTCAATCCTGCCAAATCCATTTCGGTTCGGAACTAAGATTTTCCTGTATCTTAAGTACTACTAGTAATAGGATGTCGCCACGGTATGCATTCTAAAATTAAATAGCAATTACCTCAAAACATTTCAAGGTCATTTTACCTGCTTCTTAAATTTCTACCTCTACATACGATTTGTAAATTTGGTCTGTGGGGCTTTCTTTGCAATTTTATATTATGCGTATGAATCAAATCGGCACTTGTCAACTTTCATGCAGAATTAGGGAGTAAGACGCGCGAACCTTAAGCATTCATTTGAATTTATTTGTAAATTGAAAAACTTAATACATATATATAATATAGTTTGACATATCCTCAATAAAATGTTGATTGCATTATTAAATACATAATTTAAATTAAGTTACTTTTTATACATTTACAGGCAGTTACATTTATTTTATTTATAGATTTAGTTATTTTTCAACATAGTCTTAAACGCTGAAGGTAAGTGATACTCATCCATTCGACTTTCTTATTTCATACAAAATTATACAATAAATAAACAGCATTGTGTTTGCGTGGTGCTAAATAAAACATTTTCTTTTACTTGATACATATGTAATTATTACAGGCTACTGCATCTGTGCGGTATCATATCTTTGTTGATCATATAGAATAATAATATGCAAAACAGAAACATAGTCATATTGTCTTCACGTACCCATTAGTTCAACATTCTACTAAATATGTCTTACCCGATAAATATACGGGTAAAGTTAGTATTTGCAAATCTTAAATGGCAATTTGCCCGTTCGTTTGATTTATATAGTCTGAATTTTCAGTCTTCATATTTTTACTTTTCAATTCAAATATCGCGCCGAAACGCTACTATTTTTAACAGATTGTATTGGTTCCTGGGTAAGCAAATTTAACAAGGAAATATATGCGATATCTGGTATATTTTATAACATAACCAAGCCGTAACCTCTGAACATTCTCTTGCATTTTTGTTTTGATTTATTATATTTTAGTGTGTTATTAAACACTATCTGTAAGTGTAAGTACGTCACGAACATTAGATAAGGCGCTTCCAACCACACCGTGAAATTCACCACCCAAACAATGTCAAGTATTGGCACAATAAAAACGATAAAAACAGTTTTAAATATGTACAAAATTTTTACTGAAAAATAAAAACCAAAATTGAATAGCCTAGCAGCATTTTTCGAATTTCGCCAGTGTTTTATATTTGCACTGGGCGCAATTGAATAACATATAGAGGTGTACTCGTTATATTTCACTACAAAATTAGTTAATAGAAATATAATTAAATGTTTCTACATCTATTTTTTGACCAATCTTTTGTTTGAGTACACGGTGTGTCTAGTAATTTCGCAATAAAAAGGGAATTAGCCTACCTGTATTCTACTCGATTGTCTTCCTAGCCAACTTAAAACATCCGCGAAATTCGAAAAATGCTGCTAGGGGCATTGTGCTAGGGGAACAGCAATTGTAGTAAAATCTTCAAAACATTAAGTAAGGTAAAGGTATTACTTTAATATTAATATATTATAAATAATGAGGCTATTATAAGATTATTGTTATTATTAAAAACTAAAAACCCGGCGAACTGACCTCCGGCATTTCAAAGTTTTGAAAATTGCTATCAAATAAAATGTACCTATATATTTACATTTTAAGTAATTAGCAACAACCTTAAAAAAATTTTGAAAAAAAATATAGAAGGTTCTTGTCAACAATTTCTTCTCCACTTCGTAAATATAAAACGGCTGCTACACTATAAAGCGATGCAAATGTAACAGATATCTGTAAATGTATGAAATTGCTTACAAAAATGTTACAAATTTTATTTCATGGATCACTTTAAAAATTACACATATATTTAGCTACTGTTACCAATTTTATCTACCAAATATAAATACCGAGTGTACTTGCTATATTACATATAAATTTACCGTGTAATTTTTAAATGTAGCCATTTTTTCTAGTACTTGCAAAACCACTAATTTCCCATTTTATTTACGGCTTATATATTAACTTAATTTGAAAAAGAATACTACCGTTCACTTCGTTTAACCTTTATCTTCATGCTTAATGCATAAAATTTACATGCTTTGATTTCTTACGCCTGAAAAAATGGAAATAAAAATGGTATTTTTTGGGTTGGGTACATTTTTCTCCCGCCAAAACCTTATCAAACGCAGCCTTAAGGGCGTCACCTATCAAAACGAAAATGAATAGTGTAAAACACATGGATGTTAAAACTAACATCAAGCAGTAAATAAATACTGTGACTTACATATATCCATTTACCTCCATATCACTATAATTTAAACTTCATCGAACATGCATGGGTTCAAGTTAAACATCTTAAATCTTAATCTCTCTTATTTGCGATAATAAGTAAAAAGCTGAAAACAATGAACAACTCGACTTCTTAATAATTAATTAAAATACGGCAACAACCGCACTTTTGACGCTACTACTGACTCATCGCGCGTATTCAATCGCCGAAAGGTGTCAATTTAAAATAAATGCACTTGCGTACATCCTTGCTGTTTTTATATAAATGTCTTTTCAATGTTATATTAGGTAATTAATTGATTTTATACAGTTACTTATGTAGTACAGTAGAACCCCGATTATCCGTGCTCCACGGGACCGGACGAGGCACGGAAAATTGAAAAGCACGGATAATCCGAACATTTATTTCTTAGGGCCGGTTTTTCCAACTCCGATTAAAACGCCGGTTAGCGTAATCATTGATTAAAACACCGGTTAGGACAAATTTGCGTTTTTCCAACGCCGGTTAACTCTAATCGTTGATTAAGAACGTCGTTAATCGACCAAATTTTAACCGGCGAAAGAAATACCTGATAAAATATTAAACAGTGATTAGGCCTATATACACATGCGCATAACCTAGAAGATTTGAATTTCTGTCATTATTATTTCTGTTATTATTGACAGCTGTTGTTTTCATACGCATTTGTTTTACTGTATAAAAGTATTTTTTGGAATTAATTAATAATTATTTACATCAGTGATTTAGTAATTGTATTGTTTCTTCTATAAATGTAATGAACAGTATAAAAATAGCATAATATTAAATATGTGTAACTTTTAGCTTACTACAGAAATTTAATTAATTAATAACTACGAATACATTATTTTCTCTGATGAGGATGATACAGCTTTGGAAGTTTTTCTATTCTACTACAATTCTGGGACTTTACCTTAATTCGTGTAGGTTCTAAGATCCTGTGGCAATTTATGCTTGCATTTGCTCATTCCCTTTTTGTAATTGCAATTAATAGCACCTTGTGAAAACATCATTTTAGCCGAACATATTTTAGACTCACTTTAGATATGTCATTAACATATTAAACTATACTGAAAATTACAAATGAAATTGAAAATATGGAAGAAATTCTAGAGAAGCTGGCAGGTTTACGTTGAGATTATATGCAGACACTTTAAATTCTTTTAGCTGAACTGAGTTTGGATGAATAATGTACATGCCTATAAAGTTAACGTGCAGTTAATTTCTGCACTAATAATTATTACAGGCACTGTCAAGTTCACACCGATTCCTCCAGAACATAACATTCATTATGTTGAAATCGTGTAAACCAATTTGGAAACAAGATTTTCTCAATAAACCTTCTTTGATTAATGGACATAAAATTGGTTAGAATGCATTGTTCTTAATAAACAGCTGATATATGATCTTTCAGTAAAAATATCTGGCTTTATTCACCCCACAGGAATTTGGTGAAAGTTAAATGATCTCAGATATGGCAATGCAAAGTACAATATTTTATATCGTTATAGTGTGACTGATAATCCAGCTTAAGACCCTAGATGTAGCCTTTTCTTTTTCAGCAAACTTCCTATTTTTATGATTTTGTTACATATCATATATTTTACATAATTTTGGTAACTGTTAATTTCATATATGTACGTATATTGTATTAGTTTTTTCATTTTTACAAAAATTTTGTATTTTTCAATAGCAATAAGTAATCAATAAATTTATTTCAGTTTCAAGGTTGTGGCATTTGTTATTTATTGAATAATAGAAATTTTAAATATGTGCTATGTACATAGAAATTCTCATGCAATATTCACAAAATAAGTACTTAAACCTTATTTACTAAAATGAAATTTCTAATTACATATAAAGAATATAATCTTTAAAAAAATAAAGGCCAAAAGCACAAAGAACAAATTCAAATATAGGAAATAGCGCCAATATTATTATAACAAATATGCTAATTTAGATCAAATGTACGAGCATTTTTGTTACCAACCTACTAAAATAAACTCTTAATCACTGATCAGATAACCGGCGTATTTCTTGGCGTTGAAAAACGCCGGTTAGAGATAATCAACGATTAAGCGTAATCAATGATTAGTTAACCGGATACTTTAACCGGTGTTGGAAAAACCGGCCCTTAGATGTATGTATGCATACATACTAAAAAGATAACAGAATAAAAACCAGAATTCTACATAAGTAAACTTTTACACTAAATAAGAAAAAATAAACTCTACATAGGTAGGTTAACTTGCATTTATGTACATAAAGCAGATGAAAAGCGAATGATTCCCAGGGATTCCCCTAGTATACTGCTGGCGATATCGATATTGCGTCATCATGCGTATCACACGGATAACCGGGGTTCTACTGTACTGAGATAATATTATACCTGTCATTTGTTTGTTATGCGGTGTTGATGTACGAGGGAAATGCACATTCAAATTGTCCGCGAATGTTTTACGCTTGCAGGTTAATTAGATTATTTTGGGCAGAAATATTAACATTGAAAAACTATACGTCATATTTATTACTATATTAACACGGATTATAACATTTATATAAAAAAAAAACCAAGGGTGTACATGAGTTAATTTAGTTCAAATTGCCGCCATTCGGCAATTCAATTCGATCCGCGTGCCATATATATGCCGGTTAGATTGATCGATCCAATTTTAGGTTATGTATAATTAGATAATCAACTTTATCATTCATTAAAAATTCTCCTTAATATTAGCTGCCGGCTTACCTTTAAAAACCCCATGGAATAGCACGAGATGGACTTATTTGCGTAACATTGCCGCATATTTACGCTTCGTACGGGAAGCTGGGCAAACGTAGAGGTCCCGAATTGGTTTAGCGGGAAAGCCGACATTCCAACCGAAATGTCTACAAAATTTGAGCTTTTCATTTCGACTCTGACGGAAAATACGGGCCCTCAAAGTTGAGGGTATTTTTTCGGTAGGTCCCGGTACGGTTCACGTATCTCCTAAAAATCTGGACCGCCATCGTGCTTGCCGCGTGCATCATCGAAATCGGGAAAAATTCGTGCTCACCACAAACCGAATTTCGAAATTTAACTCGACGGCATTGCGGAGATATTAATTTGTTAAATTTTAAGTACTGACTCATGACGTGACGCATACGTAACCAAAAAAACAGGACTGGAAACATAATTGACTTTTCGGAAATCTGACAGGTACATCGAGAATTTTGCAAGTGTGACTTTTAAGCGTGAAATTCCGAATTCTGAAGGTTTCAAGGACACAACAAGATTCATTATCGTAAAGAACAGATATTTCTAGACCATTCCCATTCCTATTGCGACTTCATCGACATTCGATATCGATAGGACGAGTGATTGAAACTCTTGAAGCACTCGGAATATGGTGAAAAATGTTGCAAATACGACTAGCGTTTGCGGCCATCTTTTTTTGATTAATGTCAGACGAGATCCGTGCCAAATAAATACACATAATATATTTATTTTTTGGACAAGGAGAAGACACTAAATTAATTATCGGGACGCAATTAATACGATTTTTAATTTTCTTTTGACGATTACACGTTTATTTTCCATGGAATTTAAAAAAAAAATTCAGATTCTACTATAAGGCAAACCTACATATAAATAAGGCAGCTTAACAAGTCATCTACATGTATCTCGGTGGCCTAATGACGAAATTGAAGCATCTGAATAGAACACCGTGGATCGACCGGGTTCGAATCCTGGGAGAAGCAAAAATTTTTTATTTTCGAATAGAATATTGTGTATTTACTTCATATACATTTCATCGGTCGACCGACTAATCATTCTCATATACAGCATGACTTTTTTTTTATTTATTATAAATTAGATTTAAAATAATAAATTTCCTTACGGGAAAAATATTGCTTTCAAGATTTATGTTCCCCTACGAAATAATGTTATTTAAACGATTACGCAAACGTGCACAGTGGGCAGAGCTGGCTGAAATCAATTTCTCTCTTCTGATTACAAGTAAAACTAGGCACTTGAGGGTTTTTGCGGTCGCCGATCGCTAATCCAAATGCCAAAAAAAAACAAAATGGAGGAAGGATTTTTTGAAAATTGACGTATGAATGTGAACTTTTAGATACGGGGGTGTCTTAGGTCGCCGATCACGATTCCAAAGTCAAAATGTCAAAAAAAAAATGGCGTAAGATTTTTTGAAAATTGACGTATGAATGTGAAATTTTAGATACGTAGGTGTTTGCGATTGCCGATCTCAAATCCAAAGTCAAAATGTCAAAAAAAACACAATGGTAGAAGAATTATTTGAAAATTGACGTATGAATATGAAATTTTAGATACGGGGGTGTCTTGGGTCGCCGATCACGAATCCAAGTCAAACTGTCAAAAAAAAACAAAATGGAAGAAGAATTTTTTGAAAATTGGCGTATGAATGTGAAATTCTAGATACGGGGGTGTGTGCGGAAGCCGATTACAAATCAAAAGTCAAAATGTCAAAAAACATAAAATGGCGAATGGGTTTTTTGAAAATTGACGTATGAATGTGAAAATTGATGTATGAACGTAAAATTTTAGATACGGGGGTGTGTGCGGACGCCGAATACAAATCCGAAGTCAAAACGTCAAAAAAAAACAAATGGCAGACGGATTTTTTGAAAATTGACGTGTGAATGTGAAATTTTAGATACGGGAGTGTGTGCGGACGCCGATTACAAATTCAAAGTCAAAATGTCAAAAAAAAACAAATGGACGGGTTTTTTGAAAATTGACGTATGAATGTGAAATTTTAGATACGGGGGTTTGTGCGGACGCCGATCATAAATCCAAAGTCAAAATGAAAAAAAAAATGGAGGAAGAGTTTCTTGAAAATTGACGTATAAATGCGAAATTTTAGATACGGGGGTGTATGCGGACCCCGATCACCAATCCATAGTCAAAATGGCAAAAAAAAACAAAATGGCGGCAGAATTTTTTGAAAATTGACGTATGAATGTGAAATTTTAGATACGGGGTGTGTGCAGACGCCGATTATAAATCCAAAGTCAAAATGTCAAAAAAGACAAAATGGCGGACGGGTTTTTTGAAAATTGAAGTATGAATGTGAAATTTTAGATACGGGGGTGTGTACGCACGCCGATCATAAATCAACATTCAAAATGTCAAAAAAAAATGGCGGAAGTTTTTTTTTTAAATTGACGTATAAATGAGAAATTTTAGATACGGGGGTGTCTGTGGACGCCGATCACCAATCCATAGTCAAAATGTCAAAAAAAAAAATGGCGGCAGATTTTTTGAAAATTGACGTATGAATGTGAAATTTTAGATACGCGGGTGTGTGCGGACGCCGATCACAAATCCAAAGTCAAAATGTCAAAAAAAATAAAATGGCGGACGGGTTTTTTTGAAAATTGACGTATGAATGTATAATTTTAGATACGGGGGTGTGTGCGGACGCCGATCACCAATCCATAGTGAAAATGTCAAAAAAAAACATGGCGGACGGGTTTCTTGAAAATTGACGTATGAATGTGTAATTTTAGATACGGGGGTGTGTGCGGACGCCGATCATAAATCAACATTCAAAATGTCAAAAAAAAATGGCGGAAGTTTTTTTTTTAAATTGACGTATAAATGAGAAATTTTAGATACGGGGGTGTCTGTGGACGCCGATCACCAATCCATAGTCAAAATGTCAAAAAAAAAAATGGCGGCAGATTTTTTGAAAATTGACGTATGAATGTGAAATTTTAGATACGCGGGTGTGTGCGGACGCCGATCACAAATCCAAAGTCAAAAAAAATAAAATGGCGGACGGGTTTTTTTGAAAATTGACGTATGAATGTATAATTTTAGATACGGGGGTATGTGCGGACGCCGATCACAAATCCAAAGTCAGAATGTCAAATAAAACAAAATGGAGGGGATTATTTTGAAAATTGACGTATGAATGTGAAATTTTAGATACGGGGGTCTTAGGTCGCCCGTCACCAATCCATAGTCAAAATGTCAAAAAAAAGAAAATGGCGGACGGGTTTTTTGAAAATTGACGTATGAATGTGAAATTTTAGATACGGGGTGTGTGCAGACGCCGATTATAAATCCAAAGTCAAAATGTCAAAAAAGACAAAATGGCGGACGGGTTTTTTGAAAATTGAAGTATGAATGTGAAATTTTAGATACGGGGGTGTGTACGCACGCCGATCATAAATCCAAATTCAAAATGTCAAAAAAAAATGACGGAAGTTTTTTTTTTAAATTGACGTATAAATGAGAAATTTTAGATACGGGGGTGTCTGTGGACGCCGATCACCAATCCATAGTCAAAATGTCAAAAAAAAAATGGCGGCAGATTTTTTGAAAATTGACGTATGAATGTGAAATTTTAGATACGCGGGTGTGTGCGGACGCCGATCACAAATCCAAAGTCAAAATGTCAAAAAAAATAAAATGGCGGACGGGTTTTTTTGAAAATTGACGTATGAATGTATAATTTTAGATACGGGGGTATGTGCGGACGCCGATCACAAATCCAAAGTCAGAATGTCAAATAAAACAAAATGGAGGGGATTATTTTGAAAATTGACGTATGAATGTGAAATTTTAGATACGGGGGTTTTGGGGGTGGCCGATCACGATTACAAAGTCAAAATGTCAAAAAAAACAAAATGGCGGAAGATTTTTTGAAAATTGACGTATGAATGTAAAATTTTAGATACGGCGGTACAGATCCAAAGTCAAAATGTCAAAAAAAAACAAAATGGCGAAAGATTTTTTGAAAATTGACGTATAAATGCGAAATTTTAGATACGGGGGTGTCTGCGAACGCCGATCACCAATCCATAGTCAAAATGTAAAAAAAAACAAAATGGCGCCAGAATTTTTTGAAAATTGACGTATGAATGTGAAATTTTAGATACCGGGGTATATGCGGACGCCGATCACCAATCCATAGTGAAAATGTCAAAAAAAAACATGGCGGATGGGTTTCTTGAAAATTGACGTATGAATGTGTAATTTTAGATACGGGGGTGTGTGCGGACGCCGATCATAAATCAACATTCAAAATGTCAAAAAAAAATGGCGGAAGGGTTTTTTGAAAATTGACGTATAAATGCGAAATTTTAGATACGGGGGTGTCTACGGACGCCCATCACCAATCCATAGTCAAAATGTAAAAAAAACAAAATTGCGGAAAAGTTTTTTGAAAACTGACGTATAAATGCGAAATTTTAGATACCGGGGTATATGCGGACGCCGATCACCAATCCATAGTCAAAATGTCAAAAAAAAACATGGCGGACGGGTTTTTTGAAAATTGACGTATGAATGACAAATTTTAGATACGGGGGTGTGTGCGGACGCCGATCACAAATCCAAAGTCAAAATGTCAAAAAAAACAAAATGGCGGAGGAATTTTTTGAAAATTGTCGTATGAATGTAAAATTTTAGATACGGGGGTGTGTGTGGACGCCGATTACAAATCCAAAGTAAAAATGGCAAAAAAAACACTATTGGCTTCACGAAATATATGTATATACAGGGGTGCGTCAAAAGTTAATAAAACCATATATTCTGAAAGGCGTCATGACAGTGACTGCTCTTTACACGAAACTATGAAAAAGCTGTAAGCGGACGCGAAAAAGGCGATTTATACTAAAAGAGATTGACGGACCCGCTGTAAGCGGACGGACCGCTGTAAGCTTACGAACAGCTGTAAGCGGACGGACCCGCTGTAAGCGGACGTTATAGCTAGTTATATATACTAAAAGCGGAGTAGCCCATGGCAACCAAACGCCCGAAAAATCGACGAAAATCAGCGTCGCGGGGCGCAAAACTCCTCTCTGGATACGCCGAATTGAAAGCCGTCCTTTGGCGTGAATGTAGGGGGGACCTTGAAGGGTTCCTCGACGGAGAGTTTTTCCTTCTAAGTGGAGCGTGTGCAGAGATATGGGCTTTTAAAGAGGAGCGTGCATACGGTGTTTTAACAGCAAAATGGCTTACGTCATCATGACGATGCACGTGACAATCAAAATATCCCGAACAAACGTCAAACTTGCAGGGAAACTCAATTGTGTCCACAGATTCACTTTTAAGCGTGAAATACGAAACTAGGACCGGGGTCTTGAAGAAGGGCCCTCTCGGAATCAATTACATGCTTATTTCGAGTCGACAAACGTACGCAATGTAGGGCACGAGCACTTTCAAATTCGTTTGCAGAAGGGTTTGGTCAGAAAAATGGCCGAAATACGTCACAGATTCATTGTGCATGTGATTCAATGTACTACGGTCGGGTATCAGATTAATTTATATCGGGTCCGGCATCTCAATCTTCTCGACATAATACATCCGCTTGACTTAACATTTTTATAGATATACAGGTTGATTATTGTTCTTTTAATGATTATATATTTGCATTATTAAAATACTTTAATTCCAGAACGCGTACGCCTTAATGGGGAAAAAGATAGCTTTTAACTTTTATGTGCCCTTATGACAACGATTACGCATACATGCAGAGTGGGCGGAGCTACCTGAAATTAATTTCTCTCTTCTGATTAAAGTAAAATTCGGCACTCGGGAGTCTTTGTGGTACCATTGATCACGTATCCAAAGTCGAAATGTCAAAAGAAAACAAAATGGACGAAGGATTTTTTGAAAATTGACGTATAAATGTGAAATTTTAGATACGAAGGTGTCTTAAGTCGCCGATCACAAATCCAAAATCAAAATGTCATAAAAAAACAAAATGGCGGGTGATTTTTTGAAAATTGACGTATGAATGTAAAATTTTAGATACGGGGGTTTTGGGGGTCGCCGATCACGATTCCAAAGTCAAAATGTCAAAAAAAACAAAATGGCGGAAGATTTTTTGAAAATTGACGTATCAATGTAAAATTTTAGATACGGGGGTTTTGGGGGTCGCCGATCACGATTCCAAAATCAAAATGTCAAAAAAAACAAAATGGCGGATGAATTTTTTGAAAATTGACGTATGAGTGTGAAATTTTAGATACGGGGGTTTTGGGGGTCGCCGATCACGATTCCAAAGTCAAAATGTCAAAAAAAAACAAAATGGCGGAAGATTTTTTGAAAATTGACGCATGAATGTAAAATTTTAGATACGGGGGTTTTGGGGGTCGCCGATCACGATTCCAAAGTCAAAATGTCAAAAAAAAAACAAAATGGCGGAAGATTTTTTGAAAATTGACGTATCAATGTAAAATTATAGATACAGGGGTTTTGGGGGTAGCCGATCACGATTTCAAAGTCAAAATGTCAAAAAAAAACAAAATGGCGGAAGATTTTTTGAAAATTGACGTATGAATGTAAAATTTTAGATACGGGGGTTTTGGGGGTCGCCGATCACGATTCCAAAGTCAAAATGTCAAAAAAAAAAAATGGCGGAAGAGTTTTTGAAAATTGACGTATGAGTGTGAAATTTTAGATACGGGGGTTTTGGGGGTCACCGATCACGATTCCAAAGTCAAAATGTCAAAAAAAAAAAATGGCGGATGAATTTTTTGAAAATTGACGTATCAATGTAAAATTTTAGATACGGGGATTTTGGGGGTCGCCGATCACGATTCCAAAGTCAAAATGTCAAAAAAAAACAAAATGGCGGAAGATTTTTTGAAAATTGACGTATCAATGTAAAATTTTAGATACGGGGGTTTTGGGGGGTCGCCGATCACGATTCCAAAGTCAAAATGTCAAAAAAAAACAAAATGGCGTAATATTTTTTTGAAAATTAACGTATCAATGTAAAATTTTAGATACGGGGGTTTTGGAGGTCGCCGATCACGATTCCAAAGTCAAAATGTCCAAAAAAAACAAAATGACGCAAGATTTTTTGAAAATTGACGTATGAATGTAAAATTTTTGATACGGGGGTTTTGGGGGTCGCCGATCACGATTCCAAAGTCAAAATGTCAAAAAAAACAAAATGGCGGAAGATTTTTTGAAAATTGACTTATGAATGTGAAATTTTAGACCGGGGGTTTTGGGGGTCGCCGATCACGATTTCAAAGTCAAAATGTCAAAAAAAAACAAAATGGCGGAAGATTCTATGAAAATTGACGTATGAATGTGAAATTTTAGATACGGGGGTTTTGGGGGTCGCCGATCACGATTCCAAAGTCAAAATGTCAAAAAAAAAACAAAATGACGGAAGATTTTTTTGAAAATTAACGTATGAATGTAAAATTTTAGATACGGTGGTTTTGGGGGTCGCCGATCACGATTCCAAAGTCAAAATGTCAAAAAAAAAACAAAATGACGCAAGATTTTTTTGAAAATTAACGTATCAATGTAAAATTTTAGATACGGGGGTTTTGGAGGTCGCCGATCACGATTCCAAAGTCAAAATGTCAAAAAAAGACAAAATGGCCAAAGGATTTTTTGAAAATTGACGTATAAATGTGAAATTTTAGATACGAGGGTGTCTTAAGTCGCCGATCACAAATCCAAAATCAGAATGTCATAAAAACAAAATGGCGGGTGAATTTTTTGAAAATCGACGTATGAATGTAAAATTTTAGATACGGGGGTTTTGGGGGTGGCCGATCACGATTACAAAGTCAAAATGTCAAAAAAAACAAAATGGCGGAAGATTTTTTGAAAATTGACGTATGAATGTAAAATTTTAGATACGGGGGTTTTGGGGGTCGCCGATCACGATTCCAAAGTCAAAATGTCAAAAAAAAACAAAATGGCGAAAGATTTTTTTGAAAATTGACCTATTAATGTAAAATTTTAGATACGGGGGTTTTGGGGGTCGCCGATCACGATTCCAAAGTTAAAATATCAAAAAAAGCAAAACGGCGAAAATTTTTTTTGAAAATTGACGTATGAATGTAAAATTTTAGATACGGGAGTTTTGGGCGTCGCCGATCACGATTCCAAAGCCAAAATGTCAAAAAAAAAAAATGGCGGAAGATTTTTTTAGAAAATTGATGTATGAATGTAAAATTTTAGGTACGGGGGTTTTGGGGGTCGCCGATCACGATTCCAAAGTCAAAATGTCAAAAAAAAAAAAAATGGCGGAAGATTTTTTGAAAATTGACGTATGAATGTGAAATTTTAGATACGTAGGTGTTTGCGATTGCCGATCTCAAATCCAAAGTCAAAATGTCAAAAAAAACACAATGGTAGAAGAATTATTTGAAAATTGACGTATGAATATGAAATTTTAGATACGGGGGTGTCTTGGGTCGCCGATCACGAATCCAAGTCAAACTGTCAAAAAAACACAAAATGGAAGAAGAATTTTTTGAAAATTGGCGTATGAATGTGAAATTCTAGATACGGGGGTGTGTGCGGAAGCCGATTACAAATCAAAAGTCAAAATGTCAAAAAACATAAAATGGCGAATGGGTTTTTTGAAAATTGACGTATGAATGTGAAAATTGATGTATGAACGTAAAATTTTAGATACGGGGGTGTGTGCGGACGCCGAATACAAATCCGAAGTCAAAACGTCAAAAAAAAACAAATGGCAGACGGATTTTTTGAAAATTGACGTGTGAATGTGAAATTTTAGATACGGGAGTGTGTGCGGACGCCGATTACAAATTCAAAGTCAAAATGTCAAAAAAAAACAAATGGACGGGTTTTTTGAAAATTGACGTATGAATGTGAAATTTTAGATACGGGGGTTTGTGCGGACGCCGATCATAAATCCAAAGTCAAAATGAAAAAAAAAATGGAGGAAGAGTTTCTTGAAAATTGACGTATAAATGCGAAATTTTAGATACGGGGGTGTATGCGGACCCCGATCACCAATCCATAGTCAAAATGGCAAAAAAAAACAAAATGGCGGCAGAATTTTTTGAAAATTGACGTATGAATGTGAAATTTTAGATACGGGGTGTGTGCAGACGCCGATTATAAATCCAAAGTCAAAATGGGGGTCGCCGATCACGATTCCAAAGTCAACATGTCAAAAAAAACAAAATGGCGAAAGATTTTTTAGAAAATTGACGTATTAATGTAAAATTTTAGATACGGGGGTTTTGGGGGTCGCCGATGACGATTCCAAAGTCAAAATATCAAAAAAAGCAAAACGGCGAAAGACTTTTTTGAAAATTGACGTATGAATGTAAGATTTTAGATACGGGGGTTTTGGGGGTCGCCGATCACGATTCCAAACTCAAAAAATATCAAAAAAAACAAAAAGGTGGAAGATTTTTTTGAAAATTGACGTATGAATGTGAAATTTTAGAATACGGGAGTTTTGGGGGTCGCCGATCACGATTCCAAAGTCAAAATGTCAAAAAAAAACAAAATGGCTAAAGAGTTTTTTGAAAATTAACGTATGATGTGAAAGTTTAGATACGGGGACGTTTGTGGTCGCTTATTACGTCTTCAATTTGGTGATTCTTCGAAACGTGATTGAACAGGGTTTAAATTTAATACTTAATTTTTTCGTATCAACAGTAGATTCGCAAACATCAGAGTCGTATTGTACATTGTCTCAATAAAAATGTTACGCTCACTGAGCTCATTGTTTCTTTCGATACTCTAACATGACATGTTTAACATTAAATTACCTTTCTCGCTCTTGCTTCAAAAGTTTATAAAAGTGGACATTCTGAAAAGCGTCATGCCAGTGATCGCTTTTTACAGGAAAAGCGCTTCAATAGGGCTTCAATTTAAAACTTGGGCATTTTACTTTTATTATTATTTCGTGCACCTTTATTAACAATAGTGGATTTCAAAAATGTTGACAGGCTTTTACACTTTTGACTTCAAAATAGTTTTGTACACTGTCTTAATGAAAATGTTGCGCTTTTTGATATCATTGTGTCTTTGCATACTTTAACACGACTTATATTTAACATTAAATTACCTTTCTCGCTCTTGAGTGTGTACCGACTTATGGCAAAAACAGTTCGAGAAGAATTTTAAATAAAATATCCTATTGGTTTAACAAAATATATGTATATACAGGGGCGCTTCAAAAGTTAATAAAATCGGACATTCTAAAAAGCCATGCCAGTTATCGCTTTTTACAGGAAAAGCGCTTAAATTTAAAGCTTGGGCTTTTTACTTTTTTTATTATTTCGTGCACCTTTATTAACGACAGTTGATTTTGAAAAGGTTGACAGGCTTTTACACTTTCACATCAAAATAGTATTGAAAACTGTCTTAATGAACATGTTGGGCTTTTTGAACTCATTGTGCCTTTGGATACCTTAACATGACTTATGTTTAACATTAAATTACCTTTCTCGCTCTTGAGTGTGTACCTGTTTTGAGTTAGAAACAGTTCGAGAAGAATTTTAAATAAAACGTCCTATTGGCTCAACAAAATTTATGTATATACTTGGGTGCTTCAAAGGTGTATAAATGTAGACATTCTAAAAAGCGTCATGCCAGTGATCGCTTTTTATAGGAAAGGCGCTTCAATTTAAAACTTGGGCATTTTACTTTTATTATTATTTCGTGCACCTTTATTAACGATAGTGGATTTCAAAAAGGTTGACAGGCTTTTACACTTTTTACTTCAAAATAGTATTGTACACTGTCTTAATAAAAATGTTTCGCTTTTTGATATCATTGTGTCTTTGCATACTTTAACAAGACTTATGTTTAACATTAAATTACCTTTCTCGCTCTTGAGTGTGTACCGACTTATGTCAAAAACAGTTCGAGAAGAATTTTAAATAAAATATCCTATTGGTTTAACAAAATATATGTATATACAGGGGCGCTTCAAAAGTTAATAAAACCGGACATTCTAAAAAGCCATGCCAGTTATCGCTTTTTACAAGAAAAGCGCTTCAATAGGGCTTAAATTTTAAACTTGGGCTTTTTACTTTTATTATTATTTCGTGCACCTTTATTAAAGATAGTGGATTTTGAAAAGGTTGACAGGCTTTTACACTGTCACATCAAAATAGTATTGAAAACTGTCTTAATGAAGATGTTGGGCTTTTTAAACTCATTGTGTCTTTGACTTATGTTTAACATTAAATTACCTTTCTCGCTCTTGAGTGTGTACCGGTTTTGTGTTAGAAACAGTTCGAGAAGAATTTTAAATAAAACGTCCTATTGGCTTAACAAAATATCTGTATATACAGGGGCGCTTCAAAAGTTAATAAAATCCGACATTCTAAAAAGCCATGCCAGTTATCGCTTTTTACAGGAAAAGCGCTTCAATAGGGCTTAAATTCAAAACTTGGGCTTTTTACTTTTATTATTATTTCGTGCACCTTTATTAACGATAGTGGATTTTGAAAAGGTTGACAGGCTTTTACACTTTCACATCAAAATAGTATTGAAAACTGTCTTAATGAACATGTTGGGCTTTTTGAACTCTTTGTGTCTTTGGATACCTTAACATGACTTATGTTTAACATTAAAATACCTTTGTCGCTCTTGAGTGTGTACCGGTTGTGTTAGAAACAGTTCGAGAAGAATTTTAAATAAAACGTCCTATTGGCTTAACAAAATATATGTATATACTTGGGTGCTTCAAAGGTGTATAAATGTAGACATTCTAAAAAGCGTCATGCCAGTGATCGCTTTTTATAGGAGAGGCGCTTCAATTTAAAACTTGAGCATTTTACTTTTATTATTATTTCGTGCTCCTTTATTAACGATAGTGGATTTCAAAAAGGTTGACAGGCTTTTACACTTTTGACATCAAAATAGTATTGTACACTGTCTTAATAAAAATGTTGCGCTTTTTGATATCATTGTGTCTTTGCATACTTTAACACGACTTATGTTTAACATTAAATTACCTTTCTCGCTCTTGAGTGTGTACCGACTTACGTCAAAAACAGTTCGAGAAGAATTTTAAAGAAATATCCTATTGGTTTAACAAAATATATGTATATACAGGGGCGCTTCAAAAGTTAATAAAATCGGACATTCTAAAAAGCCATGCCAGTTATCGCTTTTTACAAGAAAAGCGCTTCAATAGGGCTTAAATTTAAAACTTGGGCTGTTTACTTTTATTATTATTTCGTGCACCTTTATTAACGATAGTGGATTTCAAAAAGGTTGACAGGCTTTTACACTTTTGACATCAAAATAGTATTGTACACTGTCTTAATAAAAATGTTGCGCTTTTTGATATCATTGTGTCTTTGCATACTTTAACACGACTTATGTTTAACATTAAATTACCTTTCTCGCTCTTGAGTGTGTACCGACTTATGTCAAAAACAGTTCGAGAAGAATTGTAAATAAAATATCCTATTGATTTAACAAAATATATGTATATACAGGGGCGCTTCAAATGTTAATAAAATCGGACATTCTAAAAAGCCATGCCAGTTATCGCTTTTTACAGGAAAAGCGCTTCAATAGGGCTTAAATTTAAAACTTGAGCTTTTTACTTTTATTATTATTTTGTACTTTTTCATTAACGATAGTGGATTTCGAAAAGATTGATAGGCTATTACACGTTCATATCAAAATGGTATTGTAAACTGTCTTATTGAAGATGTTGCGTTTTTTTGTCTTTGAATACTTTAACATAATTTATGTTTAACATGACTTATGTTTAACATTAAATTGCCTTTCTCGCTCTTGAGTGTGTACCGGTTTGTGTCAAAGACAGTTCGAGAAGAATTTTAAATAAAATATCCTATTGGCTTAACAAAATATATGTATATACAGGAGTGCTTCAAAAGTTTATAAAAGTGGACATTCTTAAAAGCGTTTTTTACAGGAAAGGCGCTTCAATAGGGCTTCAATTTAAAACTTGGGCTTTTTACTGTTATTATTATTTTGTGCTTTTTTCTTAACGAGAGTAGACTTCGAAAAGATTGACAGGCTTTTACACGTTCACATCAAAATAGTATTGTAAACTGTCTTAATAAAAATGCTGCGCTTTTTGATCTCATTTTGTCCTTGGATACTTTAACACGCCTTATGTTTAACATTAAAATACCTTTCTCACTCTTGAGTGTGTACCGATTTGTGTAAAAAACAATTCGAGAAAAATTTTAAATAAAATATATTGGCTCCACAAAATATATGTATATACCGGGATGCTTTAAAAGTTTATAAAACCGGACATTCTAAAAAGCGTCATGCCAGTGATCGCTTTTTACAGAAAAGGCGCTTCAATTTAAAACTTGGGCTTTTTACTTTTACTTTTATTTTGTGCTCCTTTATTAACGATAGTGGATTTCAGAAAGGTCACACTTTACATCAAAATAGTATTGTACACTGTCTTAATAAAAATGTTGCGCTTTTTGATCTCATTGTGTCTTTGCATACCTTAACACGACTTATGTTTAACATTAAATTACCTTTCTCGCTCTTGAGTGTGTACCGGTTTGTGTTAAAAACAGTTCGAGAAGAATTTTATATAAGATATCCTATAGGCTTAACAAAATATATGTATATACAGGGGTGCTTCAAAAATTTATAAAAATGGGCATTCTAGAAAGCGCTGTTTACAGGAAAGGCGCTTCAAAAGGGCTTAAATTTAAAACTTGGGCTTTTTACTTTTGTATTATTTTGTGCTCCTTTATTAATGATAGTGGATTTCAAAAGGGTCACACTTTACATCAAAATAATATTGTAAACTGTTTTAATAAAAATGTTGCGCTTTTTGAGCTGATTGTGTCTTTGGATACTTTAACATGGCTTATGATTAACATTAAATTACCTTTCTCGCTCTTGAGTGTGTACCGATTTGTGTCAAAAACAGATCGAGAATAATTTTAAATAAAATATACTCTGCTCTTTTATTAACGATAGTGGACTTCGAAAAGGTAGTAAGAAAGTAATATACTTTATAAATTAAATTTACTTAACCCATTCACATACATATGTTTGCGAGCTATATGTTTGAAGTTCATCAGCATTCATTAGCATTCTATAAGAATGTTTGAAAGCGACGCCCATTTACCAAACAAAATTTGTTGTAAACATGTTAAACACTATGGAGATACTACGTATATTTGAGCATGTCAATTAAAATGACGAGCCCGCGATAGCGGGCGAGTAGTATATATGTAATTCATTGAAAATTTAAAATGTTCTTCAATACAAGCCCTTCGTTTTTAATTGACGTGCGAACTAATTTTGAGTATGTGACGACGAATATTTCAATTATGCTGACCAAAATTTCATAATGAAAGCGCTGTTCCACTTCAAATAATTTGGGTGAAAATATCCCATTGTCAACTGATTATTAGGTTCTTTTTTTTATTAATATTGTGCAAGCCTATCTTAAATTGTTTCTGAGCAATTGACATACCTTTTATTAATATACTAAATTTTTCTACTGTTATTTCAATAGCGTATTATCCCGATTGTTTCAATGAAAATGATGCACTTATTGAGCATATTGTTTCTTCAGATACTGTAACATCATTCTTATGTTTAACATTAAATTATCTTTCTCGCTCTTCATTGTGTAACAGTTTATGTAAAAAAAAATTCTACAAGAATTCTAAATGAAATATACAATTGGTTTTACAATATATATATATATACAGAGTGTGCCACAAGTCTATAAAATCTTACATTCTAAAAACCACCACGAGAGTGATCGCGTTTTACATGAAACTGTAAAAAGCTATAAGCGGACGCGAAAAAGGCGAATTCAAGCTCGAAAAGATTGAAGCATTAGATAACAAACATTCAACACAATAAATATTGCAACATATAATAATTGGCCCAATGATAATAGTGTATAGGTAAGAAATTTATAAATTCGATTCCTTATTTGTTTATAAATACTTTATACTCATTTTTAGCAATTATCATTACATGACTGGAGTCATTTCGTCCATGAATTAAGTTGTAAAAATACTTCAAAATATTATAAGATATTGTAAATAGAAAAAAGAATCTAAAATATATTCCTACCAGATTAAACAAGCACTTAATCATGTTGATACTGTGCCAGGCAAATTGAGAAGTAATATCATACGTATTCAGAAAAGATTGTTTAATTATAATTGATGAAAATGAACTTCCCGCGACATAGTCAATTACAATAATTCAAAATAGAAATTCTATAAGGATGTTTTACAGTATTTTGGAATATAACAATAAGTAATCAATATTACCATAATACATATATTATATCTATATATTCCTTAAATTGTAGGTGTACAATGCAAAAGAAAATAATTATGTACAGTGTGAACAAGGCTTTACCAACATTATTAAGCATCATACATAACTGACAGTTGTAATACAAATTACCACAAAGAAACACTGCAAATTATAAAAGTATGGGAATGGAAATCATTATAAAATATGCCAATGAAATAAATATTGTTTGTTATAGAACAATGATTAAATGAATTATTTAAAAGTATACATTCGCGTCAACAAAACATAATTCTAATAAAGCTATCTACAAGTTTGTATAAAATAAAATGTTTTTCTTTAAATTCTAATGAATTTTCATTTAAACTAAAAAAAACAATGGAATCGACATATGTATATAGACTGAAACACTATTAACAAAAACTATCAAACCATATTTTCCAACTGATGCAAAAAACACAGATTTCGAGATTATTCTAATTTTATACCTACAAACAAAATTCAAACTATAGATAAATTAGGCAAACGTGAAATAAATCATCAGCAAGTCAAGGCACAAAAACCAATAATAGTAGAAAAATTATAAATAGAGTGAAAACTACCGTCTGTGAGGCACAGGAAAAGTATGTGAAAAATGTCAATATAACTTTAAACGATAAAATACATCTTATTTCATGGACAGCCGTTAAACATTTTCAATTTAAAAACTGCTATTATCACTAAATCTATTATTAATCATTTCATCCGATAAGCATTCTGAATAAAATATTGCATAGTTGTAAACTATATACAGGGGTGTATAAAAACAACTAAGCAATATTGAACATCTAAAACACAATTATATTTAGTTATTCGCTACATATCGGAATTATATGGTGTTTCAAAAACTGAAACGCAATAAAGACAAAATCAGCAATAAATTTAGAAGAATAAGGGGGACGGTACCTCAACTGTAAGCGGAATAAGAGGCGATAGCGGGCCTTTTAGGCCTGCCGTATTAGCTAGTTATATATACTAAAAGCCAATTGTCTCGCTCTTTTTGACACGAGCGATTAACACGGTACAGCTATACCCCAAAATTGACGAATTGGGGCGACACTTTTCTGAGAACCTGGCCCGTCTACGGTCCGAACGAAAGTGTCACGTGACGGGGACTACGGTCCCACGTGCCTAAGGCTATTTTTCACGTCTCCGAAGAGAACGAGGGTCCGAAAGGAATTTTTGAAAATTTTAGTACGTGCAGAAAAAGACTGTGCATCATAGCATTTTGCCATAAGGCCTACGTGTAAAATATAAAATATGGAATAGGTTCGATTTTAAAATGGCGGTGGATCGACACAGATGACCGTGACACCTCAAAGTTCGGATAAGGTTAAGTTAAACGCACGAAAAATTCAATTTCAGGTTATAAATTATCAAAACCGTCAAATCAGTTTGAGTTCGCGATATGGCATTTGCCGGGAAACGTCAAAATTGGCGGAAAGCACCAGTCGTGCAATACACACATAATGACTATATATTCACGTTCATCGATCGGTTGTCAAGTTTAAATGTCAGATGGCTGACAAATAAAGAGATTACGAAGGAAAAGTGCATTTTTAATTGAAATGTGGTACCTTTCAGATACGTATTAGTGTTATTATTATCAATTGTTACTATTTCTTTTCCATATGAATATATGAACAAAATGCCGACGGATATATAAAATAAACTTTAAGTGTATTATCGCACGTAAGTACAGTAACAAATATAACGATCTTTCTATATTTTATTAAGATATATTAAATACAATGACACTCTATTCATTATATATGCCATCGAAATGTCGTCACGATGAAAAGTACGGGCTATTTTTTGCTTAAAACTTGACGCAAAAAAGTCAGGCCAATTTCATACAACGAACTTGAAGCAAGACTAAATAAAGAACCATCTGAGTTTTGCCTTTTGGGCTTGCCAAGTTACGTTAGATGCACACGAATTATACAAAACCTAAATGTCAACATAATGTTGGAAATATATATCAGTGTTCAAGATATAGTTATATAAATTTAAGCCATTTTACGAATGGGATCATTTAATAACATTTCTCATCGATCTTTCTACATACAAATAATAGGGTGAATTTTCTTTATTTGTCAGATGTGTCCGAAACACTTCGAAATAAAATAAATACATCAAATAAAATTCCCATAAGCATTTATGTAATTTCGTTTACCAATTCAGTTATAAAAGCAAAGTATGCGACTGCGGGTTGGCACCAACTAATCAGAAGTACATTTTCGGTTAAATGGTATTAGGAGCCAGCAAGATTTTCGATTGGGTTTTACAAAGTATACTATTAAAGCGTAATTAATTAATTCTCTCAATGACCTGTAAGTTTAAAACATGTTTTTTTAAAGTTCATCATGTTATGTTGTCAATTTCATTTGACAATTGGAAAGACAATTTGGTTAAGCACTATCAGTCTGACATTTCGTTCTCACAAGTTTATGTGTGAATGAATACACTTCAACCTACGTTCAACGAACTATTGTCACGATGACAGGTGAAACGACAATTTGGTTAAACATCTTGACGTTAGCAGAATGACTTTTCATTGTCGTATGTGTCACGATGACAGTCTGCCAAAAAATTGAAGTATACACTATTTTTATCGTAAACTTGACACAAAGTGAGGCATAGTACTACCAATTTTATAGAACGAATAACATGAAACAACATTTAATTTGCCGAACCGTCTTGGTTTTTTTTTTTAGTCTGTCGACGTTCACCTTGGGCTAGATGCACACAATTGATACAAAACCTGAATGTCAACAAAATTTTTCTAAATATCAGCGCTCAGTAAATTATATAGAAATGTTGTTCGCTTTGTAGGCAAAGTCTTAATAAATAAATTCATTTGCCACTAATTATAAATAATAATATTTAGTTTATTTCTAAGAGACATTTTGTTTAATATGCGTGTTCATTCAAAAACAAGAACAAACTGAACTGCGGTTGTAATTACTCTATATTGTCGGTCATTCAGGTACAGTTTCCAATATCGTAGTTATAAAAATTAAAGCAAAGGCTTGATTAATAACATTTAACGGCCACTGAAAGAAATATTATAATGGTTAATATTTACATTTTATTGCATTATCAATTATTATTATTATTACTATTGTATCGGTCATTTATCGTATCTTTAATGGCTTGGACACATCTCTGTCATCTTTCTACATACAAATATACATACTGCGTCTTTAATTTACATTTAGAGTAGCTTATGAAATCAATATTAATTTGAGAACACTTTGCTACAGTAATGTTTTTCATTTTTACTGTCATAGTTAAGTCAATTTATTGAAAAGTTCCACAGTGTTCTCAAATTAATATTGAAATCGTAGGTTATTCCAAAAAAAATTAATTGAAGGCACGGTATGTCTACAATGACATTCAATTTGACAATTCATTCTCGCAATAGATCGAACTGTCGCCACGATGACAGTTTGCAAGAAAATTTAACGTATGGGCAACTTTTATCATAAAACTTGAGACAAATAGAGTTAGAGTACTACCAAATTTAAAAAATAAAGAAATTTATATATGATACAACAAATCTTGATCATACAACCATCTTAGGTTTACCTTTTCGGCCTACTTACATTCAACTTAGACTAGGTGCACACGCATTATATCAAACCTGAATGTCAAAGAAATGTTCCAAGTAATCAGCTTTCAGTACATTCTATAGAAATGTTAAACATTTTATGGGATTTTTTTAAATTAATAAATCCATTTGTCTATAATTACAGATGCCACAATAATGTATAATTAATTTCTAGACATATTTTATTTAATTTGCATCTTCATTCATAAACTAATTAAAAGAAAATTTATAACCGTTAAAATTCAGTGGTCACGTTCCCAAGAGGCACATTTATGGAGAAACTTACAGCGAAGAAGTGGACGCGAAGACGCAATTCAAACTCGAAGAGTTTCATAGACCACTGTAATAACAAAAAGAGCAAGTATTCTATTAAATTAATGTGTCCTAAAAAAAAAAAAGGGGGAAAGAGTAAATTGAATAATCAGCACTTGATGATTTATGACAAACATTATAGAGCACTGATGATCTTGATTATTTGCAAAGAACGTCATATAAATTTATTTCTATTGAGTATTATCCCGGAAGCCCTAGGTTAATTGTAATTCAGAGAAACGAATACATCATGCTTACATATCACCTTTAATTTAACGATTTAAAGGGTAATTAATAGTAATTACGTTACTATTTTAAAAATGGAATTACTACTACATATAAAGACAATGTGATTTGAAAATTTATCATACATGGTAATTCACTAATTATCAGTTACTTTAAGATCGCGATCTACTTTATTACACAAAGGCATCCCTTCCTTAAAAAAATAATTTAAGCATTACGCCCCAGATGCTGATCAACATTGGTGAACATAGTATATTATTAAAATAAAATTAAGTAACAGTTAAAGGGTGTAGCGAAAATAAAAAAAATAGTGCACATCTATGTCGCCATCCTTACTCATCTATTATCATTTTAATACCGATATATTTAACTAGAGCATACGCGAAATGTTGGTCAACTCAACATTCACGTTAGGTGGCTTAAATGTTACAAGAAACGTCAGAATGTCAGAAAAAATCCATCTAACTTTTGATTAATGTTGGAAATTTCACAAAAATTTAATTGCGGGTTATAAAACGTCAAAACGATCAATCGATTTCAGTTCGTGATGAAATCTGAACTGCTTTCATGATGACCATTATTTCAAAAAAAAAAAAGGTTAAACACCCTGACATCTGTCTGATATTTCATTGTTCATGTTTTAAGCTCCATCGATATTTATTGTAGACCTTGACACAAAAAGATATGAAATTACAAATTTTATACAGCAAAATGACTAATATATTAATGAGAAAAGTGCTTTCAGATCCATTTTAGTTTTGCCTATATATTAGACAATTACATTAAAATATGATTTATATTATTATTACTATGTGACAGAAGACGAATCAAATTCCAATGTAATGACAATCGTTTTGTAACTATTCAATTTATTAAAGTAAATATTCCAGCTTAATTCAACAATTACTACTACTAATTAATTTGATTGTCAGTAGAAAGTTTGAAGTATGGTCAGCGTTCAATCATTTAATGGGATATGTTTGAAAATACACCATTAAATCAAATTGTTAATCAAACATTCAGATGATGGTTCATGATGATCGTGTCCCAGGCTGGTGGCTCTTATTTCGATGGATTGGTTGTAATCATGAACTACCTTTTTGTGTTATTTTTCCTTAAATACTTAATAAGAATCACAAAATGATCCAACAATTACCAATTATATTCTTTTTAGTGTGTAAGCAAAATGTTTACACAGATATTCCCACATCGCTCGGTCTGTATTGTTTTTAGTTCAACTCCCAGCGTCACTACTAAATATTTCAATTATAATAGGATCGTCTCAGCAACCGACATAGCCAGAGCACGATCTACAGGCGACGACTCAATGCCACTGCAAACTCACTTTGACAGGAACAATTTCAGAGCAGACAAATGAAACTAATTTATTAATATGGAAGCCAGTTATAAATTCACTATTATAAATAAAATTAATAAGTCATACTATTCTATACCAACATTCTATTTAAAACTTGATTCTTCTGTGTAATGGGCATGCATTGTTTACAAATTTGCATTATAACAAAGCTCAAAAGGTATGTCAAAAGATGTATGATTACACTGGTCAACAGTGAAATTGCTTCTTAGGTGAAAGTACCCAATCCTGAATGAATTCAACGTGCTGAACACGAATATCACATTGAAAAAAGTTGATTGGCTCACGTTCAAGAGATATTGACGTTTTGTCCATTGTATAGATGCTATTGCATAATGTAATGCAATTTAGTGAGAAATTACGAAATTTTGCGTCATATTGCATCACCCCTTCATGCAAAGACGTTAATGCAGCATTTACTGTAAGTTTCCATTGAGAGTGTTGCGAAATTGATTGCGCAATATCAAGCAATAGCTAATTATAGTTTATTTATAAATGGCCGACGTGACAGTTAACTCGTGCAATGTCCGTTCATTCGCGCATATTTTTCGAAGCTCTAGCATACATAAGTGATTGCTATAGTGTAAAGTAACTAAACAGTAGCAATGCCTCGTAACTGTGTTAATAGTGCAAATAACTTCTGTTATATTTGCGGAGAAGTGACATTTGCTGCATAGAAAAAGAACATCAGTGCAACAGTTAAGAAAGCGTATCATTTGTATTTTGGTTGCAAGATAGGCGACCAGGACAAAGACTGGGCCCCACACGTATGCTGCCGCACTTGTGCCGTAAATCTTTCACAGTGGCTTAATGGCAAAAGAAAGGCAATGCCATTTGCTGTGCCCATGATTTGGAGGGAGCCCACCAATCACGTTGACGACTGTTATTTTTGTATGGTACGACCAGCTTCTGGAGGCATCACCAAGAAGAAGAAGTGGACAGTTGACATACCATCTGCTCTGCGACCTGTCTCTCATGGCGAAGGACTCCCAATTCCAGAACCTCCTACAGATTTTTCTATCAGTTCAGACGATGAGGATGGCCATGCGTCGGCGAGTTCTCCTCAACGTGGCAGTAAGGATGATGACTTTTCGTGCTTTGACGAAACATCTGCACCACATAAAATTACCCAGGATGAAATGAACGATCTTGTTCGCGATTTGGATCTGTCGAAAAGCAAAGCGGAGATACTGGCCTCAAGACTTCGACAGTGGAATCTTCTGGAACAGAATGTCCGAGTGACTTCATTTCGCATTCGCCATCAGCTCTTCGAATCTTTCTTTAAGAAAGAAGAAAGCCTTGTGTTCTGCTGCGATATTGATGGTCTACTACAAGCTCTCGGTATTGCACATGATCCCCACGAATGGCGGCTGTTTATAGACGCTTCAAAACTGAGCCTAAAGGCGGTTTTGTTGAATAATGGGAACCAGCTTCCATCCATACCTATTGCACATGCGGTCTACATGAAGGAGACTTACGGCAATCTAAAGCAGCTACTGGAGACGATTAACTACAGCAAGTATGGCTGGCAGATATGTTCTGACCTGAAGGTAGTATCTCTGTTGATGGGTTTGCAGCAGGGATATACAAAGTACTGCTGTTTTCTTTGTCTGTGGGACAGCAGAGCAATCGATTTGCACTACATCAAGAAAGACTGGCCTCCGAGAGCATTTTTTAAGCCTGGAGAAACGAATGTACAGCACCCACCATTGGCACAGCCACACAAAATCATCATTCCTCCTTTACACATCAAACTCGGTCTTGTCAAAAACTTGGTAAAAGCCATGGATAAGAATGGACCAGCATTCAAGTACCTGCATGACAAATTCCCTCGACTCAGTGAAGCCAAAATTAAAGAGGGCATCTTTGTGGGGCCTCAAATTAGACAGCTCTTCCGAGACCCCAAGTTTGAGGAACTTCTTCAAGGTAAAGAAAACCAGGTTTGGGATGCATTCTATCAAGTGGCAGCAAACTTCCTGGGGAATGACAAGGCAGAAAATTACAAGTGTCTGGTTGAGGATATGTTGGCTTTGTTTCATGAATTCGGCTGCAATATGTCCTTAAAGATCCACTTTCTTGATTCCCACTTAGATTTCTTTCCTGATAACTGCGGGCAGGTCAGCGATGAGCACGGCAAACGCTTTCATCAGGACATTGCCACCATGGAGCAACGGTACCAAGGCAAATGGTCTACGTCAATGCTAGCTGACTATTGTTGGACAATCAGTAGAGATGCTCCACAAGTCCACTACAAACGGCAGGCCAAAAGAAGTCGAAAGCCGGAAGCAGACTAATGTTTTCTTACCATGTATTATAATATTGACATAAGTACACTTTTTTCTGAAATATGCGTAAATGTTTTCTTACCATGTATTATAATATTGACATAAGTACACTTTTTCTGAAATATGCGTAAATGTTTTCTTACCATGTATTATAATATTGACATAAGTACACTTTTTCTGAAATATGCGTAAATGTTTTCTTACCATGTATTATAATATTGACATAAGTACACTTTTTCTGAAATATGCGTACATATTACAGAAAACCCGTAGCCAATTCAGCTTTTTCTTAGTCATTTTCGTGTTCAGCACATTGAATTCATTAAGAAATGACTATTTTCAGCTTGGAAGCATGAACTTTTCGAAAATTTGTTGCCCAGTGTTATTATTAAATATTACAGCCCAGAAATGATGTTTGTGGGCCATGATAATTGACAGGTCAAGTTATGCAAAATTAAAATAAATATGATATTACTTTTTTAATAATGATTTAGTCCTTTCATTGTGTAAAACTAATAACACTATGAATCTCTTAGTGTCAAGACAACGAAAAGTCAGACTGACGTTAAGATGCTTTAAATTGCCGTCCCACCTGTCACCGTGGACAAAAATATACGTCTATACAAGGTGTGCCAATAGTTTAGAAAATCAAAAATGATTTTTTTGGCGTTTTACAGGGAACTCTAATAAAACTGTAATCGGACGCGAAAAGGCGATTCAAGCTCGAAGAGATTGATGGACAGCTAGTATGTAATATAAACTCAATAGTCTTTAAATGTACTATATTTAACATATGCCAAACTACAAATGATAATAGAACTTTATTGAGAAATAAGGCGAGCACAAAACAAACAATTTATTTACATCAAATAAAGAAATTGTGAAACGAAATCAAACTACTAGAAATGTCAAAGCCAAGCTGTGTCAAAATGCTAAACGGGAATGTATGAAATAATACAGCACATGTAATCACTCCGTCTTTGTCTTGCTCAAATAAATTCCATGAATCGTATGTCGTGCTTGCATCGCACTGGAAACACATGCATTCGCTTATGCTATAATTGTTATACAAGTAGATACTATGTCTTATTTGGATGTAAGTATAATTCTTTGATAGAATTATATATTAGTGAAGCAGGTACCGTCCTTCTTGAATCCGAGTGTACATGAGTATCTAATGTGTCTGTAATAGATCTAGGCCACAGCCATTTACATTTCAGTGACTTTTTCGTTTTGCAATTTCCACCCCTGCATGAATTCAAAATAATTGTCAAATTTGACATTAGAATCCCATAAGCGCAGTTTCTCTAGCAACTCATCAACGTTAACAGAGTATGAATTGAATGAATCACCATACTGATGATGTTACAGTAACATGTAAGCATGATCCTATAGTATGATCAAAAAGTCTTTGGATCGCTATAGCCATGAAACGTAAAGCTATCTATAGAATTATTTACTTCTGTGGTTCTTGACTTTGAAGTATACATAAGTCAACCTAAATAACCTAAATAATTATAACCTAAAATCTATTTTATTTGTGACTTATGTATACTTCAAAGTCAAGAACCACAGAAGTAAAAGTTTATTTTGTAAGTTAAATATTTAGACGCGTCTATGATTGAAGAACAAATTAAGTAAGACGTTTCCATGTTGCCGACTTAATAACATGAAAATTTCTAAATCGCAAGGAGTAGATCAATACGGACACCTATTCTATTCAATCGGTTTTCAAAAGAAAATATATCTAGCATATATATTTCTAATACTTGTGTTCATTTACATTTATTGCTTGATAATACTAATATTTAAAAAACAAGTATATTGCATGAACATCCTGGCTTTCATATTTCCAAGAAGAGAAGAAATGCTTTCTCTGTTTTATAGAATTTTTAATTATTTTAATATTTTGACCTTGATGATAAACATTCTAACCTCATTCACTCATTTTAACAGAAAAACACAAAACGTTGTATATAAAATTAGTAGCTGATTACGATAATAAAATTGTGTCGTATAAAGTTCTATGTACTATGGGATAAGGTGAGGAAATTAAATACAATATCTATGTTTTATAATAACATCAGATATATTTTAATAACTATAACTAACAATATTAACTCTTTTTATAAAAATTTTGTTAATTAAATTGTTTATATTCCTTTTGAATTATAAAATGTGTGAAATAGATATAGTGATGATTAAATGGATGTTCACCATGTGCTCTTTTATATTTTTAAAAGAATAATTTGTGAAAATTTTTAACAGGATGCAGTCACTATTTTACCAAAGCAAACATTCGCACGTAGTACTTTAGTAATCTAGAGTCTTGCTACATAAATGTTCCGAAATCGATTCACACAAACTGCTAGCAGCAAACATTTTCACATAATACTTCTAGCCACTTAGTATTTACCCACCAAAACATCCTCGCATGTTCGTGTTAACCTGTTTAAATTATTATCATGTGATAATGCAATATTTAATAATGCTCGACAATCCACTTAAGGCAAACATTTGCACATAATACCTTTGTTAAAATAACTATTTTATTTAATTATTGTGATACGAATATTCTGTATATTATCATTAAAATATATACTCACATGAATTAACAGATACGTGCATGAAAAACATAAAAAAATAGGAATATTTGTTGAAAAGATTAGTAGATTAGTATCTTGTCGTTCACAGAATTGTATCATTTTGTCACACTGTATGAAATGAACTGCAGAAAACACGTTATCACTGTGATTGAATAAAGTTCTTTAACTTTTAAAATCCATTTAACAGCCTCTGGAGGCAGATTCTTGTTTTACGCACACATTATCACACATTTATAAAATGCTGTCCATTTTGTAATTTAAATATTTAGACACGACTCTGGCGGTAGAACAAACGAAGATAGTATAGTTATGTAACAATAAAAACTATCAGAAAACAAATATTAGAAGCAAAAGTGCATATCCTCATTCTTACAGATGTTTTCGTTTCATATGTCCTGCTAAATAACTTTTGACATTTGTTCTATATTCACAAGAGTTACATTTATAATCAAATTGCTTCAAATGTATATTTTTTATATGTTCTTTTAAATGACTTTTGCCATTTGTTCCATATTCACAAGAGCCACATTTATAATCAAATTGCTTTAAATGTTTAGTTTTTATATGACTTCTTAATGTACTTTTGATGTTTGTTTCATATTCACAAAAGTCGCATTTAAGATCAAATTGTTTCAAATGTTTACTTTTCATATGTACTTCTAAATTACGTTTGTCCTTTGTTTCAAACTCACAAGAGTCACATTTGTAATCAAATTTCTTCAGATGTTTAGTTTTTATATGTAGTTTTAAATTATGTTTGTCGTTTCTTCCATATTCACAAGAATCACATTTATAATCAAATTGCTTCAAATGGTTAGTTCTTATATGTGTTTCTAAATCTCTTTTGATGTTTGTTCGGTATTCACAAGATTGACATTTATAATCAAATTCCTTCATAAGTTTACTTTGTATATGTGTTTTAAAAACACTTTTGTGGTTTGTTCCAAATTCACAAGAATCACAATTATAATCAAATTGCTTCAAGTGTTTACTTTTTATATGTGTTTCTAAATGACTTTTTTGGTTTGTTCCATATTCACAAGAGTCACATTTATAATTACATTGCTTCAAATGTTTGGTTTTTATATGTCTTCTTAGACGACATTTGTATTTCGCTCGAAACACACACAGCGAACACTTAAATATTTTCTTTGGATCATCTGAGCTCGACTGTTGTACTTTCATACGTGTATTCCTATAATCAGTCGTAGAATGTTCTTGGTCTTCCTTTTTTTCAACATAAATGTGCGTATTTTCCACGTGCAGCCTGAGGATTTCTTTAGTCTTGAAACGTCTGTTACAAATCCCACATTTATATATTTTGACTTCGGAATGCTGTTTAACGTGCTCCTTAAGCTCTGCCTGGTACTTCGTCCTGTACTTGCACTGCTCACATTTATAAATTTGACGGAGGCATGTCTTGCGTCCGGGTAGTGCTGTTGTCGCTTGCTCAGCCGGTGGTATCGACAGAACGTCCCTTCTGAAAATAAGAAAATAATTTCCAAACTCATTTTAAACATCAATTTAACTGCGGATTTTATTTGACCACCGCGCAAGTATGCGTTTCAAGGGAATAAGTCCGTACCAGAAGTAAGGAGTTCAAATTAATGCTACAGTTATTCCCACCATTCTCTTTCATACCAATGCTGTTCTCTATGTAATTAACGTATTATTATCAATAATAATATTTATGAATTCTTGTAGCCACATGACCGTTACAGAACACGTGAATATAATAGAATTGATAATTTAACTACGTAACAATACATACAAATCCTAAAAAGATGGAATTAAAAAAATCAGAACCAACTACTGCTGTAATTGAATAGCCAAATATGATGTATAAAAACTCATAGCAACACGTGACAAATAGAGTAACATGAACATGATAATTTCTATTGCAAACTCATCAGCACTATAAATTGAGGATGGCGGCTATTAGTCTTTCAACGACGATTTGAATTTAATTGCATTTATAACATGCTTTGCGTGTGTTGGTTTATAAAACATTGTTCTGTAAAATATCTGACAGTTTTTGTGTAATCCTAGTTTCATCCTTATTTTCTATTGTAAATTTTCCATCCAAGTTTCGTATTATGCTGGTAACAATTTCATACAGACAACCATCAATTTAAATGTGACTGTTAAATGTATTTATGCACTGTTACATCTAATTAATATGAGAGTAAAAACAAAATTGCCCATCGTAAATGATGCGAAATAGACTCGCACTCTAAGAGGCTTTAAAGCGTCTATTTTATGCATATTCATTTATTTATTGTATAAATAATGAAAGAGGTTGGTAAAAAAAAACGTCCCTTTAGCACTTCTCATGAATAATCATAAAAAACAATCGTACCTGGCATTCCTCTCGCAGCAGAAGGTCATATGGTGTTCGTAATATTCCTTCTGGTCCAAATGGATTTTGCAAAACGAGCACTGCGCGAGTTCTGAAATTGCATGAAAAAACGCAATCATTAAATTACATGCAAGTATGGACATTGATGTACTTTTTTTTATAACGCGAAGGTCATGAAATGTGAAAATTAATGAAGCATAAAATGACTTTTATGTAAAGAAAAATTTAACAATTCCGAAATTCTCCATCTCCTGTAATACCGGGATATTCAAAAAGACGAATACAATTTGAGTAATTTGCATTTGATCAGAACAAGGGCAATAAATAAAAAAAAAGTGGGCTAAGTAAAAAGATAAAACTAATGATATACCCCAGCCATGTCATCTCTAAAATACGCTACTTAATAGTGGCATGCGGAAAATGTGCAAAAACCTTAATGAAATCTATGCAGGTGATACAAAATAAGGCACTGAAGGTAATCCCGGATTGAAGTGGTAAACCAATACTGAGAATATACCGTGTGGCCGCCGTTCATAGCGCGATGCATGTACAGTAAACGCGCGATAGTGTGAACATCGGGTAACGGAAATTCGGGATAACGTGAACAATCATTTTCATAACACTGATGGCCGTATAAAGTGTACAAACCGACATTCGATAACGGAAACGCTTATTTTATGCGACGGTATTTCCCCGGGCTGTGTTCGAGTTATATACTGTGATGCGGCTGTACTTTCCCGTATTCTATGACGCTAATTTTCGAACACATAACTGCGTTTATTGCATACACAGTGCAGTTGTTATCCGACCGTACCAGGAAGAGTTTGAAGTCGAATTGAAATTCATGATGCCACCGAAAAAACCAACGTGCTTGACTCTCCATCAAAAGACGCCTATAATTCAAGAGTTAAAAAAAGGTGTAAGTGACAAATTTATCAAAAAAATATAATGTAGCAAAATCCACGTAAGATAAAAAACAAAGAAGAAGCAATTTTACGTGCAGTGACTGATACGTATACAGGACCAGGTAAAAGAAGAACTTTAAAGGAATCTAAACATCCAGAAATGGAGAAAAAGTTATACAAATGGTTTTTGAATAAACGAAAAAAAATGTTATGGTCAGTGGGGATATGATAAAGGAAAAGGCGAAAGCGTTACATTTTGAAATCAATGGTAATATAAATGAAGAATTTAGTGCCAGTGATGGCTGGCTACAACGCTTTAAGAAAAGGTTTGGAATTCGATATTTAAAAATTACGGGAGAGAAACTTTCATCCCAACCAGAACTAGTAGAGCCGTTTAAAGTGCAGTTAAAAGATAAAATTCAACAACTGGGAATTACACTAGATCAGCTGTATAATGCTGATGAAACAGCATTGTACTGGAAGCTTCTACCAGAGAAGAAATTTGTTTCATTTCAAGAAAAGACAGCTCCTGGCAGGAAACTAGAAAAGCAGCGATTAACATTTCTGGCTTGTACTAATGCTAGTGGAAATCATAAAGTCAAGCCTTTAGTAATTGGCAAAGCCAAATATCCAAGAGCATTTAGACATTTTTCAGTTCCTGTAGACTACAACAATTCTAAATCGGCTTGGATGACAGAGTCAATTTTTAAGACTTGGTTCCACGATTCTTTTGTTCCTCAGGTAAGTTTCGCATGTAAACTTATGTAATTTATTAAACAGTGAGTTCTACTGGTAGGTTACACGTTTTCTAAAATCAAAAGGTCTTCCAATAAAAGCATTACTTCTCTTGGATAATGCTCCGTCGCATCCCCCAGAGGATGAATTGCAGAGCGAAGATGAACAAATCATAACAATGTACCTTCCGCCAAATGTAACAGCCCTTACCCAACCAATGGATCAGAACGTGATCAGGCTCACCAAATTATACTATAGAAGTAGCCTTCTTCGAAACATTATTGCAAATGGTTCTGATATAGGAACATTAAAGGATAAAGATGCGGTTACTAATTTGATGTCTGCATGGAACCGATTACATCCTGCAATAATTGCTAAATGTTGGAACAAACTTTTAGATTTCAGTGATCAAGACGAAGAGGATGATTTGCCACTTGCCGAATTACTGCGAAAATGGAGAGAAAGCCAAGCAAGAGCAATAACTGAATCACGTGATATGTTAAACATGTTATTACCGCAAGTATGTAATTCGTGAATATCATAACTTTTAGTATCTACATGTAAAGTTATTTCTAGGTTGAATTTACTGACACAGATATAATTAATTGGAATGACGTGGATACACAAATGGAAGGTACTAATGAAGATGAAAATGAAAATCTAACTGAGGAAACAGCAGAAAACTCAAAAAAGACGGTTACCCTAGACAGTGTAATAAATGCTTTGAACATCTCAATTCAATGGGCAGAAGAAAGTGGAGTTGATTGTAACCACGTTCAATCACTAAAAGACCTGAGAGAAATTGCTGTATCGCAAAAGGTGAAACAACATAGAAAGCAAACCAAAATATCGGATTTTTTTAAAAATCATATTTATTTATTATTAAATGTTAATATATTGTAAAATGGTCATAAGTAATAATAAACAAGTATTTATATATATAACATATTATTTGTACAGGCTCATCAAATCTTTTAAGCATCCAATTACCCTCTCGTTAACGTGCACAATTCGTTAAGGTGAAAACTGTGTTTTATTTTGTTCACGGTACCGCGCGTCTACTGTATTAGTAACTACTGGTCGACTATAAATGCGCGTGCCAACTTGAATTGCTACACCGACAGCGGGCGTATAAGTTATAGGTATAAATGTATTCGTAGGCAAATCAAGTGAAAAGCAGTGTAATAGGTATTGCGTTCCCGTTGTAAGTAATTATTTGTAGTTGCTTGAAGCATCAGATAATCACTGATAATATGTCAGTGAAGTAACTCATCACAGCTTCATAAACAACATAAAAGAGCAAAAATAAATAATTAATAACTCCTAGACTTTAAAATAAAAAAAAACTTCTTAACTAAAATAATATTTTTCAACAAATATTATAATCTAAAAACTCAACTATAATAAAATACTGAAACATAAAATATTTACTTTTTAAAACATAATTGTAATTCAACATTGCAATTAACCTGCAATTAGCTAGAAAAAAATATTCTTAAGCAATAATAAAAGTCGAAATTAATTAATTAGTTAAGTGTTCAAATAAACCTCCCTCTTGACCCGAACAGTAACCCAACCGATTATAAAAATTCCGACGCACATTTGTTAACATATCTGCTGTGACAGTATTAGTGACTTCAATAATTTTTGCGCGAAGTTCCTCTAGGTTTGATGGCCGTTCATCACCGTATCCGTAGATCGAATTATGTAAAAAGGGTCATAAAAAGAAATCATTAGGTGGTAGATCAGGAGATCGCGCTGGCCATTTAATAGGACCCGATTTACCGATCCATCTGTTTTCAAAAACCGCGTTTATTTGTTACATAACGGGTATTATGCGCTGGGCAACAAATCTGGCTGAAACCAAACTTCATTAATATTGAACCGCTGCCTTACTGCGGGGATAATACTATTTTCAAGTAACTCTAGATATCTATTTCCGTTTAAATTACCGTCAATAAAAAAAAGGCCCAATTACATGATCCCCAATTATACCTGCCCATACGTTTAGCTTCTCTGGATACTGCGTTCGCATTGGTATATTTAAATGTAGATTTTTACGCGACCAGTAGCGACAAACTGCGCGATTATGATGCCCGTGTAGCTCAAATGTTTTTCATCTGTGAACAAAACGTTATTAAAAAATAATTCATTATCGTGATATGTATTGATCATTATTTCGCAAAATTGCATACGGCGACAATAATCATCGGGAAAAAGTACTTGTGAACTTGTAAATTTGTATGAACGATATTTATTAGTACGTAAAATCTTTTTAACCGTTGTTTTACAGATACCTAATTCGCGGGCAAGTTGTCGAGATAACATAGTAGGATTTACTTCAACTAAAGCACATACTCGAATTTCTATATCGCTTATATTCTTATCCGGAACAACTTTATTTTTATTAGTTACTAAAGAGAATGTAGTTTCGAACCGATTAACTGTCCTACGAATGGTGCTTTCATTGGGAGTTTGACTTTCGGGGTAATTAGCTGCAAATAAATCTCGGGTTACTTCCGCGGAATTACCACCGTAAAATTGTTTAATCATAAAGAGTTTTTGCTCCGGTGTATAATACTCCATTTTTTATATGACCGTTAGCTACCTACCAATAATGCGATTTATTAAACAGTGTGAGCGAGTTGTTCCCCTGCGAAGTATAAATTGCAACTGACGCCCATATTTGGAAGCGACGGCTAATGCGACTGCGCGACTATACCGTATAAATGTGGATTTTTTGGACAAATGCGAGTGCATCATAGGCATATGCGAAATACTAGCTCTGTTGTAATCCAGTAGAATATTGCGTCCACTTGTTTACCGTTCTAATACACAGACATCTCTATCTGTTTCGCTTACCCTACAGGTATCGCGATAATGCAGACGCACGCGGTCTTATGGTATACAGAGATACGGGACTACTCAGTATAAAACAAATAGCTAGACTGGAGGAATATATAACAGCTTACAAGATAGCACATAACATTCAGAAGAACAACGTCACTCTGCAGAAGTTAAGTGATATGCATAACGATGATGACTATTATATCGCTGGAGTGGATAGCGTCATGGGGAAAAGGAGTTTTCAGTTTGGAACCAGAGAGATATTTAATTAACTTCCGTCGGAAATAAAGAATTGCTTGAGTTTCAGAGTATTCAAAATCAAAGTAAAAAGATACACAGAAGAACATGTTAGTATACTCTGAGACTCTCGACTGGGACGTGGCCGTAAAAAACGGGTTTTCATGTATGGGAATTTTCTTATGGTCGATTCGGGAAACTTTGAAACCGCCCGTTACCTCAGGTGGCCGCTTTAGACAGGTGGCCGTTAACACAGGTTTTACTGTATCAGTTTATATATTTATTTCCAATTATGCCAGAACAACGCCAAACTGTTTATTCATATGATGTAATTTTCGGTGTTTTCTTCAGTTGAAAACAATTTATTTAAGGACATCTTGTTTTTAGATGCTCTTAAATGGAAGCAGTATGCTTTTTGGAGTTTGTGGTACATATTATTACCAAGAGTTACGTGAGTAATGCTTTTAATTTTTGTAGATGACTGTGATATATAGTGGAATATATAGAAGCAGAGTTGGCAGTAACCTGAAGATGAACAGTGTGCATACACAGTGCTGAAGATAAATATTAAATGTTGAGTTGTTAATGAGTTTAATAAATATTGTATTAAAACAATATTGTGCTTTAATAACAATATAAACAACAAACATAACATGGTGCCGAAACCTATGCAAAAGTAGAAGTAAAAAGGAAAAAGTAAGGTTAGCGTCACTTTAGCCCGCCTACGAAACACAATTGGAAATTGGTTTTAAAAGATAAAAATGGATCAAAAAGGTATAATGTCCATGATAACGGAAGGTAACCTTTATGAAAATTGGATATTTTTTAAACAACGGTTTTGTAATTACCTAAAAGCAACAGCAATGGTTTCAAAACTTCAAACTATGCAATGTGCCCAATTATTGCACTATATAGGAGAAGAAGCGTTTAGAATTTACAATACTTTTACGTTTACTGATGAAGAAGTGGATCATTTAGAGGCATTACTTGACAAGTTTGAAACACATTTCAAACCCCGAAAAGTAATGTAGCTAATGAAAGATATAAATTATTCACACGAAGACAACAAGAAGGAGAATCAATAGATCAGTTTATCATTGATGTACAAAACCGTGCCAAGCAATGTGAACTAGATAAGTTGGAAAATAGTTTAGTGAAAACCTGCATAACTATAGGTGTACAAAATGAGTTTATAAGGCAACGATTGTTGGAAGAGTATGAAATAACTTTAGAACAGGCAATAAAAATTTGCAAAAGTATTGAAAATTCAATACAACAATCAAGATCGATGGCTTCTTCAAGTGTTGTGAATGCTGTGAAATATTAAAAAACGAAGCAAGAAAAACTGGGAAAGAAATGGAAAGAGAAGAAAGAACAGACGTCCAACAGTAGCAAGAGTTGTAGCAAGTGTTCTAGTCTTCATCAAAAGGGAAAGTGTCCAGCAGAAAAAGCTAAACGTAATTACTGCTTTAAAATAGGTCACTATGCAAAGTGTTGTTACAAAAAACAAATTAAATGTATATATAATGAATCGTCTTCAAATGAAGATGAGAATTTTTTTATTGGATCTGTAAGTAGTAATAAGAGAAATTTAGATAATGATTGGAATGTTCAGTTAGTAATAAATAATAAGTTTACTAGATTTAAGATTGATGCAGGTGCTATGGTAAATGTGATGTCAAGAACCTCGTATTTAAAATTAAATGGAAATGTAAACAAGCTAATACCGACTGCAAGTAAATTAACTACTGTAACAAATGAATCAATGCCAGTGTTAGGTACCGATTGTTTAGATTGCAATTATAATAATCAAAATTATAGAATTAAGGAATATATAGTGGACGCAATTACTCCAAATATTTTAGGCTTAACATCATGTCAGAAACTAAATTTAATCAAAAGAATTAATTTGGTTGAAAACACTTCATATAAATCATTGGTGAATGAATTCTATGATATTTTTAAAGGCATAGATTGCATTAATAAACATTATAAAATAAAATTAAAACAAAATGTACTGCCAGTAGTACATGCTCCTAGAAAAGTACCATTTGCTTTACAAGATTAATTAAAAAATACCTTAATACGAATGGAAAATTCTGGTATAATCAAGAAAGTGGAAGAACCCACAGATTGGGTGAATTCAATGGTAATGGTCAAGAAACCTGGAGGAGGTCTAAGGATTTGCATTGATCCTAAAGATTTAAATCGTGTGGTAAAACGTGAACATTTTCAACTACCAACAGTGGATGACATAGCAAGTAAGTTGTCAGGCAGTGTCATTTTTAGTAAGTTGGATGCTTCCTTTGGATTTTGGAAAATTCCATTGGATGATGAAAGTGCTAACTTATGTACGTTTAATACTCCATTTGGCAGATGGAATTTCCTAAGATTACCTTATGGTCTGAGTCTGTCAAGTGAGGTTTTTCATAAAAAGTTTAGAGAAATGTTTGAATTTGAAGGTGTTCAGGTTTACATTGATGACATTATTGTTTATGGTTCATCAAGAGAACAACATGATAAAAGGCTAATGAATGTAATGAAATTAGGTAGAGAAAACAATATAAAATTTAATTTAGAAAAATGTAAATTTGGTCTAGATGAAATTAAATTTCTTGGATTTGTATTTGATCAACAAGGTCAAAAAGTTGATTTAAGTAAAGTAGAGGCAATAAATAGTATGAAAAAACCGTCTACAAAAAAGGAAGTTCAAATATTATTAGGCATGGTAACATATATTTCTAAATTTATACCTAACTTGTCACAGATAACTGAACCGTTAAGAGAATTAGTAGAAACGGATAGGCTTTGGTATTGGGACAAAGCTCAAGAGCAAGCATTTGAAAAGATAAAGAAATTAATTAGTGATTCACCAGTTTTAAAGCATTTTAATGTCAAGAAAATTGAGTTCAATAACACCAATGACTGATAATCATTTGTTGCCAAAAATATCTAATATTGATCAAATAAGAACAAGGTTACAAGAAAGACAACAGAAACAAAAATATTATTATGACAGAGGTACAAAAAAATTTAAAAGAATTGCATGAAGGAGGCACAGTACTAATAAAAAATCTTGTAAGCAATAAAATGGACAAAGGTACAATATTGAGTAATAATAATGAGCGTTCTTACAAAGTTAAACTAGAGACTGGAACTATTGCAAATAGAAATAGATTATACATAACACCATTACCTGCATTAGAAAATGAAGAAATAAAGGAGAATGAAAATCAAGGAAAGGGTGAGATGGAGGAAATGGTTGACAGCTGTGAATCAGATCAAAAATTTCTGACTTTAAGGAATATAAAGACTTAGGTAATGTTTCCACCACCTCATCTGGTAGATTAATTAAAAAACCAAATAGGTTAGATCTGTAGTTTTGTAAATAAAAATTATTGTAAACAAAATTTATGTAAAGAAGGGGAATGTGATATATAGTGTAATATATAGAGACAGAGTTGGCAGTAACCTGGAGATGGACAGTGTGCATACATAGTGCTTAAGGTAAATATTAAATGTTGAGTTGTTAATGAGTTTAATAAATATTGTATTAAAACAATATTGTGTTTTAATAACAATAAAAACAACAAACATAACAATGACTATGTAAGACTATGCTTGTATGGAATTCTATCTGGTAAAGTGACACAGATGCTAAAATTCCTACACTGAGAGGTGTAATAACTTTTAAGAGCATTGGAAAACTCAGCATCAAACTCAAACAATTTAATCAATTCTATTCACTTGAACAAGAAACAACAGTTAATAATATAATTTAAAGATAATACCTTTTAAAATACAAATATCAACATGCTCAAATCCAGAAATATTAACAGTACAGTACCTTCAATTGAAAACTTTTCAGATGGATCCTCAGTGCAAACAATTTTATGTTTGGCCAAAAGCGATTTCGAGCTGAATCCAAGGCAACAAAATGTGCAGGCAAATATGTTTGTCATAGTGTTAACAGAATCCTTTCTGACAATTTTATTCAGGCTGTTTCCGTATTCCTCACCAAAATACACCAGTAATTCATCCCCAGCTTGGATTTGACGAGTGCTTTGATAATATATATTATCCTCACATTGAAAGACACGCAGGTTTCGTTCAGAAGTATTCATGGTAGGATTAACATACTGCATCCAATTCAAATACTTGGATTTACTTTTGTCCAAAACAAATTTCTCCCCTTTCATTTCCCAGGGACATTCTGTTGCACCAAATCCAGTGAAAGGCCCAAATTTTACACCTGCAGGAATAATTCTCAAAGCATATATTCCAGTTTGTCCAAATAAATCGTGAATTTCTAAAAAACCATTTGGTATATCTTTTCGTGCCCCTTTATCTGCACTATTCGAAACATTCTTGTTTAGAATATTCACAAGCATTCCACATTCGATGCAATAGTCTTCATAGTACGCTTGACAACGTTCACAGTCTGTTGGCCAAATACACACCAATTAAAAATCATATGATTTACTGCCACTATGTGATACAGAATGATGAAACATATATTTAATATGTGTCAGCTCTAAAAATAGGTAAGTAATATACTACATTTGAATGTCAAGTAGCATTGAAGATTTAATTGGCAGTTGAAATAAAGTGAATTACGTTTGAAGATAAAATATTACTGCTTGGTCTATATAATGGAATGAAAATCCTATTATCTAAGATTCTGTTTATAATTATAATAATCAATATGAATACTAAATGCACTTTAACTTTTCTGTGTTAAGATCGTGCTTTTTTTTTATTATGCTGAAAATGTTTCATCATTACTATGGGTAGTACATTAATTAAAATTACGTTCTAAATTTTACAATATTTCAAGAACTCCTCCAGATTTTAAGTTGAAAGCTTTACCGATAATTAATCAGTAAACCACTCATTTTAAAATCTTGAACAATAAAGACTTTAAGATGAGAGCTTTACTGATTAATAATCAGTAAAACTGTTAACTTAAAATTTTGAAGTTATTAAAATATTGAAAAATTATTAAAGTAATTTTAATCAATGGCACATCAGAAGCAATAAGAGTTTTCAAAACATTTCATTAACTGATTGGTGATGTAACATCATTAGCAATACTACCATGGATGTGGTTGTAAATGTACATTTGTATAATAAACCAAATTATATTCCAAAGAATAATATTCATAGATATGACCATGATAATAATTTTAATCTAATTTCATGCAACATAACCTGTTATTACAATAAACATTTATTAATATGCATTTACTTACATAGGGGTCCACTATCGAATTCAATTTTAATATTATCAGCACTGAACCCTCCTTCTACTTTAACTTCGTCATTTTCTTCTTCAGTTGATACCGTTTCTGTTTTAATATTGTCCATACATGCGGATTCTTCATTCTGTTTTATTTGGTCATACCGAATGGGGTCTTGGAATTCAGCATTATCTACAGTAATAACAGTTTCAGAGATACATACTTTATCCTCTACAAAACTGTCTTCTTGGCACAGTTCGTCGTTTACACTAAATATATTTTCGGGAAGCATTGCATCATGCATATTAACTTCATGATTGGCCATTTTAACGTTTATTAATTTATACAATTTGGACACGAGCAGAGCTGCGTTCATAAACGTCACGCTGCGTGCACTCTGCACTCTAGGGTAAAATTTCACACAAAACCGTTCAAAAAGAGATGAGTGATTCGATGATATACGCGTGTATTGTGTTCATAAAGTTCGCTCTCGAATCACTCGAGCGTTTGAAAAACGCAGGATTTGAAACCACGGTGAAGAAGACTCGACATGCGCACATGGAAGTATGATTGTAAACAAAAAGCATATGATTCATTGCCGGTCTTCCGAATATTTTGTAAACGTAAAATGCAGTTGTCACGAGCCCATTTTCATCTGGTAAAATTACCAAATGGTGATGTGTTTACCACAGATGAGGGTCACTTTCCGAAAATGCTATAGGTACTTCAAAAAGGAGTTGCGCTGCCAGTATCATGGTACAAGACACAACTGTTTCCTCATCCATCGCTTCCGTTTAACGTAGCTATTTACTATTATACAAATGATGAAGGAAAGCAGCTTCTGTTATGTGGGGTTATATGACACATGTGCTGACATACTTGTCACCACTCTAAAACCGTTCATAAATACCAAAACGCTCTGTCGACACTCCAGCTGGGCTGCGTTCATAAACGTCACGCTGCGTGCACTCTAGGGTAAAATTTCACACAAAACCGTTCAAAAACAGATGAGTGATTCAATGATGTACGCGTGTAATGTGTTCATAAAGTTCGCTCTCGAATCACTCGAGCGTTTGAAAAACGCCGGATTTGAAACCGCGGTGAAGAAGACTCGGCATGCGCACATGGAAGTATGATTGTAATTGCCGCTTCTGTTATGTGGGGTTATATGACACAGGTGCTGTCATACTTGTCACCACTCTAAAACCGTTCATAAATACCAAAACGCTCTGTCGACACTCCAGCTGCAAAGCGAATTACTCAAACGCCACACACACGATTATAACGATTCATTTATGAACGCAGCCCTGCAAAGCGAATACGCTCATTTAGTGCGCGTCATCAAATTATGTTTGCATCCACTTCAACAGACCTATCTATTGTGACGTATTTACCATATGATCGTTGTTTGCATCCACTTCACTGACTTATCTTATCACCGTGCTTAACAATTGGGCGTTGTGACGTATTTACTAAACGCCACACACACGATTAACGATTCATTTATGAACGCAGCCCAGTGATCACAACTAATACCGCTTTAGAAATATCAGTGATTGTAAATAGCGTTTGGATTAAGGTGGGCAGTTCGGGGGGTTATCAAAAAGCACCAATCATAGGCATTCTTGAAAGACCAAATTTTCAATCAAAAAATGAGAATGGAATGTGGAAAGAAACGTTCGGGTGATTGGTTTATGCATTTAAACCGCAAAGTAATCGCGTTTTGCTTATTTTGTCAAACATTCATTTATTGTATTTTACATAGTTTATTATTAAAATTCTTAAAAAAATAGTCCTTTTTAGAAGGCGCAAGTAAAATATTCCCTTTATGAGGGTATTTTATCACTTTCTTTTTGTAATCGCTAATATTTTATAGTATGGTCCTTGTTTATTAATACTATAGTTATACCCTTGTTTATTAATACTATAGTTATACCGCGCGATCATTTAAATTCTAAATTAGAGCAGGCTGTGAAATTTAAATTAAGTTGGTATATAAGTACTAATTTACAATTTGAATTGTCAAAGTGACGCTTCAGAATGTTAATTAATCAATAATTGACATTCTGGACAACCTAATAAAAAAAAATCCCGCCTGCTATAATTTAGAATTTAACCCTTATGGTGCGTTAAGTATACGGTTCGCCCAATCTCGTTTGACCACATTGGTCAACATGAATTTTAACGGTTACTGGCACTGCCCAATTCATTCTGACCAATCAGCTGATTGGTGTTTATTTGTGACATTTTACATATTCTGTCAGTTATGTTGGTATCGTTATAACTGTTGAGAACATTCCTATTATTTCCTATTTATAATTGAAGTGATTTGAAAATAATGTGTGATGTATATAATTTTTTATATTTATATCAAATAAAACAATAAAACCCCTTAACATATTTATATAGTTAAGAATAAAACAAAATAAATATAGAATTTCTGAATTTTCAACATAACATTCACTAGTATGGGCTTCCACATGCTCTGACTAGGTTACTATTTGTTTGCTAATTTTTCGAGGCTAGGTGCAACTCTATTAAAAATACTGTTTCTTTCCCTTTGGATATTAACAAATTCAGCCATTGTTTCTTTTACTTCAGATAAATTTTTGTTTATGTCTTTAAAGTTAGTTTCAAACCACTCCCATTCTTCTTTTTTTTTTTTGGATTCAGTTCTTGTTCATCATTAGATATTACCTCTTCCGAAATGCCAAAGGGAGCAGTAGTGGCTGGATTATATGCAGGATCTCTTGCTAAAATATTATCAACTTTATCGAAAAATTCCCATGTCACTGCTCCATTACCACTCCTATTTCTGTCTTGTTTAACTTTTTTATACATTGCCTGGAGGCCACGCCATTTTCTTTCGCATGTTTCCCACCTGACATTATATCCATGGCTTAATAAAATTAGACATATAACACTGAACACTTTTCTTTTTTTGTGAGGCAATAGCAATACATCCTTTAGTTTAAATAGTTGCTCTAGTAAGAGTAGCACAGCTGATCGTGACCATAAATATCGATCAGAATCCGAAATATTCAATTTTATTGCATATAAAACCAAAATATAAACAAGACATTACATACCTTTATTGTTTTTTTTATTTGCTTCACTGCCTCTATAAGGAAATGAACAGAAAGTAATAGAATTGTTTATCTTACTTGCATTTGATTTTTGACCATATATTATTCCATTGTTATGTAATTTCGATGGTAATTTATAATATTTCTCTATTAATTTGTTCTTAAAATCCCCATCTAAATAAAATTAATCTATACAGAAACTATTCTACATAAGTGTATTTATACCATACCTGTGGTAGCTTAATCCAATTCATAATCTGTTAAAAAACAAATAAAACGCATTCCATTCTGATGTTTTAATGTAACTTTTTTAGTATTTGAAGTAGATGCTTCCATAATTAATGTTAACGATTGTATGATGAAACAAACAGAAATGTTTTAGAAGAGGTAAGAGGTTATGTTTTTAAATTATAAACCATGGTTATAAACAAATCCTCGCCCAACTCAGGCAGCCAGCGGGCGCGATTTATAACATGACCGGTTTTCCCAAACAGCTGATCGGGAATTTGACTGGTCTGCCCTCATACTTAACGAAATGAACTAGTCCGACCGTATACTTAACGCAGCATAAATGATCGCCTGGTACAACTGAAGGTTAGTTCGGGCACAGTATAGAGCTGTATCTATTACCCTTGTTTATTAATACTATAGTCACAGTATAAACCTTCCCAGTAGTTGCACTCCCAAAATTTATTGAGACCAAGTTGTTTCTTGCGCATTGTAATGCGCAGTGTCGCAGTGACGGTAAGAAACAGAATTAGACTTGTTTATAGTTTGTTTGTCAATAGATGCTTAGTACGTGCTTTTGAAAATAACCAACCGTTTTGAAAGTGAATTAGGTTTTTGTGGATAATTGCGAAAGATTTATTTGATTTAGTGTGTTAAATTAATCGAGTACAATGAGTATAAAGTGTTGTGTACCGCAGTGTAAAAGTGTGTATTCAAAGGACATAAAAGACATTAGTTTTTTTAATATTCCATCTGAGGAAATAAGGTAAGCGTAAAATTCAAATAAATATTCAGATATACATGCACATAAGTATGACATAAAGGATTATAGAATTTATAAAAAGTTATTGTAAAATATAAAAAAATATTGACATAAATTATTAATGGTTAAAATTGCTACATCATTCAAGCATACTTGTACATAATAATAGTTGCATATGATTAATAATTTTTTCTGCACTAGGCGTAAGGAGTGGATTGCTAGAATTGGAGAAACAAGTTCTGTAAAGAAAAATGCCAAAGTCTGTAGCATTCATTTTGAAAACTCTTACTTCAAAAATGTAATGAAAAACAGGCTAGAAATTACTGCAGTGCCCACTTTATTTCTTACAGGTAAGCCCTAGGATAGATAAACTTATAAAATCAACTGTTTATTTTTTGAAATTAATCTTTTCTTAATAAAAAATTCTTTTAAATGATGATTATATCAAATTAATCACAAATATATTGATTGCAACTAGCTTTGCTATATTTATTTGATTTTGATGCCTCTGTGATTTTTCTAACAACCAACATTACATACACCTTTTTTTATATATGATAATTCTATTTTACAGAATGTACAGATGTTACACCTGTGTTAAAAGATGATCCACTACCAGGCACAAGTAAAGATGTTAATGTGATTACCGATCAACATACTGAAACTCATACAGGTAATAACAGTTTTTGATGTTTTATGTGATATCATTAAATTATATTTCTTATGTTTAGCTAACATTTATGTGCAAACACCGCAAAGCCTGTCAGCTACAAGTCCCAGGAAGAGCAAATTAAAAACTGAGATTCGGTATTTGAAAGGTGTTCTAAAGAGAGCGGAAGGGAAGGTTTCTACTCTGACTGAGAAAGAAAATCCGATTTCTGATGCTGATTTTATTACATTTTGTAAATTTTATAGGCGTTTTGCTTTAGATTTAAATATCTTAAAATATTTTGAATTAAGGGATATGATAAGTCTACTGACACTAATTTTTCAAATTCAAAAAATAAGTGATGATGTGATTGTGGATGTTAAATGTTATTCTAAAATACATATTGCAAGACGATATAACGAAGAAATGTCATTTTTCTTATATATTTTATCTTATAATTGACAATGATATTGCAGTACAAGCTGAAAAAGGTTCAAACTACTAACCTTTAAAAAAATCTTTGCTTGGTTAGGAATTAGTTTGTTTGTATAAGTTGTTGGGTATGTACCACTAATCACCATAAAATGGCTCAGTCAAGCCAAAATTTTTATCCGCGTTTTGTATTGCCTCGGGTCAAATACAGATGACGCCGACATAAAAAAATTACAGTTTTCAATAACACTAAGCAAATAGCGGGAGAATCAAAATGTATTTGGTAGCGGGAAATTCAAAAGAAAGTTTATTACAAATTAGGGTTTAATACCGCGAGATCAAAAATTATATTGATAAAGGTTTGTCATGGCATGTAAAACGTCTGTCTTAAGTTATATCATTAAGTGTCATACTGTCATTAATATTTGTGATTATAAGAGAAAATATAATGACAAATATGGACAATATGACAATGATATAACTTAAGACAGACGTTTTACATTACATGACAAACCTTCATCAATATAATTTTTGATCTCGCGATACATGATTACAACACTGTAATTAAATTGCATACTATTTACTAGTTCTCGTAGTAATGAGGAATCATTTCTAAGGAAAACAGTATACAGTACGATATTCAATGACAATGCTGTAACCACACAATAACGTTTTAAAGAAAAGAATTACTTAAATAATTACATTTTAATATTGTTACGTAGAAAAGGTACAAAGTACATTTATGATTATTATAATAAGTAACATCTAACATATATGTTTTAGTGAAATTACAAGTACAAAAATAAATTAACGAACAATAGCATAGTCTACCAAAAGTAGAATTTTCGACTAACAAACATATTTTTAACAATAAGACAGAATTTCTGTCGAAAAAGCACAAGTACTTACTCAAAATACTACAAAGTTGAAAAGGTATAAAGCACATTTATGATTACTATTGAAAAATTATAACTAACATCCAACACTTATGTTTTAGTTAAATTACTAGTACAAAAATAAATTAACGAACAATAGCATAGTCTACCAAAAGTAGAATTTTCGACTAACAAACATATTTTTAACAATAAGATTGAATTTCTGTCGAAAAAGCACAAGTACTTACTCAAAATACTACAAAGTAGAAAAGGTATAAAGTACATTTATGATTACTATTGAAAAATTATAACTAACATCCAACACTTATGTTTTAGTTAAATTACCAGTACAAAAATAAATTAAGGAACAATAGCATAATCTACCAAAAGTAGAATTTTCGACTAACAAACATATTTTTAACAATAAGATTGAATTTCTGTCGAAAAAGCACAAGTTCTTACTCAAAATACTACAAAGTAGAAAAGGTATAAAGTACATTTATGATTACTATTGAAAAATTATAACTAACATCCAACACTTATGTTTTAGTTAAATTACCAGTACAAAAATAAATTAAGGAACAATAGCATAATCTACCAAAAGTAGAATATTCGACTAACAAACATATTTTTAACAATAAGATAGAATTTCTGTCGAAAAAGCACAAGCTCAAAATACTACAAAGTAGGTAATTAAACCTGATAAACACACAATGACTTAAGCCCGCCCATGTTTACTAGCACCATTTACAAAATCTTGTATTACATAAATGATGAACATAAAATCAGGTGACATAAATAAAAATATGGATACATATGATATCTAACAAATTTAGTAGATGTCTTTTCATCAATATATAATTAAAAGAGTGACAATTAGGACTTAAAAATTAAATAATGTTAATTACATGGCTATAGAAGAAAGCAAAAAAATTAAACCTGCAATAACTAAGACCAAATTGACTAATTTATTGTTGTCGTAAAACAAATGAGACTTCCAATGATATGGCTGCCTTAGCCTCCGTGGTGGCCTCATGGGATGGAGTGTCGGCACTGCATTTCTGTTTAAGCGTACTGAATGAGGGTGTGCATAGCAGTTTGTGTCAAAATGTAGGCTGCAGAGTTTCTTATTACATGTTTTACTGGCATCTAGCACAGGTTTCATGCCCATTTGCTGTTGTTTCACTCCTGAATAATAAAATATAATAATTCCAACTGTATACTAACAAATATCAACGATAGTATAAAGGCACGTTTTCATTAAAGGAAACTGCCTAGGAAAATCATTAGGAAAGACCATAAATGCTTCTGTACCAAGAAACCTGAAGTTTCTATTAACACTGCTAAACATCGATTGTTTGCTTATGAAAAAACATAATATAGAAACTTAAAATCAAGTAGTAAGTTTTTCGTGTACCTTAAAGTCTTTCTTATACACCTACAGGGTTAAACTGCAGTTGAGGTGTCGGGCGACTAGTGTGCCTTATAGAGCACCTCTAATTGAACAACTTTTTCTTATAAAATTATCAATGCAAGCATAGAGAAATGGAGATAAAAAATGAGGTGTGGCCACCACACGACTTTCTTATACGTATGAGCGTTTCAAACTATACAATTTTAAGAATTTTTTTATACAAAAATCATTCAAAATCCTATTCTAAGTACTTTCATTCTCTTAATAAATCGCTATAGAATGCATACTTTGCAAGATATTCGAAAAAAAGTGCTACTCGCTAAGAGTAAAAGTGCTACTTCCGGTCCGAATTTTGAAATTTCATGTATACCAAAAATATTGCAAATCCAACTCTAAATACTTTTGTACTCTTAATAAATATATATAGAATGCATAATTTACGACATATTTGCAAAAAATCCCTATTCGGTAAGAGTAAAAGTGGTACTTCCGGTCCGAATTTTGAAATTTTTTTATACAAAAGATATTTAAAATTATCATTTAAACACTTTTATACTCGTAATGTACCTGCCTAGAAAGCATAACTTGCGAGATATTCACAAAAAACTGATTTTCGATAAGAGTAAAAGACCTACTTCCGGTAGGAATTTCAAAAAACTTTTTTAAGACAATTTGTCTCAAATTTAATTCTGAGTACATTTGAATTCTTTATAAATTTGTTTAAACTTAGTAATTGACGAAATATTTGTATTCGATTTTTTCACTGAAGTAAACTACTACTTCCGGTCTGCCGATTTTTCTCAAAATCTAATCAGTTCTCAAGAGGGAGATTATACACGTAAATACAAAATTTGGAATTGATATCTACAGCGGTTTGACCGCTATCGTGGTCACACACAGATACACAGACAGACAGACACACAGACATTTTTTAAAAACCACTTTTTTGGTATCAGGGGACCTCAAAACGTGGACATCTGCAAAAATCTCGAGGGCGAAAATTTTCATCATCACAATAATTCCTTATACTACGTGTAAGAAAGTAAAAATAAATTAGGTACTGACCGAGTCAATTTTGCAGTTTACATCTCATGAAAGGTATCCCATATAGATCATTGAAATGATGAAAATCACGATAATTGATGTTTATTTCACATAATCACACACAATTTAGGTCAATTTGTATGTTTTCTTATGACTTTTCTGCGATTTTAAAAGCACCATCAAATGTCAACAACAACAGCTGATATCACGTGATCTCGTATTTACAATTTTGCTAAAATTCAATCAAAGAACGTGGAAATCAAAGGTAATTGTTGTGTTGTGAGCTTAAATAAACATCATTTATTGCGATTTTCATTATTTCAATGCTCTATATGGGATATCTCACATGGGCTGTAACCTGCAAGATTAACTCGGTGAGTACCTAATTTATTTTTTATCTCCATTTCCCTACATTTGCATTGATAATTTTGTAAGAAAATGTTGTTCAATTAGAGGTCCTTTATAATGTATACTAATCATTTTGTCAAATTCGCCTGACATCTCAACTACAATTATTCTCACTTATATTATACTCCTAATAATTGCAAACTTTAATTGGTGTAATCGGAAACCAACAAAATCCTTGCTACAACCAGGTGGTCCTTATTGCTCTTGGAATCAGAACTACAAACAAAAAATCTCCAGCTCACCTTCGGGTTATATATCAACTATTAGTGTCGTTAGTTACTTGTTCGCATTCTAGGAAAATATGCATCGTTCTTGCTTCCTGCTTGTACGCCCCACACACGATCCACCAGGTTCTATTCATCCTTCAATTCTAAAAATGCCTTATGTTAACTTAATAAAATTATCATATTACTCTTTACAGAACTTACGGTACGATTGTAACACCATTAACTAGTAGCAATAAGAAAAATGTTTAGCAACACACACAAAATTTAATGGTTGACCACGTGGTTGACTCTTCTACGCGTTTTCATAAAATGACAGCGCTATAGTAGCGACATCTCAAGATATTCGGTTAAACTCATGATTCAAATTTACTTATAGGTCTCTTGTTTCTCAACCGTGGCGTCATCTAATAATGACCCAGTTAGGTAGATTAGGCGGCAAAACCCCGTATTTAAGTGAACCATCTCTTCTAATATGTGGTATGTACTATCCTCAACAATAATTGATGATTATTCATCCAGGCTTGCATCATGGCAGTTGTTCTTACGATTCAGGCCTGAATAAAATAAAGATAACTATACTCCATTCAGTCTAAGAATGGAGTAGATGGCGCTACAATATGAGCACAGTTTACACACGATGAATTTTGTATTTTGAAAACAAATAAAACATATTGCTGTGGCAGCAGCATACTTTATTGGCGAAAAATATAAGAAAAGATATGAAGAATACACCGCCCCACTTGGTTGCGGCGTCAATTATTTATATTTATTATAAATAATGTTATTGCCACACGTTGGGCATCGCCAATTATTAATGTGCTGTGATAGCATATATTTGTGGGTATAGTCATTTGTATATGCTGTGTTCTAAATTTATTCTTTTTACACCAAAAACTTATAATTGGTTTTATATTTAATTCATATTGTTGAAGCATGTACCTAATAACTATTGTGGATTCTGGCAATGTATGTGGTTCCTTCTCCTTCACTGGTGTCTTTTACTTACTTATAATAGGGATGAGGTAATAGTTTTGTTTTAAAAAAAAAACAGAATGTCTATTTAACATGATCATACACCTTTTATTTTCGTAATTTATAGATTCAAAATAATTTTTTTATATACACCTTTATGCTCTAAACAAAATACATAATTGAAAATGCTCATATCATTTATACCTAATGTCGGTTGTAATGTATGTAAATCTTTTATTTATTTATTTATTATGCTAAACAAAATAAATATTTATCCTGTAAATAAATAAATGTAAACTTTTATTGTACATTGATAGTGATACTTATCGATGTAATTATATTTATATATTGGCTTCAATTAATTGCCTTAGACAACCATTTGCACGTGTTGTATCTAGCTTTTAATCTTTGCCTTATGAAACTTTTAATTAATTTTTAACCAAACTTGAAAAAGATTAATGATGCCTAGACAATACCATGAAGAAAATGCTCATTCGCACGTAGCATCTCTTCAAATGCCCAACACCATTAGTCCTATTTTTGTTGTAATTCCAACTTTATGAATTAAAAGAAAACCTTACAGGATAATATTTGCTTATCCATATTGTCCAACATTACATTGATTAATCATTTGCACGTAAAAACCAATGTCTGTCTAACAATTTAGATAACTTCTTTTCAAAAAGAAAACTTACTTGCTATCTTTAAATATTTCATCAAAATGTTCATTTTGAATGTCCATATTGAACGTTTCAAGTGAATTTAAATATATATTAATAAAAGAAGAATTATTATGAATAAACGTGATAAAGAAATAATGAAAACTACTATTCTACAATGTAACAATTTTTTTTTTAAAAGCGTCTTATTCTTTCGGAGTCGAAATCAGAAGTCCCTTGTCGAATCTTGTTTTTCGAATTTATACCGGCAAAAAAACTCTACGTTGACTATTGCGCCCTCTAGTCCATATTTTAGGTTGGCATTGGAATATACGTTCCAGTGAAATCGCTACACACATGTTGCCGTGTTGATACACATACACATATTGTTCTGACAGTTCACTATTTACCAAACGTCAATACAAATTTCCAATTCAAAAGTCCCTCCACTGCCTCGCACAGCATTTCCGACGGTAGGTTTATTCTTGTTGTTAATACCATCCTTCTTTGTATTTATCAATGAACCTATTGCCTTGTTCATTGTTCAATACATATTTTTTTCTTTCCATTCATTAATGTCAATTTCACTTTTCTTGTAGCTGGATTGTGACTTGGTAAGATGGGAAACACGTTGGAGATAACGATTATTTTTCTTCCCACACTGCCTGCACCTGGAAGATACGCTTGTTTGTCTACTGCACCTCTGTTTTCTATCCATGATCTTTCCATCGGTAAAATGTCTATCTGCAATAAACTTTACACAAGTTTTATATTTTATTGTCTTTTGTAGGTCATGAAACTGTACACGTCTGTTTCCAGTCTCTGAAGCATTGTGTTACAAACAAATCATAAACACATACACTTTTTATTTATGCTATCAGCTACCTTTTTATACCAATGTTATTGCTGATCGGGTTTACGTTTTACATATTTTTATATCCTTTTCTTAGTCTAGTTATAAGCTAAGGTAATTTTTATCTTTTAATATAATTTAGTTCTTAAACTCTTTCATAAAGTTTTATTGCTTTATGCATGTAAATCATAATGATTTATTCAGTCATATTTATGTTTTTTGCATATCGTATTTGATCTTTTTCATGATATATAAACCATACATTTCGTGTATTCTTTTTACAAAAGAAATATATTACTTATATTTATTTTGTCTTTTATTTCATATTTATTTAATAAATTTTTATTTTGTCTTTTGTTTCATATTTATTTAATAAACTTTATTTTGTATTTTCTCATTATTTACTTGAATAATACTGACTTTTGAATTACTTGTATTGTGTATTGACCATGTGTATGCAACTTTATATACATCCATGTAATTTTTGTTGCATATTTTTACTCTTTCATATTTAAATACGATTTTTGTCATTTTTATTTTATTTCAAAACTTAACCTAATTCTTAAAGCTATTCTTATTTTATGAACTTGCGAGTTCAAGGTAATATGTTTACTGTCAGATGGATAGCAGGGATATACATTGTATATGATATCATTATATTTTGACTTTTACGTGTTTATTGACATTTATTTAAGTAAGGCTTACATTGCTTTTAAAATGATAACCATACTAACAAACATGAAAAGGCAAACAGCTAATCAGTATTTGATAAGTTTTCCAAAACAGAATATCGCTCACACAAAAAATATTAAAATATAAGGAAAACATTGAATAACACGTTGTGTCTACATGTAAATAGAACGCATACATTTTACAACATTCAAGAATGCAGGTATCATTATCAATATGTGAGTAAAAGGTGTAAAGGGCAATATTTCATGTTAAAATCCAATAAATTTTAGATACTATTTCCATTAGCAGATATTTCAATTATTATCTTATTTACAATATCTAGAAATTGATAAAATACCTTAACAAATGAATATTTCACCTGCGAGTTCTAAGAAGAACTATTTTTTAAGAATATTAACAACAAATAACTATGTAAAATACGGAAATCGACAAACTCTTTGAACAAAACTGTCAGTAAACAAATTTTTGACAGAACGAGCTAAATGCGATTATTTTGTCGGTGTAAATGCACACTCGATTTCAACCAATCACAAACGTTTATTTTAAGCCCTATCTTTCCCAATGCTCCATTCTTAGACTGAATGGAGTATAGAACCATAATAAAATAAGTAATGTCAAAGCCGAGTACATTTAAGTGTGTATCTAATTAACTTTTACGAAGTGATATACCTCACTTCAACCAGTATGAAGGCTAAAATTCTACATATATAACACAATAAAATCCATGAAGATTTCAAACAATTGCAATTAAACGTGGGTGAAAGAAAAATTAAATAGTAGAAATATAAGTAAACTAGTTTTGTTTGATAACCCCAACGTAACTTCAATTATTAGGAATTACTATTATTGAAAGCAATTTTTAAAATCGCAGGTAAATACAAATTAAAGAAACGTCCATATACAGACCATGTGTAGGCAGTACTTACTATATTGATAATTACCAAGAATGTAAATGTATAATGAAAGTTGCTGCGACTTCCCTGACGAGATGAGGTATTGTGGGTGTAAAAGCAGGATTAATTATAACACTTCTGCAGTAAGAAGGATAGTGTTTCTATTATAATAATAAATGTATTATATCAATAATAAGATTTACATACAGTTTACACAATAGCACATTCAAGCAAAAATGTAATGATAACGTCAACACAGGGCTAATTTATGTCATTGACATTGTAGAATGCTTCTTGAAGGAGAATGTCCTTTATTTTCTCTTTAAATACGAAAGTAGAAAGATGTCTACACATAACTTTGATTTTGTTAAATAATTACCAGTGACGTGTTGTACTGTAGTGGCTTTTGTCCTATGTAATGCGGGATGTGCAGCAAATGGTTATGAGGGGTGGAGACTTCTGTAATCTCACCCCTAGTCATGAGGTGTGACAGCTTTTTCAAAGCCCTCCTTAGTTGTTGCAGAATATGTGTCTAGGCTAATGGACTTATCATAAACTCTCTGAAGAGAGGTTTGCATTGGATGGTTTATGAAACACAGACAATTGCTCGAACAGCTCATAGTATGTCGTTATTCCAGTAGACTATCAGTTATAAATCTGATACGTCAAGACAATTCAGGAGTTAAAAGCCTGGTTAGACAGCAGCTTGTTGTCCTTGAATATTGATAAGACAAACTTCATGACCTTCGGGTTGACACCAAGTACCCTTCCCGAGTTCCAGTATTTAAGGATACACAGGCATGACTGTGCAATGAATGTAGACACATGTGACTGTACTCAGAAAATAGAGAGGAAACCGGTTCTGAAATATTTGGGGATTTATATCGACGAGACCTTAAGTTGGAAATATCAAATACAGCACACTACAACTAAAATTCGAAAATTAATTTATAAATTTTATCAGCTTCGTAACATTTTACCTCTACGAATGTTGAGAATGGTCTACTTCTCCCTAGTGGAATCTGTAATTAATTATGGTATAGTGGTATGGGGGAGTGCTGGCAGGACTATCATGTCGGCGTTGTATGTGGCCCAAAAGTATATCATAAAAATAATGTATTTCAAAAACAGAAGATTTGCCACTCAGCAATTATTTCAGGAATCTAACTTACTAACTCTTGAGCAGCTATACATAAAGTCAGTTATACGATTCATGATTAAATACCCATTTTATAGAAATAAACTTCAACACCAAGTGAATACAAGGAGAGCAGCCCGGCACGATGTCTCACTGCCATCATTTGGGTGTGCGGCTGCGCAAAGGCACATTCAATACACGGGACCCAAGATATATAATGCGTTGCCCCCTCAGCTTAGACATGCTCAGTATAAAGTGATTAAAAATAACATCTGTTCATGGATCACAGAAATGTCTCCTCAGGATTGTATGCTAATTGGTAGAAGTTGAATCCCTTGCAATCATGAGTATCACCTTCATTAGACACACGAACCTTGCTATGGTTATAAACGAAACTTATCAATTAACATTACAGTATTAGGTACCTATGTGGGCAGACCTATATGATTTAATTATCTTTTTAAGTATTAGGATAGCACGCACAGATTTTTAAAATCCATTGTGCATCCAAAATGAAGTACCTGATTAATAATATGTATTAAGTTAATAATATTTATGTTTGTAAGAAATTTGTCTAAAAAGATATTACATAAAATATATACAAATTTTAGTAACACTTGGATGAAAATATGTATGTTACAATTTTATGAGTATATATCTGTATATGAGAACTATTTATTATTTAATGTGTAAGCTAATGGGTATTCTTGGGTGGGGAAGTATCCTTAAATCTTAAATATGTATTATTTACAGTCTTACATTTGTTACAAACAACTTAGTTTTCTCATTATATTTATACTTCTATTGTTCTGTATTTAACTATTCTCAATATTATAATATGGGTATATGGTTTGTATTTGAACACTTACTATATGGTTTTGTATTTGAACATTTATTATATGTAGGTACTTCACAATAAAATAAAAAAAAAATAAAATAAAAAATTGTATAAGTAGCAAAAGACAAGTTTGATTAATTAATCTATCTACGGCTTCCATGTTAATCTTGTGTCTAGTCTAATATCAAGGAATTTTCAATTCGTAGAATATATGTTTGATCTATGTTTACTAGTAAAGTAAATTGTCTCACATTTATCCTAGTTAAGTGATAAACGATTGGCTGTGAACCATTTAAATGTCTAAATTCTGGAGATACCAAAACCTTAAAATAATGTGTTGTTTATAATGCATTTTCTTTGTAAAACGTACTACATTACTGGTTTGAATGCCTCACATAAACCAGTCAAGTTGATAAAACCATGCAAAGCACCTTAATAAATGTTGTGGTTCGGATAGCTTTTAATTACTATTTCTTCTTTTACATAATATATTTAGTCATACGAAATATATAGAAGACTGTTTTAGACATACCTGTTGAACACATAGAAAAAAATGAGGATAACCCAAACTCTGAACCCGAAACAGACTGACATTTCATGTAGGTATTTAATAAAGTTATTCTACAGTAGCAGTGATCACAGCTAATATCGCTTTAGAAATATCAGTGATTGAAATAACGTTTGGATATCGACCGTACAATTCAACGGCGAGAGCGTGTACGTGCAAACTGATATTCGGCTCTGATCGTAACGATTCGGCACACTTCGGTAGCAGTGAATTATAACTGCGATCACCGTCAATAACAATCACGTTTAAAAATATCTAATATATCTTAACCGTGATCACCGTTAATATCAGTAGCGGTGAAAAATATCTACTTGATATAAATCACGTAGATATTTTTAAGCGTTACTGTTATTGACGGTGATCGCTGTTAGTCTATCAAGTAGATATTTTAAAGCGTGATTGATATTAACGGTGATCGCAGTTAAGATATTAGTCGCGCTTAAAATATCTATATGCTATTAACATTTTAATATATCGGCTGTTCTTAAAATATTGTCCGGCATTTATAGGAAGGTTGATATTATGAAATAAACTAAGATATAGTTAAATATTAAATATTGAGTGAAACATGTCAAAATAAATGCAATAAATACTATATTATTTGCTCATACTTTCAATATATTTTCTAATATTTTAGTCTTTGTAAAAATTTATTACTTAACCAGTTCTTAATTGTATAAGCATAATTTAAATATCTTCCAATAAAAAAATATTTTAAAAACATATTTACTCTAAAACTATTTTACTATTTTCAGAATTAAATAAGTTTAATATCTTATTGTAGTTAGTTTTATTGAAATAATCTAGCCAAACCCAATATATTGGTTTTAAAACAATATAAAGTGCATTTCCTATCAGTGTTTCTATTCGTCTGTAGCTAACAAAGAAATGTTTTGAATATTGACTATCTGGAATATGATTGGGCTTACTAGCACCATGAATAATAATTCGGCAGTTGATTGCTAGCAAGTTTAAAATATCGCTGTGTCAGTTAGCGATTAATTTGATGCAATTTCTATTAACCTACCTGAGTTGTATATTATTATTGACATTCAGTTTTCGTAAAATGTTAAGACATTGATTATTATTATTACTACATGTATTTAATTTAATATGTTAATGGCAAAACATTAAGAGTCCTATATAGTGGATCTGTGAATAATGGAAAAATAGCAGATTTTTGATGCAAAAATTTTTTTTGTTGATTTTAAATTTGGAGAAAACCTTTCAACGTAAACTTATGAAGAATTTAGTAATCTACCCCGCTGAATAATCAAATTTAGAAAAAAAATTATCGGATTAAAGAAAATTAATTAATATGTCAAAATATTAAAAACAAGTTTTCTCAAAAATCCTTCGGAGGAGATTTGTTTGCTTGGGTTCACGTTATAAATTGAATAACAAGCTACCCCGCTCTACACATATTTTTCGTTGAACTATTCTTTACTTTGTTTTAAATGAATATAAAATAAATTAAAATTAGGCAACCCACATTACAATGAATTGTTTTTCTAGTAAAAATCTTTCCCGCGGTTACAAATGTTGCTTATATCTGAAACCCATCCAAATAATTTCTCAGGTAAGCCAGTGCCATTTAAAATTTATAAGGCTAGGTGCACACCAATTATACAAAACAATTTAATTGTCAAACAAAATATTTGAGGTACGGCAGCGTCCATTAAAATATATGGGAATGTCTGAAGGTGATGCACACCAATCAAAATTTTTGACAAGCATTTTTAACACATTTCTAGTAAATTCTTAATTAATGATGTGTTAATAAATTTAAATAACATTAATTATAAAGGCAAAATGAATGTATAGTTTTAGATATATTTTGTATAATTGGTGTGCGTGCAGCCTAAGAGAGAACAGTCCTTATAAATAGGGTTGAAGGTGGTTTTTAGTTTCATATGCATATAGGAATTATTACTATATTTTTAACATGCATGCATATTGCTTATATGTAGATATGGATATAAGTCGTGATCACAATCACTTTTAATTTTCACTGATATTTTAAAATCACTGTTACTGTGATCACAGCTATTGAAAAATCACTGCTAAGCTCATCCCTAACTACTAGTAATATGTCCGTATTTATTTAAATCACACTGCCGTATTTATATCACTTAAAGAACTATTTCTACCGTACGCCGTATATTTATTTTCTTATATTTATTTCTAGTCGCGTCGGCTACTTCTTACGGACACTCTTATTCCGGAATTACTCCGCGATTACTTCTCCGCAATCAATCCCGCAATGAACCATCTATCGGTGACCCAGTCGCCTAATATACACCTGCATGAAATGTACCAGTAAGTTCGGTAATATACCAGTGGAAATCTGGACTCTTCCTTGCTTACGCCGTACATCTATGAGATGACATAAAAACGACTTGTTTACATATCGTTTTTATACGCCGCGCCGAGATGATTTATGGGCTCTGCTTTTTGTCGTCGTACACTCATTTCGTTACAGTATTAAATGCTCCTTTTGATTCTGCGCTATCTCTCTTCTCGATTTCATGACATGTTTGAATAATAATACACTTTATACACTCACAAACGTCAAACACACACATCAACACCATAAATGTAAATGAATGTCCTTTTCCCTATAATATTACCACTATTACCAATGTCATCTTCGTAATGCAAACATAATTTTAAAAATGTTACTAAAAAGTTATGTATATTGTGTAGAATAGGTCGTAGCGACACTCGCTATTTACGTCACGCTTTTGCGATATCACGTGGTATCGCTATTTACTCTCGCTAATGGTGGTATTGAATCGCTATTCACCAGAATAGCCTCCCAGGTGACAGACGATCACATATAGGTGAGCGGTCCTGTCCAGCCAACACTCAACTGTTGTGAAGTGAACGGTTGAAGCGGGAACGGTTCCCGATCCGCCTGCTGAATGAAAGCAATGATTAACATGAACAATTCATATTCAAATTGCAACATGTTAATCACTGAATGAACTTCGTAAATACGAATAAATCCATATATAAAATGAAAAATATACGCTTAGAAAATGAAAAAATGAGAATCCAAAAAAATAGTAATTATTGTATATTACAAAATACACAACATACATTAAAAAAACAAATAGAGATATTAGAAACTAGAGAAACTTTAACATTAACATATTTGAAAAGTAAAACGGCCGATCAGTCAGGGAACCTTTGCAACATTCACCATTCATGCTATTTAATATTTATGTATACCTTGTCTCAGAATAAGAAGGAGTGATTCAAATATCGCGCCAAAATGGCGTATATTTTTAAAGTATTTCATTGGTTCTTGCGTAGGCAAGTTTAACATGGGAAAATAAGTTTGACAAAACGTCATTTTATGTTTATAGCCAAGCCATAACCTAGAATCTTACATTTATACTTTGGTTTATTATACTTTATTGTGTTATTAAAATAAAATCCATAGTTTTATGTACAACATGAGTATGCGTTGATCAGACGATTTAAGACCTAAAAAACAAGTGATCATGCATTTGAAACTTTGAATTTGATGAATATGTGAAAAATACTGTACGTCAGTGGAAAAATCAAACATTCAACAATTAATATCATTGCAAAAATAACTATAGATGAGTTCATACCATAAATGAAGTGGACAACTCACACATATTCTAGAATTGACTCATTAATTTCAAGTAAGTGTTAATTAAATACTAATTATATTACCACATGTTCATATACATGTTATATTTCAGAAATATTTATCAAACGTAAAGAATCCTGTACTAATAGAAAAAGGTGAAAATATCTGGTGGAGAATATGGGAAAAAGTTTGGATTGCCACAAGTATAATGAGTGCACGACAAGCTTTGATGAAAACCTGTAGGATTAAATAGCCATACCGATAAAGATAGGCAATTAAGAATACTTCATATAGGATCTGAATTGATACATAAGATGAAGTTGCTTAAAAAAAAACCCCTTTCAGAATATCACTTATATGAGAAAAATTGTGCCGACCATGTAAATTTTTAATCTTTTTAACATGATGTGAACACTAAATTATTGTTAATTTCCAATATATAGTAGAAATAAATATTTGTTATACTTTATATATTTTCATAATAAATAAATTTTAATAGGGAATAATAATTAGTAATGTGTAGGTATATGTAATTATCTTTGCAGTTCATGTAAACAACTTCAGCCGATGTAAATTTTTCTATTTATTACTGTTGCATGTAAGATTCAAATTTCCAAGACTAGTTGCTTGAAGTTACCTCTTCAAGGTTTGTCGTAGTAATACGAATGATTTATCTGTAAGTTCTTTATTGATATTTAAAATAGAAACTAATAAACAAAACCTTTTCTGCAAGTTCTTAAGGACATTTTGATAAAAGATAAAAGGTTTGAGTCATTCTTGCTCTCTGATACAAATATTTAATAATAAATAGACTTGATTCACAATTTTCATGTTGATATAGCACATTCACTGAAATGTGCAGTAATTATATATTTATAACGGCAATCCTCCTCAAAATGCTCAGAACAAAGTCTATGCTTTCATTTGTAAATTGGGCCTATATCTTTATCCATAGTTTCTTCTAATTTTTTTTTCAAAACTAGAATGAACAGATTTGAATGTTAAGAGATTTGTATTCATCAAATTATAGATGTATGCACCTACTTGTGTTTATAACTTTACTCTCCTGTTTCCCATTGCCGTGCACTCGTTGCGTATAACTGGTAGAATGAAAAGCAGTGTTGCCAACCCACTACAGACGATTCCCCCTGAATGCTCTGAATAATGCTTGAAAACCCCCTAAATTTCATCAAAAACCCCCTAAAAACGAGTAAATAAATTGTTATAAAAAAAATAACTCCTTTATATTATTGTGACAGTTATTTGTATAGACAAACGCATGTTTCCAGGAAATTAAAAAAATGTTATAAGTTTTTAACATATATTTAGTCAATCTTTATTTAAACTTTCCAAAATAGTTCTCTTACAAAAATAATATACCTACATAGGGTAGCGGGGGGTATTATTGGCAGGCCTCGATGATTGGCACCTCCATTTGTTTTTGGCTGTAAAAAGCACAATCCGCTTGTTTTCTACATGAAGTATTTTTTTTGCACAATGTATCATCCTTGTATGACGTGTTAGCGTGTTACACATACGACGCGGGCGTTACTTTGACAGGTCTGTTTGACAAGTCAGTGTTGCCAATAATGCTGGTGATTTATCACCAGTTCTGGTTGTTTTTCTTAATTTTAAATTACCTCGTGATTATTTTTTAAATTACTATATCTGGTGATTTTGGATACTATTAATTTTTTTCTTGGTTACCAAGAATATAAAACATTAAGCTCCTAAAAAAGTTAGTCGGAGTTAATTAGATACCGTTGGGTCCACAGTTGCGATGTGCGCATGCAGTGCAGCCGTTTACAAACACTTAAAGGTAGGTTCCTATGCACTCAGGTATGTTTTTAAGTTTTGTTCTATTTTAAGCAAGTCAAGAGAAATTTGATAATGTTTAGGTGTAATTAATTTCCTTTTTTCTTCAGTGTTTCTAAGTTGTGTTCCATGTTTTCATAGTATGATATTTCCATATTTGTAAAATTAGAAAAAGAAGGTAGACGGCTTTTATGATACCGTGATACGATTGCGGAAAAAGGCATGGATGAGTTCACAATTCTTCTGTTGAACTTAAAACTGACGAAATCTATTATTTTTGTAGGAAAATCGAATAAATTACAATTTATACACCTATCCTTAATTTTGTTTGCAATAATGCAATACTCTAGTATAACAGTTTTCAATGTCCTCTACAAATACCCCTAAAAATACCCCTAAAAAATAAAACCCCCCAGATTTCCCCCATGGCTCAAAAAACCCCTAAATCTAGGGGGAAAACCCCCAAGTTGGCAACACTGTTGAAAAGCTGCACATCCATCTATTTTAACGAAAGTAGTATGATGAAACACAATAAATTTTAAGCTATCCATGTTTTGGCGGGATATTTGAATCACTCCTTATTCTGAGACAGGGTAAATAATAATATTTATATTTTGGATAAATTTATTTTCATTATAGAACATGGTTTTTATCCTAAACGAAATGATACATCTGTTTCCGTTAGTATTTAATTTATATTCAAAACAGGAATTATTTTTTCATGTAATAATCTTATTGCCCAATAGATTTTAAAATTAGCGCGCAAATATGTTCTTCGACCCGACGGCAGCCATCGGAAGTGGCACGAGACGCTCTGCACGAGACACACCTCAATTCACAACAAACTTTAGTAATAATGGCTGATCGTGTTGACGAAATTCATACGAATGACACAATGTTTTGGGAAAATACATTTAGTGTAGAGGAAGAGCAGTGCGAAAAGAGTTTCGTAGAGAATAAAGTGTATATCTCTGAAACTGCTATTACCACAGACAGTGCTGAATTACAAGGGCTCATATGCCAAGGCAAAATAAAGCAGTATGACGACTCCACATGTTCGGACAATATTAAAATAGAAATGCCATCGTTTGAAGTAACTGAAGAACAAAATGACAACGTTAAAATAGGAGGAGGGATCAATGCTGCTGATATTAAAATTGAGGTTGATAATGGACTACTCTGTAAGTAAATATTGCAACGCAACTTCTAATAGAAGCAATTCTATTAGAAGTTTTCTGTTTTGTTCTGTTTGTACGGACTGATGAAACATCTGCAATATAAATATAGAATACACAAATCTAACATACAATATCCAATACCATAATCTGATTCTATTGCAAACACCAAGTTGTAATATTTTGATTTTCACACCTGTTTTTGTCTGAAATACTGAGGTTTAACTTAGTACAATTGCCAATTAATTCTTTGACATCCTATGTTGTATATTATGTGGTTATTTTGATAGCAGTATAAATATATGTTTCATCACTCTGTACTTATTAAAAAAAAAATCAGGTGATAGTAAATGCTGTGGATGTTAATCTCTATATATTTGGCCAACAGACTGTGAACAATGTGAAGCCTATTACATAGACTATTGCATCGAATGTGGAATGCTTGTCCATATTTTAAACAAACATGCATTAAATAATGTAGATAAGGGAGCACAAAAAGATATCCCAAATGATATTCTAGAAATTCAAGATTTATTTGGACAGATTGGAATATATGCCTTAAGAATTATTCCTGAGGGTGTAAAATTTGGTCCTTTCACTGGACTCAACACAACAGAATGTCCCTGGGAAATGATTAGTGAGAAATTTGTTTTGGAAAAAAATAAATCTAAGCATTTGAATTGGATGCAGTACATTAATCCTACCAGGAATAATTCTGAACGAAACTTAAGTGTCCTTCATTGTGAAGACAATATATATTATCAAAGCACTCGTCCAATCCAAGCCGGTGAAGAATTATTGGTGTACTTTGGTGAGGAATACGGAAACAACATGAACAAAATTGTCAGACTGGATTTTGATATCACTACAAAGCAAACCACTAAGGACATATTTGCCTGCACATTTTGCTGCCTTGGATTCAGCTTAAAATCGCATTTAGCCAAACATAAAACCCTTTGTGTTGAAGATAAAACAGGAAGCTTCTCAATTGAAGGTATTGTAAATATCACATTTTGATGTTCGTGGATTTGTCCGTATTGATTTTTCTAATTTATGTGTAATTCTAATGGGTGTGTTTTTCACTCAATTTCAGAACTTACGCAGTGCCAGGTTTGCAAAATCCACTTGGGTCTGAAGGAATATTTGGCAGACCATATGACCTTCTGCTATGAGAGGAATACCAGGTATGATTGCTCCTTATATGATTATACATGAGAAGAGTGTGACAGAAATGAGATTTTCTTACCAAACAGTTTACTATTTCACACTTTGAACTGAAATAAGTAGGAGAGTGAATACTTTAAATACCTCAGTTATTCTGGTATTGAAGCTCTTTCATTATTATTAGTTATATTATTGCAATATTCAATGGGTTCAGGCTATAAATGCTCAGGATTTGTTGTCACGTTTGAATTAACATGTTTTACTGTATTAATGTCAGTTCACGGGTTTTAAATGTGATTCAGTGATATAAGTATAAAGCTGTTGTGGTGAAATTATAATATTAAATTTTATTATTTTTATTAATAAATAAGCGAACTTGTTTTCCTTGGAAATAGCGAACCGAGTTGCTTTGTTTTTTGCTTTATGACGAGACACATTTCCTAACATGTAACATCTACAAATGTTTTATGTATGAATAGCTGAATAAATGAGATGAAATGAATTTGAAAATAGAGAATGACTTTATTACATGCTTTTACCAAATCAGCCATCGTGAATGTTTTTTTTTTGTTGTAATTTCATGTAAGATTGAAGGTTTTGTTTTTGATGAAGTTGACATTAAAATTTTGAATTTGAATAATCTGCCACCTGGATGCTATGTGGAAAACATTTTGCAAGTATACTTTTAGGTCACAGTTGTGAATGAATGGGCAGATTACATTCAGCATAATAATTGATAAAACATGCTGGACAAAGCATGAAAAGAGTAGGTGTTAAGTTGTTAAATTTTTGTTTTTTTTTTTTTGGGGGGCCCGTATACTGCATGTGTCAAATCATATTGGGGATAGGATATATGTATACTAGGCACACCGGCAACAACACCCAATCGTGGCCATAGTCATGGTACAAGGAAACAAGGTATGCTTTTGCGCATCTCTGGATGACGCGCATTCGACCTCTAGTACTACCAGTTCAATAAAGTTGTGAATTCACAGGACACTATTTCAATAAAGTCCTTCTTAACAGAAATACAATACAACACAGTAAGAAAATAAAAGCACAATTCTAATTAAACATTAATTCTTAGTAAATTATTATATAAATTTATTCGGAACGGAATTCTAATGAAAATAAAACATATACTCTAAACAATACTAAATAATAAAATGTTATTGCATAGGTTCAAAAATGCCTCCTTCAGCAGCAAGGCATTGTCCGAGCCTATCATAAAAATTTTCTCGCACATTACGAATCACATCGACTGTTACGGATTCAAAAGCCTCTATGATCAGCCTTCTCAAAATATCTAAGTTTTCTAACCTGCCAGCTTGTGCACTGTATATTTTATTTTTGATGTATCCCCACAAAAAGAAATTATTTGTCGATAGATCAGGAGATCGTGGAGGTCAACGAATGTTTCCAGTTCCACTAATGAGATGATTAGGAAAAGTATTCATTAAAAAATGCTTTACTCTGACCGCATTATGTGCACGACAACCGTTCTGTTGGAACCAAATAATATCCCCATCTATTCCGGTATTATCAATAGCGGGAAGTATCTCATTCTGTAGCATATCGAGGTATTTGTCCGCATTTAACTTACCATCAATAAAACATGGACCAAGCAAATGGTCACTCAAAATACCTGCCCAGACATTCACTTTCTGCAGATATTGGGTGTGTTTAACAAAATATCTGTGCTGATTTTCCCGAGCCCAATATCGAACAACAGAAGGATTGTGCTTTCCATTTAATGGAAATGACGATTCATCTGTGAATACAATATTTGCGATGAAATTCTCATTTTCGTTTGTCTTTTCCATTACGGTTTCACAAAACTCCATTCTTCTAAAATTGTCATCGAGAAATATTTCTTGCGTTTTTGAGTATTTCCATATGTTCGCGACGGTTTTATTACTCACACCCAATTGCTCAGCAACACTTCTGGTAGATAGCGTATCCTCTACTTCGAGAGTGCTACAAATCATTATATCCCGCTCTTCTCGTTCCTCAGCTTTTAGGATTACACTTTGTGCAATTATTTAAACAAAGATATTTTTCAAAGCTATTCAAAATATGTAATATGCTTTGCTCACAGGATACGGGTCTGTCTGCAAATATTTGCGGAATTAAATTTATGCAATCCTTTGCAGAATGACCACTATAGTACCATTTAATAATTTGCAGTTTTTCTTCTTGTGTGTAGCGAGGCATTGTGACCATTGACCCCTCCTCTCACAAACACAGAACGACGCTGTTCGACACGATCTCCAGATACAATTTTAATTGTTACAGGGAGTCTTGGAAAATGCTTTCTGTCAGTTACTTCTGTCAGAGTTGCCAAGTGACATTTTTTTCGATAAATGCGCATCATCCAGAGATGCGCAAAAGCATAGCTTGTTTCCTTGTACCATGACTACGGCCGCGATTGGGCGTTGTTGCCGGTGTGCCTAGTATACATGTATCCTATCCCCAATATGATTTTACACATGCGGTATGTTTATTTGACATTGAAGTGTTAATTTTTAGTTTTAGTTTCACCTTGCTTATTTAATAAACCATTATTATTATTTCTTTAAATGGCCAACTGGATGCCAAGGCCGAGACAAAACTTCGATTTACATTCTTGAAATTAATTAATTCTACTAACCTCAAAATATCGTCCTTTGTGTAACGCCATCTAGTACTAGAATAATGAACCCAAAAAGACAGGTTTGTTGTACAGTATACACAAATATTACAATAAACTGATATTCATACATTACATATACATACATTTATTAAAAGAAATATAGAATATTTCCAAACAACACTGGTTAAAAATGTAATATTCTCCGAACTCACTCAATCTTGGTATTTTTGTACATGTTTGAATTTGTTAATTTTGTTACTTGCAGTGGCAAGCTTTGCTGTTGCCTGTACTAAATCTGTTGAATGTCGTCTATCACTTCATTGTTGGCACATTTCAACTTTACAATGAGAGCAAGGTGCATTATTGGTAATAATTACAGCATTTTAATTATAGTAATAGCGTCTTTATTTATCCAATAGGTGCAGTCTAACTAATTGCATAACTAAAGTTGATAGTGTAGAAATATTCATAATAAACCCACTTCCTATTAAACATGCAGCATATATTAAATGAAACGGCTAAATGTTAGTAGTATCAGAAGAATTTAAGTAGAAAAACAAGTAGAATACACAAAGGAAATGTCATATCATATTGCCTATTTATACAGTGTGATTTTGAAAATTATTACCAAATAAGTTATGATGGAATTTTTAAACATAATCAACAAAATCACATTTTGTTACGGCCGATTCTTGTTTTTTTTCTCGATTGTTTAAATATTTGATAATGAATCTTGTGGATATTTTATTGCTGAGTGTGGCTGAATACATTGAACCCTTGGTTTTCTTCCTGTCGGGTAGGAGCATTCTCAGGAGACTCATCAAGTATCTAATGGGAGGTGGTGCCATTTCCGATCATCGTTTTAGTGAATAACTTGCCATAGTTGCCTCTCCTTATGGCGAGAGAGTAGCAAAATGTTTACATTTTAGTTTAGTTTTCTTGTAGAAGTAACCAAATTAATGGATATGAGCAACATCATGACTGACAATGATGGGTGGGCCAGACTGCAGAATCTTAATGAAAGTTTTACTATATTTACATTTCTATTACATTCATATGTTCTGTGCCGGTTATGTGGCCACAAGAATTAATGAATTTTATTATTATTATTACATAACTTTTTGCACTCACTCTCTAAGGGTCCTATATCGTGTATCGGAAATGTAATATTGGTTGCATAGCACAATTTAATAAGCCAAGGATGTCCGAGTACTTATTACACATACAGAATATATAACAAATATATGCATATATATACAAAATTCATGTATGACCAAATATCTACACATTTGTAAGCGCGGGAAAGATTTTTACCGAATAACAATTCATTGTAATGTGGGTTGCCTAATCTTAATTTATTTTATATTCATTTAAAACAAAGTAAAGAATAATTGAACGAAAAATAAGTGCAGAGCGGAGTAGCTTTTTATTCAATTTATATCGTGAACTAAAGCAAACAAATCTGCTACAAAGGATTTTTGAGAAAACATGTTTTTAATATTTTGACATATTAATTAATTTTCTTTAATCAGATCATTTTTATCTAAATTTGATTATTCAGCGGGGTATTTACTAAATTCTTCATAAGTTGACGCTGAACGGTTTTCTCCAAATTTAAAATCAACAAAAACATTTTGCATCAAAAATCTCCTGTTTTTCAAGTATTCACATATCCATTATATAGGACCCTTAATTATTTTTTTTTACGTATTACCGTGACTATTCAATTCACCTGTCATTGTTCAAATATGAACCAATAAAATAGCAAATATTTACTTTCGTATCATAGCAACAGGAAATTTCAGCGATTATATCTTCCTAGAAGGTATTCAAGTGGATATTTTAAACAAGTGAAAGTTTTTATTAATGTAACTCATTTACTAACAATATTGAAGGTACAATTAGAAAAACTAACATTACTGCAGTGCTGCAGCAGACATTCTGGAACAGAGCTATCACTGGGAGTACCCGAGGGAGTACCTTTCTCTTGTAGCTTAATACCGTCACTATTACTGACAGATGTCGAAGTTGTACATGACACATTTGTTGTTGTAAAATTTCTTCGCATTTTGGTGATAATCGACTCGTGGTGCTCATCATCAAGCTGCAAGTACGATTTTATGGAATTCAGATTTTGGTGTCCCGTTATTTTCATCAGTTGTTGCTCTCCGACTCCAGCTTTCGCCAGAGATGATACAGTTGAAGAGCGTACCGAATGATTTGATATCTTCCTTCTTTTAACATCTAATCCAGTTTTTTCAGCTAATAACTTCACCCATTTACTGATCTCACATATACCAACTGGACTGTTCTTATACCACACCGCATTCTCAACTTTATCCCAAAACGGATTCGGTGTCAAAAACATCCTTTCTGTTTTCACATTTTTTCCTCTCTTCGATTTCAGTAGATAATACAATCTAAATAACAGAAGAATATTAATTATACCGTCTTGAAATTAAATATAAATAGGTTACCTAACTGGACACATATCGGTATTGCTTTTATTCTCTATCAACCACTTGCTGCCTGTCAATGATTTAGTTCCCCCCTGCGCAGTTTTCGAAAATACTGGATTATACTCAATTCTACCAGTTCTTCTTCCCTTGTTATCGAGTTCCTCCTTGAAGTAATAGGTGAAACAGTTGCTCCCTTCTCCTCCCCGCCAAGCTAGTTCGTAAGATGCTATTAAGAAAAACTTTTTCTGTAAACCGTCTGGGGTACTCTCATCTAATATGCGTATCATATTTAAGTATTCTGGTTCTGTAAGTGCCGCCGCGTTGCTGGTTCTTTTTTCAGGACACGCTTGCAGTTTTCTTCTTGTAGCATCCCTGGCGTCACGTGCTGACTTAAATATTGCATCAGAAAACGGGTTTACGTTTATTTTCCACTTATTGAAGAACATTTCTTGAACCATTTTCGCCGTCACGTTCCACATGTGCTTGATGACGCCTTCTTTATAATCGGACCCATCTTTTTTCTTCATATTACATGCCCACGACTTTAAGATGACATTTAAGTCCACAGGAGAAGTAGATTGATCCAGTTTATAGCCTTTTGCTGTTAAAAATGTACTAAATTGTCTCCATACTGAATCTTTGGATTTCTTCGTGTTCCAAGGGATATTTTCGCAAATTTCAGCATCGATTTCGTCTTCAGATTTCGTGCCAAATCTTTTCTCAGTTCCCATTATTTAGAAACACCAGTTTTTATTCAACGAAACGAACTAAATAGGAACACGATTCCAAAAATTTTAATGACAAACATAAATGTTTTTTTTGTTGACATGGAAACGTAATCATGTGTAACTAAATTTTGAGTCATTTTAATATGAAAAATTGATTTGGTTCATTGAATAGTCTCTCGAATACGATTCGTAGTCAAAGTTGAGTCTACTATTTTTGTGGTGCTTTACACTCATGTCTTTCATAATTGCGAATACTACTCGTGCTCCGCACTCGTAGTATTTAAATGCAATCATGAAAGACATTCGTGTAACCACCACAAAAATAATCGACATAACTTTGACTACTCATGGTATTATAAGTGACTATTCAATTCACCTGTCATTGTTCAAATATGAACCAATAAAATAGCAAATATTTACTTTCGTATCATAGCAACAGGAAATTTCAGCGATTATATCTTCCTAGAAGGTATTCAAGTGGATATTTTAAACAAGTGAAAGTTTTTATTAATGTAACTCATTTACTAACAATATTGAAGGTACAATTAGAAAAACTAACATTACTGCAGTGCTGCAGCAGACATTCTGGAACAGAGCTATCACTGGGAGTACCCGAGGGAGTACCTTTCTCTTGTAGCTTAATACCGTCACTATTACTGACAGATGTCGAAGTTGTACATGACACATTTGTTGTTGTAAAATTTCTTCGCATTTTGGTGATAATCGACTCGTGGTGCTCATCATCAAGCTGCAAGTACGATTTTATGGAATTCAGATTTTGGTGTCCCGTTATTTTCATCAGTTGTTGCTCTCCGACTCCAGCTTTCGCCAGAGATGATACAGTTGAAGAGCGTACCGAATGATTTGATATCTTCCTTCTTTTAACATCTAATCCAGTTTTTTCAGCTAATAACTTCACCCATTTACTGATCTCACATATACCAACTGGACTGTTCTTATACCACACCGCATTCTCAACTTTATCCCAAAACGGATTCGGTGTCAAAAACATCCTTTCTGTTTTCACATTTTTTCCTCTCTTCGATTTCAGTAGATAATACAATCTAAATAACAGAAGAATATTAATTATACCGTCTTGAAATTAAATATAAATAGGTTACCTAACTGGACACATATCGGTATTGCTTTTATTCTCTATCAACCACTTGCTGCCTGTCAATGATTTAGTTCCCCCCTGCGCAGTTTTCGAAAATACTGGATTATACTCAATTCTACCAGTTCTTCTTCCCTTGTTATCGAGTTCCTCCTTGAAGTAATAGGTGAAACAGTTGCTCCCTTCTCCTCCCCGCCAAGCTAGTTCGTAAGATGCTATTAAGAAAAACTTTTTCTGTAAACCGTCTGGGGTACTCTCATCTAATATGCGTATCATATTTAAGTATTCTGGTTCTGTAAGTGCCGCCGCGTTGCTGGTTCTTTTTTCAGGACACGCTTGCAGTTTTCTTCTTGTAGCATCCCTGGCGTCACGTGCTGACTTAAATATTGCATCAGAAAACGGGTTTACGTTTATTTTCCACTTATTGAAGAACATTTCTTGAACCATTTTCGCCGTCACGTTCCACATGTGCTTGATGACGCCTTCTTTATAATCGGACCCATCTTTTTTCTTCATATTACATGCCCACGACTTTAAGATGACATTTAAGTCCACAGGAGAAGTAGATTGATCCAGTTTATAGCCTTTTGCTGTTAAAAATGTACTAAATTGTCTCCATACTGAATCTTTGGATTTCTTCGTGTTCCAAGGGATATTTTCGCAAATTTCAGCATCGATTTCGTCTTCAGATTTCGTGCCAAATCTTTTCTCAGTTCCCATTATTTAGAAACACCAGTTTTTATTCAACGAAACGAACTAAATAGGAACACGATTCCAAAAATTTTAATGACAAACATAAATGTTTTTTTTGTTGACATGGAAACGTAATCATGTGTAACTAAATTTTGAGTCATTTTAATATGAAAAATTGATTTGGTTCATTGAATAGTCTCTCGAATACGATTCGTAGTCAAAGTTGAGTCTACTATTTTTGTGGTGCTTTACACTCATGTCTTTCATAATTGCGAATACTACTCGTGCTCCGCACTCGTAGTATTTAAATGCAATCATGAAAGACATTCGTGTAACCACCACAAAAATAATCGACATAACTTTGACTACTCATGGTATTATAAGTGACAATTTCAGTCTTCATGTGTATAAGAGTTCAAGTAAAGTATTGATATCAAATACAGTGGTGAGAATAACTTTCGTATTAATATGAACCCTTACTTCTGGCGGGGACTTCATCAGCCTCGTTAAAGCGCATTAGCCAAATTAATGCTACCCTTGCATTGATGTTTACCATGAGATTAGATGTATTTATTTATTTTCAGAAAGTATATTCGACCGACACCACCGGTCAAACAAGCGTCAACAGCATTGAAGGGACGCAAGAGATGCCTCCGTAAAATCTATAGATGTGAGCAGTGCAAGTACAGGACGATGTACCAAGCAGATCTCAAGGAGCACACCAACAACCAGCATCACAAATTTAAAATGTATAAATGTGGGATTTGTAGGAGACGTTTCAAGACTAAAGGATTCCTCAGGTTGCACGTGAAAGATACGCACGCTTGTGTTGTAGGAAAGGACGATCAAGAACTTTTTAGGACTGATTATAGCATAACAAATATAGAAGTAGAACAATTCAGCTCACGACAACCAATGAAAATATTTAAGAGTTCGCTGTGCGTGTTACGAGCGAAACAAAAGCGATATTTAAGAAGTCATATACAAACAAAACACCTGAAGGAATTTAATTATAAATGTGACTCTTCTGAATTTGGAACAAACCTCACAAGTAATTTAGAAAGGCATGTGAAAAGTAAACATTTGAAGAAAATTGATTATAAATGCGACTATTGTGAATATAGAACAAGCGAAAGAATTCATTTAGAAAGACACATAAAAACTAAACATCTGAAGGAATTTGATTATAAATGTGACTCTTGTGAATATGGGTCAAGCGTAAGAAGTAATTTAGAAAGACATATAAAAACTAATCATCTGAAGGAATTTGATTATAAATGTGACTCTTGTGAATATGGAACAAGCCAAAGAAATAATTTGAAAAGACATATAAAAACTAAACATTTGAAGCAATTTGATTATAAATGTGACTCTTGTGAATTTCGAACAAACGCCAAATGTGATTTAGAAAGACATATAAAAACTAAACATTTGAAGCAATTTGATTATAAATGTGACTCTTGTGAATTTCGAACAAACGCCAAATATGATTTAGAAAGACATATAAAAACTAACCATTTGAAGCAATTTGATTATAAATGTGACTCTTGTGAATTTGGAACAAACCGCAAACGTCTTTTAAGAATACATATAAAAACTAACCATTTGAAGCAATTTGATTACAAATGTGACTCTTGTGAATATCGAACAAACGCCAAATATGATTTAGAAATACATATAAAATCTAAACATCTGAAGGAATTTGATTATAAATGTGACTCTTGTGAATTTGGAACAAACTTCAAAAATCATTTAGAAAGACATATAAAAAGTAAACATCTGAATGAATTTGATTATAAATGTGATTCTTGTGATTTTGGAACAAACCTCAAAAGTCATTTAGAAAGACATATAAAAACTAAACATCTGAAGGAATTTGATTATAAATGTGACTCTTGTGAATATGGAACAAACCTCAAACGTCTTTTAGGAATACATATAAAAACTAACCATTTGAAGCAACTTGATTACAAATGTGACTCTTGTGAATATGGATCAAACCTAAGAAGTAATTTAGAAATACATATAAAAACTAAACATCTGAAGGAATTTGATTACAAATGCAACTCTTGTGAATATGGAGCAAACCAAAAAAGTAATTTAGAAAGACATATAAAAACAAAACATCTGAAGGAATTTGATTATAAATGTGCCTCTTGTGAGTTTGAAACAAACCTCAAAAGTAGACTAGAGGGACATGCAACTACTCATTTGGATTTACAACAAATAACTAACAATATTTAAGAATAAAACGATAATGAACCCACACAGAATAACTGCGGTTATGTGTATTCAGAATAAGTACAGGGCGTAAACGACGTATTAATCATGGTTCCTCGATATTCTTTAATATGAAGTTTTATTAATAATAAAATAGTGTACGTTTATTTATTTATATATACACAATTCCTAATGTCTACATGTAACTTATTATAATGCTTTTCGATGTTTGTACACATTTACATATTAAAAACATACTTATATTTCTAGTATTATAATTAGAAGTGTCATGTACTATATATATATAGTGTGTGTGTAATTTTCGAATTTTGCGTTTCTAGAATACGTTGATAACTGGGACAGTTTCTATCAAATGCTGTATGGTTAACATACTAATCAATTTTTGATTTGTCTTCCATTCTTATATAATTAACGCACTTATCGTCCTCATCAACACCATTACCACAATCAAAATTGTACAGTGTTCACCTGCACACCTACCGCATACTTTAGTTACTGTGCAATCCCTCGCAAAATGATTATAACCAGCAGAGTTATAATACCTTATTGTATTTATGTATTCATATATATCGCATTTCTTCCATACAACATTAATTTTTTCTTTCTGTGGCATTTTTCCAAATATATCCAATTTTATATCATTTATTATCTTACCATAGTTTATTTTACATTTGCTGAGATACTTCCAATTTACCTTTACTTTTTTCTTAATATAACTACTTAATATTTCTAAGTCATTCTGATTAACAAGTGCGCACATAATATCCTCCGGCTGCATGTCAATATATCCTTTTACCACCCCTACTATAATAATCTGTGGATCTTTCAGCTTAGGATCAAACATTTTGTATCTAGTTCAGAATTATTTTTTCATTTGGTTTTACTTTCTTATACGTAGTATAAGGAAGTATTATGATGATGAAAATTTTCGACCTCGAGATTTTTGCAGATGTCCACGTTTTGAAGTCTCCTAATACCGAAAAGGTGGTTTTTAAAAAAGTCTGTGTGTGTGATCACGATAGCGGTTAAACGGCGATAGATATCAATTCCAAATTTTGTATTTACGAGTATAATCTCCCTCTTGGGATCTGATTAGTTTTTGAGTAAAATCGGCAGACCGGAAGTAGTAGTTTACTTCAGTGAAAAAATCTAATTTTGCCAATTTCTATTTCATGTTCTTTATCATAACTATTTTGACTTTCATTTTCTAAATTATCGGGCAATATATGATCTGGATTACCGTCTTCTGTATACAATTTGGCGTCAATATTTATAAATCCTGTATATAATTACTTCCTAATTTTCCCATTAGCGTACACATTTGAGCCACTTTAGATAAAGGAATTTCATCTTCAGGATCAAATTGATCACTTTCAAACCCCTCATTTATTATTAGATGAGACATCAGTCATGGGACCCGGACAGCTATCTTAGAGGGACTAATTTTCTTAGCAAACGTATTCTTTATATAATATATAAGTGTAATTATATTAAAAGCGGGAAGTAATTACCCCAGTCTACCCCCTCTAATTTTGACATTTTTATGTACATAACTCATCAGATACAGATAAGAAATGTATGTATCAGTATTTATACAACTTTCCTTTTTTACTTTTTTATACGTAGTATAAGGAAGTATTGTGATGATGAAAATTTTCGACCTCGATATTTTTGCAGATGTCCACGTTTTGAAGTTCCCTGATACCAAAAAAGTGGTTTTTAAAAAATGTCTATCTCTCTCTGTGTGTGTTGTGTATGTCAGTGTGTGTGTGACCAGGATAGCGGTCAAACCGCTACAGGTATCAATTCCAAACTTTGTATTTACGAATATAATCTCCCTCATGGGATCTGATTAGATTTTCAGTAAAATCGGCAGACTGGAAGTAGTAGTTTACTTCAGTGAAAAAATTGAATTTTGCCAATATTTCGTTTATTAAGTTTAAACAAATTTATAAAGAATTCATATGTAGTCAAATTTAAATTTGAAAAGAATTTTACTTTCACTCTTATCGAAAATCAGTTTTTTGCGAATATTTCGCAAGCCATTGTTTTTAGACAGGTACGTTACGAGTATAAAAGTATTTAGAACTTAATTTTCAATACCTTGTGTATAAATGAAATTTCAAAATTCGGACCGGAAGTAACACTTTTACTCTTAGCGAGTAGCACTTTCTTTCGAATAGTTCGCCAAGTATGCATTCTATAGAGATTTATTAAGATAGTAGAAGTAGTACAGTAGGATTTTGTTTATTATTTCAGAAGATAAAAGTATTTAAATCTTAATTTAGAACAGCTTTTGTATAATTTGAATCGCACACACGTATAAGAAAGTCGTGTGGTGGCCGCACCTGATTTTTGTTTTAAGAAGTATTGTCCGTTATAAATGAGCTATAACTGAATAACTGTTATTAAGGACATTAATGTCTAAAAGGTACAGAAGAGGAAATAATTAACAGAATATTTACTTACCGAGTCGATTTTGCAGGTTAAACACTGGCGGTGAAAGAAATGGTGTGAAAATGTTTCCAAGTTGCCGACTGAATAAAATGAAAAGTGCTAAATCGCAATACTTATGTGTATTACGTTTACTCTTTATTTGTAGTAGTGATGGACAAACCGGAATAATTTCAATAATCGAGTATACATACTCCGTACCTGAATGATCTTAATAATCGGGTTACTATCCCTTGAGTGGTCGCGTGGTATATACTTACACCAGTAGTCGCGTGGACTACTATGGTGCTCCAATTGCAAATAGGTTTGTAGGAAACCTGCTTTTCAAATATTATTATATCTGCTACAGAATCTTGTAAAGAATTAGGTGTTTAATAACGTTTTAATTAATACGCAGATCTTTCATTGTAAATAAGGAGTCGGATTGAAATAAATATTTGCTATACATAAACTTGATTTTATGATGAAGTATATAAATCTTGTCGTTACACTTCTGAACTAAGACTAAATAAAACAAACATACAAAAGAAATAAAGCACCACTCTTGAATAAAGAATACTTATCCCAACAGTAAGAAAGAAAGTACATGAAAATTTCAGTTATCGAAGCATTTTGCGCATATATCGTTGCAGTGTTGTGGGCATATCCATCTAGTGCATTTTCTACAAAATCGCCTTGTGTTTTTATTTCGGTATCGTCCACAAAGATAACAGCGACCGGTGGAACCCCTATTTTGATTCAAATAGGGAACCTGTTCTTCTTCAACACCAAAGAGATGACTAGCCCGTCGGCTCAACTCTACGGGTATTTGAGAAATTCTTGCTCTTCTCTTGATTTGAGGTTTGATGAGTTTCCAAGCTATATTTTCAATAAAATCGCGCCGTACAACTTTTTTATATCCTGTATTTGCAGAATAATCGCATGTTGCATTTATGCACAAAATATTTAGCAAATCTTAGAAGATTACTAAAGGCCAACGTCTGCAGTTACGACTAACATCACACTTACTACAGAGCTGATCCAAAAGATCTACTCCCACTTTCGTTTGGTTATAAAATATCACCATTTCAGGTTTTTGTTTGTCTCCTGTTTGTTGTGTTGCGTGCTTTTGGCACTTCACAAGAAATGACTAATTTAATTTCAAAATGTTAAATAATATCTGTTTGCTTAAATTAGCAATTACTAAATTACTTAAGAATTCCAAATTAATTGTAATATCATTCTTTTGGTTTCTACTGTACACTATTATTAGTCTTGATACGCAAAATATATTCAAAATTTAAAAATACATATGTCATAAATACCACAGCCGAGCTTGTTGAATTTCCGTGATGAGATCATCCATCTTATTTTCAAATACGTAGTTATTTCTTAAAAGTAACAGCATTCATAATTTAAACTGAAATTCTTTTTATAAAATAAATATTAGTCACGTACACTTGTTTTCTCAAACATCTCTTTGTAAGACACGTTGGGAAAAGAATGTTTAGGGTGTTCGCATAATTTTTTTTATGCGTCTGATAGGCGACGTATTGCATAGAGACCATGGAACAAAATTGAATCTTTCGAGAAGGTTATCGAATCCGGAAACAAGCGTTGACGCGTATTTTCACCCCACTCTGAAGGTACCAATAAAAAGGCAAGAACGCTTAAAATTATATTCATTATTAACCGCATAGTGACAGTCGACACAAAAAAAAGTATTTTTCGAGTGTGGACCGTTGGCCCGGTCGGATGTTTCCAGATGCTTGATAAATAATACGGTGCAGTAATAAACCGTCAAGATTGTATTACACTAGAGTACTTAAATATAGCTGTACCAAGCTCGTTACGTGACGATTTAAAGTGCCTAGTGGGTTAAATTATCGGAGGGATCTTTAGTCCATTTTAAGGGAAGATTTGCCAACTCCGATAATCCTCCACGTGTGGGATCTGAACCAATCTTCGACTGTGTCGAACCGCAGCCGTCAAAAACAACAAAAGCGTTCCTCGTCAAGCTACCGAAAAAGTCCGCCTGTTTTTCGCAGAGTCGGGAGATCATCCAACTACGACCTCGGCCTCCACTGTAATTGTATTGTCTGCACTACTCAAGGTAATTCAAATATTGTTTGTGTCTCATAGCTTGAAAATTATTTTACCGTCGCCAAACGTGAATCTGTATTAGACAAGTTCCGTCGGGAAACGCCCGGCCCAGTTTTAAAAGAATTAATCCATGTTTCTTAATTCACGCTGTCATAGAAATAATCACAATTAGGATACATATATTGGCTATTCATTTCCTTTGTTTATAATTTACATAATCACAGTATTGTTAAACCATAATATTAATTTAGAATTTAGAATCAATCATCAAAATCTGTCTGCGCATTACTTATCATACTATAATCTTAAACTAGTATTTTAAAGTTACCATAATATTTATTCATTTTATTATAATAATACTTGCACTAGTTATTATGTCATGATCTTAATGTGATGTTTGATCTTAGTTTAATGTTTGTATATTCAAGTATGATATTATAATACAGTATATATGTTAATGCTTAACGAATAATTACATTTCCGTCTGGCCAGATTATCGACCTGAGAATTGTATAACTTAATATAACCTATTAAAACTAACTTTTCTTCTGTTATTGAATGTTTATATAGTTTGAACTTTGAAAGAATCTTTTGTGAATTGTTATATGTGCTTTATACATTCCTAAATTATTTTATGTAATAAATATTGTTAAGTTTACGTCACTTGTGTTATAAATTAATTATTCCTCGTTCCTTGTGGTGACTCGACGAGCTCAGTGAATGTTTCTTGCTTTCTTTCACTAATAAACGTAAAGCCACGATGTGCTGATTCTAGTGATAATAAAACACAGCTGTTAAGCAACTCAAAGCAAGTGGCGCCTGGCAATAACTTAGTAAATAATCACAAGATCATTCGAGTAAACAATTAGCCATCTAAAAGGACCAACACCTGTTGCCCGGGGAACCACTGACTGGAATTGTAGAGCATAAGGCTCGATACAATTAAGGTATGTGAGTTTTGTCATTAAATTAAATGTACGCATTCACTCTTTGTTAGTTCCATTGCACAATAAGTATCTAGACGACCCTGGGATACTGGATGCGGACTGCGCTGCTGGGCTAATCACTCTTTTCTCGCATCCAGTACCGTTGCTGATTGGAAAAATAATCATTTAACAAATCATTTAACAATTTATTACCTTAAACAATTTATATAGCAACAGTTGGTCGATCTTGTTATCCATATGTAATGATGAATAATCAGGACACACCTGTTTTTCTTTGGGCAATAGGAAACGATGGAGCAATCTTTCATAAAACCAAATACAGATGAATGAATTTGTCTTTCCTTAGTTGGCAAAAATTCTCTGGGTATTTCAGCTTTATTTTTACGAAGAGTTCCCACATAGCTTAGTCGCTTTTCGTAAAGCAAAGCCTGAACGAGTGGTATACTGGAAAACCAATTGTCTCCCGTCACGTTTCTACCCGTGCCCTCTACAGGCTTCACTAATCTCAAGACAATTTCCTTTGCAGAATTTTCTACCCAATATGGGCCATTCGGCTGTTTCCCACAGTATACTTCTAGATTGGAGGTATAAGCAGTTTTTGTGTCAACAAGCACAAAAATCTTGTTGCCATATTTAGCCGGTTTGCTCGGTATATACTGCCTAAATTAGCAATTGCCACTAACTGCTCATCTACTGTGATATACTCACCGGGAACGTAGTGTTTCTGAAAGTTAGTGATGCACTGCTCTAGCATCTCTTGTATGGCAGCCAGTTAGTCTATCTGTTTGCGTTGCTCCCTGTTCCGAATATCATCCATTCGTAAACAACGCATTAGAAATTGAAATCTATGCGCACTCATTGACAAATAGCAAGCTTCAATTCCACCACCTTTCGAATTGTGCCAGAGTTGTAAAATGTTTTGTCTGCTACATCGTAGTACATCAATCAAAAACAATATTCCAACTAGAGCTCGAATTTCGGTTTCATCCGTTAGGCGCGCATCTCTGTTGCGAGCGTATTTGCTTTTGATATGCGTTATGTAAATATTTGTATAAGTTGTAAGCAAGTTGATGATAGAGTCATTTAGAAATAATTTCAGACATTCTATCTCTGATGTAGCGTGTTTTTGCAACCCTTTAGATACTGGGAGATGAGTGATAATGTTGTGAGTACGAGTTCGCACATTAGAAGGTGGTTTGTCTTTCTTCCATTGGGTTTTTTATCTCGCCCTAAGAAGTAACTATCAGTATCGATTTCAGCATCACTGTCTATAAAGTCATCAGCATCGCTTTGTTGGCTTTCTGCTTCTTGTTCTGTGGTGGAATCATGTTCACTATCTTCAATCCCATCTATTTCATTCTCGAAATCTGATCCAGTGTCTTGTTCTTCCTCATAACTTTCATCCAGCCACTGCTGTAACAACGCAGTACTTTCTTCACTATAATCTCCTACTTTAATCCTTTTATAACTCGACATTGCTAGAAAATGTATAAAACTTGTAAAAAAAGTCATTTTTATGCTCTACAGCACCTACCTAATTTTGTAACGTGAATGGTCGCATGGACTACTACTGTGTTCCAGTGCACTTTTATCCTAATAACAGCAAGGTTTCAACAATAACTGATTTGGAAACGTGACTGGTAAACGTCTAAGACCTTAAATAGGAGGTATCGAAAACCACGCCGACTCTCGTTCATTGGTTGATGCATGGCAACAGCTTAAATTGAGCTGGCGCACAATAGTGGTCCGCGCGGCCACTGAAGGGTGGCTCTGCAAACGGCAGAGCCCTGATAATGATTTAGGATTATCTTTATATATAAATATAATCGTTGGTGCGTCTCTTGGCGAACATGTAACTTCTGAACGACTTCACCGATTCTGATCATAGCTATGCTAAGATCCGATAACTGGCGCTGTAGTTAAGTTATTAACAAATTCTATATTTGTGGACCAAAATTACTCATATTCACAATATATGTTAGTTTAATGCCAAAAAAAAATCACAAAATCTGAACCCGATATAAATAAATTTTATATTTATAAGCCAATGTAATAATAAACAAACAGGGTTAGTAAAAAATACATGTAGTTAATTTAATGGAATATTAACAATATTACTAAATAACTTATCAACTATTACAAAATATAAGTACATTACGTCTTAACTTCAAAAAATATGAGTTCACAATTATTGTACAAAAATGATGGACACTAAACACCAAATAAGATGACAAGCGCGGTGGGAGCATGTCCGCGCAGCATTAGCAATAGTGGGAGAAATATAGTCCGACATTATTGGATAGTCTTCAGTAAGTGGTCGTAGGCGTTTTTAAAAACGACTACAGCACATTTCCACCGCTCGTCATCTAATTTAGCGTTTAGTGTACATAAGTACAGGTCTGAAGAAGTCGTAATAAATGACCGAAATGTCACAAGCCAACAAAAAGCTGTTTTAATAAATTGCTAAATCCGAAATCTGCCATCCGGTAGTAAAACAATTTATATACAGAGAGATCGTAAATGGTTGACCGTGCGCCGTAGCACTTTTTTCCGAATATCTTGCAAAGTATGCGTTCTATAGCGATTTATTAAGAGAATAGAAGTACCTAGAATAGGATTTTGAATGATTTTTGTGTAAAAAAATTCTTAAAATTGTATAGTTTGAAACGCTCATATGCATAATAAAGTCGTGTGGTGGCCACACCTCATTTTTTTTTTTCGTTCAGATAGACACATTTGTGGATACATTTCAGTAGCTAAAGGGTTAATAAAATAAATAGCATCTAATACGCTTATAGAATTGGTTAAATCATGTCGAGAATCTAGATCTTAAACTGTCTCTCTATAATAAGTCTCTTTACTACCTACCAGATATCGCACCATCACATCCAAATGAAGATTAATTAAAAAGTGAGAATGGGCAAATCACAACATTGCGTTATAGAAACAGTCTTCTATATACTGTAGTAGAAAACGACATGAATAGTATTTCCTTCATCCTTTTCTTGAAATTATAAAAAAAGGGTATGGAGGATTATTTTAGATAGAGTTTCAAATAATGATGATGAAACTGTGTCATTCGCTATTTTGAAAGGTCAATGGGATATTGATGATTCAGTGTCCAAATCTCTTCAACTTCTGTGTACATTGGCATCTCAATTATTTCCATCTCCATAATGCATATGCAAATGTGCCCTAATTGTATGCGCAATAGGCTGCATTTGAAGAATATGTTGTTGTTGACAATTGAAATTGAATGAAACAATTGAATTCGAAAATAATGTCGAGGAATGTGAAGAGGCGATCGAAAAAATTTATTCACTCAGCGGGCAGAAAAGAATGATATCGCGGATGTTATAGTTAAGAGAATAAGAGAGAAATCCATTACGCAAAATGATGGTTCTTTATGGTTTTTTATTTGTTGCTATTTTTCAAATAGTATTATTATATTTTATATGTTTATATTGTTAATTATCAATGTTTATTACGTATTCAATTTAACCTTCGTTAACGTGAATAAATTGATAATGTGCATGGGCGGTGTTTTTGTCGTATGTACCTACTTACGGAGTCGATTTTGCTGGTTACGTTGAGTACCTATCTTATCTAGGGCGCGGACATGACCGAGTTAAACTACGACGAAGTTACAACGGAGCAAAGAAATAATGTAAACACCCACTTACTGAATAGCACTAATTCATATGGTGAACTGCAACATCTGTTTACGCCCGAGAAGTGCTCGAGAATCAGAGCAAAAAATGGCCATAAAATAAGAAATGTATGAGTAACATTCTTTCTACATCGGCGTAGATAGCCTGAGGGGTTTTTAAAATTTATTATATTTACAGAATGCCAAAATATCGCACGTTCGTCACTTAGCTTTGCTAAAATATACACAGAAATAGTTTTTATGCAGAGAATTTCCATAGTGTACAAAATTTCGTTAAATGTTTAAATGACGATGCTCGAAGTAGTTCTGAGTGCAAGGAACTAACACAAATCCCAAATTTAAAAAATCAGTTGTTATTCCTTCAGGAACACTTTGGAAATTTGCCTAAACTAATCACATATTTTGAGAATCGAATTTCAAATTAAAAAATGGATTAACCACATTAGATGTGGCTATTAATAATTCCAAGTGACTTCCGATGTGAACTTCGGCAAAAGTTAGACGCAGTTTTTAATAGAAATCCAGATTTAATAACATTGCGGCAATTGTGTATGCTAAATACGCCGAAATAAAAGAATATTTCCAGTACGCACATATAACCAGTTGCGATGTAGAAAGGACGTTTTCTATCTACAAGGATGTACTTAATTCAAAGAGAAGTCTTACAGAAGAGGAAATGAACAAATAATAAGGTATTTTGTATTTTATAGATCACCAGCCACTTGTTATCCAATTATATACATAAAATTAAAACCTCTTTAAAAATACAACATTTCAAAAGTGCGCCCATGGGCGATGAGTCATGACTCGCTCGTGTTCGCGCCCTAATCATATCTCCCATAAGAGTCCTTTGAAATTGTGAAAATCACAATAACTGACGTTTATTTTAGTTCATAATAGAAGATTTAACTTGAATTTATATGCTTTGTTAATAAATACAAGCAATTTTGAAAGTGCATTGACATGTATGCAAAATACTGCTGAATGAAATCTTTTAAAAATGTCTGTATGCAATGTTTTTTTTTCTATCAAAACATATTAAAATTGTATTGTCTCTATAAAATAGCACGTAGTAATCCTCAAACACTTGCGATTTGTGATGCTATTACAGTTTACCTAATCACCTAATGTAAACAATCTTTGCCGGTGACCGTTTTGTATAGGATGCCTTGCTCTCAAACTGCAATAAAATGTGTTTTAGTATTAAATGTCGGTACCAACTTTTGAACATTTTTATAATACCTTGATCTACCAGTTGGCATTAAGCTGCTGTATTCGGCGGTAAGAAAACGTGTTTAACATTTTGCAACTGTACGTCCTTAGGATGGGCAGCTGCATTAAACAAAAATTATAAAACTTTCTGTTTTGATCGATCATTTTCTGATCAAATTCACGCAACCACTCTGTCATAATAGAATTAGTCATCCCAGCCTTGTTATTTGAATACCATTGGACTGGAAGAAGAGCAAAGGTAAGATTTTTAATGCGCAAGGACGTGCTTATTTTCCGATAACCGACAGTTTTTCTTTCTCCCCTGCCATATTCACGCTTGCCGCCTACATATTTTTCGCCTATTAATGCCATCGTCTTTGTTGGTAGTGCCCGAAAAAAAAAAACTGTTTCGTCCAAATCATAAATATCGCAGGGTTGTACCAACAGCAATCTGTTTATCAAAGCTTCGACATGTTCTTAATATGTGCTAACGGCTTCCCCAGATACCATGCGGTAAATGAATGTATTCAAATACACATCCGTCCGTTTAATGGAAACTTTTCGGTCAACAAGCAGCTAAATAACTGCCCGCGCTCGGTCAATGGAGTGCCCGCATAAGAGAAACCAATTTATTATGAACACCTTGTCTAGAAATTCGGGAAGTTTCACTGTATTTAAACGTAATTAGTTTGTTATATCTATTGTAAAACGTGTACACTTGCCCTGTTATGAAATAATTACTCTGAGTCTTCAGAGCTAAATAATATGGTAATGTATTTTATATTAAAATTGAACACACCTAATGGAAAATTGCTATCTATAAGACTTACCCTAGTAGCACACAATATCGGGCCAACGTTGGCTGCTGGTCGTTTATTTGTTGGCCTGACCTCGGCGGCTGATATCAATTCGATGTGAAAGTGTTAACATTTTACAACGTTGGATAAATATCATTGCATGATATTGGCCCAACATTTTGCACAGACATTTTTCCGATTTGAGCATAAATCAGCTCAGGGTCGGCAGCTGACACTCAGCCGATTTAAAGCAAAATCGGCTGATGATCGTAAGGAAATATTGGCTGTTGATCTGCGTACGACATCGTATTGCTGTCACGATGCGATATGTATATGATATTATTTACCTACATATATATGATGTTACGAAGTGATATAAATACAATAATATATACCGTCATTTTGCCAACATTAAATTTTTAGTAAATTTTCATTATATCGAGTGTACCTCTTTACTTGAAGACACCTAAAGAAATAGTTTATTAATAACGCAATAAGTAAAAATACTTTTACCACTGATAGAGGTCATTACGATTAATATTTTTGTTGGAACGAATTTTTAAAGGGTCTAAATCCGGCCTACTATGATAAAAAAAAACTCTAGTGCAAGTAGTCATATAGCAACGACGAAAATAATATAAAATAAATTTAAAGAAAGTTGTTGCTAATCACTAATAAACTTCAACTATAATAGAAGCAAATTTAGACAAACGAATGACAGTAACACTAATTATTAAAAATAGTCAAACAAAATAAACCAAAACTTTAGTTAAACACGACAAAACAATAAAATATGAATAAGTGAACACTTATGCGAAACCGGATAATTAAAATGCATCCAAAATTAAAATGAGAAAGGCGGTAAAGTATAGGTAGCTAATTTAGTAATCTACATGACAGTACTAATCAGATTCATCTAGTGAGGTTTTCAGGTACCAAAAACTATAGCTACAAAGGTCTAATTTAAGTTACGCCCCTCTGGTGAGAACTAATTACATTTAAAAATCAAAAACACAATAATTTAGTAATACACCACAAACATAACCTAGATGAACATAAACAAAACCACTCATGACATACCTGGGTCAAAATTGCGGCGATCATTGCGTCGCGTAAAAATTAGATGCGCAGTGGTTCAAGAACATTCTCCCCTCTCTATATCTCTGCTTCTATATGATATTAACATTGCTTTCATTCAGCAGACACAACAGTTGCGCAACTGTTCAGTGATCATGTCCCATAGACGAGCGCTCACTCTGAACATGTTCAGGACATAGACCTCTTATAGGTATGGACTGAGCTTAGAAAGAGAGGCATTGATTTAAACGAACGAGGGAGATAGATAGATCTCCATCAGCTGTAGTATGGCAAAACACCATATAATCCTATGTTGAACATATATGTATTTTAATTAAAAAAATATATATCCGTGTGAAAATTTGTGTATAAAGGGGCATACACTAGTAAACATAAGGTTAATACACATTATTAGAAGGTAGTAAACAAAATACAGGTTTTATTTTATAGAAAAAAACGAAATATCGTCGGTCAATAACAAATAAGTAATACGGTTTATTAGGCAATAAATGCCCATTAAATCGTTTTCCTTATTATACTATACTTATTTTTTATTAGTTTATAGCCTTTTGTGTTCGTTTTTAATGTATGCAAGTGATAAAAGTATAGATATTCTTTTTTAGTTTAGTTCTGGTTAATTTTTGTTAGACGTTCTTAAGTAGTGTTTAATATAAGGAGTTTAGGTGTAGATACTTAATTACTTTTAGTTTAAATTGGGCTGTAAGTATACATAGACCTCGTTTTGTTGTTCTAGTTCCCATTTTAACTAATTATTTTTCTATTTTCCCTATAAACAATTTATTAAAGTTCATTATAACGGTTCAAAATTGTTATGGGTGTAGAGCTAGATATAGGAAGGGTTAGAAGTTTCACAGGTGGATGTAACATTGATTGTGGTATTTACATATTGTCTAAAAATTAATGAATTTCTAGTGTTCGAAAAGATCCAGAAATGAGACAGAAATGGATAGTAGCAATGCGTGGAAATGATTATTGTCCATCTATAAATGCAAAATTGTGTGGACAACACTTTATTATGACAGATTATGAAATCCAATTTGGACACTGTGTTCTAAAGAAGGGTATTGTTCCTTCAGTCTTCAATTTTTCATCTCGTTTAATGCAAAAAACATCCAAATTACGTACAGCTGGATTAAAACTGGAAAAGGAACGGAGGATTCCACCTCATATATAGTGTGGAAGAGAGTACATAAACGATGAACATTATTAAAATTGTTTGTAATTGACAATTTAAACAATCAAAAGAATGTTCTCGCATCATATCACGACACAAAAGTTTAAGTAATTCCTTTAGCAAAGTAGGTGTAAGAAACAATATTTTGATACTTATTCAGTATTCATTTCAATTTTACCAAAATTTTTTTTTCTTGGTCGTGTTAGTCTACTAATATTATTATTTTTAAAGTACCTATACACTTAGTATTAAAACTTCCCACAATATATGTTTAAATATTAATAATCATGGTTAGAAATGAAAAATATTTTTACAGCATAAAATATGTTTCAACTGCTGGCATTTACCTAATAAAATTATTTACTTCAATTTACATAAAATACTTGTATATGAGAAATGATTAATTTTTTGGAGAAAAATTGGGGTATCGCTTTTTAAAAATTTAATATATTGTAATGTATTTTTAAAAATGTAATAAACATATTTTAATCGAACCAATTTTCTTTGTTACATGTTCAAAATTAATGAAATTCCTATTTAATGTTCAATATGTTATACAATATTATTATAAAAAAAATATAAATATAATTTATTTTATCTTTTTATTATATTGTTACTTTAGTTTATAGTTCCTTTTATTGAAATATAGCTATCACATAACATGTTTTCTAATTATTACCTTTAAAAGAATAAAAATACTACCGATTGTCACATTTTGTGCATTTAAACTAGTGTAAACTCCCTCGTCTTTTGCCATACCTCACGTGACCTAAATCTATCGCTCTGTGTCCCACGAGTTGTACAGCCAGTAGTGCTATCGCACTCTTTCGTTTATATCGATGCTCGCTACACTTATGTGATGGAACGGTTAATGGTTCAGGAGCGGTCGCCATTTTTGTGAGCGGAAAAATTCTATGCTCACTTGGTGAGCGTATTCTGTACGCATGCGCCATTGATTCATTCCAAGACCAACCTAATACATACTTCTGAAGAAAGTTACTAGAAAAGTAAGATACAACAAATTAAAGGTATTGTGCAGTAATAAATGTATTATAATATTGGAGTTCACTCAGTATTTTATTAGGGGTTGGAAAACCAGCCCTTCCACTAAAAACTATGTCAAACCTTAATGCAGAAAAACAATTTATTATTATTGTTGATTCGGTTTAATCTCTATAATTTTAACATATGGCAGCAATGAAAAGTACAGCTGACAGACGATGACATAAAGGTGAGCGGTCCTGTCCAGCCTTCGATCATATATATATAAATAATAATAAATATATATGATCGAAGTGTCCAGCGTACACTCAACTGTTGTGAAGTGAACGGCTGGAGCGGGATCGGTTCCCGATCCGCCTGCTGAATGAAAGCATTTTAATATATCGGCTGTTCTTAAAATATTCGGCCTGATTCTATAAGAAAGTGTTTAAGAATTTATCACCCATTTAGGTGGTTATTACTCAAGGTCAATGATTATGACTACAACTAGCCACTTCTGCAATTCTGTAAGGACGTAGTTACCACAGACTACTCCAGACCGGTAACTAGGTTTACAAATTTATCCGGTAATATTCTGGTCTTGTCTAATACACAATAAAAGATACTCTTCTCATCCTCGTCACATTTTGATAAGGCAGCGAGATAAAGGCGCTGCTGTAGACAAGTACACGCATGCGTTAACTTAAATTTTTCGCCATTTTTGTTGTGTTTCCATTTTGGTTATTGTTGTGGTTACACCTGTTGATAACGAATTTCTGTTTTTCTAAAATTGTAAAGTGCATAAATGCATTGTTTGCGGTTATGGAGAAGATGAAGTTGTTAAGCTGCATTGCTTCCCCAGAAATTTAGTAAAGTAGGTTTTTTACGCGATTATTAAAATATGTCTATCGATATTTTCGTTAGTATCAATAAGTAAACCGGAATATAATGAGTTGTATAATAATTAAAAAAGAATGTACAATTTACTTGATTGAACTGGATCTTTCCTGTCACTATTAGGTCTAAAATTTGGCAAGAAGCAATGCGAATGTTTTTTTCTGGAGAAACTCTTCAAAATCATAGAATTTACAGTCGGCATTTCAGTGCAGTTTCATATAAAGAGCATACGTTTATTTTAAAACTTGATGCAGTGCCAACGTTACACCCAGCAACATCATTTTGTCCAACCATCACATCACTTGTAGCAAGTACTAGTGCTGCTATCGAACAAAAAGCATCCTTGATATCAGATTGTTCAAGTACTGGATACCAACAGTCTGGAGATGTTGTGAAATATGATGAGGAAGTCTTTATATCAGAGCAAGTACCTTCTGCATTGGGAAGCACAATAATAGAAAAGTCACCACTAATAAGGTATAGTGATTATTTAAATATCAATAAACATCAATATTCTTCAAATATTGTGAAAATCAAAATAGTGAAAATATTAATTATTGACTATTTTAATCATATCAATCAATTTTGATTGCATCTTATCAACAACACTTACAAGTTCTTTTAAATTATTGAAAAATATTAAGTGAATATTATCTGTAGTTATGCAGATTGGCAAATAATACTGCAATAGATATGGGGATGGTTAAAGTTCATAGTCTTATTTATATTGTATTTTAAAAAAATGCTATTTTCTTTTTTAGTACTCCAGCACATTCAAGGAAGCGGCGTCCCCTTTTTAAGGGTGTGGAGGGATTTAGGTCCTGTGAGTTAATGCTTAGAGAAAGGACCTTGATAAATGTTATAAGGAAAAGAGAGGACCAAATTAGAAAAATAAAAAGAGAATGCAAGCGAAGAGCTAAAAGTATCAAAGATCTATGTAATATGAATTGTTAAAAAACTCTTTGATGATATTTCATCTCGTGCCAAACATTTTTTAATATCGCAACTTCGTTGTGCCAAACGTAGTATTAAAGATCACAATAGTTAAAGCGATATGCCAGATTTGATTCCCATGGTATTGCAAACGAGAAAATGAACAACAGAAACAATTTCAAATAAATTGACGTAGTATCCAGCGCAAACTTAAAATACTAAGGCATGAATAAAGGATAAAATAATATAATTCAAAGGGGAGGTATATAACGTATTTTAATAATAGCAGTATAAAAGCATTTAGAACATAATTTACAAGTTTTGTATAGCATCATTTTCAAAATTCCGACTCGAAGTAACTCTTATTTGAAAGCAGTTTTTCTTTGTGCAAATATATTATTAAGAGGGTAATTGTATTTAAAACTTAATGTAGAACAACTTTTGTATTTGTATTGGTGGATTTCTATAATAACATTGTTATAGTTGGGGTTTTTAAGATATAAAAATTGATATTTTATTACATATTTTAAATATTTATGAACTGCTTTATTGCCCATACTTTATATTATTAGTATATATGTTATATTGAAATGTTACCCAATCTGTACTATGCATGTATATGGTCGAACGGATGAATAAAATAGTATTATTATTACTTTAATATACTAAACTACCACTTATTGTGTTGTAAAATTATTATCTTATTATTATGTAAATGACATAGGTAAGTTTGCCTTGTTTCGCTACCAATTTGAAGGATGACCAGTTAAATAAAGGTAAATATTATTTATAACACGCCTTTTAAGATACACCAATTGCATATTTGCTAAATCTAAAATGTATTATTTTGTTATAAATAAATGTCTACTTGTTTATTCCCAAACAATTTTGCTTTACTCTTCCCTCTTTTGCAAACTTCTTTATTTGTGAAAATAATCATAACTTCAAAATGTATATTATTATTACTCAAGTATGTTTGAACACATGAGATATTCTTTAAATTAATAAAAACCAGTTTTTTCAAATAGATGCTAGAAATTATTCATATTTTTAAGAATTCACTTAAATTAGCATTTTTTTGTAATACAGCTTATTAGAATAAAATTGCAATAACTACACAAAACATTAATGAAAAATATACTTATAATAATTATAAATTTGATATTAAATTTTGTCGAGCAACTTACATTGATGATAACATTTATGTCCATACAAAATTCTATGGTTATATTACAGAAAAATAAATGGTGAGATATAATATTTCACCATTTATTTTTCTTGTAGCATATAATATCCTAAATACTTCTTAATATTCGAATATATAATTTTACCGCCTAAACTTACTTGTGCTGCCATCTACGCTGCCTTATCAAAATATGTAAAGATAAGAGATATATCTATCCTTGTCATTATTTATGGATAAATTTTTTCCAAAGAGTTGCCTGTCTGGAGTAGTCTGTGTAGTTACTAAAGTTTTAGTCACTGAATGCTAAAAACGTCACTATTTCTAATCACCGTAAATTTCTGGTTATTAGAGCATAACGACAGTTATTTGTGAATCATAGTTGTTTACAAGTTCAGAGAAGTTTTAAATCATGGACCTCGATTTGTTTCATATACACTTTTTTAATGTTTTTGAAGAAATATATAGAAGGTAGGTGTGCAATTATTGTTATTTAATACTAATAAATAGTATACACCTTTGTATATTAGAAGAGTTAGACGACTTCGATACCGAAGATTAAGGGATGTTTCGAATCCATTTGCAATGCCAGAAGAAAATTTTATCAAAATGTATCGTTTACCCATTCAAGTAGTACAGGATATATTAATACCGCAAATTGAAAATCACATACAAGTCGGAGTAAGAGCTTCTTATGTACCAATACACCTGAGGGTAAAGAGAAAATTTAACATATAAAATAAGATATACCACCTGTATCTGTTTGTAGGTATTAGCTACATTGCATTTATTGGCACAAGGTAATTATCAAGCAAGTATTGGAAGCGATAACCTCATTGCATTATCACAAAGTACTGTAAGTAAAATTGTTACCGAAGTAATTGAAATAATTGCAATACAAATCTTCAACCAGTACATAAAATTCCCAACATTGGGAAATGAAGTGAATATAGTGATGCAAGGGTAAATATTATAATATAAAAGAAAAGTAGCTATTTGATAGTTGTATTTTAGATTCTTTCAAAAATTTAACTTTCCCAATGTAATTGGAGCAATAGATTGCACTCACATTGCTATACAGTCACCACCAGTAAATAATCCTTTAGAACCAGCATTGGCATATTTCAACCGGAAAGGATACTATAGCTTGAACGTCCAAACAGTAAGAATTGAAAGTAGTTATGAAAAAAGTAAACTGTTTTTTTTTTTTATAGATTTGTGATGCAGATCTTAGAATTTTAGCTATTAATGCTAGATTTCCTGGAGCTACTCACGATGCGGCAATTTGGGCAACCTCATCTATAAATAGGTACCTGCAACGACAATTTGAGCAAGGCGAAAATCAAAAATGGCTGTTAGGAGATTCAGGATATCCACTGAGTCCTTATCTTATGACGCCCATATTGGGCATTAATCCGAATGATGGTTCTCCAGAAGCTCGATATAATCGGTGTCATGCCAGAGCACGCAACACAATCGAAAGATGCTTTGGAGTATTTAAGCAACGTTTTCGATGCCTGTCAAAACATAGAGTTTTGCACTACAATCACAGGAAAGCTGGATTGATTGTGTATGCATGTGCAGTATTGCATAATATATTAATCGAGAGACACATAGATATTAATGTAGAAGTTGATGATGATAGTGATTCAGATGTTGAGAATGACCCGGACATAAATTTAAGTATGTATATAAGTAAGTATGCTTTCTCATTTATTTTAATTTCATATATGGCTGTTGTAGATGCTGATATCCTAGCTGCAGGCAGAAATGTAAGAAATGCTTTAGTAAGAAACTTTTAGCATATAGTTTTTTTTTACTAAACATATTGTTATTATAGCTTTTAAATAAACTGTTTTATAATATATAATTAGTTTTCAAAACATTCTTCACATATTCCCAAATAATTAGATGAGCTTACTCAAACTCTGCAGTTCAGGGAAATTGGGCTGTAAAGGGGAAAATTAGTCTCCGCATATATATATAAAAATCTATTATTTTATTTTTATAAACATTTTAAGTACATAAAATATTAACTAAATATGTATTCTTTTATAACAAAATAAATAATTCCTCAAGTACATAAGAAACAAGTAAATACCTTTAATAAAAATTTTATTCTTTATTTATATTATTCATTATGAGAATATTAGAATAATTATTAATAGCTTCAGCCAACACTTGTATGGAATCAGCAAAATGAGTTATGGCATTACTTAGCTTGTTTGATCCTGCTGCATAACTTTTAGCAGATTCATGTAGCACTGATACTGATGATGTATAATTTCTCACATTTGCCTGATTTTTATTTCTTAACACTTTTTTCCCAGATCTTCTAATAGGTAATTGATGCTCTTCTATATTTTCAATGTCATCAAAATCTAAACAATTATAATATGAATAATTATAACAATATAAATTATAACAAATAGATATGCATACCATTATGAGAAAATTCACTATTGTCATCTTGGATATTTATAACTTGCTCTTCAGATTCAATGTTCACTTCATTCTCAGTATTGTCAGGAATTACATTTAAAATAATTGTTTCATTTTCTGGTTCCGCCTCTTCAGGCATACCAGAACATCCTGTTACAGATACCCACCCCAATAAGTTGATCAGTTTTTCTTCGACATCTGTTAGGGGCTTCACTTTATTTTCCCCTCCTCCAGTGGCCTGTTGTTCTTTTCGATAGTCGCGGGCCTTTTTTCGGGTCCGACACTTCCACTCAACAAAAAATCGCCTCCATTCCTCTCCTGTTTTTTTAGGGCCTTGCATATTATTCTGTTTAAGTGCAACTCTATCCCATAGCTTGTTTAAATCTTTCGTTTTCAATGGGTGTTGTTTTAAGGTTAGTAATGTTTTATTTTCATCAACGGATAAAAAATCAACCAAGGCACTTCCCTGGTCCGGTGTCACTCTGGCTCCTCTGTTTTTTTTTAAATCAAACTGCATGGTGGCCACTTAATTTTAAAACGAAATCACGATAATCGAACAATAATAAATACCAGCTGACCACTATCATCACAATCATAATCATGATATTAGCAACAAACTCAGCGTTGCCGCGGTTGAGTAGCCGGAGTTGCCAACATTTTCATTCAAAAGTTGCCAAATGTTGCCAAAATTATAAAACTATTAATATTTGTACATAATTCCATAATTTAAACTATTTTGTGTGGTAATATCGTTTAACGATCAATAATTAAAGCTGTTAAACATTAGTTGAATTAGTTTACTAATTTATTCAAGAATAACTTACAAGATTTTTATTAAAATGTATTACATAAATATTTTATATATATTTAATAGGTAAATCATCAATAAAAGATAACGGAGAAAGCTGGGATAATATTTAAGATTACATATACATATATGTAATTACTCTACTTCTGTTTTTCCATTTTTCCAAATTGTAAATTGTGACACCCTCCTTCATTGTTTTTAATAAATGTCTTAGTTGCTAGATAATGATGAATTTTTGATTTATTGAAATTAATTGTAGTGATTATTTTTTAATAATTTTATTAACCAATCGTTTAGCAGTATTTGCGGACACGTGCTTAATTCTGTGCAATCACAATATTATTATAGTGAGAATAATCTTGGTACATTATTCTCCCGAGAATATTTTCTAGTATTTTGTTTCTGTTTGTTGACAACGTATTTTCTAGTTTTGACACCTGTCACCAGTATTATTGCAAATTGGAAGCTATGAACCATAAGCGATTTAGTTCATCATCACTGGAAGATATAAACGCACAGATAAAAGAAAATTTAAACATTAAAAAATAATCTTTCGAATACCACTCGAGAGTGAGAATTAATTAGAAAATAATTCTCCAGTCTTTCTCAAACTTGTTGCCATTCGGGAATAGCCACTCGAGCCCTACGGGCTCTCGTGTCTATTCCCTAGCAACAAGTTTTCGAAAATTGTCGAATTATTTTCAATTTATTCTCACTCTCTTGTGATATTACTATTGATAATTTCCTTCACCTGTCAAATTTAAATTTTGTCCAATCACAATCAAAACTGAAGTTGAAATTAACCAATGAAAGGTACCGGTTCTTGATATCAGCGACTATTACAAATCGACTATTTTAAATGTAGGTAACAAATCAAGTATGTATTTTTTCATTAAGTGGCATACGTGTCAAATAGATGAAAATGTCCGACAAAAAGAGATTTAGCGATGTTTCGGATGAAATTATTGATAATCACATCGATTTGACAACTCATTTTTTATTATGAAACTTGGTTTAGGAAATAATCTTAACAAATATAGCTCGAGCTTGATAAGTAGTCGACTATTACGTTGTTTCAATTTTTCTCGTGTGCCTCCCAATTTGACTTAACCAAAATTGGCATTAATAATTAAAGACTAAAGCCCTCGAGCTAAAGCTCTCGTGCTCTAGTCAAATTATTAATGCCAATTTTGGTCTCGTCAAATTGACAGTAGCGCACACTCGAAAAATTGATGACAATGAAATAGTCGACTATTTGTCAAGCTCTCGTTATATTACCTTTGAATATTCTCTCCACTGCAGCACTGCTATGTGGGAGAGACAATAGTTCGAATGCAAATTTTGATAAATGCGGATATCTGTCTGTTCTTACAATGGAAAAAACACTATCGCCCCCTATACTAATTGAATAAACAACGATCACTTCGGTGTACAAATACTTCCATTATATTATAGCATTTACCGATTGTATGTGTATATGCATTTAAAGCGTTAGACTCACTAAATCGGGAATTCCCCTGCCTTCCCTGGCAGTAATTAAAATGTTTATACATTCTATTGACCTTGACCATTTAGCGCTCTATGTGTAATTCTACCAGTAATACATACATATATACGTAGTACAAGAATTCTTTTTTAAATTAAGTCTTCCTATTATTATTTTTAATTATGACAAATTTCGTAGAAATATTTATATGGAATTAATTTTTGTATATGTAAAATGTTGCCATTTTTTGGATTTCTTACAAAGTTGTTGCCATGTTGCCAGAGTTAGTTGGAAGTTGCCCAAAATGGCAACAAGTTGCCAGCAACGGCAACCCTGAACAAACTTCAAAATTGTTTTAAAGAGAAACTTCAGTTAACACATTTCATCTAATAATAGTAACGGAAATTACAACGTCAACTTTTAATAACCGTTATTACCTCGTAACTTATAGAATAGCATATTTTGAAAAAGTTATTATGACGGTGATTAAAATTTTACTTTTAATAACGTTATTAAGATAATCACTTTAATAATAACTTTCTTATAGAATCGGGCCGATTTATCATAATTGCTTCGTTACAGCTATATAGTATGAAACATATTTATGTCAAATTGAATATATTATTTAAATTGAAGTAAATATTAGAATCCCAGACAGAAATATTTCTTTACATGAAAAAGATATTTATTTGCCTCTATTGAAAAGAACCCTTTTCATCATAATAAATACGAAATTAATCACTGTGATTTCACGAATTTGCAAGCGGTGAAAACAGTGATTACAAACAGCAAAATCACAATTTGAGAGAAGGACGAAAATATTTATTGGCTAATGTAGGACAAGTGTGCATATAGTGATTTTGCTACTCGGGATCACTCATCTCTAAAATTAATAAAGGCCCATAAAATGGCTGATCATGTTGACCAAGTTAATATTTTTTTATTTTAGATACACTAAAATTGTTTTTTCAAATTTGCTAACGTTCTTTATAAAAATCTGGTGATATTTATTTTTTTCACCTAGCAACCTGCCTGGTAATGGTAGTGGCAAAGATTTCTCCTAATCTTTGGTAGTGGACACTTGTTTGTTACTTGCACATACTTGCATCAATTTTGCATTGTGAGCAGTTTCTTGTAAGGTAATAGATAAGTGGCTACCAATAATCTTCCGTTACCAATTTATACGAATTCATATTGTATACTTTTGCTTTACTCACATTTCTCCAATTAATAAATATTAATAATGGCTGATCATGACCAAGTTAATATGCAGGACGCAATGGTTTTGGCAAATATATTTAATGTAAAGGACGAACAGTGCCAAGAAGACAGTTTTGTAGAGGATAAAGTGTGTATCTCTGAAACTGTTATTACTGTAGATAATGCTGAATACCGAGGCCCCATCCGGTATGACCCAATAAAAGAGTACGAAGAATCCGCATATACGGACAATATTAAAACAGAAATGGCATCATTTGAAGTCGCTGAAAAACAAAATGACGAAGTTAAAGTAGAAGGAGGGATCAGTGCTGATAATATTAAAATTAAATTCGATAATGGACTACTATGTAAGTAAATGCATATTAATTAATAGCTGTTTATTGTAATAACAGGTTATGTTGAATGAGATTAAATTAAAATTTTTATCATGATAATATCTATGAATATTATTTTTTTGAATATAATTTGGTTTATGATATGTATATAAATGTATATTTGCAACTACTTCCGTGGTAATACTGCTGATGATGTTACATCACCAATTAGTTAATAAAATGTTATGAAAAGTCTTGTTGCTTCTGATGTTATGGTTGGTACTGTTTCAGGGCCGTGAAACTTCTAATAGCAACAACTGCATTAGAAGTTTCTGACTGGGTTGTTTGTAGTTTATGATTAGGGATCGGTCATGGGTTGGTACATTGATTAAAATTACATTATAAATTTTTCAATATTTTAATAACTATTTAAGATTTTAAGTTGAGTTTTACTGATTATTAATCAGTAAAACTCTCAACTTAAAGTCTTTATTGTTCAAGAAGTATTGTAAAATTTAGGACATATTGTAATTAATGTACCACTAACTGTCGACCCCCAGTAATGATGAAACATTTGCAGCTTAATAAAAAAAAATGCATGAGCTTAACACAGAAAAGTGAAAGTGCATTTAGTATTTATATTGATTATTGATAATCAGAATCTTGGATAATAGGCGTTTGAAGATAAAATATTACTTCTTGATCTATATAATGGAATGACACATTATATAGATCAAGCAGTAATATTTTATCTTCGAACGTGATTCACGTTATTTCAACTGCCAATTAAATCACATCCAAATGTAGTATTTTACTTGGCTATTTTGAGAGCCGGCACTATTAAATATATGTTTCATGAATTCATATCTTATTTAAAAAATCGCCTAGTGGCAGTAAATCATATGATTTTTAATTTGTGTGTATTCGGCCAACAGACTGTGCACATTGTGAAGTGTACTATGAAAACTACTGCATCGAATGTGGAATGCTTGTGAATATTTTAAACAAGAATACATTGAATAGTGCAGATAACGGCGCACGAGCAGATATACCAAATGATATTTTAGAAATTGAAGATTTATTTGGGCAAACTGGAATATATGCTTTGAGAATTATTCCTGAAGGTGTTAAATTTGGTCCTTTCACTGGACTCGGTGCTACAGAATTTCCTTGGGAAATGAAAGGGGAGAAATTTGTTTTGGACAGAAATAAATCGAAATATTTGAATTGGATGCAGTATGTCAATCCTACCATGAAGACTTCTGAAGGAAACCTGCGTGTCTTTGAATGTGAAGATAATATATATTATCAAAGCACTCGTCAAATCAAACCTCGTGATGAATTACTGGTGTATTTTGGTGAAGAATATGGAAGCAGTCCTGATAAAATTGTCAGAGAGGATTCTGTTATCGCTATGGAAGACATATTTGCCTGCACACTTTGCTGCCTTGGATTCAGCTCGAAATCGTATTTGGCTAAACATAAAACCGTTTGCATTGAGGATCCATCTGGAAAGTTTTCAGTTGAAGGTACCGTACCATTGATGTTTCTGGATTTGAGCATATTGATTATTGTATTTTAAGAGATATTATCTTTAAATTCTTTTATTAATTGCTGTTTCTCTTTGTTGTTTCTTGTTCAAATGAATAGAATTGATTAAATTTAAGTATGTTCACAGAAAGAAATTGTTTGAGGGTAATGTTGAGTTATCCAATGCACTTAAAAGTTATTACACCTCTCAGGGTAGCAATTGTAACACCTGTGTCATTTACCGGTTATAATTTCATGTAAGCATAGTCTTAAATCAAAGATTAATGATGAACAGTCCTCTACATAACTTGAAAGCAGATACTCGTGTAACTCTGGGTAATAATATTTACTACAAACTGCAAAAAGCATACTGCTTTTATTGAGGAGCATCTAGAAACAAGATGTGCTTAAATAAATTGTTTTCAACTGAGGAAAACACTGAAAATTACATAATAAGAACAGACAGTTTGGTACTATCACGGAAATATATAAACTAATAGCACAGACTAAACAAACCAGACTGGTAACTAAATCCCAAATTTTATCCAGATTACGCCTGCATGTTTGGCAAATGAAAATATCAATCCTCTACCATCTTTGTCATTCTAACTGAACGGGAGATGAGATGGCGCTAGCGTTATTTTAATTTTTTTGTTATGTTGTGGTTATACCGTTGATTGAAGGAATACATATTAGGTCTTTTCGTTTGTTTTAAAAGTGTATGTATTTTAATTTTTTTGTTATGTTGTGGTTATACCGTTGATTGAAGGAATACATATTAGGTCTTTTCGTTTGTTTTAAAAGTGTACACCGTTGTACACCAACTACACATTTTTAATGATTGTTCATTCGTTTGTTGTGGTGCGTAAAGTGTGCACTACATTTATGTCATAACACGCATTCGTTTGTTTGAGTGTTTTTAATTTTTGGGTGAAAAAGTGTACAATTTATACACCTGGTTTGAAGCCGGTGGAAAAGGTGGCCACTCGTGGAGCATGCGCAATAAGTTTTATCACGTATTATAGAAACCAAAATAAGAATAGGTTAAGTAAAACGGTACGAATCGATTTTTGTTTTAATTCTGCCAGTATTTATTTTTGTTTTATTATTTTTTTATCAATGAAAATGGAGGAACTTTGAGAAATAAAATTCATTATAGAACGCGTTGTGATCTCGTTAAGAGATCATGTAGAAGTAATAGATCGACATAGAAACGGTATAATAAGTCTTTCGATTATCACTGCGGTATTCTACTACTATTGAATAATTTTTTCAGATGATCAGTTTGCAATACAATTCTTCCATAAAGCATTACGTGAGGATAAAATAATTCCCTACGGATTACGAGGTGACCCAGAAATTTTAGAAATTACGAGAATATCTGAGACCCATAAAACAGAAGTTGTAGAAGTTTTGCATCAAAATAATACAGAAAGTAAATTCTTGTTTCTTTATACATATTAAGAGGTTGTCTTTTTTTTTCATTTTAACATTGCAAGAACATTTCAAGTGTTGGACAGTTAGCTAGTAAGAGTCTTATAATAAAATTTAAATAACATAACTAAATGCCAACATTAGCTGTTCCAAAATAGCTCAAGTAGAAATGCAAAACTATTAATTTATTGTCTTAGATACTTTCAAAAACACCTGGACTTATGAAGCCACAAAATTCCTCTTATCGTTATACAAGGAATATATTGGCAATATTGGAAAAACAATAAAACTGAAAAATAATAAATTGCTATGGAAATTGATTGAAAGTAAGATGAGAGAGAAAGGATTTACTTTTACCAATATACAAATAGAAAATCGATATAAAACCCTAGATAGAAGATGTAAATGCAAATAATAAGCGAAGTGGCAGGGGAAAACTTAAATGTTCATTTGAACAGTATGTGTGTTTTACTATCTGTGTTTTGAAAATACTTACCATTTTTTTTCCAGAGAATTAGTTGGAATAAACTCCGAGAGAAGGTCTGTTTTCCCTGAATTTTTATCAGATTCCGAAGGTGGTGGACAAAGGAGGCAAGACATTATTCAGAAAATAAATGTGAAAGAAGTAGTAGAAGCTGAGGGTGCATTAAATACTGAAAGAAACACTGATGACATAGAAGATATTCCAGCAACTACGAAGGAAAGAAACCCAAGAAGAAAACCCTCACAGTCAATATTGCAAGAGCTAATAAAGATTCGAGAATTACAAGAAAAAGAAAATTCTAGGATCACCGAAGAGGGTAGGAAACGGGAAGAATTTATGAATAATATCCTTAAGCTAGAAGAAGCAAAATTAAAATCATACAAAGGAAGGACTGACATTTTAAAAGAATTATCTTAAATAAATTTATTAATTGTGATATATGAGTGCCATTTATTTGAAGTGAATTGTTTTTTAGTTTATTTAATTATGTTTCATTATATGTCAAATGATAATACTTTTTTATTTTTGTTATGTAAATTGTAGTTTATTTGGAATATTTATTTATATTACAATAAATTTGTTATATTAATGTTGCTGCAATGGTGTCTCTTTTTTGTTCTCCTGCTATCGAATCCTCCACTTCGTTGGGTATGTCGTCATGTTCTGCATACATAGATTATATAACACACAACAAGCACGTATAAAGTGGCATAAATATTCAATGCCATTTAATTTACAATAATAGAGCTGTCTAAATCTTTGTTTTAAGAATGCCAAAAGTGTGCTCTATATCCACCCTTGCCTGAGACAGCTTCTGGTGAAATAACTTTTGGTTGTGTGTCAAATGACCATTATCACAGTAGGGACATAATATTTTTGAAATAAAGAAATTATATTTGCTATATCAGCATCACTTTCGTGAGGATCCAATATATTTAAAATGTCCAGTATGCCAGTATCATATATGAGCCTCTTTGTGAAAGTTCATTTTCGTTACATTCACACATATAGCCCGCCATTATGTAATATAGGTACACAGTATAGAATTAAAAAAAGGCTTTATGAAGTGTACAACTAAACCACTCACAAAACTTTTCTAACAAATACACTCACTTTTAAACTTACGCCGCCCGCCACATACGAGTGTTCATGGTGTAATACACCGAAAATCAGCTGTTTTTTAGTGTATTTTAATTGTAGTGTATTGTAACACGAACTACAGTACACCGAAAAACAAACGAAAGAACCTATTATTCCTTCAATCAACGGTTATATGTCATTTCAAAAAATATTTCAAATTTGACGTATTATTGCAATCCTTTCTTCTTGTTGGACATAATATTAAGTATAAGGAAGTCGATATTGATCTCGCGAGTTAATGATTAAATAAGTACAGAGTGAAAATTAGTGAACTGTGGTGTAATATAAACTCATAGGAATATATAGCATTAGAGTTATTTAATGTATTATATTGTGTAAGTAATAAACAGAGGTTTCTGTCAATAATAAAATCTGAGTATTCGTATTTTTTAAACGTACAAGTTGAGGGGGTATGTGTGATTTGTCCAACAGTTTTGTATATTTTTCTATTACATTAATAACGTATTAAATACACATAATCTAAAAACAAGCTAATTTCAAATTCCGCGCCAATATGCTGCTAGCGCCATCTTCGTACCCGTTCATTCAGGAGTGACCAGGATAGAAGATCTTGGATATTTTTCTATCAAGTAGTTGCCGATTTGGTTTGTTTAGTCTGAGCTAATAGTATCCTTGGTAATACTCAAACACATCATTCTTCCTACAACTGACAACTCTCATAAATGATTAAAATTTATAATACTCAGTGCTGAAGCCCTATATCTAATTGTTCAGAATCTCAATAATACCGGGTTATTCAAGATGAAACAAAATTACAAATAAATAGGATATATCCTATTTATTTGTGATATGGTGGTGCCACCTATTGGCCTTATATGCTAGGTACACATTTAGCATACAGGTTTTGTCTTATGCACTGTGTGCAAAGATGAAACTGTCGTGTTCGGTGTCGCGCTTGGATGGCAGATGTCGCTGAGATATTCTCACCGGCACTTTGCGGTTCAATGGACATAAGACACGATTTTAGTTGTGGATCATTGCCAACAGCACCACGTACACTGAAGAGGCCTCAAAGGCCGAAACACGTGTCTGTGCGTTCGCTGTTGGTAATGACACCTAAATGTATGTTGTGTATCTCAACACGTACATATATATGTGCATATACGTTTATGTATAAATGTATATATGTATACTTTGTTTTTATTTGATGAAGTATAAATTGGACATGAACGATCTACATACTAATGAAAAGAGGAAGTTTCAATGTTTATTAACACTGATTATAAATGCTCAATGTGCCCCCCCCATTGTCAGATGAAGGATCGCGGTGGCTAGAAGTGTAGAGCCGGGTCTTGATTTTTCATGCGATCTGTCATCCATCGGTGAGGAAGAGATTGATTTAAAAATCTTTGGGCATCACGGTACCAATGAGGCGAAGCCCCATCCTGTTGGAAAATGAAGTCTTGTGAATCTTGGATAAGTTGAGGAAAAAGCCATTGTTCCAACATGTCCAGGTACGTTATTCCACTTACAGTGCTTCTCGTAAAAAAGAATGAATGGTCCATAAACTTTTGTCCGTGATAAGGCGCAGAACACGTTTGTCTTCGCCGAGTCTCCTCATGTAGCGATGTTGTACGGTGATTTTGCAGATCCCATACGCGAACATTTTGTCTATTCACTTTTCCGCTCAGATGGAACGTAACTGCATCGCTAAAAATTAAGCGCTGTCGAAATGCGTCATAATGCATCATTTCTAGAGATGACTGCCTATTCGCGCGAGTGCCTTAGCAGCCGTTAGGCAACTATCACCACCCAAGCGGTAAACAAGAGTTTGGAACTTTCTCTTTCCTTCGGTATGTAGACTCTTCATGTCCAATTTATATTTCGTGAAATACAAATTAATCAAATTGGGTTAATCTTCTTGAATATCGCGGTATTACAAGAGATGGAGTTTTTCGGGATTGTTAAATATTTCTTTAAAAGTCATTTTATGTTTCATTAATTATCACATTTTAAGATCTTTGCGTTATACAAAAATTCATCAATATCAGCGTTGCATGTAATTTAATGGGTGTGTTTTTTTCCATGCATTTTCAGAACTCGCGCAGTGCTCGTTTTGCAAAATCCACTTGGACCAGAAGGAATATTACGAACACCATATGACCTTCTGCTGTGAGAGGAATGCCAGGTAAGATTGATTCTTTTTATGATTATTCATGAGAAGTATGAGGCTAAAGGGACGTTTTTTTTCCACCAACCTCTTTCATAATTAGGGAATCCAAATCACGTGATCTAATATGGCGTCTGTGGGCAAACAAAGAATGAAGCTTAGGCCCAGATTTATAAATCATGCTCAAGGCGCAGATGCTCAAGTACGTAAATATGACACATTTGCGTTTTATAAAACAACTTCAAGCACCGGCCGGTGCTCAAGGCGACGAAAACAAGACCTCAGCCGTAAGGTTGTGTTCGACCAGGCTTGAGCACGCGATTGACAGATTCATTTGAAAACATAACCTTCCTACAAAGATATGTTTGAAGATTTACATAGTTTATGGAGTATTAAATAATGACATCTATTATGAAATTGTGATTATATTTAAAACAAAATATTTCATCAATATGAATTCCTAATTTTTCATCGTTTCCATGGTATTTGATTGCAGTACTTTTAAAAATAATGGTAAAAATATGCTTACTAATAAAGGACTGGTATGTGCATGTTGAAATTAAATATGTCCAGTATTACAAGTAGGTATAGTTGTTATTCATAGCAACTTATAATTGGCCAAACATGTGTTACAGTATAAACAAGAAATATGATTTAAAGTGAGATATACAAGAACATGCAAGGTTATTAATATATTATTTGTAACCTCGAAGGGAGAATATCCAATAATGTTTATGAACATCACCAAAAACTGTACCTGTGATGCTGAAAGGACATTTTTGAAAGCATTTAAATGATATTTTACATATGTAATAGTTATTCAGTATGTTCTTGTAATATCAACAATTACATTATATTTATACCTAAACAATAAATAAAAACCTCAGAAAGAGAATGTTTTTACTAATCATGACTGCATTCTATTTTATTTGACGGTTACTTTTTAATGAAAAATATTTTAATAATTTGTTATGATCAATATTAGCACATTGGACATAATCTAAGCAAATATATATTTCTCTTAAAAACAGCAAGCTTACAAATCTATTAGTACAATAATTACACACACATTAAAAGAAAATTTTATTCTTTTTTTTACAATTACAAATTGTAATAAAGTAGTTCAGATATTAGTAAATAATGAAAGTATGTGAATAATATTTTCACTCAACCATATAAGTAATTTAATGGGGAAAACCTACATATATGCTTGAAAGACAATTGAACGTATTTTTAAAACTAAAATATGTACACACATTGTTGCTGATGTGTCAATTTTCTGTGGATACATTCATTAAAAAAGTAAATGAACATTTTGTTATATGTAAATTAATATTTTCCTTTGGTTTCTCTATTTCCAATTAAACTATGTCCTGAGCATAAAATTATAAAGTAGTGTTCTTCATATTTTTCTATTGTAAAAGTAATAACTGAAATTAATATTTATAAATTATACATCCCTACAGAATGGATATGAAGAAATCAACATTCCTAAATATTCGTTTACCATGTGCTTCAATATGCAAACATGTATACTTGGAGGTAGAATGCCATATGTGTTTAGTAATCCCTTGTAATTCCATGTGTCTATAGATTTTTACCAAATTTTAAGTGACCCAAATTATCTGGTTTTGGTAAGACACAGAAATGGACAATGCATTCATTTCATCTTCAAAAGCAACTGTTTCATATTCAAGTGCCTATAATATACTCCAGATATTGCATTTTTCTTAATTTAGAAATACTTTCCACATAATAACACATCGACATTTTCTCTCAAAAAAAAAGAACAACGTCTTATTAGGCTATTGTTATTAATTAGTATAGTTTCAGTTTTATTATTTCCATTGCATTTATCTGAAAATACAAATTATTTAATTACTTACATGCAGAGGTATAGATTTGAATGTTAAGCAATAATTCATAAAAATAGCTATAATTCAATATTGCATTTAAGATGTTTCATTTTCATCTTACTTTAAAAAAATAAATACTATTACTACTACTTATTATTTCTGGGTTTTACTCATATTTTTCTTTTTAAAAATGTTGGTTATAACAGCAGATCGATGTTTGCAACCAAAAGTTACTAAAATTCCCTAACGTTGCGCGCTCAAGGCCCCCCGTTCACGAGAATTCCCGAAGTATGTTTTATAGAATCAAACGCCTGCTTGAGGCGACGATACTGAAATCCCGTGCTTACGTGAGTTTGTGGATTACATGAGCTGAGATCCATCTATAAATACCGGCATTAGTTTGGTATGCCATCATTATTAGTTTTATATGGTTTTACTTTTCGTGTGTGTTGAGTTTATAAACATGATAATGCAGAATGATTAGTTGAAGAAGTTCTTATCTGAAAATTCAGAAGTTGGAGTAACATTTTGTTGAAATCATCATGGAAAATAGTTATTGGTGTGAGAATGTATTTTTGGCAGCTATCAGATGAACATTAAATTACTTGATAATTTGGATCCATTCACTCTTGAAATTAGACAATAGATGGTATTCCACCTGTGCCAAGTACGGATATTATAGTATATTTGGTTTTAATACATATTTATTACACTAAGGACCAAATGACTGTGTTCAAGAGTCTCACCGCTTACATTTATTAACAACCTATTTATTTTATGTGGAAAAGTACGTGTTTTTGATTAAGTGAAACACTTATAAGAAGTTAATTTAAAACCAATGAATGTGTAGTGCATTATTATGAAATGTGAATCAATACTTTCGGCTTACTCTACATGCATGGCTGGTAACAGCCGAACATTGTAGTTATGTTGGTGCATTATTATTTCTAGTATATGAAGAAAGAGAAAGCCACTCATGCACTGATTAAGGATTAATTACTGTGACTTACATATATATCTATACGTAAAACGTATATGCATATATGCATGTGTTTGAGATACACACATACATTAAGTGCTATTGTCGACAATCGAACGCACAGACACCGGTGTTTCGACCTATGAGGTCTCATCAGTGTGCGTGGAGATTCTCGACAATAGCTTCAAGACTTAAATCGCTGCTTATGTCATTTTAGCGTGTTAAATGCAGTGAGAGTATCACAGCGACATCTAACACCCAAAAGATGACACAGAACAAAGCGTCATAACGTAACATCCATGTGTTCACACTTTTCATTTTCGTAAGGATTAATTATTTAAACTTGTCTTTAAACTTACAATACCTAACAAAATAATCAGAGGATTGTTTAATAAGATTTATTTATTAAAATAGTTTCACTTAATTATTATAGAGGCAATAGTTAATAAATAAGAAAATAAGTTTAATTATATAGGAATATTATGTGTAAAATTATAAGAATTTATTATAAATATTTAGCATACAATGTATAACAGTTTAAGACTTAAAAAAATGTAAATAGATTTCAAATATATTAATAAATAAATTTAACTTATGATTAAAGTTTTGTGTTTTGTCTGTAGGAAATGCCTATTAAAATTCTGAAATAATGGCCACGTTGTACAGGAATAAATTAAGATTTATATAGTGCCATAAATAATTAAAACATACAAAATCATTTACAACTTACATATATTAATTAGAGTATTAAATACAATCACAATTTTATCTACACTGTTTAATTTTTGCATATTATTACACTTTTTTAACACAGATACTGGAATGAGATATTTTGAGGTGCTAACGAGTTCTTCCTTTAGTAAAAGCTGGAAAAACTAAAATTCACTTGCAGAATTCTTAGTGTTTCGTTTATTAAAAATGCTCTTTCTCCTAGAACATATCCTGGGTTAAGGTTGTTGCAAAAATTACTTCCTCCATTCATTTTTCAGATGTATGTCACCCCGAGCTTCACTAATGCAGCATATACTTCCCTGAGGAGTTATTAGAATAAAAAATTCTATCGTGCTTATAAATAAAACAGTACTACTGCTGGGCTAAATTATTATCTGGTTTTCCAATGAAAACTTCAAAGCAGGCAATAATTCAGCTCTTTTTTTCTTGAAACACTTCTTTCAAACACACTGCAATACAGAACGTTCTGGTCACATAATTATAAGTTTTAGCCTTTGATACACAACATCATACTTAGATAACTAAATAATGACCTTAGTACGTTAATTTAATAGGATAATTGTTTAATAAGAGCACTTATAATCAAATTTTAATGATACAAATCTGTTTGTTTGCCCACAACGGCCATATTGAATTTTATTTGACAGGTCGTTGGATTGCCCTATTCTATACAATAAATGAATGAACATGCATAAAATAGAAGTTTTAAAGCCTCTTAGAGTGCAAGTCAATTTCGCAACATTTACGATAGGCAATTTTGTCATTATATTCATATTAATTTGATGTAACAATGCATAAATATATTTAATAGTCACATTTAAATTGATGGTTGTCCGTATGAAATTGTTACCAGCATAAAATGAAACTTGGATGAACATTTTACAATAGAAAATAAGGATGAAACTGGATTACACAAAAACTGCCAGATATTTTACAGACCAATGTTTTATAAACTAGTACACGCACAACATGTTATAAATGCATTAAATTCAAATTGTCGTTGAGAAACTATTTGCCGCCAACCTCAATTTATAATGCTCATGAGTTTACAATAGAAATTATCCTGTTTATGTTACTCTGTTTGCCACGTGTTGTTATGAGTTTTTATACGAGATATCTGGCCATTCAATTACGGCAGTTGTTGGTTCTCATTTATTTAAATCCATCTTTATCCTTGACCTTTAATAAATTTTAAGATTTTTATGTATTGTTGCGTAGTTAATTTATCAATTTTATTATATCACGTGTTCTGTAACCGTCATGTGGCTTCAAGAATTAATAAATATTACTTTTATTAATAATAGATAGATATATAGATACTTTATTAGTCCCGTTGACTACGCTAGTAGTATGGGATAAGTCAACATATAAATACATAAACATGAACAACATATGAATAAAATCTCAAAATACAATGGTCAATAGAAAAACACGTTTCTCGGTTTACATAGGAGAAAAACAAGCAATACACGCGTATAAGTGAATACAGTCCTAAAGCTAGACTTAAAGTAAACAAAAATAGTTGTAGATTACAACTGCTGACAATAGCTATAGTATTCCCTTATATCACAGAAACATTGTTTCACCAGCAGTGCTTTAATTCGTCTGAGAAATATCTCATTCGACACAATCATTTCATCTGGGATCGCATTATATAATCGTACTGCTGTATAATGAGATGAAATTTTAAGATATGTGTGCAACGGTCTCGCAAGTCTCAAGCGATGTTGATATCTCGTGTTGTACGAATTGTGATTGGTACTAAACTTGTCCAAGTTGCTCCTAATGTATCTTATGTTCTCGTATATATTGTAACGTTTTCGGGTTCCAATAAACAACTCGTGCAATTATTTATATAAAACAGTCTGTATATTTATATACTTAAAATTATATAACAATATAAAAACATAAAAACTAACGTAACACACTTAAACTACTACAATTTAATTATCACAGGTATTTATTTATTACTACTATTATTTATATCTCTGTGCGTATTTATGTAACAGTTCTATTTATATAAGACTGCACTTAAAGAACTATTTATTTGTTTGGCTACTTATTTATTTCCACTGTTCCCACGAGACCACTTCTTTATCCCGAATTACTCCGCGATTACTCTCCGTAATCCCGTAATTCCGTAATGAATGAATCCCGGTGACCCAGTCGCCTATATACACATGCATGAAATGTTCTCGAACAGTACCAGTAAATTCGGCAATATACCAGTGGAAATCTAGACTTTTTCTTGCTTACGTCGCACATCTGTGAGATGACTCACTGCATTTACGATATTTACCAGCCGAGCGAGAGAGATGATTTATGGCGGTGTGTAAATAAGAGCGTTTTTATACGTTGCCCGGTCTGCCCCTTTTTTGCGTGTGACAATTTCGTTTTTATCGCGCCGAGAGATCTGATTCTTTTATTTAATGTAAACGCATTTCGTTACAATATATATGCTGGGTAAAGTCATCAATTTGTGTTGTTTAAAATACGGTCTACAGGAATCCCTCGGTCCAAGTCCGAACATTAGCCTAATTGCTCTTTTTTGCAGACAAAACACTCTATATGTTAAATGGGGGTAGATCAAGGAATAATATATATTGATTAGGTGTCCAGTATCCAATTGATGTCTAAGACTAAGTAATGCAAAGTATCCACTATTTACTTTTTTGCAAACCATATCAATTTGGTCTGTCCATCTGAGTGTTTTATCTATCGTAGTGCCGAGAAACTTCACTCTTCCCGCCGCTTCCAGTCCATGCTCCCGCAGATTGAATGGGGTATCCTTCCATTTCGAAAAGTAAACACATTCGGTTTTATTCAAATTTAATATTAGCATATTCTGGGAACACCATCAAGCAAAGCTCGCGAGGACGGTATCCACCGACACAGCAAGACCCGCAGAATCCAGTGCTGTTATAACCATACTGGTATCATCAGCATACATAGTTATGGACGCTCCAGGTACATGTCCCGGTAGGTCGTTAACATACAGGATAAAAAGCAAAGGTCCCAACACGGAGCCCTGCGGCACTCCAGCATGTATATCGTAGTCGTCAGATTGATCAGTATCGATAGAAACCCTAAGCCGGCATCCAGTCAAGTATGAACGTAGCCAGTCCAAAACGGGTCCCCGCATGCCATAAGTTTCAAGCTTGAGGAGGATAAATTCAATATTCAGTGTGTCAAAGGTACAACTCAGATCGAAGAAGAGTCCAACCACTTTATGTCCCTTATCAAGATGTTCATAAACTTTCTGCACTAATAGAACTGTAGCCGACAGAGTAGACCTCTCTGCTCTGTATCCGTGCTGTTCATCCATCAGAACATTGAATCTTTTCAGAAAAACCATTATACTATCAAATACCATTTTTTCAAATAACTTACTGAAAACATTCAGAATCGATATCGGCCGATAGCCCCGGAGATCAGTCCTGTCACCCTTCTTCGGCACCGGCACCACCATGGCCACCTTCTGTGATGAGGGGAAAGATCCCTGCTCGATTGATAAGTTAAACAAATAACTAATCGGAGTTGCAATCTCATCTGCTACATATCTAATCATTTTAGACGATATTCCATCAAACCCACAGGAACCGCTTCTGTTCAGTCCATGAACATAACGAACGACATCCAAGTGTGTAACAGGATGCAAGAACACCGATGCACTGACAGACCTTCCAGTGGTACATTGCACCGCAAAGTTTATTTAGAAAAACATATAAAAACTAACCATTTGAAGACCTTTGATTATAAATGTGACTCTTGTGAATATGGAACAAAAGACAAATGTAATTTAGAAGTACTATCGATAACATAAAAAACTAGGACAAACATTATTTCAAATGAATTTTGTTAATTGTGCTAATGTCATTGAGGTTTTTGGCACTTCTGTCAGACAAAATAGTATGAGGTTATGTAATTTAATTTTTAATATCAGAAAATACACTTAACAAAAGCAAAGAATAATAAAATCAATATTTAGTCATTCCACCGTGTTTGTCGATAACAGACTGTAAACGACGAGGCATGGAAGATATAAAAGGCCCTATTAAATTTTGGACTTGTTTTAGTGAATTCCATGTGCCCTCAATTTGCTGCCAAAGTGCTTCTGCGGTTTCCGGCTGACGATTTCGTTCCTGGAGTTTTTTTATCATACAACCCCAAATATTTTCGATGGGGTTGAGATCAGGACTATGTGCAGACCATGGCATTAGTTCAATATTCTGATTTCGGAACCACGCGGTTACATTCTGTGCAGTGTGTACAGGACAGTTGTCTTGCTGGAACACAAAATTGTTGTCGGGGTATAATTCTCGTACAGTAGGTAGCATGGTGTTCTCTAAAATATGTAAGTAGTTCTCAGTATTAAACCTCCCAACAATTCTGCACTCATACCCCGCAAATAATCAGTCAAGGCATTATCATGGGCTGCAGTTGTTACCCTTCGCCTTCCCGAACCAGCTTTTCTGGTGAAATCGCCTTCCTTGTTCTTCCCATCGTCGTATTATGGTAGTAACAGTGTTTTTGTTAATGCCAAAGTCATTAGCAATTTGTCTTATTGTCATACCATTTTCTCTACAAGTAGTTATTCTTGCCTTATCAATCAAACTGACATTCGGCATCATTAATGACAGCTTCAAATAATCTTGAATTAACTGACGTTAGCTGTTTATTTCCGTCGGTTTTACACAGCTAAAACAAGGCTGTCCTAGTTTTTTGTGTTAGCGATAGTACATATGAAAAGTAAACATTTGAAACAATTTGATTATAAGTGTGACTCTTGTGAATTTGGAACAAACCGAAAAATTGATTTAGAAAGACATATAAAAACTAACCATAACCATTTGAAGCAGTTTGATTATGAATGTGACTCTTGTGAATATGGAACAATCCGTCAAGAGTATTTAGAAAGACATATAAAAACATACCATTTGAAGCAGTTTGATTATAAATGTGACTCTTGTGAATATGGAACAAACCGCAAAACTGATTTAGAAAGACATAAAAATTAAACATCTGAAGGAAGTTGATTATAAATGTGACTCATGTGAATTCGGAACAAACCATAAAAGTAATTTAGAAAGACATATAAAAACTAAACATTTGAAACAATTTGATTATAAGTGTGACTCTTGTGAATTTAGAACAAACCACAAATCTGGGGGTCTATTCTTGAACTGAGATCGTACGTCCGTTGCGGTCGCCTATCTTATTTCGTTCGAATTGGTATTCTGGAATCAATTTTCGTTCCGAATGAGATCGCATATGCGCTGTCCGGCGTATGAAACGCATCGAATGGTCTTTGCGTTCGTTACAGTTGAATATTTGACAGTTGAATACATTATTATGTTAATTTAAATCTAAAACACGAAGTAGTTCTTATTGCTAGTGGAAGAACAATTATTAGTCAGTAGGATGTTGTATACATATTTACATGTACTGGAAAAAATATTTTTTTAAATTCTTTTACACATTTACATATTTTTTTCCAGGTTTTTGTTTAGGTTGTCGATTTTGCTAAATAAAATTAGAATATTTTTAACCTAACGATTTTAGGATAAAAGTAAGTAGTTACACCTACAATTATTATTATAACAACTAAATACACGCACTTGTTAAATTCTTACATTTCTGGTGACATTCTATACATCACACTTTTATTTTTATTAGCATTTTATTCATTAATTACTTATGGAACTGTTGGTGAAAGAATTAATATTTTAGATGGCAAATGTAATACGAGCTGCAAATATATTTGTTAATGAAATCAGAGACATTCTGGAAGAAGATGCATTAAGAGCAAATAGAACAGTATATACAAAAAGTAATGCATTTGATGTGACTGAACATCAATTTATAAAAATGGTTTGGTTATCAAAAGCCTTAACACATAATACATTTAGTTGAGGTTAATACTGCTCCCCCATCTCGGGCTTCAGCTTAAATGTTGAAATAAAGGTAGTATCAAATATAATAGGTGCGGATGTTATGTGGATAACTATTTTATTTATAGTTTCTAACAGCATTAAGATTTTTTGCTACGGGCAGTAAATATTGATGATATATTCAATGCATGGGTGAAGTTTCCAAAAAACGTAAGGGAAATGGCAAATATAAGGAATTCTGTAACTAAATTATAAGTGTAACTAACAATTTTATTTCAGATTTTACAGAAAATATGGCTTTCCGGGTTTTATTGGGTGTATTGATTGGCCTCATGTAGCCATAGTAGTGCCAGTAAAACATGATCCAGTGTATCCAGAGCATATTTTTGTAAATAGAAAGGGATATCATTCTATCAATGTACAACTGATGTGGTTGATGATGTACTTGGTTGTGGATCTGTTTAATTAAAAAATTATATTTAATTAATATATTTGAAATTTACTTATGCTTGTACACTTACTCATTGATTTTGTTTCACCCAGTTTGTCGTGGAATAAATATTCATTTTCTGTGATAATTATATATATGAATGATTAACGTTATACATTTTATATCTATAAATTACTTATTAATTGAGATACATATAGAATTTGGTTGATACTTTGTACATTGTTGTAAATCTATTTGAATAAAACCAAGTGAAAGCTAAAATAGTCTTGTGAATTTAATTACTATTGGATCAAAGTCCTAAAAATGTTTTTTATTCAGTTTTTAATAAAGCATTTATTTATTTAAACTTACAAAATCTATCAGCGTTTCTACTATTGATATTCCACTTGGTGGGATTAAGTAATTTAATTATATTTTCGTGGCAAATGCATCCACCAGGCATTTGGGGGCCAAGTTCCCTCTGAATATTTCCTACGCTCTGCTTTTTGTTCTTGAGAAATGGCACTTCGTCTGTGTTCCATGTTTATAACGCGGTAGCTGGTCAACGAATGGGCGCAAGTGTTCCAAAAATACAATTATAATTTGAAAATATATGAAGAAACAAGTGTAACGTACATAGACAATTGATGGGTATCTTTTAAGTATTACCCGCCCGCTGTGAATTTTAAATACCCTGCTGGGATTGGTTATCATGCTTGCCATTGAATAGAAAAGGATCGCCTATTCTATTCATGACCGTCCGATTCTACTTCGACTTGCATCCGTAACGCACACTCGAAGCGATATTTCGAGAATACGGATTTGACAGACCATGCGTTACTGGACCGTTCGTCCGCATCGCATTACCTCGTCGCTTCGAACGATTCAAGAATAGACTCCCTGATTTAAAGAGACATATGAAAACTAAACATCTGAAGGAATTTGATTACAAATGTAACTCTTGTGAATATGGAACAAACCGAAAGTTTATTTAGAAGAACATATAAAAACTAACCATTTGAAGACCTTTGATTACAAATGCGACTCTTGTGAATATCGAACAAACATCAAACGTGATTTAATAAACAAGAAAATGGGCGTGCTTAAAACCACACGGCAGAAGTGAAAACTTCATCAAGGCGAGGTTAATAATACGAAATATAACGAGATTTCAGAGTGTGTTATCGTCGGGTGTACATTTCAATTTTGTATAGGCGTATTTTTATCGCTTCGAACGGTCGTTAAGGCGGCGAAAGGAATTTTTTAAAATTTCAGAACGTGCAGAAAAAGTCTGTGCATCACGACATTCTCCCGTAAGATGTTCATAAAATTTCTGCACTAATAGAACTGTAGCCGACAGAGAAGACCTCTCTGCTCTGTATCCGTGCTGTTCATCCATCAGAACATTGAATCTCTTCAGAAAAACCATTATACCATTTTTTCAAATAACTTACTGAAAACATTCAGAATCGATATCGGCCGATAGCCCCGGAGATCAATCCTGTCACCCTTCTTCGGCACCGGCACCACCATGGCCACCTTCAGTGATGAGGGGAAAGATCCCTGCTCGATTGATAAGTTAAACAAATAACTAATCAGAGTTGCAATCTCATCTGCTACATATCTAATCATTTTAGACAATATTCCATCAAATCCACAGGAACCGCTTCTGTTCAGTCCATGAACATAACGAACGACATCCAAGTGTGTAACAGGATGCAAGAACACCGATGCACTGACAGACCTTCCAATGGTACAGTGCACGGACGTATAATTACCAAAGTGTTCTCTTATTTTTCGTGAAGCAGTCGTAAAATAATGCGCGAAGTTTTCACAGACCTGAGCCGTATCGCTAGTCATTTCTCCGTTAATGTTTAAGGTGTAACTTTGTTTAATTTTTGGGTTTCTGTCGAGCACATCATTTACAATGTTCCATATTTCCCTTGTACGATTTGGGGCTTCCATAATCCGTTTTGCATAAAATTCTTTTTTCACTTTTTTTATTTTGTTATTGAAAATTCGCTTTTTTTCTTTGTATTTGTGTTGAAGAGTGCTATCAACAAATTGCACATTCCAGTAAAGTGTCTTCAAATCATTACTTTCTCGTATTATTTCTGGAGTTAACCAAGGCCTTCTATTGCACTTCGATTCCTTTGCTACGTATGTAACAACTGGACAGCTCAAATTCATGTTTTGAAGAAAAATTTCAAGAAATCTTTCAAATGCGGTATCTACATCACCCTGCACATAAACCGTGTCCCAATTTATCCCTTGCAAAAGGCTTTTGAATTTAGTCAAGCTTTCGTCAGACGTGTTTCTATAACTTTTTAGTGATTTATTTCCATTATCATTAGGTACATCATTGCTAGCCGTAATCGACATCTTCTGTGCAAAATGGTCAGCAATGTGATCCGAGAGCATGTTTACTTCACAGCACGTACTAGGCAGATTAGTGGTCATGTAGTCTATTGCTGTACTGGACACAACCCCGTTTTTATTTGTGAAAATTCTGGTAGGCTCAAACAAAGTATTCCTCAGACAATAGCTCTCCAGTATGTCATTCAAAATGTCACTCTCAATCGATGTGCTTAAATTGTCTATATTAAGGTCTCCACACAGAATTACATTTTCGAATTTACTAGTTACATAATCCAAGCATAGGGACAAATTAGAAAAAAAAGTTTCAGTATTACCCAATGGTAGTACAGTAGAACCTCGATTATCCGTGCTCCACGGGACCGGACGAGGCACGGAAAATTGAAAAGCACGGATAATTCGAACATTTATTTCTTATATGTATGTATGTATACATAATAAAAAGATAACAAAATAAAAAACAGAATTCTACATACGTACACTTTTACACTAAATAAGAAAAAATAAACTCTACATAGGTAAAGGTTAACTTGCATTTATGTACATAAAGCAGATGAAAAGCGAATGATTCCCAGGGATTCCTCTAGTACACTGCTGGCGATATCGATATTGCGTCATCATGCGTATGGCACGGATAATCGGGGTTCTACTGTACTTTAATTACATAGAGAAAAATATTGGTATGAAAGTGAATGGTGAGAATAACTGTAGTATTAATTTGAACTCCTTACTTCTGGTACGAACTTTATTTATTCCATTGAAACGCATCCTTGCGCAGTGCTCAACTTAAATCCGCCCTTAAATTGATGTTTAAAATGAGTTTAGAAATTATTTTCTTATTTTCAGGAAGGGAGTTCTGTCGATACCACCGGCCGAGCAAGCGATGACAGCATTGAATGAACGCAAGAGGTGCCTCCGGCAAATTTACAAATCTGAACAGTGCAAGTACAGGACGAAGTACCAAGCAGATCTCAAGGAGCACACCAGCAACCACCATTATATAGTTAAAGTGTATAAATGTGGTATTTGTAGCAGACGTTTCAAGACTAAAGAAATCCTCAAGCTACACGTGGAAAATACGCACGCTTATATTGCAGGGAAAATCAACAAAGTAAATTCGACAATTGATTATAGGAATATACATATGAAAGTAGAAGAGTCGACCTCGCAAGACCAAAAAAAAATGTTTAAGTGCTCGCTGTGTGTGTTTCGCGCGAAATACAAATGTCTTCTAAAAGCACATATAAAAACTAAACATTTGAAGAAATTTGATTATAAATGTGACTCTTGCGAATTTCGAACAAACATTAAAATTCATTTAGAAAGACATATAAAAACTAAACATCTGAAGGAATTTGATTACAAATGTGACGCTTGCGAATATGGTACAAACCGCAAAGTTTATTTAGAAAAACATATAAAAACTAACCATTTGAAGACCTTTGATTATAAATGTGACTCTTGTAAATATGGAACAAACGACAAATGTAATTTAGAAGTACATATGAAAAGTACACATTTGAAACAATTTGATTATAAGTGTGACTCTTGTGAATTTGGAACAAACCGAAAAATTGATTTAGAAAGACATATAAAAACTAACCATAACCATTTGAAGCAGTTTGATTATAAATGTGACTCTTGTGAATATGGAACAATCCGTCAAGAGTATTTAGAAAGACATATAAAAACTTACCATTTGAAGCAGTTTGATTATAAATGTGACTCTTGTGAATATGGAACAAACCGCAAAACTGATTTAGAAAGACATATAAAAATTAAACATCTGAAGGAAGTTGATTATAAATGTGACTCATGTCAATTCGGAACAAACCATAAAAGTAATTTAGAAAGACATATAAAAACTAAACATTTGAAACAATTTGATTATAAGTGTGACTCTTGTGAATTTAGAACAAACCACAAATCTGATTTAAAGAGACATATGAAAACTAAACATCTCAAGGAATTTGATTACAAATGTAACTCTTGTGAATATGGAACAAACCGAAAGTTTATTTAGAAGAACATATAAAAACTAACCATTTGAAGACCTTTGATTACAAATGCGACTCTTGTGAATATCGAACAAACATCAAACGTGATTTAATAAACAAGAAAATGGGTGTTCTTAAAACCACACGGCAGAAGTGAAAACTTCATCAAGGCGAGGTTAATAATACGAAATACAACGAGATTTCAGAGTGTGTTATCGTCGGGTGTACATTTCTACTTTGTATAGGCGTATTTTTATCGCTTCGAACGGTCGTTAAAGCGGCGAAAGGAATTTTTTAAAATTTCAGAACGTGCAGAAAAAGACTGTGCATCACGACATTCTCCCGTAAGGCCGACGTCGACGTTTAGACCAATACATTTATATACATATACGTACGCATATATACAAATAGACGATAACATGACTCTGATGCAAGTCTAATGGTTACGTGCCAGCCTCTCACCCAGGCGGCTCCGGATCACATCTGCACGCGGACATGAATTTTTCAGTAAATAAAAATGCAATATTTCGCGTATTTATTCTAAATTTCAATTCAATTGAAATTAAATACCTCTATATGATATATTTGAGATAATTTGATTATAAATGTGGGTCTTGCAAATTTGAAACAAACATCAAGAGTCATCTAGAAAGACTAACCATTAGAAAAAAATTTGATTAGAAATGTGATAAATGTGAATATAGAACAAACAACAAAAATTATTTAGTTACATAACGCATGGATGTTACCAAATCAGCGTCTTGCAGACATCTATCTCTGTTTGTTCTCCCGCCAGTATTGTGTCTAAATATTTAATTTACAAAATGGACATGATTTTATAAATGTATAATCATGTGTGTGTAAAACACAAGAATCTGATACTACACTTAAGTCAAACAGGTAGTGTTGGTAAAAAGTGAAGTGTTTGTTAAATGCATTGTGTATTAGATATATTAAGTTAAATATTAAAAGATATTATGGTTTCTTGTGCTCTACATAGCTGCAACAGCAGAGATGGCGTTGATAAGAAGAATTCGTATAGAATAACATTTCATAGGTTAGTGGGCCTGACATGTGTGGGATGACAGGTTATAATTTTGAGTAGTCCGGACCATGTGAGGCAGCCATATTGGTCCCACATTTAGCCCTGCCCCCCGTTTTGAGCGTACAGCAAAAATGCTTTACAGCGTCTCCATAGTATTTTTCCTCAATGGAATATATACTATCATGATAATGATAATATACAGAATATTAGTATCACAATAATTAAATAAACATATGTCTACATTAATTACATTGAAAAGATTGCTTTTAAAAACAATATAAGATATGATGATTTTGATTATTTAAGTTAGATTATGTACATGTAAATATGTTTAAGTATTTGTATATTCATCACTGTTAAAGTAAACTTGATGAAATTAATTAGGATGAATTGGAAATTTATGAACTTTCGCTTGTTATTATATGTTTGCCAGTTAACGTCATGTCAGGCAATTTTATTAGCGTAATCGCCTACGGATTTAATAGACAACATTTTTTTGATAAAGTTTGTGTTTTTCTGTTAAAATAAGTGAATGAGGTTAGAATGTTTATCGTCAAAGTCGAAATATTAAAATAATTATAAATTCTATAAAACTCAGCTCTTAATAAATTATTTGTTCTCGCCGTTGAAATATGAAATGCATTCTGAAAGCCAGGACATTCAAGCAATATATTTGTTTTTCAAATAGTAATGTTATCAAGCAATAAGTCGTAAATGAACACAAATATTAGAAATACCACGAGATCAAATATATTCATAAGGTTTGCCATGCAACCATATCGCCACAAATGTTGCAAAATGTTTTTCAAACATGTAAATCATTTTCAATAAAGATATATTTACAAATTTTATGTCAGTCAAATGTCAGTATCACAAGTTAACCTGATAATTTAATCAAATTATCTCAAAAGAATGATAGCTAAGACGGATATTTTACATTCCATGGCGCACCTTTATCAATATAATTTTTGATCTCGCGGTATCTTTTGCAAACGGTTTTAATAGAAAGTTTTGTCGGGTCCTAAGGCCAGGTATATGGACAGTATGCCTGGTTAACTCTAGTAAATTTTAACAGGAAATAAAGAGAGAATGTATTCAGTTTTTTAAAACACATTGCTGTGACCTCGACTTAGTAATTAAATTGGCGGAAATCACAAATTAATTTTAAGTTAAAATTAAATAAGTTTGTATTTAATATTTGTTTTAAGATAAAATAGGAATCGCCACAAGGGAGTGTTCATTATAGCAGCATTTTATAGAGTTATTCAATATCAGCGGGTCCGATAAAATATTACTTGACGGATCAAATTTTGCAGTCTCAAATTTTTGACGCCATTTTAAAATGTGGTGTATGTCGGTTGTGAGAGCGACTCGGCTATATATAAAGGTAATTCGTACTAACTATAGCAACATTTAATTTGATAATACAATTAAAATATACAAGAGTAAATTACTCATAATAATATTATTATGAGTATACCAAGTACAATATATATCACCTGTATTTGCCGATTTTTAATAAATAAACCAGATTCACACCCACATTAACAAATATGTCTAGGTCATTGATTATACATAAGAAGGTATTCCAAGTCCATAAGAAAAAGGTTGAGCCTAAATTCGTGAAAAAATTTTGAGACTGATAAAGTTCGTAAAATCAGTCGTATTTGTAAAGAAATATTAATGTTCCAATAAATAATATGCAACTATTGCTATTCTGTTCCAAAGGGCCGACAAACAAATCGATTGTGAGAAGTGAATAACTTCACTAAGTATTTGTAACAAATAATTATTTTAATGAGCATGATCAAGTCTTATAAAAGATGATATTTTTCATGAAAACAACTACATTACGCGTTGGACAATGTTGCATTTTATTACTAGTTTGTTCTAAGACGCAATTCTATAATATGAAATACCACATGTACACATGTAGGCGCCAAGGAAAATGTATATAATTTTTTTCCGGCTCCCATATTATATTTACCTAACATGTTTTTTAATTTGAAATTTTTATTTAGTTAAAGTAAATACATCTTGGCGTCAGCGTTACAATCTGCACTTGTTCTGAATAACAAGATTATTATTATTAAATCAATCCTCTAATTTTGTTAATAACGCTGGTAACAAGTTGTAGTTAAAACAACCCTAAACTGTTAACACTTATATATTGTTAACATAACTATATATTTTGATTTTATTGACTAAAAAAGCAGTATATCCAACAATTTTTTGTTAACCATACAGTTTTTGTATACTCGCGGCAAAAAGTTTTGTGGGGTCTTAACACCAGGTATATGGAAGGTATCACTGGTCAACTCTAGTAATCCGATAATATTTCCCACTAAATCTTAAACCATAAAGGGAGATTGTAATATTTTTGTTTAGGCTTGAGAGATATCCCAACAAACCAAATCATTAAGGGCCGTTAACGGTTCAATACTATGTTGCCAGAAATGCCAGTGCCGGTCCGACAGCGGCATTCGTTGGTGAGCCTGTATCTATAGGTCACTCTGGCCGTTAGCTGTTACGATGCTACAAAGCTTATTATGTCCCAATACCGATCCGTTGCCGGGCCTGTAGCTACAGGTCACTCTGGCTGTTAGCTGTTACGATGCTGCAAAGCTTATTATGTCCCAATACTGATCCGTTAACTTTCCAATGATTTTTTGATTGCGCACTCACAAAGCTTTGTTGAGACCTGCTGATGCTATACTGTTAATTGTAAATGTTTATAACTATGATTAAATATAGTATGAGTTAAACATTAAGCAAATATTTGTTATAAAATATTATGGCCACCAAATACTTTTTAAATAAGTGCAATTCACTTATATAATATATAATAATATACTTAACTGTCCTTGGATAGTTAAGTATATTATTATATAAGTGACACGCACGTATTTAAAAATTATATAGAGGCATTTGGTGGTCATATTTTACGTTAAAAAATATTTGCTTTATGTTTAACTCATACTATAATTAATCATAGTTATAAACATTTACAATTAACAGTATAGCATTAGCAGCTAACAACAAAGCTATGTGAGTACACAATCAAAAAATCATTGAAAGTGTGCATTGGCAAGTAATTGGCAGTAAATAATTACTGTAAGTTCAATGCAAACTAATAGTAGTTTATACAACGAGTCAATAATGACAGTTCTCAGCTCGAGGGAATAATAGTCATTATTGCGAGTTAGTATACACTACTTTATCGACGACTAACTGAAAATTACTAAAAAAAAATCAAAACAATTAAACGAAAATGTCAGATTACTATATCATTATGACGTTTGACGGTTAGACAGTTAGTAAAATGGCCGGACTTGTCTATCGTTACTACAACAACGTTAGGAACATTATGTTATTATTGGCGGAATGCAGGGAATAATGGTAACGTTATGGCCCATTATTCCCTCGTCGCAATTCATTATTCCCTCCGGGTATTGTGAGTGTTATTATTAGCCACTAGTGATTAATATAATACCTACTTTATTGTTTAGTCGTCGATAAAATGATTTATATAGATATATACAATTATGCCTGCAAAGAACTCTTTTATCTGCACGTTTAGTATATGTTTTAATCCATATTATAGATTTCGATGTAGCTAATTTGGTGGTGTAATATATACAGATCTAAAGGAGTTCTAGAGAATAGTATATCATTAATATAAAATAATGTTTTTACTGGAAAATGTTATTTAAAAGTGTAGAAGCTGATAAGGTTTATAAATAAAACACATAAACCAAAAATATCATATATAAAACTTTAATTTGTGTTTGTTTTTCTTTACCACTAATTATTAATTAACAATATATTTTCTTGGGTATTGTGGTAAAATTATATTAAAATAAAAGAAAGATTGTTAACGTTTCGATGTTTAATTTACATCTTTCTCAAAACATTGGTAGATATATATAAACTGCAAAATGTAAAATTGTCTAAACAAAAATTATCAAAATAAAAATAAAAAGGACTTACATTCAATGATCTAATAATATAGAACTACTAGATGGACTGTAGAGAGAGAGGAATTGACCTCTACATACAAAGGAGACAGATATACAAAACCGTTAGTTGTGGGCAAAACATGGCGATATCGCATTGTTTTGTATATAAACTTTCTCAATTTTGTTGATTTATACATATTTATTTGTCTTTTTGGTAATTTGGATTATGTATTTTATTAATAGATTTCTTCTAGTATTGATTTTATTTCATACACCACTGACTTTATTTTTATTTAAAGAAATACGAGTATAAAGACAACTGCGGATTCATGATGATTCAATCAACTATTTTTATTTATAAAATTGTGATTGTAATTAGACACATTTTAAGAATTTCATTTTTATTTGATATAGGTAATGTATATAAATTGAGAATCATCAAGAATATTGGCAAATGTTAACTTCAGCTTATAATTTAACAGTGTTGTTCTCATGGATTTAGTGTAATATATATTTGGTTAAAAGTGCTATTATCAGTAACAAAATTAGAAATAAATATTTTAAATTGTTGAATATTATATATACCAGCTTCGCAGTGCTTGGAGTCACATATTTAAGACACAATGGTAATGTCATGTGCAGCGTATGGTTGTACTAATAGGGCAGAAAAGGGAATGAACGTATCATTTCACAGGTTAACTATTCTTAATAAAATACATGATTTGTAGATTTGATATAAAAATTTTTAGTTTTCAATCTAATCAAGTACTATGCAAGCAGTGGATAATTTGTACTAAACGAAAGGATTTTAAGCCATCAAAATATTCAAGATTGTGTTCAGAGCATTTTGTTCCTGAAGATGTTGTTATAAGTTATGGAAGAAAATATTTGGCCCAAAATGCAATTCAAAGTATTTTCAATTTTTCTGCTCACTTGAGAAAAATTCCCTGTTATAGCAGATCTCAACGATTAAAAATTACTGATGCACCAAGCAAAGAACTGTTAAAGTAAGATTTCTATTTGTAGTTATTATTCTACCTAGATATTTTTAATGTTCTATTTACCTTACAGCTCAGAATCCCCAAATGTAACTAATGTTGAAGTATTTGAATTAGTCACAGAAAAAACATCTCACGAAATAATACAAGTTGTTATTCTAGCTTTATGTATTTTTAATATTTCTTTCTCCATTTGTCTTCGATCACATATTTACCATTTACGTATTTGTTAATCCATATTAATTATATATACATATATTTTAATAAAAAATTAAGCATTAATTGTCTTTTATTTTGAATATATCAGAAGTTGTAAGGAACACCTAAGAAAAGCTGTCAGTTTCTATATTTATTTTTTCAGAACGTAATATCACAGGTAATATTTTGAAAAATTCTAGTGGTCAATTCAAAATTTCCAACTGATATCTGTAGTGATTTTTAAAATATTTTTCTACTACTACTGTTTTAAATAAAAACTGAATGATCATCAAACATGCTAAAATAGGTATTATTAGAAGAACAAAATCATATAGTTATCTCATAGTCATTAAAAGTCATATTTATTTAATTTTCTTTCCTTAATGAAGAATGGCAACTAGCATAGATACCTTTAAAATGTTATTAAACAGAATATATTTAATACCATATTAATAATATATATTTAATTATTTATCTTTTTGATTATTAAAGTTGCAATACCTTTACTTTCCTCTTAATATAGCATATTTTTAACAAAATAATACTTTTAAACATTATAAGCCATTACAAGCTATAGCAACATATTTGAATTTTGCCCACATAAAACGGTCAATTTTGTTCATCCTTGTCAAGCTTTCGACGCTCATATATTTTCCTTCTTTCTCGTATGGTGTGGGTCACTTCCTAATCAGCAAGACTAGCGTACACTGCATCTAGTAGTATAATAGTATTAGATCATTGCTTACATTAAACGTATACAGCAATATCACAAATTAAAAGATCAAGATTAAAAACAGCCGGTTGTATTGTATGATGGTATAAATTAAAGATAAAAGAAATATAACTTCATTATAACAGATATCAAAAAATATTAAATTGACAGTATTTATCAAATGTCAAATACTGGCGTGCAAGGCTATACTATAAGTTTTTGTATTTCATTTTTAACTACAATCAGAAATATTAAATAGTTTCATAAGATTTTTTTAAAAAATTATATGATTGCATGATAGAAATTTGATAAGTTCGCAGTATCTCCACGATCATTAATGGACATTTTTTGTTTTCTAATATGGATCATTTCTAATACATCCCTAGCTTTATGATTATATTCTTTGTCAAGAATTTTCACATGTTTAAAATCGAATGATGGCCCGTCATAGTGGTATGTTTTTTCAAGGCGGTGCTATTTTTGCTAAATTTATGTCCGTTTATTCTGTTTTTTAGGTGTTGCATGGTTTGCCCTATGTAAATACCAGGACATTCTCCGCAAGGAATTTCATAAACAATATGCGTTTGTAAGTCTTTGAGTGTTTTTGACTTTAATTTAGACCAAAGATGTCTCAAAGTGTTAGTGGTTTTATTTGCTATTATTATATTGTAAGGTTTGAGAATATTTTGGAGGCTTTCAGAAAGGTGTTGTTCATAAGGAACAGCAATATAGGTTTTGTTATTGTCATTGTTGATTTCATTATGGTTATTATAGTTGTTATATAAAGCATGAATTTTTGCTTTTATGATATTATTAATTAGTTTACTAGGATAATTATTATTGTTTAATGTTTGTCTTATTTTAGTTAAAATTTCAGTTCTGTAAATTGCTGAAGTTAATGTAATTGCTCGATTTACAAGGTTACTCACTACAATCTTTTTATACGAAAATGGTGTGGCAGAATTAAAATTTATATATCTCCCTGACCAGGTTTCTTTGGTATACCATTTGGTTAAGATTTTATGTGTTTTGTAATCCCTTATTAAAGTAGTATCCAAAAAATTTATTGACAAGTTAGCTTCTTTTTCTACAGTGAATTGTATTTTTTTATGAAAGCTATTGAAATGTTGAAGAGTGTATTCAATATGTTGTTCTGGCATGGCTGTTAAGCAGTCATCTACATATCTCTTAAAAAATGGAAGTTTAAAATTGAGTTTGGGAATTATTGTTTCTTCCAAACTTTCCAATACTAGTTGGGCAATTGTTGCAGCAATAGGAGAACCTATTGCACAGCCAAATGTCTGTTTATAAAATTTTTCTTTGAATTGAAAGTATGTGGAATATAACGTTAATTCTACAGCTTTAACTAATTCTGATAAAGTAAGTGTAGTTTGTTTTTCTATTTGTTCCCATTTATTAGTGATAAGTTGTTTTACTAAGTCTATGGGTATGTTTGTGTATAAGGAAGTAACATCAAACGAAACTAATAGATGGTCATTTGGAAGTGAAATTGTGTCAATAAACAAATACTTACAAACGCATATTGTTTATGAAATTCCTTGCGGAGAATGTCCTGGTGTTTACATAGGGCAAACCATGCAACACCTAAAAAACAGAATAAACGGACATAAATTTAGCAAAAATAGCACCGCCTTGAAAAAACATACCACTATGACGGGCCATCATTCGATTTTAAACATGTGAAAATTCTTGACAAAGAATATAATCATAAAGCTAGGGATGTATTAGAAATGATCCATATTAGAAAACAAAAAATGTCCATTAATGATCGTGGAGATACTGCGAACTTATCAAATTTCTATCATGCAATCATATAATTTTTTAAAAAAATCTTATGAAACTATTTAATATTTATATTATACAGTGATGTGCAAATGTATGGAACCAAGTAAATATCTCTGAAGTTTCTAGAGATGTAGAAATTAAATTTGGTGGGTAGATATTACACTATATTTTGTATTTAGTTCGAATGTTTTTATCGCAATTCAACTTCCAGTTTAACCGGAAGTAATGTCAGCTTGAAATTTTTAAATAGAACACCCTGTATATTATTTTAGTTTTGAATAGAACACTTTATTGCGAGTACAAAAATAATGGGTTCGATATGTTATATTTCATGGCCAACCGTGATATTAACAAAAGAGTGATTTTTGTTACAATGCTAAGATCTAGTATTTTGCGAGTGTAAATCACAAATGTAACAATAACATTAAATACCAAAACTGAAATTGAGTACAACAGTACTTAAATTACTGAAAAGGGCGCTAAACATAGTAAAATAAAACATGACTACGACAAAGCGTTAGGATACCGTTAGTGTATTAAATGTTCAAACTGAGCACCATTTACCTCTTGACAGTAGGCCAGTCTATTTTTAAATGCCATTGTAACATTGGCCTTTGTTTCTGGTGGAATTCTTTGAATCTCTTGAGTTATTCTCTCAGCTAATTCTTGCAAATTATCTGGTCGATTAAAATAAACTTTGGACTTCAAAAAACCCCATAGATAATAGTCCAGTGGATTAAGGTCTGGTGATCGAGGAGGCCATTCTATAGCACCTCTTCTTCCAATCCACCTATTAGGAAATGTCCTGTGTAAACAATCTCGAACAATGCGAGCGTAATGAGGTGGTGCCCCATCTTGCTGAAACCAGATATTATTTGGCAGTTGTCCATTTTCCTCCAGCGCCGGAATTATTTGTGCATCCAAAAGTTCTAAATACATGTTCCCGTTCAAATTTCCTTCTAAAAAGAAAGGCCCAATAATTCTGTTATTGTAAATACCGGCCCAAACGTTCAGTTTTTGAGAGTGTTGCGTATGAGCTTCTTGTACCCAGTAAGGATTATTTTGGGACCAGTAACGGCAGTTGTGTCGATTAACTGTACCGTTCAAACAAAAAGTTGCTTCATCAGAAAACACTACATTTTGTACAAAATTATCGTCACGGTTACAAATATCCATAACTGATTCACAAAATTCTAGCCGTCTGTTGAAGTCATCGTCGGAAAGTTCTTGAACAAGGCGAATTTTGTACGGGTAATATCTTTCTCGTTTTAATATCCTCCCTACTGAACGACGGCTAATTTCGTGCATATTGGCCAGTTCAGTAGTAGACAAATTATGATTTTCCTCTAAAGATATAGCAATATTTTGAGCTACTTCTTCATTTGTAGCAGTATTTATACGTCCACTTTTTCTTAAATTTCCGACGGTGCCATTTGTATTGTACCTTTGCAAAGTCTTTGTAACTATCGAACGTGTTATTTGCCTATTCGGATGAATATTGTTAAAAAGGTCACAAACTTCTTGATGCGTTCTTCTTCTGTCGCCAAATCCAATCATCATTAGTATTTCAATTCTTTCTCTTTCGCTTAAATGAGCCATTTTTGCGTTAAAACTAAAATACTACTTATTTTGACAATAACTGTCACTGCTACAATTATTACATGGACTACCAGATATTATTACATTTTCATTCAAAAATAATTTTTTTTTTGTTAATATCACGGTTGGCCATGAAATAAAACATATCGAACCCATTATTTTTGTACTCGCAATAAAGTGTTCTATTCAAAACTAAAATAATATACAGGGTGTTCTATTTAAAAATTTCAAGCTGACATCACTTCCGGTTAAACTGGAAGTTGAATTGCGATAAAAACATTCGAACTAAATACAAAATATAGTGTAATATCTACCCACCAAATTTAATTTCTACATCTCTAGAAACTCCAGAGATATTTACTTGGTTCCATACATTTGCACATCACTGTATATATTATATATATATATATATATATATATATATATATATATTATACAATACAACCGGCTATTTTTAATCTTGATCTTTTAATTTGTGATATTGCTGTATACGTTTAATGTAAGTCCTTTTATTTTTATTTTGATAATTTTTGTTTAGACAATTTTACATTTTGCAGTTTATATATATCTACCAATGTTTTGAGAAAGATGTAAATTAAACATCGAAACGTTAACAATCTTTCTTTTATTTTAATATAATTTTACCACAATACCCAAGAAAATATATTGTTAATATATAAAACTTTATATACAATATGTCTCACTAAGTTGGAACCATATGGAAAACTTTTTTATCATTAATTTTAGGAAAAAAAGTTGTTCTTCATAAAAAATTCTGCATGTTCTAAAATCTAAAATACAATCATCAGATATTAAATTTTTTCAATTGTATACGAGGTATGTCAAAATATATTAATTTTACTCAAGAATATAGTACCTTTATAATTGACAATATCGAATAATGTTATTAAAAATGTTGATTAGAACTAAAAATTACGTTCAAATATGCAATTACATCCATTTATATGGAAAAATTAATTGTTTTTATTTTTTTCTACAATAACAATGCAAATGATTTGATGTTTGCTAGAAATGTTTGACAGTGAATGTCAAAACGCGTTAGAATTTTTATGACACATAAACATGGTAGCGTTATTAACTTGTGAATAGAAAATAGAAATTGTTTTGATTGCGGGAGAAAACTATAAAACAATTTCGCAATTTAAACACGTAATGAATGCATGTGCATTTATTTTGCAAACAAGAAAATACAAACAAATACTAAGTTGTGTAACTAATAAAATATGAATGATATAAATTTATTTTTCACTCATTCCATTAATGCTTCGACATATCCACCCTCTCGTTCAATACTGAACAGGAACCTCTATTTGAAATTTATATATTTTAATGTAAAGTTTAATTTTAAAATAAAATTTAAATAAATTATTTTTTGTACCAGTAGTAAAAAATCATAGCATTTTTACACATAACAAAGCGCCACGAAATGACATTTCACGACCTGGAACTAATAAGAGGTAAATAATGAGGCTATTATTGACCTAGGGAAATAGTGAAAACAAATAAAACGAATGCCGCAACCATGCAATCGCAGTAGTATGTATGTATGTCAAGTTGTCAACCGGCAAATTCATTGCAGTTTATTTTTATTTAGATTTATACCACAAATCATACTCTAAAACTTATAAATGCTCGACCTCTAAGGTAAAATAACTAATAGTATTTTAACAATAGCAAAATATGTATGACAGAAGTATAATTGGAAACAAATATCCTAACAGGTAACTATTATAGATGTAAAGATATTTTACTTTCTTTACATATAACTGTATTTTAAGGTTATGTAACAACATAATATGGAAACAATACACGTAACTATTACAGATGTAAAGAATTTTAATTTATTTATAAAAATTGATAGTGCAATTATGGCATGTCAAATTTATTGATGGTTCAATTCTGATTCAGAGCTGTAGGCACATTAATGACAGTATTGTTAATTGTGTTAATTCCATAAGTATTTACGATATCTTCAGTTGAAATAGAGCCTGATTGTACTGGTGATGTTGATGGAATTTGGTTCATATCGAAAATTCCTGTATTTATTTCAGGTGTGTGTGTAAGTAGATGTAGGTAGACCTTGTAACATATATGCTATTTTTTTTTTTATTTCTAGGGAATCTTCGATATAACTTTCAGCTACACTAGATTTCCAACCACCATGTACCATGTTGTTTTAACTGAAGAATATTACCACCATTGACAGCTAAAAGTGTAGCCTAGGTTCTACGGAAGGGCAATTTCTTCTGGCATCTGTCCTATTGTGTTATGTCCAATGTTTTATCTAGTACATTTACCATTACGTACACTAATAAAGAATTTTGCTATATCTGGAATTGGTCTAATTTTTAAATAGTTTTTAATTATTTTGATCCAAAGTGGCTCCATTATTACAATCTTTAGAGACGAACCATTTTTGCTATTGCAGATGTGAATAATAATTAAATCGGCTTTCATGATGACATCAGAAATTAATAAATTACACAGCTCATCACTTACAAGAGCAGTCTACAGGGTTATAAATTATCAATAATTTTGAAGTATTAATATATAAACATACTACCTTAGTTGCAATGTAACATGTATCGGGTGCCTCAGTAAGGAATTTTATAATTTCCTCTAGTAAATACTAATGACTTTTTGGGCTTATAATTTTCATTTTATCTTTTTAAAAAGGCAACTAATTTAGAATATTTTGATATGTTAATATTCTCTGTTAAGCCAAGTGTAGCTTTCAATATTGAATAATGGGTCCATAAAGTCGAGGCTTTTTAATGTTGTGTGTTTAATGGAAGTACGTTTTGAGAAGTTACTACTGTATTTTTGGAATTACACGATTTTTTAAATTCTGTATATGTTTTTATGTATAAGTGTTTAGATATATGCGGAAGCAAGTTCTCAACTGCCTGTTCTGCAATCTCGCGCATTGCAGGTGGTGTAATCTAAACTCTTCAGATATTATAAATGGAATGAAAAATAATCTAATAAATACCTACTTGACTTTTACTTTCAGCATTTATCTCAAAACTTATTTGTCAACATAAAAATATAGCCTACTTATTCTTACATGTATGAGTAAATTTATTCATAATTATTAAGGTTTCAAGATCCAATTAGACTACTGGTACAAAAAATAGTATACATACTACGGTTGAGAAGACTATTATTGCCCTTGTGGCTTAAATTCCTCGGCGCTGCGCGCCTCGGAATTTAATCTCGCCACTCGGGCAATAATAGTCATCTTCTCAACCTTGGTATGTAATATACTATTGTCAGCCAAACTCAGATTCTCTCAGGACGATTCGGATTACTAGAAATGATTAATGAAAAAGATTTCTAAACATTAATTAATTTTAATAAAAAGAAAAATGCCATTTTAAACTTTAAATAATACTTATATTCAAAATCAATGAATTTTGTATATTTTACAGACAAGAACATATACTATACAAACAACAAAAGAGACAAAACACATTAAAACACAATTTCAATACACTTTTACAAATATTAGATGAACACAAATATTTATGTATATTCTTTGTTATATTAAAACGTAAACAATAGCGCAAGAATTTACTACGCAGGCTACATACGATTTGTGTATGTTTATATACATATACGACAATTGCGAAACATATCAAGTTACATTATACTTTATATGTTGGAGACGATGTTTATTTAAGAACTCTATTTATTTAGTTCGTCTCTGTTTGAAATTCTTTGTTATTAAAAATACATTCATTTTACAATAATCATTTATCATTTGAAACAATACCTTATTTTTAAATCTTTTTTTTCAAGTTCTTTCTTCTTTCTTCGGGCGCTGTTTATTCCCAGCGAAATCTTCTTTCATATCTGGTCACGATCCAGACATGACGAATTTGCTTACTCTGCCATAAGGAGCACAATATTTTTATTACGACTGTATGTATTTAGTCTTAAAATTTTTGCCACTAAAGATACAGTGGCAAAAATCCATGGAACATACGTTCAAGATATTCCCTAACATTTATTGTACTGTGGCACGTGACACCGTCTTGTTGGAACCAAATACATTGACGTTCCTGTATGGGTATTTCGTCCATGAAGTCATTGACGTAAGTTTGTAAAAACTGTAAATAACGTTCGGCATTCATTGGTTGGTGAAAAAAGAAAGGTCCTATTAATCTGTTTTTATAAATGCCACACCATATGTTCGTCTTAAATGAATATTGGTCATGAGACTTTATTATAAAATTGGAATTTTCTTTAGACCGCCAGCATTGCATCATCGGAAAAAAAATATATGCGTCGTAAAAAAAGTGTCGTCTTCTAACTCTCCTTGTATGATTGAGCACAAATCAAAGCGCCTATCATAATCCCTATCTTTTAAAGTGTGAACGATTTTTGGTTATAATGGTCTGTATCTATTTAGTTTTAAAATTCTTGCCACTGTATCTTTACTTAAATTTTGTTGCATCAACGACTTCCCTTTGCGCAATGACGTTTTTGGATTTTCTACAATAGACAGCATCACCTCAAACTGCGTATTATCATCGGCAACCAGCTTTTGGCGTTTTCTATTATAGTTATTGTTAATACTTCCAGTACATATTAATATTTTTATTGGGATATCTATTATTAAAAATAATCGCTGCTTCTCTATGCGTTTTATAGTTTTCTGCCACAATCAAAACAATTTCTATTTTCTCTTCACAAGTTAATAACCCTACCATGCTTATGTGTCATATAATTTCTAACGCGTTTTGACATTGACTGTCAAACACTTCTACCAAACAACCAATCATTTGTATGTCAGTGCATCCTAGATAACATGTAACTACAGTTAAATTTGCATTCTTATCATAGACAAAAATAAAAAAAACGAATTTTTCCACGTAAATGGATGTAATTGCATATTTGAACGAAATTTTTAGTTCTAATCAACATTTTTAATAACATTATTCGATATTGTCAAATATGAAGGTACTTTACTCTTAAGTAAAATTAATATTTTTTGACATACCTCGTATACAACTAAAAAAAAAATTAATATCTGATAATTGTATTTTAGATTTTAGAACATGCAGAATTTTTTATGAAAAATAACTTTTTTCCTAAAATTAATAATAAAAAAGTTTTCCATATGGTTCCAACTTAGTGAGACATATTGTATAAAGATAACCAAAATATAAAATTCTCTTTGTAGTCTTGGTAGGTTAAACCGATATTTATTGGACAACTACCTTGTTTGTTCATTTAATAAGGTTTGTCATAGAGCTAAGTTCTTGGTTTTCACATGAAATAAACCTCTAGTGTAGTTTAATAGAAGCTGGATATGATTTAATTATTTACAGAAACTTGTAAGACTATATATATTGTTATAGTATAAAGGCATACGTTAACAATATTTTATCGAATGTTATGATAATTGCAAAATTTTGTTAAATAAATGAAAATTTATTATGATGTGATAAAAAGTGTATTGGGTTTCTAGTAATAGGTGATTATCTAATATAACAAGTATTCGAATTTAATACTAAACCACCTGTATATGGTAAGGTTGACCATGTTCATTTTTCTTAGAAGTTCACAATATTCTGGAAAGAAGAGAGTTGAATATTAGTTGTTAATTTGTAAAATGTATTATAAATTTGTAAAAACTTGCGTAATTGACGTTAATGAGGTGATAAAAATATTTAGAGTCTAATTTTGAAAGGTGTATAGATTTTAATGTTGACAAGTTCCCGGGAATAATTTGAAATACAGGAACTGTCATTATTTGACATTTGTTTGAGATATGGATTAAAAATGGGTATTAGTACATGAATATGCTGGGAAGGGTGTTTAAAATTATAAAAAGAATTTAGATTACCAGATAATGCAACTTAAAGAAGTATTTTTGGTATATTAGAGAATTTAAAAGCTGTATTGTTGGTTTCAATTACTGTTGTAAAACGTTGATTGGCTAATAGAAAATTAGATATGAATTGCTAGGGATATGGAAATAAATAAGAAGAGAATTTTTAAAATTCAAAAAGACGAGAGACGTGTTTTTCTATCAGAAGATAATTTCTGATATAAAACACGAATACAGTGAAATATAGAAGAGAAAACTGTGTCCAGAGTGAACTACGTTAACTACAAATAAATTAATATATAAAAAGTGATAGTACTTACAAATTTTGTACAAGATCCAGGTACATTTAATATAGGGTTGTTGTTACCGGGATCATCGGAGTTTTCAGGAGGCTGTTGAGTTACCAGAGTTTTAAAATTTCATTGAGGCTGCAATATTCTTCAAGATCCGGTAATTATAGGAGGTAGCTGATTCCAGAAGTACCGGTGTTTAAAAGAGGCAGAGTATCACAAGAGATCCAAAAATCCTTAAAGGTTGGTGAATTTCACAAGTTCCGGTTGTATATGAGAGTTTGCTGTGCACTAAGAGATTCGACATCCGAATATAAGGACAATTTATTCCAAAAGACGAGCACGATCATATATAGGATAATCGGTATTTGAACAAGATTGAAGTTTAACAGCATCAAGGAAGTGGTATCCGTCATCAAGCATCACCAGGGAGTGGATTAAAACACATCTGTAAGAAGAAAGCAATTAAGTATTACCAATTTAGTACATTATTTGTGTCAGTATTAAAGAAAGATTTATTTTTTATAAATATTGGAAAAGAATTGATTATTTACAATATAATTCAGTATATAAATTAATTGAACTAAAAGATATTACAACAGTTACATATGTTATAAACAACATAAGTTCTTAATTCTCTATTTTCCAGTAATGTGTCAAGTACGGGAATAATTGTCATTTGTATGAAAATTTAGGAAGTAATCTAGTAATTACATAATTTTGTACATATTAAATTAATATTATAATTTAATTTGAGTAAGTAATATAAAGTATTACCGAGTTTTGAATATCAAAACAAAATAGTATTAGAGCACTTACCTGAACCTGAACTAAGTGGTTGTTGATGGTCAACATACACCTCAAAGTAAAATTTCCTTAACGTCAACTTATCAAGTTTCGAATAATAAAATATTGTTAGCAATTATATGTCTAGTATTTTACCAGTACGAAGTTTGAATATAAACATAATATTCAGTAGAAGAGTGTCGTTTTATTTTATAATAAACAAAAATTGAAATCCAGAAAATATTTACGTAGATTCTAACCTGAAATAAATAAATGTCATGTGAATTATTATATTGAGAAACTGAATATTGATAATTTTCTTACCGAAAAGAGTTTTGTATATGTTGTTAGTGGTATTATCTGAGTTATAAAAAAATCTCTTTGTATAAAGCATTTCACAACTAACAAGAAAGCATTTGGATGAATTAAATACAAAGTTATGCAGTGCAGTAATAAGTTTATTCAGAATTTAAGAAAATATTTATGTAAGTAATAAAGTAAGTTTTGAAGGCTTATAAAAATACAAAAGTTAGGAATTGAAGTTAAAATTGATTATACATCAGTTAGATAAAGAAGAATTATAATTTAAATTGTTCTATCTTGAGCAAGTATTAAAACATAAAGCTAGTCGGGCATTAAAATAAAATACATTTAGTAAATTGAATATTATAAAAATAAGTGACGTGATTATTGGTAAATCACATACGAGGGTCACTCAATAATTCATTGTAATTATACATTTCATGTCGAAGGTATTATTACATTTTATAGCTGGTCCAACGTGTGGCATTTAACCGAAAATAAGTAAGTAAATGTTAATGTCGAGGGTTGAACTTACATCAATGTAATTATATCTAGCACAATATATATATATATATATATATATATATACATGTGCATATATATAATTAAATTTCTTGGACGATTTAGAGGTCAATACTAATTTCAAATTAATTTGAAATTAGTATTGACCTCTAAATCGTCCAAGAAATTTAATTATATATATGCACATGAATATGTGAATAAGGTCAAGAAAAATTTAGAATTATATATATATATATATATATATATATGTATTGAAAAATTGAAAATCTTCTTGGTAGTAGTGGCATAAAATGAATTAAAAGTAATAACAATATGACAACTGGTTGTCAATTAGAAAACAATGACAAATATAAAATGTAAATCAAAATGTATAAATGAAAATGTAATCAATAAGCATAGGACAGTCGAAATTATTTCTATAATCACATTAAAAGGCTTGGGGTCTACCACAAACTGTTCAGTCAATCCAAATATACAAATAACAACGACGCAACTATGAATAGAAAAATTAAGAGTAGAACTGTTGATAATACAACAATATAGAATGTAAAATAGTCAAGTATAAATGTAAATGAAAGCAAATAAGCATAGGACAATCGATAATTACTCATGTAATCCTATCAAAATGGCCTAGGTTCACCTAAACATGTACAATTTTGACTGAAATACATAAACAATTAACGATGCAACTATGTATGTGTTAAGATGTATTTGTAGCTACAGACATATATGTTTCTACCTAGTTTGGTTTCGTCAGTGCAGCATAACAAAGAAAGTGTATGTTAAAGCATTAATATGTGAATAAAAAATATAGTATTACCTTAAAATGTCAATCCAAAATGTCCAAGTGTAAAACAACTGTGAAAATACCTAATACTGTGTAATGCCTTATTTCAACCAGGCAGTTAATAAAATATATTACAATTCTTTGCCAATTATACAAATGTATTGAAAAATTGAAAATCTTCTTGGTAGTACATACATAGTTGCATCGTTAATTGTTTATGTATTTCAGTCAAAATTGTACATGTTTAGGTGAACCTAGGCCATTTTGATAGGATTACATGAGTAATTATATATCGATTGTCCTATGCTTATTTGCTTTCATTTACATTTATACTTGACTATTTTACATTCTATATTGTTATATTATCAACAGTTCTACTCTTAACTTTTCTTTACATAGTTGCGTCATTGTTATTTGTATATTTGGATTGACTGAACAGTTTGTGGTAGACCCCAAGCCTTTTAATGTGATTATAGAAATAATCTCGACTGTCCTATGCTTATTGATTACATTTTCATTTATACATTTTGATTTACATTTTATATTTGTCATTGTTTTCTAATTGACAACCAGTTGTCATATTGTTATTACTTTTAATTCATTTTATGCCACTACTACCAAGAAGATTTTCAATTTTTCAATACATTTGTATAATTGGCAAAGAATTGTAATATATTTTATTAACTGCCTGGTTGAAATAAGGCATTACACAGTATTAGGTATTTTCACAGTTGTTTTACACTTGGACATTTTGGATTGACATTTTAAGGTAATACTATATTTTTTATTCACATATTAATGCTTTAACATACACTTTCTTTGTTATGCTGCACTGACGAAACCAAACTAGGTAGAAACATATATGTCTGTAGCTACAAATACATCTTAACACATACATAGTTGCATCGTTAATTGTTTATGTATTTCAGTCAAAATTGTACATGTTTAGGTGAACCTAGGCCATTTTGATAGGATTACATGAGTAATTATCGATTGTCCTATGCTTATTTGCTTTCATTTACATTTATACTTGACTATTTTACATTCTATATTGTTATATTATCAACAGTTCTACTCTTAATTTTTCTTTACATAGTTGCGTCGTTGTTATTTGTATATTTGGATTGACTGAACAGTTTGTGGTAGACCCCAAGCCTTTTAATGTGATTATAGAAATAATCTCGACTGTCCTATGCTTATTGATTACATTTTCATTTATACATTTTGATTTACATTTTATATTTGTCATTGTTTTCTAATTGACAACCAGTTGTCATATTGTTATTACTTTTAATTCATTTTATGCCACTACTACCAAGAAGATTTTCAATTTTTCAATACATTTGTATAATTGGCAAAGAATTGTAATATATTATATATATATATATAGGGAAAAAATTGAAGGTTACTGTCCTGGACAGAATTATGGGTTGTAGATTAAATAAAACACATACTTTGATGCTACGTGACGTTTCGGTTGTAGGTCAAACGAAACAACGCCTTAAAGAACGTAACACGCTACATATAAGCGACATTAAAAGACACCCACAAAGATGTACACTGGCTGCCCACCTGAGCTCCACTAACCATGACATTACCTTCGATAACATTAAAATTTTCTTTCAGGAGAGTAACTTGTCAAAGAGACTTTTCTTAGAAACCGTAGCCATAAGAACCATAAGTCCCAATATTAACAACAGAAATGACTGTAGCAATTTTAGTACCATCTATTCCGCTCTAATACCACACATGACTGATAAAATCAAATTTAAATTAAAACAATAAGGCAATAAGACGGCCTTTTCTACAAAAGAATAAAGGGCATTTTTCACTGGGTCATAAATCCTGGATCCGCGCCTTGCTTAAAACTAAATAAAAATTATTTTATAAATGCTATTTTAAATCTCAAAACATCAGGGATAAAAAGAAACATATGTTCCGCAAACGATTTCTTATCTGCACATGCATCGTCTATATACACAGTATTTGTTGAGTCACAAACATAAAGATATACGATTTGATAGAACTGCACTGTGACCAGTAAAGTGTATTGTTTTATCTAAGTAAATGTTTTTTTAAATGTGCTGTTACGAAGTTTTTAAAATGTTATTATAAATTCAAAATTATGTACTCAAAGATATGACGATTCAATGTCAATGATAAATTCCAACTCACCGTGGATTTACAAATTAAATGACATAATCAACATATATGTGAGCACAGATGCTTTCTGTAAGTACTATATGACTAATTAGTTTTTTTTTGTAATGACTAATTGCTGTTTTGTGTTCTTCCAAAAAATTTTGATTAAAGGTCTGAAGAAGGTTCAATAATGAACCGAAACGTCACGTAGCATCAAAGTATGTGTTTTATTTAATCTACAACCCATAATTCTGTCCAGGACAGTAACCTTCAATTTTTTCCCAACATATTTATCCAGTATATGGAACGTACATCATTATCAATATATAGCGGCAGCCAAAACATGTAAAATGTACAAAAATTAAAAAAACTAATACAAACCTAATATGACTGGAAGAATATGTACAATTACTATCTTATTATCCCTGCATATATGTTCAATATTTGTAATGCTGAATCGTCTTTGATATTAATAGCATTTTCAGACATATATATATATTTTTTCGAAAAACAATCTCTTAGTGAGATTATTTTCTCTATCTAAGATTCTGGGGTTTGCAAAATCAAACACATGACTAATCTCAAAATGATGCCTTGATAAAGCTGTTTGTTCTCTTTTATTCTCATTCTTATCAAAACAATCCTGTTTATGATTTTGTACACGTCTGGACAGGTATTGTTTTGTTTGTCCCACATAAATTCCTTCACATTCTATGCAACTCATTTCATATACAACATTAGATCTATACAGGGTGATTTATGAGCTCACCGACAAACTTTGCCATATGAAAGCGCTTGTTATTTTAACAAAAAAACATTATTGGAACATATGTCCGATTTCAATTATTTAAGGAAATAAAAGACTGCAATTTTTTTTTAAATTTATTTCATAAACACTTACATATTTAAATAAATTGCTTAAATCTCAAAATCATGTGAATAGTTAATTATATTAAGTGTTCAAAATGTCCTCCTCCCGCTTCAATGCATGCTTCACAATGACGTACTAAAGAGTTTTTCACCCGAACAAAAAGGTATGGTTCATTTCTAATTTGTGTAGCAGCATTTTGTATTCTCTGTAACAACTGTGGTCGTGTATTAATCTCCTCTTGATAAACAATTTTCTTCAGGTGTCCCCAAAAAAAGAAATCCAAAGGATTTAAGTCGGGTGATCGCAGAGGTCATGCAATTGGACCATTATCACCAATCCGTCTGTTTCTAAAGTGCTGGTTTAACCACTCAACAACTACCCGTCCGCGATGTGGTGGAGCACCGTCCTGCTGGTACCACATAGTTGCAATAACAATATAGAATGTAAAATCAGTCATGTATAAATGTAAATGAAAGCAAATAAGCATAGGACAATCGATAATTACTCATGTAATCCTATCAAAATGGCCTAGGTTCACCTAAACATGTACAATTTTGACTGAAATACATAAACAATTAACGATGCAACTATGTATGTGTTAAGATGTATTTGTAGCTACAGACATATATGTTTCTACCTAGTTTGGTTTCGTCAGTGCAGCATAACAAAGAAGGTGTATGTTAAAGCATTAATATGTGTTGAATAAAAATTATATATATTACCTTAAAATGTCAATCCAAAATGTCCAAGTGTAAAACAACTGTGCACTTACTTAATACTGTGTAATGCCTTATTTCAACCAGGCAGTTAATAAAATATATTACAATTCTTTGCCAAATATACAAATATACATGGGTAATGGCGATTGTCCTATGCTTATTTGCTTTCATTTACATTTATACATGACTGATTTTACATTCTATATTGTTATAATATCAACAGTTCTACTCTTAATTTTTCATTACATAGTTGCGTCGTTGTTATTTGTATAATTGCATTGACTGAACAGTTTGTGGTAAATCCCAAGCCTTTTGATGTGACTATATAAGTAATCCCGACTGTCCTATTGCTTATTTGATTACATTTTCAATTATACATTGTGATTTGCATTTTATATTTGTCATTGTTTTCTAATTGACAACCAGTTGTCATATTGTTATTACTTTTACTTCATTGTATGCCACTACTACCAAGAATCTTTTGAATTTTTCAATACATTTGTATATTTGGCAAAGAATTGTAATATATTTTATATATATATATATACAAGAAAGAGGAAAATATTGGGTAAATTCCGCTGTAGAGCAACCGTAGACACGTGTTTCTGACTCATTGGTCGTCATCGGTACGGTGTAGCCAAGGAATAAGGTGGGATAACCTTGGAGATGTATGCTATACGGAAGACCATCAGGAGACAGACCACCATTTGTAGCTTCAGTTAGAAGATCCCCAGTTTTGAGGACAACAACTAACGTCGTAAACTGTTTACGAATAACAAGAAGCAGAAGCAGACAGTTATCGCAGACCTGAAGATGGCAAGTGTGATTTTGCCGAAACGTCGTCAAGAAACCAGCATCGGTCTTTCCAAAGACCAAGCAGTGGAAACGCGGAAGAAAACCCGGAATCCAGTGACAACATATATATATATACTGTATATCTTTTCCACCCACCCCTTGTAGTGTAGCACACTGAAAAAAGAAATACAATAATAAACACTATTTCTATACGTGATGTAATATATACTTGAGTAGCCAGTTCTTCTGGATTATGCATCCTTTCATCAAGTTCTTGAAGCTCTTCTTTAGTATTTGCTGGTGCACTGTTGCTAACACACATCAATACATTTTCAGCAGTGGCAATAGCTTGTTGTAAACTTATTAAATATTGTACATTTCCCTGGATTTGCTTTTCCAATGTCAGTAATGTAGTCATTAATCCTGCAATAAAGACATTACACGTTATTTCAGATATTGTTAATTTTAATGTACAGCGCTGAACAATAACAAAAACCATTAACTTGTAAAATATCCTATAAATTCAATTTACTATATAATATGGTGGTATAAAATTAAATACAAATATTATCAAGGAAATTACTCTCAAAACACAATGAATATGCTCCGCTTTCTATACACTGCACTAAATTTTATATTTACCTTCATTTCCTACACAACGTGAACATTCATGGGGTGGGGCAGATATCGATGATAAGGCATTTGCTGGGGAGGATGATGGAGTTGATACTATAGTTGTTAGCACCTTGTTTTCATTAACTTTAGGCAATATTTTGTTTGTGGCTGGTAACATTTCATTGGTTGGATTTTTTTTAATAACATTTAACTTTGGAATTACTAGTATATGTTCATAATCTGATTCAAATTTAGATACATACTCGTCATCTGCTTTTTTGGGACGCTTTTTTTTCTATTGTTTTGGGAAGGTTCATCTTCTTCACTTTGTGTAACTTCTGCACAGTCTTCTAGGAATTTTAACTTTTGGACAGCTCTTGAACAGTAATCTGTAAAAATATACTAAATTATAATACTACAATGTAAAGAGGCTTATAATTTACAAGTGCTGTAAATAATCCTCACATGTCTTTGCACAAATGTCTGCTTCCAAATCACAGTGATTCAGTACAGCCTTGCTCCTTTGACCCTCTTCGGTAGTTACTTCATTTTCTCCTTCACATTTTTATGATTTTGAATACAACTGTGAAGTGGTATTTTCTGAATTAAATGCATCATCATCACTATTAATTAAATTTAAGTGATAATCAAACTGGAAAGACTGTGTATTATCATCAACCAATCTTTCAGACCATCCAGTGTTTTGCTGTTTAACACTTGAACAAGAAACTTCATGAGTTGAATTTTTTTAAATCATTAACTGAAATTGGATTAACACTATATAGCAACAGTTGATTCAAGATTTGACATACTTAATGCATTTGCAACCTGCTTTTTAATTAGTCTATACTGATAACTTTTACTATGTTTTTTAAAGGAAAACATTTTATATATGTCCTAAGCAAATACACGAAGTATCAAAAACACCAAAAATAACACAACACATTAAATATACATAATCTCCGTACAAGTAGAATGTATTGTGGTTATTACAGTTCTGTGCAATAAATTGGCGTACACTTAATATACGCTTATGTAAATATGACTTTTGTTTGAATACCTGTCATGTATGACAAATTGACTTGACGCTATAATTCTATTTGTCAACTTAACTTAAGCCATTTTCACAATGGCAAAATAATGTCAAAATTAGCAATAAGACGTGTACGCCAATTTATTGCACAAAACTGTACATTCACGTTCATACAAACAAATACTAGTGCCCTTACTCGTACAGACTCCTACCGAGTAGTTATAAATTGCAAATAAATACAAATCACTGATAATAGGAATACGTCCATAATTACTTACAGACTTACCTGTCAGTTATATTCATATTAATTGTATAATCAATCTAATATGTTAATAGCCTTGTTTATTAATACTATAGTTATACAACTGAAGGTTAGTTCGGGTAGGTAGCCAACAGAGGGGTTGGGCAGTAGGATGTGCCCATTCATAAATTTCTCCCGCTAAATTTGTTATAGTAAAAGCAGTCTTGTCGTAGTAGTAAAGAGAAGCCAATGGGAGCTTAAAGGAAGTGACGCAATTATCCAATTACACCAATCGTATTTGTTACAATTTTGTAGGCGTTTTGCTTTAGATTTAAATATCCTAAAATATTTTGAATTAAGGGATATGATAAGTCTACTGACACTAATTTTTCAAATTCCAAAAATAAGTGATGATGTGATTGTGGATGTTAAATGTTATTCTAAAACACATATTGCAAGACGATATAAGGAAGAAATGTCATTTTTCCTATATATTTTATCTTATAATTGACAATGGATATTGCAGAACAAGCTGGAAAAGGTTCAAAGTACTAACCTTTAATAAAATCTTTGCTTGGTTATGAATTAGTTTGTTTGTATAACTTGTTGGGTATGTACTATCCTCAACAATAATTGATGATTATTCATTCAGACTTGTATCATGGCAGTTGTTGTTACGATTCAGGCCTAGATAAAATAAAAATAACTAGAACCATAATAAAATAAGTAATGTCAAAGCCGAGTACATTTAAGTGTGTATCTAATTAATTTTTATGAAGTGATATACCTTACTTCAACCAGTATGAAGGCTAAAATTCTACATATATAACGCAATAAAATCCATGAAGATTTCAAACAATTGCAATTAAACGTGGGTGAAAGAAAAATTAAATAGTAGAAATATAAGTAAGCTAGTTTAATAATGACATGTAATGTCGAAACTGCAGTCACATAGTGATTAAAATAAAGTGAAGTTATTCAAATTTAATTGAGTGTTTTATTTTACTTATATCCAGTATCATGAATCTTCACAAAGTAACAGCCGAAAGTGTTATATATTTTAAACTAGTTTTGTTTGATAACCCCAACGTAACTTCAATTATTAGGAATTACTATTATTGAAAGCAATTTTTAAAATCGCAGGTAAATATATACAAATTGAAGAAACGTCCATATACAGACCACGTGTAGGCAGTACTTACTATATTGATAATTACCAAGAATGTACATGTATAATGAAAGTTGCTGCGACTTCCCTGATGAGATGAAGTATTGTGGGTGTAAAAGCAGGATTAATTATAACACTTCTACAGTAAGAAGGATAGTGTTTCTATTATAATAATAAATTTATTATATCAATAATAAGATATACATACAGTTTACACAATAGCACATCAAGCAAAAATGTAATGATAACGTCAACACAGGGCTAATTTATGTCATTGACATTGTAGAATGCTTCTTGAAGGAGAATGTCCTTTATTTTCTCTTTAGATACGAAAGTAGAAAGATGTCTACACATAACTTTGATTTTGTTAAATAATTACCAGTGACGTGTTGTACTGAAGTGGCTTTTGTCCTATGTAATGCGGGATGTGCAGCAAATGGTTATGAGGGGTGGAGACTTCTGTAATCTCACCCCTAGTCATGAGGTGTGACAGCTTTTTCAATGCCCTCCTTAGTTGTTGCAGAATATGTGTCTAGGCTAATGGACTTATCATAAGTTCTCTGAAGAGAGGTTTGCAGCGAATAGTTTGTGAAACACAGACAATTGCTCGAACAGCCTTCTTCTGCAGGATGAACACCGTTTCTACATAGGCCTACTTACCCCAAATTGGTTAAACATTGTTGATATGTGATTTGATAGTCCATAGTATGTCGTTATTCCAGTAGACTATCAGTTATAAATCTGAAACGTCTAATTGCATAAGTAGCAGAAGATAAGTGTTTGACTAATTCAACTATCTGCGGCTTCCATATTAATCTTGTGTCTAGTCTAATATCAAGGAATTTTCAATTCGTAGAATATATGTTTACTAGTAAAATAAATTGTCTCACATTTATCCTGGTTAAGTAATAAATGATTGGCTGTGAACCATTTAAATTTCTAAATTCTGAAGATACCAAAACCTTAAAATAATGTGGTGTTTATAATGCATTTTCTTTGTAAAACGTACTACATTACTGGTTTGAAAGCCTCACATAAACCAGTCAAGTTGATGAAACCATGCAAAGCTTAACAAATGTTGTGGTTCGGATAGCTTTTAATTACTTTTTCTTCTTTTACATAATATATCTAGTTATACCGAATTTATAGAAGACTGTTTTAGACATACCTGTTGAACACATAGAAACAAATTAGAATAACCCAAACTCTGAACCCGAAACAGACTGACATTTCATGTAGGTGAGTATGTATTTAATAAAAATGCTGACTTTTTAATACCGTTTTCTTGTTTAGATTTATTTCTTTAACAAACATGAATACGTTTTTTAAAAAGCCTTTTGTATGTCTTTTTTTTATTATGTTATAAAAGGATAATTGTGAGTATAATAAGGGAAAAAAATAGTAATACTACGATTCTTCAATAAAACATTTACTTAAATCTACTTTATCACAGTTAAGCTATATAGGTTATGTTGATATGTAATTCAAGGGCAAACGATGTGAAAAGAAAATCAAACAAAATATACTCTTATGTAAAATTTAATAGAAAATATCAAAATATATTTACATTTTTTATAAACTTCCGGATTAAATTGTGGGAGTGGCGTTGAGAATATTTCATTGGCTGAGCACTTTCATTCATTCGTATTAATCCATTTGAAAGATATCAGAGGACGACACTTTACTACATAAGAAATATTTACAGTTTTCTCTAGGTTGTATAACTATAGTATTTATAAACAAGGTTAATAGGTTCGTTTTTGTTTCGCTAAGAACAATCCTAGAACAGTTCACGATATGCGCAGAATTATGTTAAGTGTTCGGGTTTCCGACACTGTTCTGGAACCAAAAATGTCGTGTTTTGGTTTGTGATTGGCAGTTCTGAAACCGTTCTAGAACTGTAGAACTAATTCGGGCCATTTCGGACTAAAGACATCGAATCGTTACAGAATCGTTCGGAACCGTTCCGAACGGTGTACTATGACGCATCAGTTCTGCGCAGCAATAGAACTGTGTAAGAACCGTTCGTAATATTAAACACAAACAAACCTAATATAACACTATTATACGTAAACATACTTTCGTGACTGCAACGCAATTACGTTCTAACTTTACATCCTTTACATGTGCTACAGGCGAGCGGGTAATGTTTAAATTTTTTATCTACATGTCTTTAAAAACTATCTATTTCTGCCTAGTAAACATTTTATTACGTATTAGAATATTAAGAAGTATAGTATACATACTGCTATGGTTTTTTATATATCATGGATAAGTAAAATTAAATAAATTGATTTACTTCAAATTTATTTTTCTGTGGGGCAAATGTTTTGGTACACACTGTATTTTGGTTTCTGTTTAAGAATTTGGGAGGTATAGTAGTCTTTTGGTAATCTGTGTATACTAATATTTATTTTGTTGTTATTTGAATTTAAAAGAAAAGATGCCAGAAAGATTATTTACGCTCAACTTGATATTATAATATAGTATAGATATGCGGAATCAAGTTTGTGAATTAGTTTTATTGCTGTTATACAAGTTAAGTATTTACTTTTAGGAAAGAGAATGCATTCTTTATTATAATAAGAGAAAATTTTAATATTGTAAAAGTAGGCTCATATCCTTCATTTTGTTTTCCTGCACGTGTTTGAAAATATTTTATATTTTTTGAGAAGCTATTAAATTAGATAATTTTCTTTACTGTATCAGTTTGCTATAATTTGATGTATTTTAATTATAGGTATTTAATTTATTTATTTTAAGTAATTATTATTTTGTATGGACTTTGTGAATAATTTTCAGTATTTAATTAGGTACATTTTGTCGCGTTTGTCAGTACAAGTTTTTTTTATCCTATCTGGTCAATTAGTGGGTAGGGTTTTTTCTTGAGTATTTGTTAACTAAAGTTTTTTTTTTTTTGTAATAAATAAATTATATCTGATCTGTTTTTCACTTTTATTAAAGATTTTAGAAAAGATAATTAATTATTTATTTCATTTTTTTTGTCTTCAAGTAATTTGTTGTTTTTTTATACTGTTTCCTAAGATCACGATTCCTGACGTGAACATTGTACAGTTTCGCCGAGGGAACCTGAGAGAGAGAGAATTTTGTTTTCTGAGCTATATCGCGGCAACCCTATAACAATTGTACTAATATCATAGCACAATTATTTTGGCGGCAATCAACGTGTGGCAGAAAAGCAATATTTTGGCGGCAACCAAAGTGTGGCAGAAAAGCAATTATTTTGGCTGAAACAACGTGGTTTGAAAATGGAAGGAAGCAGAAATTTACAAGGCGCTCAACAAAATTTGGATGTGTTAAACAAAATGGAGGGAGAAAAGAAAATGGAATGGAGGCAACCAGCAGGGTATGAGAGTGATGAGTCGCAGGAGCAGAGCCAGGGTATGGAGTCTATCTTAAAGAAAAAAGAAGAAGGAGAAAATAAAATGTTGATGGAAATGGGAGAAAGAATGGACAAGATGGAAGAAAGGATGCAAAGAAATTTTGAGGTATTTATGGCAAAGTTTGGACAGGTGGATGGACAAATAAAGAAAATAGAAGAAAATAAACAAGATATTGAAGACTTAAAAATTAAAGTTGATGTAATGAAAGAAGAAATGTTAAAAAGAATGAATATTATTGAAGATAAATGCATAAAAGTGCTACAGAGAAATGTATTAAATGAAAAAGAAATGGAAAAGGTGGAAGAGAAGATAACAGCAATAAAAAATGAACAAATTCGTGGAAATGGTGAAATAACAAAATATATTCCGATGCCAGTATCAGATGATGCTTTGCCTAAGTTTTATGGATCAACATCAATAAATCCGATGGGTTTTCTGAAGAATTTGAAGGCATGTTTGGAGAATGTTCCAGGAGATGGTAGAAAGCTGCAGATGGTGAGAAATTGTTTGAAGGACGATGCTCTTATCTGGTGGGACATGATTTCTGACGAGGTGATGACGTTCGAGGATTTTGAAAAGAGATTCACACAGCAGTATTGGGGACAGATGGCACAAATGAGGGTGAGAAAAGATTTATTATTTGGTAATTTTAAGAAAGGAGGTTCAGATAATCGTGAGACATATATAATACAAAAATATTCAATTTTAAAATATTTAACTCCTGCTATGCTAGAAATTGATTTGGTTACACAATTAGCATGTCATATTGATTTTGAAGTAGGTCAGGCAGTGGCCATACAAAATATAAAGACCATTAGTCAATTTTTAGAATTATTGAGGAGATTAGATGATGCTGAGTATGGAAATAGATTTCAAAGTTTTAATATGTTAAAATATGATAGAAATGGTATAAGATATAGAGAGCAAAGAAATTTTAATGATAGAGAAAGAAATTCACACAATTATAACATGACAAATAGATTTGTGAGACCACAGGTAGAAAATAAAAATGTAAATTGGAATAGAGAGAATGAGCATGTCAATTAAGAGAGGAAAATAGAAATCGTAGTTATATACAGAATGAAAGAGTAAATAAAAATTTTTCGTATAATGGTACTGAACAAAAAAATAGTAGAGAAAATGTAGAGAGAGAGGAAAAGGCAAAGTGTCAGGATTTTTAGATAGGCCAACCAAAGAGATAATTAGTATGAATGCAATGAGAGAGAATGATTCAAATCAAGTAGATAATAAGATGTTGCCACATATACAAGTTACTATGGGAGGAGTGAAAGTAAATTGTTTAGTTGATACGGGGAGTGAAATTTCAATCTTGGATGATCAAATAATAAAAAAATTAGAAAGTATGAATGCAGGTAAATATATACCTACAAGAAAAATTACAATTGTGTCTGCGACGAAAAAGATAATAGCAATGGTAAATAAAATTTATGTAGTTGAATTTATGGTAAAAGATAATAAGTTTTTGGGAGAATTTATGTCAGTAAAAGGTTTACAAAGAGATGGTATTATTGGAATGGACCTGTTAGAGAAAATAAAGGCAGTAATAGACATTGAGAGAAAATGTATGGTGGTGGAGAATCAAGTAGTTTCTTGGTTTCAGCAGGATGAAGTAGATGAAGAAAATGAAAAGGTTATAAATAATATGGAAATGGTATATGAAGTAAAAGAAGTTATAAATAGTATAAATGGTGAAAGTTATGAAGAGGTTGAAGAGGTTAAAGAAATAGAGTCCAATAATATGTGTATCGAGGTGCCTGAAGATGTAGATTTACTTGAAATTAATGTTGAAGAAAAATATAAAGAAAATGTCAAAGATATGATAAAGAAGAATATTTCCTTGGTAGATAAATTTCCCTGTATTGCTAAAAATTATGTACATTCATTAGAAGTAGATGAGTCGAGACCATTTAAAATTAAAAATTATCCAATTCCCAAAAATATGCAAGAGAAGGTGAGAGAAGAAGTAAGAAAGATGTTGCGAGATGGTGTTATTGAGAGAGGTGTCACGAGGTATGTCAATCCGCTGGTGGTGGTTCAAAAGAAGTGTGGAGATATTCGCTTATCTTTGGATGTGAGAAGGTTGAATGATCGTACCAAGATGCAATTTGAGACTCCTATAACTGTGGAAACGTTATTATCTAAGTGCAACGACGCTATGATTTATACTAAGTTGGATCTAAAAAGTTCTTTTTGGTTGGTGCCTTTAGAAAGAAAGAGTAGAAAATATTGTGGTTTTATGGTAGATGGAGCTGTATACCAATTTAAAGTGGTACCATATGGACTAAGTAGCTCGTCTGCTGCTTTAATTAGAGCAATGCAACAAATTTTAGAACCTTATGAATCGTTTGTATCCCATTATATAGATGATATTTTAATATTTAGCAAGACAATTGAAGAACACATGGAACATTTAAGGAAGGTTATAGAGGTATTAGCAAATAATGGTTTAAAAATTAATATTAAGAAATGTGAGTTTTTTAAAAAGGAAATTAAATTCCTTGGATATAATTTAAGTTTAAAATATGTCAGTGTGGATGATTCTAGGCTGGAGGTTATAAAAAAATTATCCTAGACCTAAGAATGTGAAAATGTTGAGAGGTTTTCTTGGTATTGTGGGCTATTATAAAAGATTTGTTCCGTATTTGGCAAAATTATGTGCACCATTGTATGAATTATTAAGAAAGAATGAAAAATTTATTTGGTCTAAAGAAAGAATAGATGCTTTTGAAAAGGTTAAGAATGAATTTTAGAATAGTTTGTTATTAGTACTGCCTGATTTTTCTAAAGAATTTTTATTAAGAGTTGATGCTAGTGATTCTGCTATAAGTGGAGTTTTAATTCAGTTAGATGATGAGGGAAATGAAGAGCCTATTTGTTTCATTTCAAGGCTATTAAAAAATATGAATTAAGATATACTGTGGGAGAAAAAGAGTTGCTTGCTGTAGTGCATGCTGTAAATAAATTACGTTTTTATTTGTTGGCTAAAAAAATTTATTGTAGAATGAGATCATGCGGCGTTGACGTCACTTTTGTCAACTAGATTTTCAAATAATCGAATATATAGATGGTCATTGTTGTTATCAGAATATTCATTTCAAATTAGACATATCAGAGGTGTTCTAAATGTTACCGCTGATGCTTTAACAAGAATGTACAATATAAAAAGTAACTTCAATCATGTAGAGTTAAATGCTTATAATAGATATGCAGCTGAGGGAATGTTTGACTATGTTGAGATCCATCAGGTCCAGCAGGATGAATGTTTTGATCATATTAAAGAGGAATTGCGAAATGTGGGGAATTATAAAGATTATATTTTTCATGATGGGCTTATTAAAAAACAGATTCGTGATCAGTATAATGTGGTTGTAAATGAAATGTATGCTCGTCAAGCAATGTCTATTATTCATAATGAACTGGGACATATTGGGACTAGGAAAGTTTGGTTAACTTTTAGAGAAGCTTTTTATGCTGTTAAGGATAGAAGTATTGCGAAAAGGGTGGTAAGGAATGCATAAAAATCGCACATTGCAACATGATATAAAAAGTATAATAGTGAATAATAAATTGGATTTAGTAGCGATTGATTTCTTAGGAAATTTAATACCAGGAGATTATGGGTATAGAAATATATTTGTTATGGTGGATATTTTTACTAAATTTGTTAGGCTGTTTCCCACTACAAAATACAATTCTGAGATTGCACTTTTATGTATTAATAACTTCGTACAAAATCAAGGAAAAATGAGACGCATTTTAGCAGATAATGCTAGTTATTTTACTAATGATAAATTTATAAATGCTTTGAATGAACAAAATATTAATGTATGTTTTTCTTCGATACGCCATCCATGTGCCAATCCATGTGAGCGGTATATTCAAGAGGTAATCAAATTTTTGAGGATGAAAACCCATGAACACCATGTAGGCTGGGTCCAGTATGTCCAACAGATAGAAGATTCCATGAACAATTCGCCCAATACCCTTACTGAAGAGTGTCCAGCGACTTTGATGAATGGAATGACTCCTAGTCGGCCCTGGGATTTGCATGGAGAAGTTGTTCATAATCTAGAAGAGAGAAATAATTTTGTTCGAGGAAGACTACAAAGGCAAGGGGAGATGTATGTGCGCCGAGAAAATGAAAAAATCAAAGAAAAAACTAGGTTTAATATTGGTGATACAGTTATTGTTAGATGATACAGGGTTGCCAGAAGAAATCAACAAAAGTGTGCTAAATTGGATCTTCCTTATTGTGGTCCGTATATTATAACAAGAATATTTAATAATGTCACATATGAGCTCTATTCAATGGATGGACGCATTAAGAAGGGACGATATCACATTAGTATGCTTCATCCATACTTGAACAATCCTTAAGAAGATTGTGAGGTACTATACAATTATATTCTGTGTGCGAAGAAGGGTTTTAATTTTTACATTATATTGTATTTGGAGAAAACATTAGAGATAGTAAGATGTTGTGTGCGGAAAATAAAAATTTCTGAAATCTTTGCTTTGCACAGATTTAATAAATTGTTATTTTGGAGATATGCTATGGTTTTTTATATATCATGGATAAGTAAAATCAAATAAATTGATTTACTTCAAATTTATTTTTCTGTGGGGCAAATGTTTTGGTACACACTGTATTTTGGTTTCTGTTTAAGAATTTGGGAGGTATAGTAGTCTTTTGGTAATCTGTGTATATTAATATTTATTTTGTTGTTATTTGAATTTAAAAGAAAAGATGCCAGAAAGATTATTTACGCTCAACTTGATATTATAATATAGTATAGATATGCGGAATTTTATTTAGACGTGGTAGGGATGCGTGACTTTCACTTGTCCTGTGTTATATATTGAAGGACATTAAATTTTGGTCTCCCATCAAGTGTAGTTGAATTTGAGATATATGATGTTTGAATAAAATTTGTTATAAGTTTCATTTTTATTTTAAGGAGCCAAGATTTAATCAAGTTTGTGAATTAGTTTTATTGCTGTTATACAAGTTAAGTATTTACTTTTAAGAAAGAGAATGCATTCTTTATTATAATAAGAGAAAATTTTAATATTGTAAAAGTAGGCTCATATCCTTCATTTTGTTTTCCTGCACGTGTTTGAAAATATTTTATATTTTTTGAGAAGCTATTAAATTAGATAATTTTCTTTACTGTATCAGTTTGCTATAATTTGATGTATTTTAATTATAGGTATTTAATTTATTTATTTTAAGTAATTATTATTTTGTATGGACTTTGTGAATAATTTTCAGTATTTAATTAGGTACATTTTGTCGCGTTTGTCAGTACAAGTTTTTTTTATCCTATCTGGTCAATTAGTGGGTAGGGTTTTTTCTTGAGTATTTGTTAACTAAAGTTTTTTTTTTTTTTGTAATAAATAAATTATATCTGATCTGTTTTTCACTTTTATTAAAGATTTTAGAAAAGATAATTAATTATTTATTTCATTTTTTTTGTCTTCAAGTAATTTGTTGTTTTTTTATACTGTTTCCTAAGATCACGATTCCTGACGTGAACATTGTACAGTTTCGCCGAGGGAACCTGAGAGAGAGAATTTTGTTTTCTGAGCTATATCGCGGCAACCCTATAACAATTGTACTAATATCATAGCAATACGTAGAAACATGCAGTAATGTCTTATAATAGGTTTGTTCGAACCTGCAGTTCTGAACGGTTCTAGAACTAGTGCGCATGTCATTTAAGAAAAAGACTGTTCGGACCATGCAGTTCTGGAACTGCAAATTCTGAGAACTGATAGTTCGGTGTTCGGTCTTTCAGAACTAGTAATTCAAGAACCGTTCGGAACGGTTCTAACAGTTCTCGATGATGGGCTAGTATTTGAAATTCTGAAAAATCCGGAGCATGCGTAATTGTCATTCGTATCAGCTTTCGCATTTTTCTGGTTATATTTATCGTATTTATGTTGAACTTTAGAGTTTGGAGTTGTTTGTTACAATTTTTTTTTTGTTGTATTTTATCCTTTAATGGATTATTTTAGTTGTCGTGGAATACGTAATTTATTTTGGATTAAATTTATGTCATCTTCCTACTACTACTGCCATCTGGGGTAGATTTTCTTAAGATTCCTATTGCACGCGTTCCGCCTTATCGCAGGTGTGTGTAGCGTATACATGCATTGACGGGTAGATGGCGTACGATGTATTATTTAATAGATTTGGTATTGTTAATTATTGCTAATTTAGTTTTAGAGCTTCCTTTGGGCTTAGAGTTATGTAACAAATTAATTATAATTATTTTCCATTTTTCTATTGTCGTTTGAATCTGCGTTTATGTCGTATATTTAAAATATCAGGTTGGTTCGCTCGGTCTTTAGCGTGTATGTTCGTGTTCCGTGTGAGGTTGGTTCTTGACATGTTGGATCTTTCTCTTTGAGCTTGAACGGTCGTCGAGGAAGGGTTAAATACCACAAGAGCAGAAGCATTTTCCTTAGCTTTACTTGAGAATGTTGGAGAGTTTGGAGTTTTATCGTCTGTAATCGCTTACAAAAGCGGATGTTAAAGTACTTCTCAAGTGTTATTTTTGAATTTTGGCGTTTTGATTGAATCTTGCGAGGATATTTTCTTTCACTGGCTAGGAATTGTTTAATTGCTGTAAGTATTTTTTTCCACGTGTCTAATCGATTTTAATTTGTGTTGTTTCTATCTTCAAATATGTCGGTTAGTGTGGTGCATGGCCTAGACCTCATTTGAGCACTTTTGTTGGGGTTAAGATTTAAGAACCACGTGCTATGGTAATCTTACGGTGCCAGGAAATTTATTGCTGGATCTTGCGGTGAAGACATAATTAAGGTACAGATTAATGGAATTCTGTAGCCTTCATACGCTATTTTCTTGAGATGTCGTTAGCCGAAGATAGGAGAGCAGATTTCTTGTAACGTGTGGATCCGTAGGAGGTATCGTGTTTGGTAGCTGTGGATGTGATTTTCCTTAAGGTATTGTGACTGTGTAAATTTCTCTGATATTATCCAGAGTGTAGAGTTTATGGACTAAACAGTTTTGATAAAATTTATGTCAGTATCGTGTACTTTGAACAGTGGATTTCAATTTTCCGGCCTAACTAATTAAATAAGTCATCGTAATTTCCTATTTTAACTTCTTGTGGCATGTGAGCCTTTATGATTTGAATTAATTAAATTAAGGGGATATTAAAGCGGTCGAGAAAGCAAGATATCGAATTTATCAGTTTTTTTTTACTATTGTTCAAGATAGAAATGTGAAATTTTCTGTACAACTCCAATATAGATATGAGTACACGGAAAGGTTGTCGGATTATGTAATTTTTTGTCACAACCACCTATTTTTTTTATTCCAAATTAGAGTAAAATGTACGTGTGTTTCTCCGTCAAAATCTGAAAGAATTAAATGAAATTGATCAAAACGGATGTAATTCCCGTGTAGACCAATGTTTTCTTGTGAGATATAGCTTTTTGAATTGCGGAAAAAAGTTTAATTTGAGTAATTAAATTAAGAAATTCCGGAATGCTGCGATACTGAATTATTTGTATTTTAGCAGCGCCGTCAGCTGCTACGGGTATGCACCCAACTTCTTGGCCCCGCCTAATAGGACTGTCCGAACTTTTTGCGGTTGTCTGGAGTATTTTATTTCACTCTAACTACTCTCACTCCAATTTTACGCATTCATATTATTACCAGTTTGGAAGCTATATGATTTTACCATGCAAGTATACATATACGAAAAAAATTTTTCGTATATGAATAAATGTATGAATGCATTGTATTGTATATGATTTTAATCACAATACAGAAGTAGGTATAGATACAATTTATTTTTATTTTGGTGATTGACTTATTGCGATTTTGGTTAGTTCTTTAATTTGTATGCAGAAATAGCGTTGCAGTTGCATTGGAACATGTTGCTGCATGTATTATGCTTGTATTGCGTATTTAGCATCCGCTATAGTAAATTAATGAACTTAGAACATTTTTTGAATTTTTTTTTATAATTTCGTGGCGCGTAAAAGGACACAATTAAATTGACTTTTGGTGATTCACTTATTGCGATTTTGTTTAGTTCTTTAGTTTGCATGCAGAAATAGCGGTGCAGTTGCATTGGAACATGTTGCTGCCTATTATATATTTCGCATCTGTTAAAATAATTTATGGACTTTGAAGATTTTTTAAAATTCTTAAAATATTTGTTTGAGTTGTGTAATAGACATTTTATATATGCGATTTAATGATAAAATAATTGTCATATACATATATTTATTTTTCAATGTGTGATATCGCCTGGCTTTTCTACGAACTGGATATTTATGCCGCAGAAATTTCCCAGTTGACAATATTAGTGCCCGATGAATGAAGCTCCGCATCAGTATTCGTCTTTTTTTTAATTTGGGGCGCGTAAGAGGACACAAATTGACTATTGGTGATTGACTTATTGTGATTTTGGTTAGCTCTTTAGTTTGTATGAAGAAATAGCGTTGCACTTGCATTGGAACATGTTGATGAATGAAGCTCCGCATCAGTATTCCTTCAACGTATTATTCAATGCGTGTAACAGGCCGGCTTTTGCACGTAGTGGACCCTCATGACGAGGATATCTCGCGGTCGAAATTATTAGTGCCCGACAACAATAAAATACACTTTCTATTGTAAATAACAGTGATTTTTCTAATATTTAATAATAGTAATCCTTGCCAACGATTACAGTAATCCTTATATAAAAAGAACGGAATTACGATTAATGTAATCGTTAATCGAACGAACAGTAATCGTAATTTAAACTTTTCAAAATTACGATTACTGTAATCGTAATGTAAGTTCGTTCGATTAACGATTACAGTAATCGTAATCGTATTTTCTGTTATATAAGGATTACTGTAATCGTAATCAAGTTGTAATCGTAATCCTTATCGCCCAGCTCTGTCGAATAGCAATTTCTTGCAAATATCTTGTAAACTATGCATTCTGTGTAGATTTAGCAATAGTACAAAAGTACTTAGAGCCAGATTTCAAATAAGCTCGGGGTGGTTCACATAGGGAGTGCATAATTTCAAAATTAAAAAGTATAATACAAGAACGCTTACCCAATCTTTATAAGTTTCACCGACATACTGTTCCAGACAGGTACTGTTCATTGTACAGTTTGTTTAGAGGGAATAGTAAATATAACACTACAGTTTCATTACATCTGCTGATAAACGAAGTCCATTTTGCGTATCTTTGACTTGCAGAACAGTTCTATCACTTTTTCATTAAAATTTGGGAAATCATTTATAAATTCTTTTTCACAAGATAACATAGTAAGGGCATTTAATCTGTCTTCTTTCATTGTATTTCTCAGGAAAGTTTTTATTCTCTTCAGCCGTGAAAACTGGCGTTCCGCTTCAGACGTTGTCATTGGGATTGTAATGACAATTTTTAAAAGCTTAACAACTTCATTAAAGGTGTCGCTTAATCCATCCAGCAGAAGGCCTAGCAGACCTACAGCACCGACTTCTATATTTTGCCTAAATTCTTCTCTAGAATATAGAACACTTAATTCAGTTCGTAGTCTGCTTTCATTGAGGCATGGATAAAATTTTACTGCTTCTTTAAGACAATCTTCCGGAATTTTTTTTTGAAAAGAGGAGAACTGTTTAAAACAAATTAAGTTTGCTAATATTAAGTGCCCTGTATACCGAAATCTAGTTTTTATTTCAAGCAAAATAATATCGCACACTTTAATAGTTTCCCTCCGTCTTTGGCTACCATCAGATACTCTTCGTCGCGTTGATGGTCGAGGAGTCAGTTCTGAGTCATTTTGTTTAACCAACTGATTAACTGTGTCAGCGATTTCGGTTCGAATTTTTCCAATAGCGCGTTCAAAATTATCTAAATTATTCTTGATTTTTAATGCATCTGTATTGATATTTTGTAATTGATTAAACAATATGCCCACATGTGGCATAATTTTATGAAAGAAAGTTAACCAATAGATAAAATTTTCCTCCTCTAAAATTCGCAAATTGGCACCAGCTTGATGAATGGTAGTTTGTAAACTAGCTTCTCCCTCGATTTGTTCTAGAGCTTGAATTATTTCTTCTCGGTGCTCATATATTGTATTCACTGTCCTAGAATTGAAGTTCCATCTTATTTTTGAAGAACGAGGAAAGCTTTTTCTCTGAAGGAATTCTTCCAATCTTGCAGCTCGTTCTGGTGAAGTGGAGAAAAAAGTACATAATCCCGTCAGATTGGCAAAAAAAATCTGCAATTACTACTGCTCGATGTAGCATGTGACATAATAAGATTTGTCTGATGTGCGTAACAATGTACAAAATTGGCCCTTCGATACTGGTCTTGGACATGTCTTTGCACGCCGTTAATAGCACCACTCATGACTGCTGCCCCATTATAGCTCTGTGCAATCAGTTTTTCTGGGTCATCAACAGGCAAACTAATTTCGTTAAGGATGGAGGCAGATAAAGAATTAGCATCATGTCCACTAGGCAGAAGAAATTTCCAAAATCGAATCCAACTGAAACTGATTGGACACATCTGTGGTTTCATCAGCTATCACAGATATGAAGTCGGTTGCTTTAATTTCACTGGAAACTTGTCCATGATACACGTTCAACATTGCATCAAGCAGCTCATTCTGTATCGTTTTTGATAATCCCTTAAAAACCGGTTCTGCTTCGATGTGATCTCTGAGCGATTTATCCAATTCTGCCGTAAAATTTATCAATTCCCGAAAAATGCCCTTGGTATCCGACGTTTGCCGTTCATCATGACCCCGAAGTGCCAGTTCAAACGCGCCACAAAATCTAATGCAATTTATTATTAAATTTAACACATGCCTATTTTTTGTTACCTGTTCATTGTGTCATTGAACTGCTTTTCTATATGATGAATCTAAAACATCATGAGTGTTATTTTTTCCTAACATTCTTAGACTAAATATATTTTTCAAATGCCCTTCGGAATTTTCATGTTTCGTAATTTTAGCACTAAGATGAATTAAGTCTTTTATTCCGTTCTTTGACCAAGACGGTTCACCACCAAACAAAAGACACGGAAAACAAAACAAAGTATTTTTAATTTCATACCCACAAATCCAGTCATTTTTCTGATAAATATTCATTTTGAATTTTCTTTAACCTTTAACAGATTGTTTATTTTCTAAACATAATTGAGGCATCGGCCGTTTAAGATTTTTTATTGCGATTTTTTCATCATACGTTAACCGCGAAAACGTGTTATTCTGCAACGCAGAGACGAAATTCATCTTACAACAGCGGTGAGCAGAGTGGAGATCTTGCTCACACGCTATGTATTATACGATATGGAAGTAGAACAAAGTACAGTTCTCCCCACCTTCAATGTAATGTTAATGGCTTAACGGAGCAACGGTTGGGCTTTGCTCATGGGTATGTTTCTCTCGGTGGAAGGGGTCTTTACACGCGCTTGTTACGCGAGCTGCACACGCCACGTTCCTGTTCAATAACTATGAATACGTAATAAATAAATACTTTCACAGTTAGTTGCCGTTTGGTTTGTTTTGTTTCAAAATTCCAGGGGGTGCAATTGCTCACTTGCTCTCATTAAAGAGCCGCCACTGACCGGAAGTATCACTTTTACCTTTATCGGGTAGCACTTTTTTGCAAATATCTCGTAAAGTATGCATTCTATAGTAATTTATTAAGAGAATAGAAGTACTTAGAATAGGATTCTGAATAATTTTCCTATAACAAAATTTTTTTGTGTCACACACTTACAGGTTTAATTTTTTAAGATAAAACTATTTAAAACTTAATTTAGAACAACTATTGTATAATTTGAAACGCACATATTGCTGTGGCCTCAGTAATTTGAATAATATTTAGAAAATGATTAACTCTTGGAATCACAGTTATATTGCTAAAAAAAGGTGGGTTAGCAACTTAGCAGTGGTTTATGCTCTTATTTGCTCCTCTTATCTTTAATAAAACCTCTTCCCAGCATTTACTCTATATCTCAGGGTGTAGGTAGCTTTAACACTTCAAAGTGGTATGGCAATTTATAAAGCAAAACACAAATTTTTCAAAGAACAAATATAATAACTTTATTTAACATATAGTTTTACAATATAAATTAAAACCTTTATTTCAACATCACAAATTTTGCGACAACTGAATTGTAGCACTCTGCAGCATTATTATCCATGTTTAGGCGAAGACTACCAGCATTGTGCACTAAGCGGTACAACAGAATTTCGACATCTTGCAAAAGACCATTTTCCGTCATTTCATTCACCCAGTTGCGTTCAATCTTACCTACATAGTATATATATTAAATGATACACTATGAAAAATCCACTTCCAGAATACTTACCTTGACAAAAATATTGTTTACAATTCGAATGCTCTCCAAATATATGTTTGGATGAATTGAGAATATCAGAACGCAGTTCCCTCACTTTTTGCTCATGTGAAATATCTTCTTTAATCCAGTGTTTAACAGCACATTATACCGCAATCCCGAATCTGGTTACATTCGACTTTAGAAACTGTCTCTGCTCCAGATTAACAATTTGCCGTTTACTGCTTACTCTTTTCGAAGATAAATCTGTTAAATTAGACCGAAAATTTCGTAACAGATGATTTCTACATTCTATTTTTTTCACAAGACAATTTTTGTAAGGGCGGGCCTCAGCTAATTTTCTTGTTAAGCTGCTATCCCCGTCTCCTATAAGATATTTATATTTCAGCCCGTGCATTTCAATGCTGCTTTTGAAACCCTCTACAATTATTTCTGCTTCCATTGCAGTGGACGGTTTGCACCAATTTTTGAAACAGGTATGAGGTTTGACATCTTCTTGTTTTTTTTCTGCACGGGAACACATACAACAATATTTGTTCTTGATACCAAGATATAATATTTTTTTGGATTTTTGCCCAATAATAACTCCCTATAAATGAAATATTATGTTCTCAATGTCTTCATGGAAATACATGTGAAACAAAATTGAGGAAAGTACTAACAACACCTGATGACGCACTGTAATTCGTCCAATATGAACGCTTTCACCAGGCTCCATCTGCTATTACAGCGATATGTGGAATGCCGTCTTGATCCACGTCTCCTACTTCCTTTGTGAGTTGAGCCTCTTCCTTTCCTGCTGCCTCCATTAAATCAAATGCACTTCCACTAATGAGAGGAGAAATTTCATCCTGAGTTGCAGCAAACTTTGGAAAACTCATACAAGGAATGTTACAAAATGCAAGAATTTCCTCCAGCTGCAAAAAACCACCTCCTGAGGATATCATTCCCAAGACTGCTGCTTTGTTTATATCAAGCGAATTTTTTGATGCACTATCTGTGCTTACGGATGATGTTTCCTTGCACATTGCACATTGTAAATAAAAAATACTATTGAGACCAAGTTTCTTTTCATTTATTATTTTCAAATTCTCAGTACTGCAGGAAAACAATGGATTATGTTTGAACTCCACAATTGATTTAAAGAATTGTTCAACATCAATTATTCTTCTACCAGAAACACAGTATTCAGAATGTGCACTCTCTTTTATTATTTCAATTCTAAAATAAACTCAAAACGCAATTAATTTATAACGAACAGCTCTGTATGTGCTTATGTTTACAGGATGTTTCACCCTCTAAAAACCCTCTAAAAACTTTCGAACTTATTTGGAAACATCCTGTATATAACTTGCTTTATAATACAAATAATAATTTAAATAGTTGCTGGAACTGCCTACTTTGAAATATTTTCATTTGATAAGTTAACTTCAGGTTCACGTTCAATCGCATGTAATACATCCATGTAATCTTTATCAACAACCTCATGACTAACTGAACTTGAAAGAAAAAAAAATAAATATAATATAAATGATTGAGAAAGGTATTGAATTTACGTTTGGCATACTTGAACGGTTGATGATGGATCATTCTCATTGCTCTTGAGTCTTTTTAACACTTGCCTGCTTCTATTTTTCCGCTTTGAGGATAATCTTGGATATTTCTTTAAATTTCTGTTGCCTCTTGCCATTGTGAACACCTTTACGTCACACTCTACTTCGGCACTCAACACCAAAAAGTGTCAAAAAATTAATTCTCCAAATAATGAGAACAGCGAACAGCCCTAACTAGTATTTACTGTATGTGCGAAAAGGATAGCGATATAACTATACTTATCACGGAAAGAAAAACTTTTATTGAGTTGATTGCGTAATTGTGGAAAGTGTTTCGTTCACATATGCACATACAAATATTTTATTGCAGCAAAAAAAATTGTCAGTTTCATATACATTCTTCGTACATTTCGTAGAGATGTCTTTGAATACATTTATTGCACTTGTTTGAAGGGAATACTTTAATTTTTGTTTATATATAGTATTTGCCAAATATTTGCTTTTCTAAAAGAAATACCTATGGCGAAATAATCTTCCTTCATGCAAAAAACGCTAAAATGAAATAAACTTATACTGCGTATAAATAAAAACCTATTCCTTGTATGAACAGACTCTTTTTTTTGCTACTACAATCGACCATCGTATTTGTCACGATATTCTGATGCCGTTGATTTGAATAGTTCAGTTGTTTCTCTGTATTCGGGTGACGGAAAACAACACATTCATTTCAAATATGTGAGAATGAGATGGCTTGCATTTGGCTCCTCCTACAGGCCAACACCTCCAAAAGCAATTATAGTGAATTCCCAAATACAAATCGACTTTAATATCCCTTTAACGTAGTTTTATTAATAATAGTGACCCCAATTTGGAGGTTACTTTGACATTTTTGGAGACGTTACGTAGCCTTTTTATTTTTGGACTTAGAACTTGAACTAAATTTTGGATGTGTATGGGCAGTGTAGCCTCACATCGGTCTTGTGTAAATTCTTAGATGTTATTTAATGCAATTAGTCAACGATTGTAATTTATTTTTGGTATAATCTCGTAAGAAATTATTGAATTTAATCTAATCACATTTCCTTATGTAAAGCATAGTTAACTAGCGCTAATTTTTTTTAATAGAATTAGTTACTTTATAACTTGAGTCTGCACTCTGACGTCGAATAGATTGTCGGTTGCCTCTGGTATACAGAGTGTTTTATTTTTGTGTTGACGTGTTGCAATTCACGATCAAACTGTTCGACTTTGGAGGGACTTCCGGCAAGTTGCCTTATAACTGTGTGCTTGTAAGAATATTGTTGGTTAATTAATTTTAATTTTAAGATTGTTTCTTGTGTTCACCATTTCGAATTTCTTAAATTATGTAAGTGTACGTCATTGATAATTTTGAGTTGTGGATCACCTTGGGTGACCATTTAAGTTTTAATTAATCCTTCAGAATTTAATACTGGCAACTGAGTTGCGCTTGCGATTTACTTTCATTGTTTTTTTTCCTTTGTTTTAAATATCTCTTGAAAATCAAAGACTATATAATCTAGCCGGATATGTACAGTAATTGGAATACGCTGTTGAGAACTGAGTTAAAATTTCAATAAACTGTTTGTTAAGTTTGAATGAGCGTGTGTTGGTCTTATTTTCTTATCACCTGGGGAGTTTTACATTGGATCTGGTCCGGGGTCTGAATATCTGTTGGGCTTAGCATATTTTCACGGATAGGCGCCCTGACAACTTAACCTTCGACTTAGTACGGTGTTCGAACTCGCCCTTCTCTGACTGTAGCTGGAGGCAGTGCTGACTCCCATATTTAACATCGACCCTTGGGGAAGTAAGAGGTAAGACTAGAGTGTTATAAGTTGGTGATTAATAAATAGACAAGGGTCTTCCTAAATTTAAATAGAAGGTTATTTACCGTGGTGGTGTCTAACTTACTACCTTCTTGGAATTTGGGTACCGAATTTTGTTTAGGGCCTTGGCCATTTTAATTTATATACAAGAGGGTAGCATGTTGTAGGTTAGTTTTTAAGTTATCGTTCAAGTACCTATTTGTTTTTTATTTTATTTTGTGATATTATTAGAGTATTGGTGTGATTAGGTTCATCAAAACTATTTTTAATTTTCTTTACAGGTTTTATTCACACCCATTATATCAATTTTGTAATAGCCAAAGTAAACAGCTATAAGTATGTGACTAAACATTAATTTCTTCAAATGGTGGTTTATTGTTTTAGAAATTACTTCATTGACTACCATGTTCTTGAGTCTAGCAAGTGATTCTTCCACTAAGAATGAAGTGAATGTAATGGTACAATTATAGGAACTTGCGAACACGTGAAAAGTGAATTTATAATTATCATATATTCGTAGAGAAACTGACATATTTGTTAAACTTAGACAAAATAGTATTTAATATTATGTAAACTAAACTTAGTAGAGACTTAAGAAAAATAAAGGGAATTTGTGATATCAACATATTAGATATCCGAACAATCTATTAATATGTATGTGTTTGTACCAGCCTGTTACGTCATGAAAATTATAATAAATTGCAAGTTAATGCGACTCCCAGACTTGTGACACGAAACGTTCAGAGTTTGATTGATGTAAGTACCAAATCATGTAGGTATTGCAATTCAAATTACCAAAAAGGCTTCAATTCTCCAAAATGGATTGAAAGAGTGTACTACTTCACAGATTAAAAAAAAGAAGAGGATTTGGCTTTGAACAATTGAAAATGTATTGTAATATATTTGTTTAAATTCATCATGATTGTTGATTTTATAGTTATGTAATACATATTTATTAATGTGTGTGTGCATTTGATGCACGTGCCAATTATTAATAACAGCTTGTATTAAAAATCCTTGTTTTAGTTACCCGGTTTATCAGAAATATCCATTACAAAATTTTGAACTTCTGAACAACTTCTTCATTATTTTTAAAATCCTGTCGTAATTTTGAGATGTAACATTTAAATGTTGATTACGATTGATATTTGTCCACCAGTTTGGTGTTTTGTAATATATAAATATATTGCTTATATAAAAAATGCAGAATTATCCATTACAAAATTTAGAAAAACCTATTTCATATAAATAACTTTTTCATTACTTTTTAAATCCTGTCCAAATTTTGGTAATTAGATGCATTAGCTATTTAATGTTCATTACGATTGATATTTCTTCCAATAAGTTTGGTGTTTTTTTAATATTACTATTACTAATGTTGGTAGTATAAGTTTCCCTAAAATTCCAATTTTAAAACTGTTCGAACCTTCAGGATTTCGAACCGTTCTAGAACCAGTATTTGGCCGGACATGCGCATTATTATCAGAACTACTAATTCTAGAACGGTTCCGGAACTGTTCAGAACTGGAGGTTCGAACAAACCTAATAATGTGAAACTTAAAATTTAAGTTTAATATCTTAATAACGAAAATGCATGCGCTTCGTCGACAAGACACTGGTTATGTGCCGGTAATTCTTGCTAAAGTAGCCAGAGTCTTTTCCTTACTGGTTTGGTACCGGCAATTTTGAGTAACTATATGCTTACAGCTTCTGTTAAATTAAGTCTAGAGTTGACTTCATTGTTTTAATTTTATACCCATAATTAAAACAAACTTCTTTCTTTATCTTTTATTTAATGTAGATCAACCGTTATGCTTGGTTACACCCATTACTACACTACTGCCAACTGTTACATATATAAATAAACTACTGTATATGTTTACATTTAACACTCCTCCCTAAACATTACATCATTTAAAATATCTCAAATACATCATTTTACATTTAAGCATTTACAGTGTTTACAAAAAATACCTGAACTCAAACTCTTTGTAAATATGTCTGCCACCTGGTCTGATGATTTGGTATATTCCACATCAATCTCCCCATTCAACACTTTGTCTTTAATAAAATGATATTTGACATCAATGTGTTTGGTACGTTTTGTATTTTCGGAATTTTTACTCAGTGCTATTGTACTCTGATTGTCCTCCATTATCACTATCTTTTCTTGCGTTAACACTTTAAAGTCTTTCATCAGTTGTTTTAACCACATTGCTTCACAAGCGGCTGCTGTCAATGCTATATACTCTGATTCTGTTGATGATAAAGCAACAATATTTTGTTTCCTTGATGACCATGATACAACATTTTCGTTTACCATAAACACATATCCACTAATCGATTTTCTGTCGGTTGGATCATTTCCAAAGTCAGCATCCGAAGCACCCTTTAACACTAGTTTATCATTAGTCCTTGTATATTGTAATGAATATTCTTTAGTTCCCTTTAAATATCGCACTATTCGTTTTAAATATGTCCACATTTCTTCTGTTGGAGCTTCTTGATATCGACTGAAGTAATTAATGGCATACATAATATCAGGTCTTGTACTTAAAGCGATATACATAAGACTCCCTATTAGTCCTCGGTACGGTTTGTCTGTAATTTTCTGTGGATCCTTGTTTCTTTCCAACTTCAAGTTAGTCTCCATTGGCGTTGCTGCTATCTTACATTCTGTCATTTTGTACTTCTTTATGACACGATCTATATAGTCTTCTTGATTTAATTTGACTGTTCCTCTATCTTCATCCCATTCTATGTTTATGCCCAAGAAGTGTTCAAGTTTTCCTAAATTTGTCATTTCAAAACGATTATTTAATTGTTGTTCCAATTTACTAAGAGTATTTTTCTTCGTTGCAGCAATTAATACATCATCTACATAGATTAATATGTATATTCGATTATTTCCATCTATTCTTGTATATAAACAATTATCACTAAAAACATTCATTCCATTTCTTTGGAGAAGTTTTTAATCCATATATGGCTCTATTCAACCTGCAAACCATATTTTCGCCTTTTTCAAACCCTTCTGGCTGTTTGATATAAATTGCTTCTTCATTTTCAGTTTTTCCATTCAAAAATGCTGTTTTCACATCTAATTGTGCAACATGTAGTCTTAACTGATTTGCTATTATAATGAACATACGAACTGTAGTAATTTTTGCTACTGGTGAGTAAATTTCTTCCTGCAAAGTGTTTCCTCCTTGCATAAAGCCTCGAGCTACAAGTCTTGCTTTATAACGTTCATCCTTCTGATTTTCATTTTTAATAGTATATATTCATTTGCTGTCAATTACTTTCTCATGATCTGGTCTTTTAACTAATTCCCACACTTCATTTTTCTTCATAGAATTCAGTTCTTCTTGCATAGCATATCTCCATTTATCTCCATCCTCTCTGTTTATTGCTTCTTCATAATTCTCTGGTATCTTCTCAGAGCATGTTAAAAATGATCCCACTACATAATCTTTAAATCTCTCTGGTAATCTTCTTTCTCTTCCTTGTTCTCTCTCATTTCCTCTTAAATCTTCTTCTTGTTTATCCTGTTCAACTTCGTTACTATTTTCGTTGTCGTTTTCCATACTCATTTCATCTAGAGGTATCAGTATTTCATTTTCTAAATTTAAGTCTGTTATGGTTTTAGTCTCATCAAATGTTACATTTTTGGCAAACTTACATTTTTCCTCGATTGGATCCCATAACTTATATCCATTGTCTACATATCCAATAAAAATACATTTTTCATTCTTTGGGTCAAATTTACCTCTAAATTGTTTCGGAATATATTTATATGCCAAGCATCCAAACATTTTCAACTTCCCTACATCAGGTTTCGTGCCAAAAAACATTTCTGCTGGTGTTTTATTTTCATTCAACGCATTTGTTGGGCTTCTATTGAGTGTGTAAGTAGCTGCTCTCACCGCTTCACCCCAAAATTCCTTTGGCAAATTAGATTCTAGAATCATTGCTCTTGCTCTTTCTGTTATTGTCCGATTTGCTCGTTCTGCAACTCCATTCAGCTGTGGATTGTACGGCCCTGTGTATTGTATCTTTATTCCTTTTCTTTTACATAATTCTGTAAATTTTCTAGATCTATATTCTCCACCTCTGTCACATCTAACTGTTGCAATACGCAAATTGAAATGAGCTGTCACATAAGCTTCGTATTCTGAAAAATAATCAAACATTTCACTTTTATTATGTAACAAATAGACCATTTTAAATCCAGTGTAATCATCGACAAATACCAGAAAGTACAATTCATCATTCATTGAGATTGGATCAATGGGTCCACATATATCTGTGTGTATCAATTGTAATGGCCTTGAGCTTCTTTGTCTTAATATACTTTTTCCAAATTTCTCTGTTTACTTTGAACACATTTTTCACACTTGCGCTCACAGTTCATATTTCCTGATACAAAATTTAAACCATTTACCATATTTCTATTTCTCAATTTTAATAAACTATCATAATTCATATGCCCAAATCTTTTATGCCATATTTCTAATCCTTCAGCATTCATGCAATTATTACTTTCGCTTTCTTTGATAACATTATCTAGTTCAAAAGTGATCATGAATAAATTTCTATTCTTGATTCCAATTGCTAATAACTTGTTATTTTTTAGGAGAAAGACCTTGCCACTATTAAAAGTTACTTTAATTCCACTTTCTTCTAGTTTAGGTACTGACAATAAATTATGACGTAAATTCTTAACTAATAATACATTTTTAATTTTACCTTGAATTATTTCTTTACCATTCCTCATTAAAATATCGATTTCTCCCTCTTTTGTAACATCCATTGCAGTGTCTTCCTTAGCTACTATTACTCTTATTGGTTTTTCTAACTCAAATGTTCTTTTAAAGAATTTTTCATCTGTTACCATATGTTCTGTCGATCCTGAGTCAATAATAAATGTAATTGCTCCATCATCTTCCTCTGTAAAAGCTGATAATGTAGCTGTAAAAAATGAAACTTGTGCACTGTCATCACTATTTGCCACATTTGCTTGAATTTTCGCTCTGCATTCAAATTTTCGATGACCAGCCTTACCACATTTGTAACAAACTATGTCAAGTTTTTCCACACTTCTCATATTTTCATTTGGGTTGCCTTTCCCACTATTATATTTAGTACTTCTATTTGGTTTTACACTTACATTTTTATTGGTTTTATTATAAAATGCAGATGAATTTTGCTGGAACGTTCTTTTATTTTCTGCTCCTGCACTGTTTTTCATATCGTAGTCCAATAATTTTGATTTAATGAAATCCACCGTTAGTAATTTTGGATCTTGTGTTTCTAGTGCTGTTACTATACTATCATATGACTTGGGTAATGTAGATAATAAATGACATACAACCAACATATCATCTATTTTTGTTCCTAACACTTTTAATTCTCTAACTAATTCATCAAATTTCTTAAAGTGATTTTCTAATTTCTCAGTTTCGTTGTATCTCAATGCTAATAATTTCTTCCATAAATACAACTGCGAAGCCACACCTTTTTTTTTCAAATGTATCCATTAGTGCTTTCCACATATTATAAGCATTTGTTTTTTCTTTAACATATTCCAGGTACTCATCATTTGTGATCCATTGTATTATTAATACTTTACATTATTTGTCTTTCTTCAGTAATTCCTCACCTGCATCCTCCTTAATATCTTCCTTTATGCATCTTGTTAAATCTAGTTGATCTATTACTGCCTCAACTCGGAATTTCCAGTTATTGAAATCTTTTCCATTAAATCTGTCAATTCCATACCGTTCCACGCTGCCTGCCGCCATTACGTTTTTTCAATTTTCTTTTATTTTGCTTTCGTGTATATTGTTTTGTCTAGAAATAACTACGGACCTCCGCTACCATGTTAAATTAAGTCTAGAGTTGACTTCATTGTTTTAATTTTATACCCATAATTAAAACAAACTTCTTTCTTTATCTTGTATTTAATGTAGATCAACCGTTATGCTTGGTTACACCCACATTGTACACCCATTACTACACTACTGCCAACTGTTACATATATAAATAAACTACTGTATATGTTTACATTTAACAGCTTCTTACAATTACTAAATGACTAATGTGAAATGTGCATCGGCCCCGCACTGGCAAAAGTTGCCAGCATTTTACCGTACTTACCGCAAGTCAACCGGCTTACGGCCGATACTACAGTGTTTGTTGGGTTACTATGAAATTTTCAACTGTGTCGTGAAAAAAAACGCAACACAAACGCGACAATATGTCATTTAAAATCTGTTATTCGAAAATTACTGTACCCTGAGATTTTAAAGCATTATTTCTTGTGAAATAACGATACCAACGCAATCATGAACATTCGGCAGTATGCTGTATCATTTAAGTTAAAATAGCAGTCTCTGTTGTTTCTAAAATAACATACACGATTTGAAAGATACGATAACATGTTTATTAAATAGTGGTATGATGTATCACCTCATAACGCGTATACGTTATGGACTCTGTTACAAGGAAGATGTTAAAATAAAATCAAGTTTTGTATACAGCAAGACAAAGATAGTAATACAAAGTTTATGAAGTAAGAGTGAGTTAGTCTAATATGTAGAATTTTAAATTTTATAGTAACTGGCAGGTTCACACTGAGAACTAAAATAAGGGAAAAGGCACAAGAAAAACTATTTTAATGTAGAAAATGGCGACATAATATCACATCATCAGCATTTTTTAAAATTTCCGATTACCTTTGGCATTTGGCTTTGGCATCCCTGTAAACACAGTTACATGCCAGACACGTTTTAGACACACCAACTAAAATTCGTGAAACATTGCACTTTGGAGCTCAAAAGCGTTTCTGAAACGTTTTAGAGACTGCTAATGTCCGCCCTAAAACATGTTTCATATTTAACGTATTTTCTGAAACGTTTTTTGTTATAGGTCTCTGCATCGTTGCATTTGAAATGTTACCCAACGTTGCATATGAAAGGTGCCTGTAATGTTTCCTTTTATAGGTGTCTCCATCGTTTCATCTGTGTCTATAACATTTTGTCGGATACAAGGTATCAAGATTCTACACACAACACATATAATGAATTTTTCAGTACATATGCTTCAAAGACATTTGAGTTTTAACTATCTACCATACTACCGATTATTGAGTATTACGGTTGACAATGAAAACCACAACTTTCCGAGACGCATATTCCGAAAAAACTGTGTCATGGAGTAGTGATACACTATGTATGTTTTCCTTCTAGTCTTTGTACTCTTGACAGGATCCACCTCAGCTTAAACGTGAAAGCATTTCAAACTTATTGGGCCAACTCTTTCCAATTTCGTAAAGTGGAACATTCTAGGGAAACTAAAACTTTATATCAAGAAATATACTTTATTGAAAATATATGGCAATATAAACCTTCCAAATTAAAATAAAATTGTACTCTACATTAATTTTTTAGTTTTGACAGTTATAAAAAAAAAATTGCATTTCTTTATATGTAAGAGTTTACTTCCTTTTTTAAGCATTCCTTTTCTCTTCTTTTTCAACTCTGGCTTGGTCACGTACATGACGTAAGGTAGATTGCCTTAACCAGTTTGATACGTTAATTTCAAAATTCTTGTCTTTTAAATGCGGAAAGTTTTTTCTCACAGCCACTGTAATATAAATATTAAATTAAAGTTAAATAAACTTATAATATTCACCTTTAAGCAATTCAATGACTTTCAAATTCGATACTTGGAAATTATCTTTTCTACCCAACCATGAGCATCTCATAGCTAACTTGTTTGAAAATATTTTGCCTAAACCCCTCTTAATATTTTCCCTTTCAGTACTTCCTCCACACGTACAAAATACAGCCTCCTACAATAATTAACCTTATAGCTCATTATTACATTAAACCTGTATATCAGATTGTTACCAGCTGCTTTTGGTATTCAGCCGATTCTTGCAATTTTTTATCAAATTTAAGTAAGTGTTTAAATTTTTCAAATTGTCTTTTTGGCACCGTTTCTAAGGATAATACTTCACCTGCTCGTTCTCCGCCTGATATATTTTGCAATTGTTGTAAAATTCTTTCTAGCATTATTTTGGTGTGTCCGGTGTTTCTCAAAATAGAATTTAATATTTGATGAACATGATTATCTAAAACAATTTGTAATTATATTAGAAACACTACAAATATAGGTGCTTAAAGTACCTGTGAGATTTAATGCGCTGGCGGATTGTAATGTTTGTTGTGGCGTGTCTTCGTAAATAAAATCTGAGAAAATGTGATTAGTTAACAATATTTTTACAATTCAGATTTTTTAATAAATTTACCTGCATTGTCCAAATTAAACAGTGGCACTGCAAAAATAAACAGCTAAAAATATAATGGCAATCTATATATTATGTTTATACACACATACATTCGCTTTCCATTCGTTCATTTTCGGCATTTTCTTGATGCTTATGCCCCGGCTGTTCCAATACTTCAAATTAAGCATAAAATACACAGGTATCAGCATTATTATAACATATGTACGAAAATAATTACCTGGGTGTTCTGTATTGGGTATAATTTTCCCTAAAGGAGGTAATGGCGGTGGAGGCATCAAATCCGTAGATGTAACTGTAACTGTAAGAGATACACATATGAATATACACATACTTATGTTAACTAATAATTCGCATTGTAATACTGACTTGTTGACGTAATGCTCTTTTCAGACCCATTACTGCTGGTCGACGTATCTATTAAAGTTATATTAGGAAGGGAGGGCAAGCAGATGAAGAATTCTTCGTCAGTGGAACCAGTAACGTAATCCACATTTTTCTTAATCTTTCGTTTCCTCTTCGAAAGGGGACTAACACTGTTATATGAAATATCATCCGACTCCGTTTCATCTTCTTTCTTTTTTTCGTATATTAGGGCTTCATGATATGAAACTGTTTAATTAGTTAGCAATTAGTGCATATAATAGAACTACTAAGAAATATAAACTAAAATAGTACCTGCATCCAACAAGATGTTTACCGGCCATGTATTCCAATTTTCTTCGTGTTTGCTTCTTTTTCGGATGTGCCTTCTTATGTTAGAGTTTGGCCAGTAGCAATACTTTTTATCATCTTTATCGAAAATCCATGTCAAAGGCACTGCCGATATTTCTTTAATATCATCGTCCTTAATAAATTCTACCACAATCCACTATAAATCAGCAGATCAATTTCCATAATTAATCACGACATGCGACGGTATCCAATATTTCATTATGTAGCAGTGGTATAATGACGGTTTCATCAGATACATGAATTTGAACACACTTTTGTTTTATGAAAGTGTAAGGTAGTTTTACAGAATTTTGTGATAAATTATTTACTGTTGCAATATTAAACAATCGTCGCGAATCACAAGGGTTATCAAAGAACGGCAGAATATTTAAGTATTTTTTACCGAATATATAGACATCATTCTTATTATCCTTAAAAATACTTTCAACCAAAAAAAAAACTTCTATCATTTAAAAGTACACAATTATCTTTCCCCCCAATTATAATTGCAAATTTTTTTAAAACCAACTTTTTAAAACAAATAACATTTTCATTAAGCCCTATACTATTTTCAACTTCATTTTCTAATTTAGGAAATACTTCTACATAGTTTGTGCTTAGCATCTGGCTCTCTTGCAGTCTCTTTATAATCTGCTGAAGAGGATGACGAGATAGTTTTGTCATCTTTTTTATTTTGTATAAAAAATTTTCAAATTTAAAGGCGCTAAATTCATCCAAGGGACCATGTAGCTTACAATCAGCAGGTAAGTGTACTAAACCATGAACATTATGGGAAATAAATTCGTGACCATATAGAGGACCATAGTTCCTCACAAAATACTGTAAGAGTGCTGTGGATGTTTCATTGTATGTTAAATATAAATCGGGGGAACAGAGAATACGTATTGCAATATGCAGTGCCAAAAAGTGTTTATACTGATCACTGCTAATGATATTTTTTAATACAACCGGACCTGTATATAAAAGTAACTGACGACATTCTGTCGCTTTAAATCTATCTCCTTCCTTGAAATCTCGCGGAATTCTGGCGAATTCTTGCGGTATACACTTTGAAATATTTTTCATCCGGTTTGAAAATTGTAATAGTTTGTCAGCGCCCATAATTCTTACATTTTTAGTACCTTTACTCCAAAAACCCACAAGCCGCTTCATAACACCTAAGCACACAAGGTGCATGTAGTCCAAAGGTACTTGACTGACAAGACCAACATCCAATCTTTCTAATGGGCTGATAGCTTGATGGTACTCTTCGTCGGTTTTATTTGTAAATGAATTATCTGTTCGTAAAGGTGAATTCAGACCTGGGTAAGTTACACGACCATTAATAAATTCTCCTTCTTCAACACATTTCGTGCATGCAGAGTACCATGTATGCCCTTTTACACATAAAGTGTAAGATTTGGCTGGAGCGTCACAAATTATTTTGCTAATTTTAGGAAAAACCTTGATATTATTAATTATAAGACCATTTCTCTCCAGAAAGCTAAATTCTTCAACGAATGCGTTCAGAAATTCGTTAACATCATCTGGTTTTTTATATCCATGATATAGACCTACTATAAAAGGTTTTCCCAAATTTAAATCGTTTGAGTCTATCGATAACAAAATTGGCCAGAATTGACTGGAAGAAGACTTTGATAGTGGCAAACCATCTATATTCATGTTTACATTAAGAACCGAATCGCAAATTATGTTATAATTATCTTTTAATATATATTTTAAACCATTAGCAACGCCTAAATTACAGTACTGCCCACCTGCTATATTGGTGATCCCACTACATAATCTTGGAGACCTAACAATGATCTAACGTCTTTCGGAAAACTGAAACCGTTTTTTTGTAAAATCGTCAACAATTCGTTTATTGCGGTTTGAGACAAAACAGTTCTATATTTTAAGATCCATGTTTTGATGTTAAAAAAAAATCATTAGTACTCTCGTTAGTACTATTAATCTGGCCGTGATAAAAATCTTGCACAAAATGGTTATTTTGATTTATATTAGGTTGGGGTAAACCCATGTTATAATTATTATAGTATAATATATGTTCATCTTTGTCAACAGTTAACATATCATAATTTTCAATTGGTGTGCAACAGAGAATCGCGCCATTTTTATTATTGCCGGTATTACTATTATCAGCACCTAAATTAATTTCCTTTTTATTAGTCGCACATATATCTTTTTTTACTAAACGACGCAAATGTCGTTTTGTTAAAAATATTTTAGACTTTTTTCTTTCCATATTGTTCTATGTTTTTGGTTACTTATATGTACCCGGTTTATAAATATTAGGTTATGTTACTACAAAGAGTGGTTTATTGTAAAATGTAAACAAATTATTCATTACGCTAGGCTTACCTGGGATTTTAGCAATCCTTCTTCAGACATAACGTGCAATATAATACTCCCAATAAACAAAGGATAACAACATCTAACAACAAAACAACAATTTTCAACTAGAGGCTTGCAATTTGCCGTTCTTCTTCTTGTTTGGGGCGACTTTCGCTGCGATGCCATGCCAACAAGAGACGAGCGGTAAATAACCGAAAATGTCCGAGGTGAGACCGAAGTGTTCGCCTCTGAATTTACGAAAGTAAAATGTTGCAAACTAACAAGCAGGGTTGCCGTTGCTGGCAACTTGTTGCCATTTTGGGCAACTTCCAACTAACTCTGGCAACATGGCAACAACTTTGTAAGAAATCCAAAAAAATGGCAACATTTTACATATACAAAAATTAATTCCATATAAATATTTCTACGAAATTTGTCATAATTAAAAATAATAATATGAAGACTTAATTTAAAAAAGAATTCTCGTACTACGTATATATGTATGTATTACTGGTAGAATTACACATAGAGCGCTAAATGGTCAAGGTCAAAAGAATGTATAAACATTTTACTGCCAGGGAAGGCAGGGGAATTCCCGATTTAGTGAGTCTAACACTTTAAATGCGTATACACATACAATCGGTAAATGCTATAATATAATGGAAGTATGTGTACACCGAAGTGATCGTTGTTTATTCAATTAGTATAGGGAGCGATAGTGTTTTTCCATTGTAAGAACAGACAGATATCCGCATTTATAAAAATTTGCATTCGAACTATTGTCTCTCCCACATAGCAGTGCTGCAGTGGAGAGAATATTCACTACAATTAATTTCAATAAATCAAAAATTCATCATTATCTAGCAACTAAGACATTTATTAAAGACAATGAAGGAGAGTGTCACAATTTACAATTTGGAAAAATGGAAAAACAGAAGTAGAGTAATTACATATATGTTTATGTAATCTTAAATATTATCCTAACTTTCTCCGTTATCTTTTATTGATGATTTACCTATTAAATATATATAAAATATTTATGTGATACATTTTAATACATATAGGCAAAAGAAATCTTGTAAGTTATTCTTGAATAAATTAGTAAACTATATACCCTATATATGTATGTACATACATTATTATGGATTATCTTATTTTGTATTTCTAATGGTTCTAGAACTCTTAAAAATCAATTCCATATAGCCAATAATGTAATTATTTTGGTATGGGTACTGGAAAAAGAGTCAATTAATGTTTAACAGCTTTAATTATTGATCGTTAAACGATATTACCACACAAAATAGTTTAAAGTATGGAATTATGTACAAATATTAATAGTTTTATAATTTTGGCAACATTTGGCAACTTTTGAATGAAAATGTTGGCAACTCCGGCGACTCAACCGCGGCAACGCTGCTAACAAGACTAGTGATGGGCAAAATCGAATTATTTCAATAACCGGTTATTCACTACTCGAGTGATCTTGATAATCGAATTATCACTCGAGTAGTTTTCACTCACATCATCGCCCTGTATTCAATAATAAAGCCTGGCGTCCACTGTATGCGAGGCTGTGCTAAGCGGTACTGGGCGGTGGCTTGCGGAGCCAGCATGTGTTTTCGACGATGTATGTTTTAAATAGGCAACGGTCCACTTGTGCTATACTGTGCGGTGTCTTGCTGAGCCAGCTTGACTTCGCACCGTGACCGATTTTAACCGAGCTGTGTGCGGTGTTGTGCTTTGTATATATACAGCAAAATGGAAGAATTTATTGAAGTTATTAGGAGGCATTTTGTTTTGTGGAAAACGGATGAAAAAGATTACAAGAACCAGGAAAAAAAAGACATTATATGGGAAGACAGCGCAAACAAATTGAAGTACTTTAATTTTCTTGTCAAAAATGTAAATTATAGGTTAGTTTTAATTTATAACCTCTAGAAAAATTAGGCAAAACATAGTTATTATAAGATAATTAGGCATTCATATTAAAATTACTGTTATCTGAAAAACGTACATACAATATACTAACTTTGTTATGGTTGTTTTGATTTAAGGAAAATAATATTTTTAAAGTGTTTATTAAAATAAAATTTAATGGTTTCTAAAACAATGAACATTTTAACTTAAATAATAATTCTATACATCAGATTCACTGCATTAATGGACAATTGCATTATTTTGCCAGGGAACTCTCCCCACATCAGAAATAAAGTAATTCACAAATTTATTACGATCTTCGAACGCTTCAATATCAAAGCGTATCAACTCGTGAATTTCTAAAAATTGCTCCTTTGTTACTTTAAAATATACCCTAAAATCTCCGTCTCTCAAAGAGGGTATTAAAGTGTTGTATTCGCCAAATATATTTCTGTCTAATATATGACTTGCAATCCAAAATCTCTATTACTTTTATTAACTAAATTGTTTAAAATAAAATTACACTCAAATCCATCAAATTATGTTCTATTTCTACATTTGAAAGCATCGCATGTCAGAGTAAATTCGCTAGCAATGGACGGTCCCGCCATGGCTTCAAAGAAACTCGCACGGCACAGTATAGCACAGCCTTGTATGCAGTGGACGCCAGGTTTAATATTTATTAAACTGGCCAACATGTATAATGTATACAATGCAAATGATACAACCCGCAGAATGTACTACGACTTTTCTTTGTATAATGTTCTGGTATTCCATAAAAAACTAGTAGTTATTATTTAAAAAAACGGCGTATAAAAGCAAAGTGTACTTTCAAAATTATAAATATACATTTTCATATAGTTCTTCATTTAACAAAACACTAATACTTTCAAGCTTATTTCGTAGACATGTTTTTAAGAACACGATAAGCTGGTTGCCGTAAATCGTATATTTAAGTTACGAACTAATTCATTAGTCATATTTCATTTATCGCTCACCTTACATGCAACACCGACAACCCGGTTCTTCCTTACTCAGGTTGTCGCACTTCTACTTCATTATCCATCAAAAATATATGTATATATCAATAAATAACAGATATTTACAAAAAACACACAAATTGCAGATTTAAGTTGCCTTTATTACTTATATTTTGTCATCGGTCAATTAACCAACTGAAGAAGAAATAGACTGTTTCCTAAACATACTGATAATTTTTACATTCTTTATATGTTTTTATCTATTTTTGTGCATTTATTTAGGTTTTTATTACATATTAATTATATTAACTAACGCTATTGTTAGTATTTATGTAAATACATGTTGTTTATTAATACTGTATATATTTTTAAATTAAAGATGCACATTTTCCGGGAGCTCTCTATTTAACAAAGCAACTTAATACTTGCTAATACTCTCATCATATACTACTCCAATTCCCAGTAAATACATAATCAGTGTCCAAGTAGTAGTGCGACAACGCTAGCGAAAGATAACAACCCGGTACTCGGTGGGCGATATTTCAATGCAGGCGACGACTACTTACCAGGTGAAAAATTACCCGGTAGGCGATTTTTCAAAGCAGGCGACGACTACCAGGTGACTTGTGATGAAGTACGACTAATAACTGTCCAGTTCGCATTTCCGATTTGCAGCAACTCGGTTATCGTGTCGGTTCACCGATCGCCCGTCACTCGTCGCTCGGATTCAAAAACCGAATTACACCGGTTATTTGAATAATCGGGTACCCGGTTATTTTTTACTCGAGTTCTCCCATCACTAAACAAGACTATTTGTTTCTGAAACGTATAATATGAAATGTGTTTGACAGATTGCAGCAGATCTTTCTAATACTAATATAAAACATATCTTCGTAACGTTTCAATAATTTCATGCAAGCGTTAAAGCGAGACGTCTCAATAATGTTTCGTGCTTACTGGGTTTGTTTCTGAAACGTATAATATAAAATGTGTTTGGGAGATTGTAGCAGATCTTTCTAATACTAATATGAAACATATCTTCGTAACGTTTCAATAATTTCATGCAAGCGTTAAAGTGAAACGTCTCAATAATGTTTCGTGCTTACTGGGATGGTTCAACAATATTAAAAAATCTTAAAAGGAAAGGACGTAAGTAGAACTAATATTAATTAATAATATAATTAATGATCCTATAAAGAAAGCAGCATTTGAAAAATATTCTAAATCAAAATGGCGTTGAGAGTATTTTTTCTTATTCTTTCCAATTTCAGATATTTTTAAATAATAGCTATTTCAATACATGTTAACAGAAAGACTATGAACTCATAACAAAAGTGATAGTTTTTATAGAAGAAGAAGAGGTGTGGCCACCACACGACTTCCTTATACGCGTGTGCGTTTCAAATTATACAAAAGTTGTTCTAGATTAAGATTTAAATACTTTTATCTTCTGAAAAAATAAACAAATCCTACTGTACTGCTTCTATTCTCTTAATAAATCTCTATAGAATGCATACTTGGCGAAATATTCGAAAGAGTGCCACTCGCTAAGAGTGTGGTTACTTCCGGTTCGAATTTTGAAATTTCATGTATACAAAAAACATTGCAAATCCAGCTCTAAATACTTTTGTACTCTTGACAAATATATATTAAATGCATAATTTACGACATATTTGCAAAAAAACATTATGGCTAAGAATAAAAGTGTTACTTCCGGTCCGAATTTTGAATTTTTTTTATATAAAAGATATTGAAAATTAAGTTATAAATACTTTTATACTCGTAACGTACCTATCTAAAAAGCATAACTTGCGAAATATTTGCAGAAAACGATTTTCGATAAGAGTAAAAGACCTAGTTCCGATAGGCATTTCGATAAACTTTTTTAATAAAATTCTTCTCAAATTTAATTTTGAGTACATATAAATTTTTTATAAATTTGTTTAAACTTAGTTATTGACGAAATAATGGCAAAATTCAATTTTTTCACTGAAGTAAAGTACTAAGTACCTACTTCCGGTCTACCGAATTTACTGAAAAACTAATCAGATCTCAAGAGGGAGCTTATACTCGCAAATACAAAATTTGAGGTCGAAAATTTCGGTCATCACAATATTTCCTTATACTACGTATAAGAAAGTAAAAGATACAACGTATCTATCCTTTATATTGAACAAGTGATGAACAAAGTTCTCAACATTAAAAACTACAATATAGATCGCTGTTCTTTTTGTATATAGTGTGTACTTATATTAAATAAATAATTTCGACTGGAGATGTATTATTTTCTTTTTTATAGCTTTTATATACAATAATAAAAATAATTTTTTGCAATTCGCGCGACTTTGCTATAGTTGGGGTTTATGGCACTACGCGCCAGTTGACGCCAGTTCTGCTAGAATCATCTTCCATTTGCAATGTGATTTGCAATTCACACCAACTTCTAGGAATACATATTGTTTACTTATTCCTTTACTCACTATCATTGACGTCTTACCTATGGACTGCGCTTGGCCAATACTACGCTATACACCGGCTGTTGTCAACATGGTTATGCAACCACCAATTCGCTCGCGTTAGTGGCAAAATCCATATTAGTTCTATACGAAAAGTAGTGGCAAATTGAATTTAAACTGTTAAACAAGTCTCCATAATAGTATAATTTCCTTGGATTATGAACAATTATTAATTATTTTGATTGTAATATAGTATTTAAACATAATATCTCTCATTATCATACTAGTTTAGTATATTATGCCACGATAGATTTTCTGACTAAAATTAAAACCGCCAAATTTACTACCACATTAAAAACTAAAAATTGGATAAAAAGCATAGAAAATAAATAAAAATCAAAGTTTATTAAAACTACATGAAATTAGCCCTTACATAGATAATAACAATTTTCATTGATTTTTAAATAAAATTAATTTTGAATAGAGATGTCGAATTCTAACTGCACACTCATTTCTTTTTTTGTTAATGCTGTGAATTCTAATTGTAAAATATATTTTTAACAGAATTTGAACTAATTGCAACAAGTGATTGTTTAAAGGGTCGTGGTTCAAAATATGATCATTTAGGTCCCTAAAAAGTTCTGAAGTATTAATTTCCGACATCGCAGTTGTTATCATTCTATTAATGGAAATATTATTTGACAGAGTTTCAAATAATCTAACTCTTTCTGCACATTTACAAACATTTAGAACACTGCAGAAGCTTTACATAGACCACCGCAATTTTTTATATTTAATAGAATCGATGCTGAATGTGCAGAAAATAAACTGTTACAGCAATGACTGCAATTCACCAGTCGTGCAGCTTTCCTAGAAACAAATCCACTTATATATTCAACAACATCATCTACATAATTCGAACAATTGGCAAAATCCCCTTCAACAAAATAATCATTATCCAGAGATTCTGTGTCTAATGATAAATTGTCAATGGCTGGCTTACTTCCACTAGAAACCGATAATATACTGGTGCTGTCTTGAGCAATACAATTAGCTCCTGATGACGAAGATATTTCTGCATGCATCAAAAGTCGCTTGTACGCTCCTTCAAATTGAGCAGCAGTAGGATTGTTGTTGAATCCTCCTCTTGACCGTATTGCAGGAAAAAAAAGCTCAATGTGATCTTGGCTCAGTTTGTAGGTAAGAATATAATTTAAATAACTGTTATTTTTAACAATATCATCAAATAAGTTTTCAACACTATACATAGAAATTAATAAACCCAAAAAACCAGTTTTTCTTGGACTGTACAATACACTGCAGCCATTAGTTGTTCTAAGCGATCTAATAAATGATTTGGACTCTTTTAAATAATTTTTTATTTGAATTTCATTTTCTAATGAAAATGGTTTACTCCAAGGATTTTTGGCCAAAAAGTTTCTAATATTTAAAATGTCAAAGGTATTATTTAATATTCTACAAAAATTTGAAGTAAACTGTGAATTTTTGAAGTTTTGTAAATTTAAATGAAAATTACAAAAATCTAGTGCATCGGCCACACTATTGCTAAATAATTGTACTGCCAACTTCACTTTCATTATTTCAGATTTAAAATTCAGATGTCTTCTAGTCAGTTTATTGGCAGCATGTAAGCCTGCTTTTTCCTGTAACTCTACAAGTTTTTCAAAAAAAATCCAGTTTATCATATTTCCGTCCATGTCCATTATATCTTTCCATAGATGAAAAGCATTTCTGATAAGTTTTATCATATGGCATACGTCCAGAAAAATGTGGACTCTCTGGCCTGTAAACGGATTTATAAACCAAGGGTTCAGATCTGCTGCTTCTAATTTAGCACCCAATATTCGACCGACTGCAAAATTTGTAGCAGTACCATCAAAAGTTATTGATACAACTCTTGCACCAGAATCATGTGTCATTTTTAGACATCCATTAACTAAATTTGCTTTTGCTGAAGCCTCCAAACCATCAAGCAAAAAATAAGCAATTGGTATTTTCCATCTAGTATTTAAGCCAACTAATAAAAATACCAATGCTTCTTTGGCTTCCGGAAGTGCATCGCTGTCTAAATTTGTGCCGAAATCTACAAAACCCAAATATCTTTTCCCATTCCAATGAATATGCTTCTTTATTGCCATTTCGTCCATAATTAATCCACATATCAATTCTTGATTCTTATCTCTTAATTCTGCAACTTTTAATTTAATGGCCCTGAGAGATTCTCCGGTATACCCTGGTGATCCATCCACAGAAGATAACCATTTCTTTATGGTGCTTGGATGGGGCAAGCAATTATTAAAGGTCTTACGTACATAATTGTATGCAGAAGTCGAGTAGAAATTCAATGTTAACGCAAAAGACCGAAGTTGAGGAGGGAATTTTTTTGCTGTTGACAATTTAAGTTGTCTCAACAGCAACTCCTTTTCACTTTCAGGAATCGTATCCTAAAATATAATTTAGAAACATCTGCAATAAATTGTAAATACTCTACTATAAAAGTGACCCCCAAACTTCTGAAAGAAAAGTTTCTTCTTAAAAATAAAATTAAAACGTATTCTTTTTCAAAGGCAGTTGCACCTTAAACTTGTAAGTACACGCACTAACAAAAAAAAAGCTAATCATTTTCAAGCACATGCAAAAGCAATAATTATTATTTAGAGTTCGTGCCAGTTGCAAATGTCTGTTAGGTACCATGTCTAGCAATAAAGAATGCATGAGGCGCGACTACTGTAATTCTTCATGCATCAAAATCTCCGTTCGATTTTCTAAGTACACTTTGGGATATTATAATATTTCTGTTACCTGCAGGAGGGATAAACAATCATTTGATATTTTGTTTGTCTCCTTCAAATGTTCAAGTAAATTTCTTAGCGTTTTTACTTGTTTAGATAATCTGTAATTTCTCATCCGTAAGATTTTAATTTTCTTTTTTTGTAATAATATTTTATTTGTAGCTGCTTGAAACATCATTTTTGCATCGCTTTGAGAATTTAAATGTGTTTCATTAAAATCTCCAAAGTATTTGCATCTAATTCTTTTGGTAGTCATTTTCTTTTCATGTATTCTAGGCTTATGGCATGTAGTAATAAGTGTGGATCTTGAAGTGGTACTTGCTGAAGAAATAATTGTAGATAAAGGAACCGTTGACGATCTATCAACATATTTTCTTTTCTTTTTTTTGTTTAATAGGTGTTGAGGAAAGTCAAAAATGCTTGGTACGGCATCTTCTTTTAATTGCCGTTTGCCAAAATAGATTTTAAAATCCTCCATCATAAAATGATTGCTGCATAAAACGGTATTTTTTGAAGGATTAAATTTATCTCTTTTAGTAGCAATGATCCATTTTTGTCGTAATTCTTTGTCATTTGGAAACCTATAATTAAGAACCAATATCTAAATATGCACAATTCAGTATTTTAGCTGCTGTATAACTTTGGCGCCAAAATCTATCCAGATAACCTAATAATAATAACTCGACGAATTCATGAATATACCCACCTGTGGAACGATATTAATGAATTTTTGGAATATCGTTCTGTGCAGGCAAAAGCGGCGCATGATTTCACCATATCGATTATTATAATTTATAACAATAACGTTCGAACTCTCTTAAAAAACTCACTTGCTTATATCAAGCCCACATAAGAAAGCTTGTATTTTGCCACTATTCAGTTTAATGTGTTGCCTACCTATTGTGCCTATGTTGACAACAGTATTTTCAACTCAGGCGCAGTCCATAGGTGTCAAGTCATTGCTCACTATCAATTAAAAAAGGTAAATAATGGCCGATCATGTTGACCAAGTTTATATGAATGACGCAATGCTTTTCGCAAATGCATTTGGTGTAAAGGAAGAACACTGCCAAGAAGACATTTATGTAGATGATAAAGTATATATCGCTGAAACTGCTGTTACTGTAGATAATGCTGAATTACAAAGCTCCTTTCGGTATAGCCAAATAAAACAGGATGAAGAGTCCACAAGTATGGGAAATATTAAAACGGAATTAGCATCATCTGAAATGACTCGAGTACAAAATCATAACGTTCAAAAAGGAGGAGGGATCAGTGCTGATGATATTAAAATAGAAATCGATAATGGACTACTATGTAAGTAAATGCATATTAACAGATATCGATTGTAATGTTTGTTGTAGTGGTAATCTGAGACAATAATAACATGTTTAGTCAATAGATTTAAATCCTTACCATGATCATATTTACGAACATAATTTTTTTTGATAATTTGGTTTATTATATATACTTGTATGTGTAAACGTATATTTGAAACAACTGCTTTGGTATATTGCTCATGTTGCAACACTAATTAGTTAATGGAATGTTATGAAAATTCGTGTTGCTTCTGACATTATTGTTGCTACTGTTTCAGGGTTAAGAAGCTTCTAATAGCAACAACTCCATTTGAAGTGTCTGAGTGGGTTGTTTGTATGTAATAATGAAACATCTGCAGCATAAATATAAAATACATGACCCCAACATAGAAAAATTAAATTGCATTTAGTATTTATACTGTTTATTGGGAAACAGAATTATAGATAATAGAATTATCATTCAGTTATAAAGTCCAAGTAGTAATATTTTATTTTCAAACCAGTTTTTGTCTGAAATACTAAGTTTCAGGTTATTTCAACGGCCAATTAAACCTTCACGGCTTCTTGACATCCAAATATATATTACTTGATTATTTTGAGAGCTGACAGTATTAAATATACCTATGCTTCATCATTCCGTATTTATTTAAGAAAGTATCAAGTGACACTAAATGCTATGATTTTTAATCTGTATGTATTTGGCCAACAGACTGTGAAGATTGTGAAGCATACTATATAGACTACTGCATCGAATGTGGAATGCTTGTGAATATTTTAAACAAGAATACATTGAACAGTGCAGATAAGGACGCACGAGCAGATATACCAAATGATATTTTAGAAATTCAAGATTGCTTTGGAAAAACTGGAATATTCGCCTTGAGAATTATTCCTGCAGGTGTAAAATTTGGCCCTTTCACTGGACTCTGTGCATCAGAATGTCCTTGGGAAAGGAAAGAGGAGAAATTTGTTTTGAACAAAAATAAATCCAAGTGTTTGAATTGGATGCAGTATGTTAATCCTACCAGGAATACTTGTGATGGAAACCTGTGTGTCTTTCAATGTGGAGATAATATATATTATCAAAGCACCCGTCAAATCCAAGCTCGTGATGAATTACTGGTCTATTTTGGTGAAGAATATGGAAACAGCTCGCATAAAATTGTCAGAGAGGATTCTGTTATCACTATGAAAGACATTGTTAAGGACATATTCGCCTGCACATTTTGCTGCCTTGGATTCAGCTCAAAATCACTTTTGGCCAAACATAAAACTGTCTGTGTTGAGGATACAGCTGGCCAGTTTTCAATTGAAGGTACCGTACCACTGATGTTTCTGTATTTAAGCTTGTTGATTTTAGTATTTTAAAAGATATTATCTTTAGTTCTTGTAAGGATTGATTAAGTTGAAGAATATTCCAAGGAAGAAATTGTTTAAGGTTCTTATTGAGTTATTCAGTGCTTTTGAAAATTACATTTTAACACCAGTCCATTTTGCCAGTTATAATTCTATTAAATCAAAAATTAATGATTGACACTCCTACAATACTTGAAAGTAACTACTCATAAATTGTTAAATTTTTCTTTAAATGAAAATCATTTTGTGCTTACAAAATTTCATGGTCTTTGCATTTTACAAAAACTACATCAATTTAAGTTATGCATATACTTTAATGGGAACGTTTTTCATACAATTCTAGAACTCACGCAGTGCTCGTTTTGCAAAATCCACTTGGATCGGAAGGAATATTTGGAGCATCATATGGCCTTCTGCTGCGAGAGGAATGCAAGGTACAACTGCTTTTTGTATAATTATACATGATGAAATGTGATGCTGAAATGCCATTTTCTTAGCAAACAGTTCATTTTATTTGCTCGTCAATACGTGTAAGAAGTAAGGCAGCTATTTTGAATTGTTTTGAGGAAATTAGCAGATAATTTAAATATCTCACCTATTCTACTTTGGAAGCTTATTCGTTATTATTTGTTAGACATCTGTGATATTCATTGGGCTGAGGGTATACATGCTCGGGATTGTCCGTTACGTATAAATTTCTGTGAATGCAAAATGCAGAATTAACAATATTATTAACATTTGAGCAAATTCAATTTGTCTACAAAAGTGATGACATGTACAAATTAACCTTGAAGCCGTTGTGGGGGGGGGGGGGGTCGATGATCCAGTTGTCAACAGTGGATCATCAAACTTCCCCCCTCCGCGCCAGCAGTTTTCAATATCTCCGAGTTTCGCTACTAGCTTATGGAAGACCCCACACAACTGAAATATTTAAACTAAATCGGAAAATGAAATAATGCATACACGTAAAAATACGAACATAAATTATTTAATATTCTGCTAATAAATAAGAGACCCAAGACATTGAATATTTAATAAAGGAAATAATCTTGAAATGATATCGCAAATACAGTAACCAATTATACATCATTCCATATACCGTGTAGACCCAAACGAAACAAACATATTGCTGTGACTCTTACAAATTGAGGTTTATATAAAATAATTTAATTTATTCAATCAATGAGTAGGTAAGAATCAAGCATGCATCCTAGTGCTAGGCCTTATGCTAGACTAAGATACAACAAATTTTCTGCTAGATAGTAGGTTAGGCAATTTTACATTTAACTAGCTCAGTTTAGAATGATCAAAGAAAAATGTTCTCTCAGGGGTAGAAAATATAAATAAATTCTCCAATCAATTTGAATGCTCTTTAATTATCACCAGGTCAGGTAAAGAAAATAAAATACAAAATAAATCTTATCATCTAATTTATTAAAAATAAATATTAAAGAATGAGAAATTTTAAATTACACAAATATATATATTTACAAAAAATTAATATTTCAAAACATCATCTAAAACTAGACATATCATAATCAACTAGTCAACATAATAAAGAAATTATAATAAATGAAAGCATAACGTCGAGAAAAATTTATATTTTAAAAATAAACGTGATTATCATGATTTATATTCGTCATAGATACATGTAAACAATCAACATCTTTAATAAAATAAAATTTATCGCATATGATGAATTGTACTGGAATATGAATAACCAAAAATTACGCAATTTATTATTTACAAAAATATAAACATTAAGGGAATGGCTTTGCCCTAATTAGTCCTGCCTGGCGCCTTTGCTCGCTCCCAAGACAGTACCATCAGAAAGCAAATTCACACTGGTAGGTACCCCAAAGTTCCACCCTACGAGTATGCTTTTTAACTCGTCGGACACAACCCGAACATACACCACCATGTGCTCACCCCTTAAGGCATATATACAAATTTTAAATTTAATAAAATAAAATAAAAGTCTTTGTGTATTTAATTAATTAACTCAGCCCTGATTAGTTCTGCCTGGCGCCTTTTCTCGCTCCCAACACAGTACCACCAAGACTAATTCGTGTTTTAAGGATTCACCAGGACTCCATGCTATGAATTAAACAACTACTTAATTCATCGCACACATCCCTGATCTATTACCCAACACGTTAATATCAAACACACAAGTACTATAAAATATACTTGATATACATAAAAAGAAAATATATATATAAAAATAAAACTTTACCTCCCTTTGAGATTCCAATACAAAACACCACTCAAAAAAAATTGGTATAACACTATACACACATTTATAACAAACATTATCAAATCACCTTAATTCTTCGTACATTACTTCAAACTCGTCCATCATAAAAAAATTCGATCACCGTTCAATTATTCTATATATACATAAAACAAAATTATTAACCACAAATTCTCTAATCTGATAAATAAAATAGTAAAGAAGAATCTTTATATATATAAAAAAAAATTATTACGCTATTCAACTTGATCGTTACAGTCACTAAAATGTTTTATCATAATGCATGGCGTAGTACCCCTACATACAAAACAAAACATTCCAGAAAAATAAATAAAAATAAATAAATTCAAAGTTCGAATTAAAATAAAATTGTCCCATACATAAATAATTATTTCTAAAATAATTACAAATCTCAATGTGTAGTAACCCTACATATAAAACAAAACATCCTAGAAAAATAAAAAAAACTCAAAGTTTCAATTAAATAAAACTGTTCCATACATAAATAATTATTTCTAAAATAATTACAAGTTTCAATGTAAATTGAGCTCCAAATTAATATGATACCTAATTCATAAAGTTATTCTGAGTTCCATCTCAATTAGAAAAATTCTATAAATACAGTAAAGTTATTAAGGAAAATATTACAAGTTTTAATTATTATTGAAAATTTTTTAAGTATCGAAAAATCTCTTTGAAAATATTCTAAGTTCAAATTCATGAATAAACTTTTAAGTTAATATAACATTTAAGAGGAAGAAGAGGTTTCCACCTTCTCCTTTTTTCCTCTTTTGAGTGCGGTTTACACCAAGCAACTCTCGGTTTCTCAGCGGTGCCGGATTTATATAGATATTTTTCTTCATAAAAACGTCCGGTTCTTCTCGGTACAATACGATTCCACCTCCAGAAATACATAGCTGCAGTGCTGCACCACTCAGGAAAGCAGCGTATTAACAATCTTTGAAAAAGGTAAACAAACATGTAAATATCAACTTGTTTACACGTTCATGACTCATCCAATGCATCTAGCGAAAAATATTGTTTTCGCCGGCCACACGGTCGATCTCTCCCGGCCACAGTATTCTTCGTGCGGGAAACACTTTCTCGTTATACTTCACGTAACATCTTATGCTTATTTTAATATTATGACTTATAAAATTTATACTAACATTCTCATATTATTTAACGTAAATAAAAATTAAATTTTGGCAAATTATTGACATAATGAATATTTATATACACATCATGATAAAAATAAATAAAATAACAATTAATTAAATTAAATCTTGAAGTGATCTTGATTATATCTATTTATAATCTACCACCAAACTCAAGATCACTGCAATATGTTTAGACTCTAACATACATGATCAGCGATCGTAAAACTGCCGAGCACTAAATTTCAGCTAGATTCAATCAATTTTCAACGAACCTTTCCTCCATATTGGATCCGCCATTTTGTTTTTTGAAACTTCGACTTCGCAATCGTGATCGCGACAACCAAAAATTAATTTTTGATGAAGCTTTCCGTCATGCTGGATCCGCCGTTTCCTTTTCTGAAATTTTGACCAGGTATTTTTGATCAGCGATCACGAATACGTTGTCTAAATTTCAAATCATTGCTTATCAGCGACCCGAAAAACCTCCGAGGCCTGAGTTTTCCTCATTCAGAGAATATTTTTAAAGTTTGTTGTTGTACACTACATATTTTGCACATGTTCTGTACCGGTTATATGGCCACAAGAATTAAAAAAATATACTTATTGATAATGATAAACTTGTTATTTAAAGAAAATAGTAAATAAAAAGCGATAAAAGTTTACACATTTATTTATAATACATAGATAATACAAGAGCTACTTGATGAAAAAAACAAAAAATAAACAATCAAATGAAATTAATGAGAGGCTTGAGATTGAAGTTCAGAAAGAAGATGACAATATTGGGGTCAATTCCACTGGTACACAGGCGCAAAGTGATTTCTAAATTATCATTTGTAAGTTTAGTGCGATGCTTACTTTTATTAATTTTCACAATTGAAAAAAAACTGTTCACATTCATACATGCTTCCAAATGCGCAAATTATATTTTGAGCGAAAGCTGTCAGCTGTGGGTACTTTTCTTCAGCAAGGTATGTTCTGTAGAATTCCCCTAATTCCACATCATCACATCACATTCGAATATGCTTCTCCCTGAAGCTCGATATACTCCATTTGCAGGTGTAGCGGAGCTATCTCCACATAACTTTTATTCGGATTTGAAAAAAGGCTAAAGAAGCTATCCATGTTCTTGAAGTCGGAAAACCAATCTGTATGGATTCTTTGGCTTCACTGTGAACTGAATTCAAAAATAAACTGATGCATTCGCTGACCGGAGCGGAACTAGAATATTTTCGAACGTACGCGTGTGTTTGTGAGCGCTTCGAGCTGATAGGGAGGCTTACCGAATGTTTATCTGTTTGTCCTTTCCAAATGACTCTTGTTTAGAATCGATTCTAAATTTAGAGTTTTGTTCAATCTTTTAGAATAAAGCTACAATGTGTGGAACACAATTTTGTGTTGATTGACAATTAATAGGTTCCTGTTAGGAGTAGTGGAGGGTGAAAAAAAATTGTGTGTGCTAATTTTTATTTTAGATTAGAAATATTTATTTATTTTCAGAAAGTGCATTCTACCGACACCACCGGATAAGCAAGAGTCAACAGCATTGAACGGACGGAAAAGATGCCTCCGACAAATTTATAAATGCGAGCAGTGCAAGTACAGGACGAAGTACCAGGCAGATCTCAAGGCGCACACCAGCAACCACCATTACGAAGTTAAAATGTATACATGTGGAATTTGTAACAGATGTTTCAAGACTAAAGAAATCCTCAGGCTCCACGTGGAAAATACGCACGCTTATGTTGGAGGAAAGGACGGTCAAGAACACTGTACGAATGCCTATAGGAATACACATATAAAAGCAGAGCAATTGAGCTCACGCGATCAAAAGAAAATAATAATATATAAGTGTTCACTGTGTGTGTTTCGAGCAAGATACAAGAGCTTATTAAGAATACATATAAAAGCTAAACATATCAAGAAATTCGATTTCAAATGTGACTTTTGTAAATATAGATCGAATAGAAAACGTAATTTAAAAAAACACATAAAAACTAGACATTTGAAGAAATTTGATTATAAATGTCACTATTGTAAATTTGGAACAAATCACAAAAGTAATTTAGCAAAACATATAAAAAGTAAACATTTGAAGCAATTTGATTTTAAATGTGGTTCTTGTGAATTTGGAACGAACAGAAGAAGTGATTTAGGGCCGGTTTTTCCAACACCGGTTAAAGTATCCGGTTAACTAATCGGTGATTACGCTTAATCGTTGATTATCTATAACCGGCGTTTTTCAATGCCAAGAAATACGCCGGTTAGCTGATCAGTGATTAAGAGTTTATTTTAGAAGGTTGGTAAGAAAAATGCTTGTACATTTGTTCTAAATTACATATCCGGGCTGCATTTCACCTAAAATTAGAATCATTTACTGATCGGTGGTGTTTTGGAAGCTTGTGAATGCAATTCGGTTTTGTTTTATTTTTCTATGTTTGAATGTTTCGAATTTTATGCGGTTTTATGTTGCAATCTAGTAAATAGTTTTTGTAAATACAGTGTGTTCTAATTTGTAAATATAGTGTATAAGGATTTGTTAGTGTATATTACCTTTTTTTATTTTTTGATGTTTAAAATGGATAAAAGGCACAGAGCTACAAATTTTAGTGATACAGAAATAATACTGTTACTTTCGCTTATAGAAAAATATAAAAATGTTGTGGAAAATAAAAAATCTGATGCAGTGACGAGGAAAGAAAAAGACAATGTTTGGGAAAAAATTGCCACAGAACATGCAGCATCTTCCCAGATTTCCAGGAGTGTATTGGAATTAAGGAATAAATTTGAGAATTTGAAGAGACAGTTAAAAAAAAAAGTGGCTGATAACAAAATAGAAATCTTCAAAACAGGTGGTGGTACACCTAACATAAAAAGTCTGAGTGTGATTGAGGAACGAGTAAGATCTATACTCAGTATATCTGTTGACGGATTGAGTAACAGTGTAGATAGTGATCACTCGTCTGCAGTAAGCACCAGTTTACAGCTAAAAGTTTGTTATGTAATTAAATATTTATTATGTTTTAGAACTCTGAAGATGTAAAAATGAAGGACAGTTCATCTGATGATAACAATGAATTGGAGATCATCGAAATTGTTGTTGTAAGTCTCGCATATTCCTCAAATATATTTTTATCTAAACTTCAAGTGCTAAATATCTTGAGATCACGTCAAAATTTTAATGTTCTTTGTTGAATATCATTGCATTCATTATACAGGTAATGTCTTACAGTGTCAAGTATGTAAATAAAATGGTACAAGCTATTAAGGCATTAAACATTTATTTATAGTTTTTTCAGTACAAAAAAAAATTCACACATATATATCAATGATATTATTAGAAAACATGACTTATATACAAAACTATTGTTGCTTCTATAGGACCAACCCGATCAACAAATCGCTGGTCCCAGCTGGGATGAATGGTCCCCAAAGTTGCTGCAGACACCAAAAAATAAACTGTTGTGCGTACCTCAAATTGGAAAAAGTCATCGAACGAGAACAATCTCTGCAGGTGAAACAAATAAAAAGTTTGCACATCTCGCAGATGCTAAGCTAGAATTGGTCGCTTTGCAAATTGAATATTTAAACACAGAAGAAAAGAAGAGTTTGAAAAATTGAAAAAAGAAAAATTCATGATGGAGATGGAATATTTAAGAAAAAAAGAAGAGTTGGAGCTTGAAGCAAAAAGATTAGAAATTTTATTGTTAAAAAAGCAACTTGAAAAATAAAATCTGTATACATATATTTTGTATTCAACTTCTTTCTCCCTTAAAAATCTGTTCCTATAAATATATTAAAAATAAGCAAAAGTAATGAAATCTCTACTATTTATCATTAAGAAAATGCAACAATTGTTTCACCAATGCAGTGGCTTCTTCAGACATTTCCAAATTTATGAACGTCCATGGCATAAGCTTAATGGTGAATTATTGTACTTTAGGCAATCATTTACTAATATATTTGAGAGTAGTAATTCTCTAGTATTTTTGTAACAGGTAATTGGTTTTTTTTTAGCTCTACCTAGCTGCCAGTTTTTAAAGAATCTTTTCAATGTACCTACTTCTATATAGACTTTCCAATAATTATGTCAACGGTATATTACAAACAGATTTCAGGGGTGTACATATATATAGATGTAATTGTCATAAGTACCAGAACTTTTGTCTGATAAGGCCACTTCACATTACTAGCCTTCACCAAGTGAAATTAGAAGTAATTAAAAATCTGTTTAATATACAAAAAAGGCATTGTATACATAAATTTATTGTCTTCTAATAATAAAATTTGAATTTACTGTATATACAAAAGTAAAAAATAACTAATATTGAGAGAAACAAAAAACATTTATTTTTTAAAGTAATGTAATACATACAAACAGTTTAAGAAAATAGAAAAACTACAAATTTTGAAAATACTCATTTATAAATTGTTGTCTCATAAAGTCATTTCCATTGTTATTTTCAATGTCAATATTAATTTCTTCAACAATTTCATTTTCTCCCTCAGGAAGATCTGCCAGTTTTCTAGAAATGGCCATGTTGTGCAATATAGCAGTTGCCACTATAATTTCTTGCACAGTCTCCAACTTTACTCTCATTCCAAGAGATAATATAGGGAATCTTCGCTTCCAGATACCAAAAGTTCTTTCGACTGAGTTTCTGGTGCGAATGTGGGACTCATTGTACAAATGTTCTGCAGCTGTGTGCGGATTCTGGAGTGGTGTCAGTAAATATGGCCGATTTGGATAACCGCAGTCTCCCAGTAAAACAGCATCACCCATTTCACCTGCTTCTAATCTAGCTCTCAGCCTAGAATTATTGAATATATATGCATCGTGTGTGGCTCCCGGCCACCTACAAACAATATCCAATATCTGAAGTTGATGACTACACACAACTTGGACATTTAAAGAAAAATACATTTTTCTATTGCGGAAATTTTCTGCATTTACACCACCTTAAAATAATATAGTTAAGAATTATTGTATGACCAATGTGTATTTATTTGAAAGTTGATCAAAATTATAATTACAAACTAACCTGGTGATTGTATTCTTATATGAGTACAGTCTATAGCTCCAATAACTTTTGGGAATCTTGCAATTCTATAAAATCCTACTTTCATATTTGTACATTCTTCCGCTGTAGTAGGAAGTCCAATAAACTGGGGACCCAATTGAGCTATAGTTCTACTTACTCGTTTTACTATTTTGCACGTGGTGGTTTTTGCAATTCCACCAAAATCACCCACAGAAGTCAGCATACCCCCTGTTGCATAAAAGCGTAATGTTACCAGCAATTGGAGCAACGGTGACACAGCATGGTTACTATAAAAAAACAATGTAATAAAAATACTTGAAAAATAACTATTACAAGTTTTTACTGTAACGAAATGAACATAGTTAGCATATTAAAAAATTGCTCATAATCAACATTGATTTTACTACTTATGTCACTTTTAAATTGAATTCTACACAGTTAAGGCAAAATTAATTTTTTTTATATTAGTAAAAAACAAACTCTGATATTAAAGTGATCTATGATCCTTACTGTTCAGTTAAGAACGTCAATTGATTAGTAATCAATCCTAATAAAACTTCGACTGTGGCTTTGTCCAACCGAAATCTCCTGTAAAAGTCCACTTCATCATACTCATCAAATGGATTTGTTCTATTGCGAATCACATAATCCCTTCTTTCAAGTCTTTCCAAAATTTCGTCGTCCTCATCAGATAATACAAAATCTTCGTAGTCGCTCATTTTATTTTGATAGAAAGCTAAAAATTGTATATATTATTGTAGAAGATAAATAATTATACTTCGAATTATATTAATCATTCTATTTATAAAAAGGCAGTGTGCTTACCAAATCAAATGTTTGGGAATTAAAAAAATACTTTTACAATTCAGAGAAACGTTTATAAACACAACTACTAATAACTAAAGATGCTCACAACTAAACAAATTTCATAGGTTATATATTTAAAATGTTTGGCAAGTTATGGTGGTAGCGATACTTACACGCATGTGCGAGAGTCTCTAATCACTGTTTAACATTTTATCAGGCTCTCGAAACGCCGGTTAAAATTTTGTCGATTAACGACGTTCTTAATCAACGATTAGAGTTAACCGGCGTTGGAAAAACGCAAATTTGTCCTAACCGATGTTTTAATCAATGATTACGCTAACCGGCGTTTTAATCGGAGTTGGAAAAACCGGCCCTTAGAAGTACATATAAAAAGTAAACATTTGAAGCAATTCGATTATATATGTGACTCTTGTGAATTTGGTACGAACAACAAAAGGAATTTAGAAAGACATATAAAAAGTAAACATTTGAAGCAATTTGATTTTAAATGTGGTTCTTGTGAATTTGGAACGAACAGAAGAAGTGATTTAGAAGTACGTATAAAAAGGAAACATTTGAAACAATTCGATTATATATGTGACTCTTGTGAATTTGGTACGAACAACAAAAGGAATTTAGAAAGACATATAAAAAGTAAACATTTGAAGCAATTTGATTATAAATGTGATTCTTGTGAATTTGGAACGAACAGCAAAAGTCATTCAGAAAGACATATAAAAAGTAAACATTTGAAGCAATTTGATTATAAATGTGATTCTTGTGAATTTGGAGCAAACTTCAAAAGTTATTTAGAAGTACATATAAAAAGTAAACATTTGAAGCAATTTGATTTTAAATGTGACTCTTGCGAATTTGGGACGAACAGAAAATATCTTTTTGAAGGTCATATAAAAACCAAACATTTGAAACAATTTGATTATAAATGTGACTCTTGCGAATTTGGAACGAACAGCAAAAGTGATTTAGAAAGACATATAAAAACCAAACATTTGAAACAATTAGATTATAAATGTGACTCTTGCGAATTTGGAACGAACAGCAAAAGTGATTTAGAAAGACATATAAAAACCAAACATTTGAAACAATTATATTATAAATGTGACTCTTGTGAATTTGAAACAAACACCAAAAATACTTTAAAAGTACATATAAAAACTAGTCATTTGAGGGAATTTGATTATAAGTGTACCTCGTGTGAATTTAGAACAAATCGTAAAGATCATTTTGAATTCCACGCAAAAACAAATCATCTGCAAGAGTTTGCTTATAAATGCGAGAAATGCGGATTTACAGCAAATAATGAATATCATATAGAATACCATATAAAAACGAGACACCTTAAATAATTCACTTTTAAGTGTGAAAACGATTCGTTTGAAAGAATTTGATTAAGCATGAGACTCGTGAGTACCAAATAAGCCTTAAAGATGATTAAAGACCGGTTTCTGAAAGAGACTTTTTACGTAATGTTAACTTGATACATATAAAAAAAAAAGAACATGCGATAAATGATAGAACGGAAATTAAAGGACTATCCGACAATAAGTTTTATTACGGTTAACTTAATACACAAAACGTGACAGAACATAATTTAATTTCTGTAGTTTTCCTGTAAAATGCTGTCTTAAAATAATACATTTACCGATAAGCAATGACTTAAATATCCAAAATATATAAGAATTACAAGATTTAGATCAAATTTTAATTCTTTACACTAACTAAATACAAAAAATCATATAACATGTATAAAGTTAACCTAAAATTCTGATTATCAGACTAACTTACTCTTCATAAACTTTGTATTACTATCTTTCTTTTGCTATGTACAAAACTTGATTTTATTTTAACATCTTCCTTATAACAGGGTCCATAACGTATACACGTTATGAGATGATACCATCATACTTTTATTTACTAAACATGTTACCGTATCTGTTAAATCGTGTATGCTATTTTAGAAACAACAGCTGCAGTTATTTTAACATGAATGATACAGCTTAGGGGCGATTTACTTCGGAATTCTTTAATTAATGTGTTGATATACTGCTATAGATCTTTCAAATGATGTTTAATAATTGCTTACTTTTAATACCGCTTGTACATGTAAATAAAAATTTTCCATGCGAGTTATTTTTGGTCTTGTTTTTCTGCCTTGTATTTTTAACACGAACGCAATCGGTCCTATGCTGTATCATTTACGTTAAAATAACAGCCGCTGTTATTTCTCAAGTAACATACACGGTTTAACAGATACGATAACATATTTAGTAAATAATGGTATGATGTATCATCTCATAACACGTATACGTTATGCGCCCTGTTATAAGGAAGATGTTAAAATAAAATCAAATTTTGTACACAGCAAGAGAAAGACAAAGTTTGTGAAGTAAGAGTGAATTAGTCTAATATTCAGAATTTTAGGTTAAATTTGTACATTTTATATGATTTTTTTGTATTTAGTTAGTGTAAAGAATTAAAATTTGATCTAAAATCGTTGTAATTCTTATATATTTTTCATATTTAAGTCATTGCTTATCGGTAAATGTATTATTTTAAGACAGCACTTTACAGGAAAACTACAGAAATTAAATTAGATTCTGTCACGTTTTGTGTATTAAGTTAGCCGTAATAAAACTTATTATTTATTTATCAAAATATATAATTTTAAATGTGTGTTGAATTTCTAGTTGTTAAGCCTGTAAAATGCACCTTAAAATGTCAATGGCATTTTATAAAAGCTCTAGGAGTATGGTGTTTTTAATATTATATTTTATTACTACACCAAGTAAAAGGTCATCATTTTACCTAAATTTGTAATCGTCTTTTTCTATTTTTCTCTAATATCAGCAGCATCTCGATATTCAGTTCTTGAAAGATTTTCAACTGAATAACATTGAAATTCGTTGTTATTTATATTAATTTTTTTGTTAGTTAACTGTGGTTGTATCTACATATTCAACATTTAGCATAAAGACTTCGATTATAATTTAAAACCAAATGGTAGCTGAAGAAAATATGTTGAGGGAAATAAAATCTTAAGTGGGAAAACCAAGCCTACGTAAATTAGTAAAATAGACCAATTGCCTATAATAATAACAAGATAATACAAATAATACACTTGTTTATTATATTACAATTAATATATGGCGCCAAATAACAAGTAGTGAATCTATTACGATAGTGATAAAAAGTACATATTTAAAAACAACATTTTTATTTATCCACACAAGTAACTTAATGTTTATTTTATACAAGACTGCGCAGGAACACTAAAATTGCAGTTTGCTCCAGAAATATGTCCACTTAATCTTCCATTTAATTTTACAGTAAAAAAAGCACCGCACGACTTTCTTATAGGAATATAGGTATGCGGTCTGAATTTTTTATGCAAAAATTTTTCAATTTCTCTCTATGTATGCAATACATAAACTGAACTACTATAGAACAGGGTATTTTTTAACTACATATTTTCCCCTTACTTAGAAATCACATATCAAGGAATTTCTAAAATTTTAATGATCGAGTTAATATACATCATCTAAAAGTTTCTATTCATTATATACACATATACCAAGTGCTTGCCGGCGACCTGCGGATACAGTTTACTGTAAAATAAAACGACGACACCGAGAGTTTGTATGAGTTAGTACGAGAAAGCAATATACAAACTGTTCTATTGGTCGAGTGTAGTGAGGCGACTCGAGTTTAGGATAGCAGTTGTACTTGCGCATTTCATTTGAATTTTGTTCACCCTCGATCTCTAGTTGACTAATACATTTTAAAATCGCGTTTCTCTAATTCAGAACAATTACGCGCCAAATTATTATTTATAAGTTTTTAAAATTAATGATCATTTCTTCTATTAACTCATATAATTTGGGAAGCGTGATGAAATCCGTTACGAAAATTGTTTACTGTGATTATTTGATGCTTCAACAAGTTTCTACTTATAAATTATCCAGGTAGTGATTTTTTATTGATTAATATTATTTCCATCTTCTCTAAAGCAGTACAGTAAATGACTTTATTCTTGGTTAAAGAATTTGTTATGAACAGTAACAGTAGCAATTTTCACGGACAAACGCAGAAACGATTTCTGCGGTGTCGACTTTAACGTAGCTCTAATGTTAGTAACAGAGGCTACCCTCTTATTCTCCCACTTATAGTCGACCAGCTTGTCTAGTATATTCATCCGCAGGTAGACCGCGTGCACACTGTATATAATATATGTATATATAATAATAAAAGAAATTTTTAAACGATACCTATTAGCTCTAATAAGCGCAAATTAGATTGCAGTGATGACTCCACAGATTGTGAAGCAAAAAAAATTAACGTTACTAAAAACTAGGGATTTAAAACCACTCTCAGTAACGGAACGATCAAGACCGCTGCAGCAATTTGATACTTCTAATTTTAAGATTCAGCGGGTATTACCGACTCGAAGAGTTGCGCTTCCGATCTTTGTGAGACATCAATCACCTGCTCAAGAATCTGTCGACTTATACCAAATGTATGATCATAATAACCATGCCATATTTATAATGATTAAAGTTTTGGATGCTTGGAATTTTAAAATAATGATCTTAGTGTAGGTGTGGAATTTATTGTCTAAATTATAATTTATTACATTAATAGAGATATGATGAGATTTCTTGATCGATTTGGTTTAGTCGTAGAACGAACGATTTTCTTTCTTCTATCTTGTATTTGTAAAATCTGTTAGAAAGAAATGGAATAATATAAGTATTGTTACAAAATATTATGTAATATGTTTTTGTACAAGATTGTTTAATTTACGAAGATATGTCAAGTATAATGGATAAAACTAATTGATTTTGAGTAGAAACTAATTTAAATTAAGATTCCCGCAAGTATTTTGAATAAGTGGAAGTGACAGTTAATTTTGACAGTTCCTGTATAGGTATTTTTAAATAGTATGTAAATGGAAAAAAAACATTACAAGAAGGTTTTTAAAATTAGAAAAAGAATAAATAATGTGTGTAATATCAAATTTGATGGATAAATATTAAAAAAATAAATAATAAAGAGACATATTGTTTATAAAAGGTATGTGTAGAGATCTCACTGGAGAATTTGAAAATAAGTAATAAGGTCGCCAAGGCAATTTGTTTAATAGAGAACAAAGAGAGTTTATATAATTCTAAAAAGCGTGAGACGTGTTTTTGGAAAAAGGAATTTCTTTTCCAATTTATATGCGTTAATAAGTGCAGAATATAGATAAAAGTGTTTAATAGCTTATCGAGCAGTACTAGAAGCAAATAAAAAACATTCTAACAAAGTTACAATATATAGAAGATTTTCGAGTAAGAGATTTATTGTTTATAGAATTATATGTGTAATTAATAACAGAATATTACTACCAATAAGAAGATTTGATTAGTTATAAATTAATAACGTACCAGATATCCATAATACAGGACGAGGCACTAAGAACCGTACAAGATTATCCATTGATGTGCAGATTTTCTAATTGAGGACGAGGCACTAAGAACAATACAAGTTTATCCATTTGAAGTGCATATATTATACAGGATCCAGAACATCTAGAGGGAGTGTTTTTTTATTTTTAGGAACAGCAATATATTCTCTATTCAAGACACATAAGAGGTTGTAGCTGGCAGTTTTGATGGTATTCATCTATCTTAAGAACGCAAGAAGATGTAGCAGTCCGGATCAATAACCCTTGTCAAAGAAGATAGTCATAGTGAGGTTCGAATAATCTACAAATCACAGAAAAGGATGGTTAATTGGACATATCGAGTGAAATTGCATACTGTAACTAACTAAAGGTTGTATTAGATATTTATTTATTAACAGATTTGTTTTCGAGTTTAATCACATCAACGTGAAATTCATATTTAAAACTGTACATAAAAATCATTTAAGATATACAGAATTCATATATGTAATATAAAAATTAGTTCAAAAGAAAATACCTTAATTGAGAATATTATTCCACATTGTAACTATAGAAATTCCTACATAAATTGAATATATGTTTTAAGAATTTAGAAGCATCATTTATCGGTTGTCAGAAAATATACAAACTGTCGTAAGATACATACTTGCCATAAACGTGTCACTTTATATAATGGTCTATTTTTATAATGTTAACTATACATATCTTCGTCGTTATTAAGCAATTTTCAAGATAATTATTTTATTGTTGTTACATTATTGAGTATTATCAATATACTTAATTTGTTTTGAGATTGTTGTTTTTCCTTCATTAGAAGTGCTATTTGTTTTTATGCTTAAATGGATCATCTGTTAATAACAGGCACATAAACCTAAAAAGGAAACATATGTCAAATTAATATCATCTGGAGACTATATAAAATAAGAAATACGTACATGTGCAGTGCATCAATTATTTACCCGGAGAGTTAAAACATATATAAATTAAAAAATTTTGTAAACAAATAAATAATACACGAGATTTAAATAAAGGTTATTATAATATAGTACGTCAAGGAGCCGCCCACCTTTATATTGTATAGGTATAGTATATTTAAAATATAGTACCACCAGTAAAATAAAGTGTTAGGGAAAAGAAAAGTATTATAGTTTAAATTATTTAAACTGAGTTTGAGTTTATATTACTTATCTATAAATATTAATACGTTGTAATTGATTCACAGTGCAACTTAGTGAATATTAAATTTTATTTCCAAATAATACATGGTCATTGATAGCTAGGCATAGGGCATTGATAAGTTGATAGTGGGGAATATTAAAATATATCTCTTCCTCAAATATCAGATCATTTGGCTGCCCGAACGTGGGGCACGATAAAAGAAAGGTTTCTGATTATTTGTGTATTTTGTAGAAAAGTCAAAACTCAGATTTATTAGGTGCATTTATTTATTTTATCGAAATTTGCTATTACATGTGATACATTGATACATAGTTGTGCGTATTAAAGGTACATATAAAATATTTTATATAGAGTGCATACATATTAGTAGTTTTGAAAATAGTAAAAAAAAAATGGATACAAGATCTAAATCTGGTATGAAACAGACTCCAGGTACAAGTGAGAGTGGAGAGGAAAGTGAACAGGAAAGAGGAGATATACAACAGTTTATTCCAAGTAAGACGGTAGTAGATATGTTAAAAAAATTTTTAGAATATCAAAAAATCGATAGAGAAGAAAAGAGGAAGTTATTTGAGAATATGTTAAAGTCAATTAAAGAAGATAATCGGAAATAATAATTTTGATAGGGACCTCACTTTAAATATAAATAATGATAGTTTGATTGACAAGGATAAATGTTCACGCCATGTGGATGATCTTCAAAGTGAAGAGTCCATGTTTGTTACGGGTGACACAAAATATAGATGTACACACCATGTGGAGGGTCTTCAGAAGAAAGACGCCACGATTAATATGGGTGACATAGAAAATAAATGTGCACGCCGAAATTTTATTATGGGTGACAAAAATTTGATTTGCAACAAACAGAATAATAATGATAATGTGAGAGATCCTTTGACAAAAGATATTAAATTATTTAATAATAATATAGATTTAGCAGTAGGCTATGATAATTGTTTTAAAACACAAACGACTCATCCATTTTCCCATAAGCAGAAATTAAGTGTCAAGTTTAAAATTAAAAATCTGTTAAAAGATGATATTATAGGAAAATTAGTATATAACTTAATGAACCCCATCACAGTAGTAATTAAGAAATATTTAGATTATTTAGAAAACATTGAGAATAATAAATCAAGTTTGTGTACATTTAAATCAATAAAGCAACAGCTGCAACTCCCCAAATTATTAGAAACATTATTGTTAATGAGTACTAATACAAAGTGGTTTGTAAACGTTAATTCTCTTTGGTTGGTACAGCTATATAAATGTTTCATAAAATTATATCCAATAGTGGTAAATTTATTAGTGGATATAATTAAAATTGTTCATAAGGAACAAAATATTTTACATTATGGGTATGTAAAGCCCGTACAGCACATATTGAACCCACATGATGAAAATGTGTCACATCATGTAAATGATAAAATGATTTTAGGAATGGGTGTGAAATTTAAATGGACCCATGAGAGAATAGAGGCTTTGGAAGCAGTTAAAAAGTACCCACATCCCAGATACTTGAAAATGTTACAAAGTTTTCCAAAAATAGTGGACTACAATTGCCACTGCATTTTAAGGGAACTCAATAATACAATTACAATATTTGTAATACCAATGAAAGGTGTAAAATTTAAAGAATTTGAATACACTTTTGTATATATATTGATAGGTAGTATAATTAATTTAGGTGTTTTAAATGTTATTTGTTTAAACTTTATTGTTATGAAAGGAGTGAAGTTTAAAATGCATTCCAAAAGTTTTGCATATAATTTTGAACTCGACCCTGAGTAATATAGCAGGGAAAAGATAGAATCAAGAGGTTATAAAGCACCTGAGGATACGAACCCATGAAAACTACGTAGGTTGTAAGAATGAATTGGATCTACTCCTGATTTGTATATAAATATAGAATAAGCATATTATAGGGAACTTTCATGTCTCTATGCTTTATATTAATAATGTTGTAAATAATGTATGATTATGTTAATTGGTATTTATGGGAAATCTTGGATTTATACCATTAGCATTAGCGATTCTCGCTTATAAATCGCAGATATTCCCATAGGGATATTTATGCAGTGATCTTGAGTTGGGTTGTAAATTATAATAAAATATAATCAAGATCACTTCAAGATTTATTTTAATCAATTGTTACTTTATTTATTTTTATCATGATGTGTATATAAATATCCATTATGTCAATAATTTGCCAAAAATTTTTTTTTATTTAAGTAAAATAATAAAAGAATGTTAGTATAATTTTTATAAAAGTCATAATATTAAAATAAGCATAAAATGTTACGTGAAGTATAACGAGAAAGTGTTTTCCCGCACGAAGAATACTGTGACCGGGAGAAATCGACCGTATGGCCGGCGAAAACAATATTCTTCGCTAGATACATTAGATGAGTCATGAATATGTACACAAGTTTATATTTACATATTTGTTTACCTTTTTCAAAGATTGTTAATACGCTGCTTTCCTGAGTGGTGCAGCACTGCAGCTATGTATTTCTGGAAGTGGAAACGTATCATACCGAACTGAACCGGACGTTTTTGTGAAGAAAAATATCTATATAAGACTGGGACCGTGAAGAAAACGGCAGAGTTGCTTGGTGTAAACCGCACTCAAAAGAGGAAAAAGGAGAAGGTGAAAACCTCTTCTTCCTCTTGAATGTTATATTAACTTAAAAGTCTATTCATGAATTTGAACTTAGAATATTTTTAAAGAGATTTTTCGATACTTATAAAATTTTCAACAAGATTTAAAACTTGTAATATTTTTCGTAATAGTCATGCTGCACAATTTACATTGAGATTTGTAATTATTTTAGAAATAATTATTTATGTACGGGACAATTTTATTTTAATTCGGACTTTGAATTTATTTAATTTTATTTATTTTTCTGGAATGTTTTGTTTTGTATGTAGGGGTACTACGCCATGCATTATGATAAAACATTCTAGTGATTGTAATGATTAAGTTGGATAGCATAATAATTTTATTTTAGTGTAAAAATTGTCTTTACTACTTTATTTATCAGATTAAAGGATTTGTGGCTAATAATTTTGTTTTATGTATATACAGAATAATTGAACTGTGATCAATAGCTAAATCATGGACGAATTTGAAGTAATGTATGAAGAATTAAGGTGATCTGATAATGTTTGTTATAAATGTGTGTATAGTGTTGTACCAATTTTTTTTGAGTGGTGTTTTGTATTGGAATCTCAAAGAAGGTAATGTTTTATTTTAATGTATATATTTTTCTTGTATGTATATCAAGTATATTTTGTAGTACTTGTGTGTTCGATGTTAACGTGTTGGGTAATACATCAGGGATGTGTGAAATGAATTGAGTTGTTATTTAATTCATAGCATGGAGTCCTGGTGAATCCTTAAAACACGAATTAGTCTTGGTGGTACTGTGTTGGGAGCGAGAAAAGGCGCCAGGCAGAACTAATCAGGGCTGAGTTAATTAATTGAATACACAAAGACTTTTATTTTATTTCATTTTTTTTTATTTTATTTAATTTAAAATTTATATATATACCTTAAGGGGTGAGCGCATTGTGGTGTATGTTCGGGTTGTGTCCGACGAGTTAAAAAGACATACTCGTAGGGTGGAACTTTGGGGTACCTACCAGTGTGAATTTGCTTTCTGATGGTACTGTGTTGGGAGCGAGAAAAGGCGCCAGGCAGGACTAATTAGGGCAAAGCCATTCCCTTAATGTTTATATTTTCTTCATAAATAATGATTCGCGTAAATTTTTGGTTATTCATATTCCAGTACAATTCATCATGTGCAATAAAATTTTATTTTTTTTAAAGATGTTGATTGTTTACATGTATCTATGACAAATATAAATCATGATAATCACGTTCACATTTTAAAATATAAATTTTTCTGGACGTTATGCTTTCATTTATTTCAATTTCTTTATTATATTGACTTGTTGATTATGATATGTGTAGTTTTAGATGATGTTTTGAAATATTAATTTTTTGTTTGTAAATATATATACATATTTGTGTAATTCGAAATTTCTCACTCATTAATATTTATTTTAATAAATTAGATGATAAGATTTATTTTTGCATTTTATTTTCTCTACCTGACCTGGAGATAATTAAAGAGCATTCAAATCGATTGGAGAATTTATTTATATTTTCTGCCCCTGAGAGAACATTTTCTTTAATCATTCTAAACTGAGCTAGTTAAATGTAAAATTGCCTAACCTACTATCTAGCAGAAAATTTGTTGTATCTTAGTCTAGCATAAGGCCTAGCACTAGGATGCGTGCTTGATTCTTACATACTCATTGATTGAATAAATTAAATTATTTTATATAAAATTAATATCATCTGGAGACTATATAAAATAAGAAATACGTACCGGGTGTTTTTTTATCTTTGATATCATTTTGATTACCTGCAACTTTTTTGTTTTTAAAAATATCAGAATGAAGCAAAAATCATTTTGCATAGGTATCTATGAAGTTTTTTACGTTTTAAAAAATAAAACAAAACACTAACGTTTTTCCAAGATATTAACCTAACTTATATTTTTTTAAATGGAAAGCCCTAAATATTTTCGGATATTTCGATTTTACATGAAATTTCAAGTATATTTTATAAAGCATACCCCATACCTATCTTCAACGGTTTGCGAGAAAACGGCGTTTAAACATGCAACAAAGAAAAATTTAGTTTTGTAACCCTGTTCTTAAAGATGTCGAAATCAAACAGAAATCATTTTTCATAATTATTTAGAAAGTTTATTTTTAATAAAACAAAAGATTAACGATTAACAAAGTAACAAATTATTAAAAAAAACAATTTTACAAAATTAAATTATTCTAAAAATGGCATGTTTAAACGCCGTTTTCTCGCAAACCGTTGAAGATAGGTATGGGGTATGCTTTATAAAATATACTTGAAATTTCATGTAAAATCAAAATATCCGAAAATATTTAGGGCTTTCCATTTAAAAAAATATAAGTTAGGTTAATATCTTGGAAAAACGTTAGTGTTTTGTTTTATTTTTTAAAACGTAAAAAACTTCATAGATACCTATGCAAAATGATTTTTGCTTCATTCTGATATTTTTAAAAACAAGAAAGTTGCAGGTGATCAAAATGATATCAAAGATAAAAAAACACCCGGTACATGTGCAGTGGTAAACATATTCATATGCAAATAATCAGATACATCGGATCTACATCAATTATTTACCCTGAGAGTTAAAAAATATATAAATTAAAAAATTTTGTAAACAAATAAATAATACACGAGATTTAAATAAAGGTTATTATAATATAGTACGTCAAGGAGCCGCCCACATTTATATTGTATAGGTATAGTATATTTAAAATATAGTACCACCAGTAAAATAAAGTGTTAGGGAAAAGAAAAGTATTATAGTTTAAATTATTTAAACTGAGTTTGAGTTTATATTACTTATCTATAAATATTAATACGTTGTAATTGATTCACAGTGCAACTTAGTGAATATTAAATTTTATTTCCAAATAATACATGGTCATTGATAGCTAGCATAGGGCATTGATAAGTTGATAGTGGGGAATATTAAAATATATCTCTTCCTCAAATATCAGATCAGTATATTATACTACTAACCTTTATCTGCTTTTCGTGTTAGTATTAGTAATCAAACAATTTGCAATGATTTTAAACTAATTATGATTTGTACAATTTTTATCTTGATTCACTCTAAAAATAATTCTAAGTTGTACGATGATTATTTGTATCCACTGTATCGACTTTTAGGGGAATATACTAGATCAGTGTAACTAAGTTCATATGAATTGTAAATTTTACGTGGGAAAATTATCTACTTTTAATGTCACATTGATTATGTTTACTTTAAACTAGCTCCTTTATTTTATTATTTATGAGACTCTAATCGTTGTCAGGGCGTTCAGATTCTTTTGGTGTGAAATATTACTTTCGCATAAATGAAAGACAGTATTAACGTGAAAAAAATAAATATATTGGATTCAAAAATACATAAATTAAATCAACAAGGTTATAACCCAGGCAAAAACAAGCAATACAAATGAAAAAAACTGTTATGGTGAACTACGTAACTTCTATTGGAATAAAATCAAAAATTGAATAATAAACAGGTATGTATAAATTTTTACTATTGAAAATATTCTTTAGAAATAGGTACATAATAAATACTAAGTTAATTCTTTTGAACTATTTACGAATAACTTTAGAGAAACACTATTCAAATAAACAACTTATGATGAGATATTGTATAGAATAACTCTTACAAAAAAGACAATAATTCTTATATTAAAATACATATACTTAATTGGCCATTATGGTTTCAATTCTGAATCTTTTAAATCGATTTTTAGATAAATTTTGTACGTACTTTTCAGGTTTTAATCTGTTATGGTATTTTTATTTATAGATAAAGTTTGTCTGGTTAGTTCGTCTGGCTTCTTCTATCCTGGTTTTCCTCTTCTTCTGGAAAATTTTCTCATGGGCCGCTATTTCTTAATGGACTGCTTATCCGCATACTTTACGACGTTCTTCCCTTTTCAACGTAGGTATTATTTTAATTTAGCACTCAACACTATTCACTGTGATGTATTCTTTTTTAGGTACGAGTAACAATTTTATACAATGAACACCTTATACTGGTACAATGTTAATGAAATTTAATACAGATAATGTATACAATCGTAATAATACACACAATATTTCAAGGTATTTATACCATTACTTTTAATTAATAATTTTTAAACTCAATTCGGAGAGCGTCTATTTTAAGCGTCTTCTCCCAGTGAAAAATTAAATTACTCTCCAATTGTTTTTTCTTTTTCTTAATAATAATCCTGTATGTGCTACTTGGATTTTTCTATCTATGAAGTGTGTATACTAAGTTGTCTAACTTTAAGTGGTTAAATATAAATATTGGTTTTAATTTCATATGACTGTTATAATTCAAATTTGCCTTAATTTTTAGGCTTTATTTGACTTCTGAATTTTATTAATAATTTCTTAGACAATTAAATATCAATTTTTTTAGCATTTGAGTCATTCTATAACTATTGTATCTTAAATTGCCTAATTACGTATATAAATACGTATATAAATACTCACATGTTTTACACCTATGCCTTTGGTATGTAAATATTAGTATACTATATGCTTTTAGTAGGTAAATATTAGTATAATATATGACTATCTATAAATAAAAATCGATAATTTTATGTCCTTTTATTTAAAATAGTGTATACTATATTGTACATTAAATATATTTATTCTATAAAGTTACATAAATAATTTTTTCGAGCTGGCGTCCAACCATCCAGATGATTGTCTTGTCAAGGTCAATTATAATGAGTCACAGGGTAAATACTCTCTTAGGCTTGCTCACTTCCCCTGAGGAATGTAATGCCTGTTTTGTTTTAGAGATTCGGCTTATTTTGGAGAATAAACAGTGGAATATGTTGAATCATCGTCTTATCCACCTCATCCAATAATCCAAAATGTTTATCGATTTGTCTGATTGCCTGATCAACTCTATTTTCAATATTATTCATTTTTTATATATTTATTTTGCTAATATTTACAACTAATTTATATATTTCGATATCAGTTTTAATTTTTTCTAATTCGGATATAAACCTCTTAATTAATGATTATACAGATACATGTTAGCCACTTGCGAAACACTTCTGATGGGTGTATATAGCATATCTACCACCATTCTCGATGAGCTCTTCATTATAATCCAATTCCGGATGATCATATTGAGGATACCAAGTCACTAGCATCTTCGGTATATTGCTATTTAAAGTCAGCACATTCGACGTTTCTATATCTAACATACAAATTTCAGCACGAAATTCAAAATCCGGTTCATGTAGATATTCATATTCACAATAAATACACCACTTTTTTATTTGGGTTAAATTGGGGTTACAATATTCCAACATGTAGATTAATTCATCTATATCGAAATATTTATCGTTCTGATATGCAAATGCTGCGCTTTGATTCATTTGAGGATAGTAGTCAATTCTGAACTCGGATCGGTATTTCGATACCATTAACTGCCGAAAAGTTTTCATACTTCTCCACGTTGTATGGTTTGACTGTCATGATAGGTATTTGATTATCGCTATGTATACAGAATGTGTTACATCACTTTACAATTGATACTGCTATTATATTCGAAATTCTTATATATATTTAATATTTACTTTGGTTGGTGACCATCAGAGGGCACCACTTTGCTGGGTTAGTGACCGTCAGAGGGTGCCACTTTAGTTGGGTTGGTAGCCGTCAGAGGGCTATACTATAGTTGGGTTAGTGACCGTGAGGGCGCCACTTTAGTTTGGTTGGTGACCGTCAGAGGGCGCCACTTTAGTTGGGTTGGTAGTCGTCAGAGGGCGCCACTTTAGTTGGGTTAGTAGCAGTCAGAAGGCGCCACTTTAGTTGGGTTGGTAGCCATCAGAGGGCGCCACTTTAGTTGGGTTAGTCACCGTCAGAGGGCGCCACTTCAGTTGGGTTGGTAGCCGTCACTTTAGTTGGGTTAGTGACCATCAGAGGGCGCTATTTTTAGTTGGGTTGGTAATCATGAGACGCCACTTTAGTTTCGCAAGTGACCGTCAGAAGGCGCTATTTTTAGTTGGATTCGTAGACGTTAGAGGGCGCCACTTTAGTTGGGTTAGTGACCGTCAGAGGGCGCCACTTCAGTTGGGTTGACCTTTGACCAAATGCCTTTTCTCGCTTGTAGACAACATTGCCAAGGCAAGTTCACGTTAAAGAGTCAGTCAAAGTCCCAACCTATGAGTGTATCCTTTGAACGCAATAACGTGTCCAATCTCTAATGTTTACAGAAGGAATGAAAATCATTCACAAAAAAAAATTAATTACAAGTGTTTAGATATGCCTCAAAACGCTGACTTTGTGCTGATATTAATTTCACTCAAATGCCTTTTCTCGCTTCTGAATGATATTCTCATCACAAAGTCAAGTCAGAGAATCAATCGGCGCTCCATTCTACAAGTTCATTAATTGCATAACTTATTTAATGCATCCCTAAGTAATAGTCGCAACACATCAGACTTCAATGCAAAAACAAAAAAAATCAAACTTTGAACAATAAAATATAAATTTACCAACCTTTCAATATATGTCACCACACAAAAACAAAACACTTTATATACACAAAGAAAACTCTATACCAACTAGCTTAACTCTTCATACAAAGCATAAACTTTTCCATATTCATCTTAATCACTTTATTTTATACCAATTCTACAATAAATAACGAATGAGATATAAATTTTTTTATATATTAACAGAAAAACAAAGTGTATGTACTCCGATTCAAAGCAAATTAAACGCTTTACAAAATACCTTATTCAATTATTATCGGACATGTAGCGTATGGCCATCATGTTTTAAAATAAAATATTCCGGTTCTTGACAAATATCCTAACATCTCCTAACTATAATTTAAATATATTTATATTTATTCGAAAAATTATTCTGTTCGAACAAAATTTTTTATTTAGAAATTATTATAACTCCATGAAATTATTTCTTGAAAATTCTACAAGTTCTAAATAAAAATTATTTCTTAAAAATTTAAAAGTTAAAATCATTAATACCGACACCCGATGCTTATTTGTATTTAGAGCGGTTTGCACCGGCGTCCAAATCCATTGAAAATTGCCCTGCACGGCCTTTTATACCAATTCTCCTAAGATAAAAATAAACTCAGGCGTGTCTGTTCAAGAGATTCTTCCCACTCCTTAAGATGTACATTACTGGCATCGCTCCTAGCGGCGTGTATATATTAGGTTTGTTCGAACCTCCAGTTCTGAACAGTTCCGGAACCGTTCTAGAATTAGTAGTTCTGATAATAATGCGCATGTCCGGCCAAATCGGTTCTAGAACGGTTCGAAATTCTGAAGGTTCGAACAGTTTTAAAATTGGAATTTTAGGGAAACTTGTACTACCAACATTAGTAATAGTAATATTAAAAAACACCAAACTTATTGGAAGAAATATCTATCGTAATGAACTTTAATAGCGAATGCATCTAACTACCAAAATTGCGACAGGATTTAAAAAGTAATGAAAAAGTTGTTTATATGAAATACGTTTTTCTAAATTTTGTAATGGATAATTCTGCATTTTTTATATAAGCAATATATTTATATATTACAAAACACCAAATGGTGGACAAATATCAATCAATCAATCATCAATGTTACTGCATCTGCATCTAACCACCAAAATTGCGACAGCATTTAAAAAGTAGTCAAAAAGTTGTTTATAAGAAATAAATTTTTCTAAATTTTCCTATGGATATTTCTGAATTTTTTAAAAAAACACCAAACTGGTGGACAAATGTCAATCGTAATGAACATTTAAACGTTACATCTCAAAATTGCAACAGGATTTAAAAAGTAATGAAGAACTTGTCAGAAGTACATTTTTCAATATTTTGTAATGGATATTTCTGATAAACCGGGTAAATAAAACAAGGATTTTTAATACAAGCTGTTATTAATAATTGGCACGTGCATCAAATGCACACACACATTAATAAATATGTATTACATAACTATAAAATCAACAATCATAATGAATTTAAAGAAATATATTACAATACATTTTCAACGTTTAAAGTCAGCTCCTCTTCTTTTTTTTTAATCTGTGAAGTAGTACACTCTTTCAATCCATTTTGGAGAATTAAAGCCTTTTTGGTAATTTGAATTGCGATACCTACATGATTTGGTACTTACATCAATCAGACTCTGAACGTTTTGTGTCACAAGTCTGGGAGTCACATTAACTTGCAATTTATTATAATTTTCATGACATAACAGGTACAAATACATACATATAATAGATTGTTCGGATATCTAATATATTGATATCACAGATTCCATTTATTTTGCTTAAATCTCAAGGGGGACACATCGAATCAAAAATTGTAAGTTTAGTATACATAATATTAAATACTATTTTGTCTAAGTTTAACAAATATGTCAGTTTCTCTACGAATATATGATAATTATAAATTAACTTTTTACATGTTCGCAAGTTCCTATACCTAATTGTACCATTACATTCACTTTATTCTTAGAGGAAGAATGATTTGCTAGACTCAAGAACATGGTAGGTAGTCAATGGAGTAATTTCTAAAACAATAAACCACCATTTGAAGAAACTAATGTTTAGTTACATACTTATAGCTGTTTACTTTGGCTATTACAAAATTGATATAATGGGTGTGAATAAAAACTGAAAAAAAATTAAAAATAGGTTTGATAAACCGGATCACACCAATACTCTAATAATATCACAAACTAAAATAAAAAACAAATAGGTACTTGAATGAGAACTTAAAAACTAACCTACAACTCTGAATTTCAACATAAATACGATAAACATAACCATAGAACATAACCAGAAAATGCGAAAGCTGATACGAATGACAATTACGCATGCTCCGGATTTATCAGAATTTCAAATACTAGCCCATGATTCAGAACTGTTAGAACCGTTCCGAACGGTTCTTGAATTACTAGTTCTGAAAGACCGAACACTGAACTACCAGTTCTCAGAATTTGCAGTTCCAGAACTGCATGGTCCGAACAGTCTTTTTCTTAAATGACATGCGCACTAGTTCTAGAACCGTTCGGAACTGCAGGTTCGAACAAACCTATTGTAACAATACCTTTAATAAATAAAGGGTATAATTACATTTTGGTAAATTCAAAATCTTTATTTTGACTATATGACTAATCCCTATATTTATTTCCTTTAACTAAAAAATTATGATAAATACAATGTAATTTTTATATCAATTTTCTATTTATCTCAGGTATTTTATTATTATGCCCATAACTAACTCAGATATTGTTGAAAACATTTAACTTTGCTATACTTACATGTTACTAACTTCACTTGATTCATAAAGATCGAACAGTTGCCTATTTGTATTTTATTCAACACCAACAAGTATCATGTTATATTTGCATCTTATATTTCTTTAATTCGTTAATCATATTTGATATAACAGTAATACTCAAGTGATTAATTATATGTGTATCTAGTCTATCTTCAATTATCACTTACAATGAATACGATATCAAGGTATGTACTAAAATACTTCTCTAATAATGTATATAATTACTGACATTTATCTTCCTATTTATAGGTTAATATTTTAAGCGTCATTTATTTCACATCAATTTAATTCAAGATCCTTTCTAACATACCAAATAAAAAAAAAATATATCAAAACTATTTGTTTAATGCACAAGACAATTATAATACTGATGTTGGTAATCCACTACAATACCAACAAAACATATATGGAAGTATCAAGCCTGTTTAACCAACTTTTTGGAAATTTATGTATATACGAACTTATAAATATTATAGATATGAATGCAATCAAGTAAGTATTTTTTTAATACTATTTTTAAAATACTGTATAGTTCTTGTTAATAATCAATTTCACACATAACTTATTTAGTATTTGGTTTGCCAATCAGTTTCTTTTCCGTAATAAAAATAGTTTATTTACTTAATGAGATATTCATTGAGTTCTATAATATTTAATAGGATGTCAAAAATTAATGTTGTAAAATAGAGATTCAAAATATCCGTGATTTATTATCACTTACAGTAATTCATACGATTATTTATGTGTTTTCTAAGTTCTGATAAATTATACTTTATTCGAAATTACTTGAATTCAGATTATTTCAAATAATTATACGACCTGTCAAAAATTATAAACCGGTATTCTTTCTTGTACTCCAAAAGATTTTCTTTATAGCTCTAAGACGAAATTTCCTGGCTACGAAGATGTTGTTCCTTTTCTTTACCTATCTTTCTGGAATGCTCGGATCTTGGACTGTTATTATGATGTACATTGGATTATTTTTCTCTTGAACTGGTATATTCGCACCTGGATTGAACTGCTATCCTGCTACACCTCCGATTCTGATATCACCTGGAATACTCGAACCTTCGACTGCTATTATGCTGTACCTTAGATAATTGTATTCCCTGGAAATCTCGAACTATGGACTGCCGTAATTGGAATATGGGACTATGAACTGCTAGATATTATCGCTATTCGGTACACCTCAGAAATAATTATCACCTGGAATCTTGAACCTTGGAATTCTTCTCAGATTTATATCAATATGGTATGTAATTTTATTTATATGTTTCAATCTTTTTTTTTTTAATATCGCCGTATACAGTAGCCTGAATTATCTTATATAACAATTTTTATTCTCCTAAAAGAAAAAAACACTTTCTTCTCCCCGTAATCTATTACACTATTCTCACAATTTTTATGTTATTTAAAATAATTTTTATGTACGTTTATCGGAGAAGAACTTTGTCTTTCCGAGAAACACAACCGCTTCTCTCAACAAACTTTTTTAATTATTTTCTTTTTTATTTATACCTCATATCCTTGACAATAATTCATTAATTCTCAACATCCAATGATCTTTGTACACACATTTTATTAATCCAAAACATATTTTAATTTGTGCTTGAATATTTTAAATACCTTTATAAATTCCAAAAATTTATCATTTTAATTCTTTACTTTATTTTTAAAAACTTTTAACACGCTTCGGCAAACGAATACCCAATACTATAACATAATTATTTAAAATGTCAAAATCGGACACATCTCAAATTTGAATCTAGGCGCGCAAACTATACATCATTTTATTGCATTTATATTTCAAAATTCACACTAATTATCACTACTTATCAATAGTGTTAATTAAACAAGCTTTTACAAAATAATATTTCATATGAAAATACATCAAGTAATATTTAAAATTCTAATTTCAGAACTGGATAAAATTAATGCAACAAAGTAACCTGATAGGCAACCAACTATGCACGATGCAAGTAGAAAACCACAATGTTATCCGATAGGCAACCAACTTTGCACGATACATGAAGAAACAAGAAAATATCCATTTAATATTCTCACAATTAGTTTAAGTATAAATCAAATATTCCAACAGCTATTTACTTAATTAAAATTCGATCTATTAAACATTTCAAACTTTCATTTTTTATTCTCACTAAAAGCACATATACAGTATGGTTGGTTAATACTAGTACTTCCCATATATTATTGTTGGTTGATGCTGGTGAACTACCACAACATATTACTGCTTGAAAAATGTAAATAACCAAATGCATCTTTAATATCGATGTCCATTTAGTATACAAGATATAAAGGAAACTAATATATAAGTATGAGAAAACGTGCATTACTGCATATCTTGATTCAACACGATTAATAAAACCAATTCACCTGTAATACAGGGATTATTCCAATAGTAATTTTATAAATAAGAATTATAATATTGTTACATTGTTTTACTTAAACTAATATAAATTTACTACATCCTAACGTACTATTTTCCAATGAACATTTATATACAATGTGTATTGTTTAATTTTAAACTAAGACTAATATAAAAGATTAAAGATAAAAAATTAAATTAATTAATTCTCATGGTGATCTTGGGAATACTTATATACAACTTAAATTTAACTCAAGATCACCGCAATATGTTTATTTAATTATTATGATACTAATATTCTGTATATTATCATTATCATGATAATGTATATTCATATGAATTAACAGATAGGTGCATGCAAAACATAATATATTACAATTTTATAAAGATAAGAATTTTTGTTGTTTGTTCTATCAAATTTTTTCTAATGGTTAGTTTTTATGTCTTCCTAGATGACTTTTGTAGTTTGTTCCAAATTCACAAGACTTACATTTATAATCAAATTGTTTCAAATATTTACCCTTTCATTTGTACTTCAAATTACATTTTTGGTTTGTTCCACAGCCGTCTTTACTTACAAGCCATGAAGTTAAATTTGGCAACACCGTCTAGTTGCCTTCAAGTGGGTCTACTCGTGGACTTAGCAGGTGCTGAAAGTGAGATAGATTAACCGCGTACCTAATCTAAAATAGGTTTTTTGGTAGGTAATTCTTTCTTTAAATTTAGGTAGGTAGGTATAATGTGACGAAGAAAGGATGTATAAAAGGGAAACGTATAAAAAACATTATTAATATTTCAACATTTTTCGTTAATTGTTCAAAGTGATAATTTTCTCGTTTGACCACTTTCTTTGGTCACATACACTATTTTTATTTCTGCTATAATTATTTAACACTATATTGCTCATTGGTGTTCCACATTCACATACAACATTAAAATCAATATAAAAGTTATCAGACTTTAAACACTTTTAATTGCTAATGAGGTTAATATCTCTTGATGATTATTTTTGCTCAAGAATTGTTTTTCAATTTTTATATTTTTTGTTATAAAAGCAAATATTGCACTTAAGTGAAAATACAAATAACCTACTTCATCAGTTGCCGCATAAAATCCGCCTCTTTGCAGATAACCACACTAAACATTACCAAACAAAGAACCATTACTTTTCACTGCTAAATTTGTACTATTCACACAATTAATTTTAATTGAATGAATAGCATAACCACTATGTATGCTAGAAATATTCAGCGTTTATACATAAATCACTGCATAAACTACCTAGATATATCTTGCTTACAAATTTTGTAATTGAGACCAACGAGTCAACTTACGGGTTTCAGGTAACACCCACATAAGATTATTTGATGCTAATTCGGTATTATTAACGTAAACTGTACCTATACACTATTTATTAATAACGATACTTGAAACCATTTTTACACTTTCACCTTCCTTGTCTTTAGATGAGTCAAACCGTTGAATTTCACCTTCATCAAAATGTTTACAGTAAACCACTGAATTCCCTGTGGTGACGAAATTTTTTCTATTAATTGCTCGTAACCACTTTTTACGTCAGTAATTTTCCTTTGAAAATGAAAAGGTTGTTTGTAGATCTTCCTGTTCAAGTGTATGTTGTAGTTCGATTTACACAATGAGAAACAGCAGAATCATGTCATCTAAAACATCACACAGTAGTAAATGTATATTGTTCTTACCTTCTCCAAATGTATTTGCTAATCAAACTTATAAACAGCAAACAAATGATTGCAAAGAACGTGTTGACACTTTGAGGTTATCTTTAATACTGTTATCGGCCACATTTACGAAAATATGAATTGTTTACCCATAGGTACTTCCCGAGATTGATTTTAACTTTGTAAATACTTCTCAAATGTTTTTGATTCAAACTCACGTAAACTTTAGCTAATAAACGTGACATGCATATCATATGCACATGGTCTCGTGAAAATTACATAGAATGAGAACCACACGGGCAGTTGCCAAATCTCGAACTTCATGGCTTGTAAGTAGAGACGGCTGTGTTTGTTCCATATTCACGAGTCATATTTATAAGTCCTTTTAATGCTTAGCTTTTTTATGTACTTTTAAATTACCTGTGCTGTTTGTTCGATATTCACAAGAGTCACAATTATAATCAAATTGCTTCAAATGTTTAGATTTTATATGTACTTCTAAATGCTGCTTGCTGTTTGATCGATATTTACAAGAGTCACAATTATAATCAAATTGCTTTAAATGATTAGTTTTTATATGCAGTTTTAAATTACGGTTATAGTTTGTTCGATATTCACAAGAGCCACATTTATAATCAAATTTCTTCAAATGTTTAGTTTTTATATGTATTTCTAAATGACTTTTGGTGCTTGTTTTAAATTTACAAGACTCACATTTATAATCTAATTTCCTCAAATGTTTAGTTTTTCTATGTACTTTCAAATCATTTGTTTTGTTTGTTCTATATTCACAAGAGTCACATTTATAATCAAATTTCTTCAAATGTTTAGTTTTTATATGTATAATTAAATTACGTTTGTAGTTTGTTCCGTACTCACAAGAGTCACATTTATAATCAAAGTTCTTCAAATGCATATTTTTTATATGTCTTTCTAAATTTCTTGTGTCGTTTGTTCTATATTCACAAGAATCACATTTAAAATCCAATTCTTTCAAATGTTTAGTTTTTATATGCAGTTTTAAATCACGTTTATAGTTTGTTCTCAATTCACATGAATCACATTTATAATCAAACTTCTTCAAATGTTTATTTTTTATATGTAACTCTAAATGACTTTTGGTGCTTGTTTTAAATTTACAAGACTCACATTTATAATCTAATTTCCTCAAATGTTTAGTTTTTCTATGTACTTTCAAATCATTTGTTTTGTTTGTTCTATATTCACAAGAGTCACATTTATAATCAAATTTCTTCAAATGTTTAGTTTTTATATGTATAATTAAATTACGTTTGTAGTTTGTTCCGTACTCACAAGAGTCACATTTATAATCAAAGTTCTTCAAATGCATATTTTTTATATGTCTTTCTAAATTTCTTGTGTCGTTTGTTCTATATTCACAAGAATCACATTTAAAATCCAATTCTTTCAAATGTTTAGTTTTTATATGCAGTTTTAAATCACGTTTATAGTTTGTTCTCAATTCACATGAATCACATTTATAATCAAACTTCTTCAAATGTTTATTTTTTATATGTAACTCTAAATTGTGTTTGCTTTTGGTTCTAAATCCACATAAATCACATTTATAAGCATATTCCTTCAAATGTTTATTTTTAATATGCCTGCTTATAGACCGTTTAGATTTTGCTTGAAACACACACAGCGAACACTTAAAATTTTTTTTTTGATCTTGTGAGCTCGACTGTTCTTCTTTCACTTGTATATTCTTATAATCAATCGTAGAATGTTCTTGGTCGTCCTTTCCTCCAACATAAGCATGGGCATTATCCACGTGCAGCTTGAGGATATCTTCAGTCTTGAAACGTCTGTTACAAATCCCACATTTATATATTTTAATTTTGTAATGGTGTTTAATGTGCTCCTTAAGCTCTGCCTGGTACTTCGTCCTGTACTTGCACTGCTCACATTTATAAATTTGACGGAAGCACCTCTTGCGTCCGTTCAATCCTGTTGTCGCTTCCTTGGCCAGTGGTGGTGGCGGTAAAAAGCTCATTCTGAAAACAAATAAATATTTTATATCTCACACCAAACATTAATTTTAGGGCGGATTTTATTTCACCACCGCGCAAAGATGCGTTTCAATGGAATAGATAAAGTTCCTACCAGGAGTTCAAATTAATACTACAGTTATTGTCACCATTCTCTTTTATACCAATATTTTTCTCAAAGTAATTAAAGTATTATTAATAATAGTAATATTTATTTACTCTTGTAGCCACATGATCGCTACAAAAACACGCGAATATAATAGAAATGGTAAATCACCCAGCAAAAATTTTTTGAATTTCGCGGACGTTTTACGTTTGTTCTAGAATCAATCCGTGCCTTCAGGGAGTTACAGCGCCGCTAGCGCTGAGCTGTGCTAGGTCCAGCAGTGTCCTGAATGGTCCAGCAGTGGGATTCTGATTGCTATCGTTTCACTCGATAGTATCGTTTATTCATCATTATAGACATGGAGTGATTACAAATGTAATTTAATGAAAAATGCTGCTGAAATCAGACGAGCACAAATTGTTACAGGAGGTGGCCTCGAAATGGAAAATAGCTAACCCAGCAGAAAATGAAGATTTTTGCTCTGTTGGGCAACACTTTCTTTGAAGGGTGTAATGTTGCAGAGCGTGGTGTAACTAATAATTTTTTAATTAAAATATGCAGAAATAAGCAATCTTATATTTTGTAGTTGGATGTAATAAATATGGGGAGAGCAGGATAGGGCAAGCAATATACGCAATATATCTCAACCTTCTTGTTCATATAGTTCATCTCCCATCACTCAGAAAAGGAAGAATGAAATATGTGATAATTATGATTATTTATTTTTATCGAAAAATAGTACTCCCAGTAAGAAAACAACATAATGAAAAAGATGAATTAAAAGAATTGTATATAAAAACTTTAAGTGCAACTAAAGAAATTGGTGTTATATGAAGTAGTCACCTTAATGAAATAAAGCATAGACAATTTGAAATGCGATTATAAACATAAATAAAATATTGCAATATAAAACAGACTTTTATTCCAATACACTCTTATAAATAAATTGAATCTTTAAAAAAGGTTTATACTCTAGCTAAACTTAAATGGTGCTGTAAATATTAAGGCTTTTTTAAGTGAATTTGTATAATAATAGTGAAAAACATGTGTTAATAAAAACTATAATACATACTAGATTGTTGAATAGTTTAGGAAATATTTTGTAAATTTTTATAAGCATATTTCTATTTATACCAATTCATTGTTATTAATAGTTTTTAGAAGTTCTACCGTCTTTTTCCCAATAATTTGCTTCTGACCATATGTAATTCTACAAAGTATAATCAGAAATAAGTAAATGATAAAGGTAGTATAATAATATTAATTTTATAATTTAAATAAAATAACTGTTTTGCTTGGTTTTATTTTAAAATTCATGCACACGCGCAAATAATATCAACTACGATATCTACGCCGTGCTACGACTCGAAAACGAATTTCGAACTCGAAAGCACTTCAGAATCACATGAAGTCGCTGCGAGTTTGTCTATCGAGACGAGACTTCGACTCGCTCGATATCGTTTTGCAATCAGAATCCCTATGCTGTATAGGTACTCTGCCATATTGCGATGCGATAGTATTACGTCATCCTGACGTCACATCCTAGCATTTGGTACTCTGCCGTCCGAAGCGATCGTAAAATACAGTCGGTCACTGGCAATAAAAAGCGATCCCTTTCAAGGTCTGGTAAACGTCTGTCCTTTTTATAGCAATCCCTTTAATACTGTGCGTTAGAGTGAGAAAGATGAACAATGTGCCCGCCATGCGTAGAAAGTTCAAATAGTACGGGAGGTAAGTATAATAATATTATTTTCAAATTTTAAAAATAAATTATGTAGTTTTATTTGTGTTTTTGCAAAGCGTGTATCACTGTATCGAGTTTTAAATATATAGAAAAATATTATACCTTGTGTAGATATAATAATATATATAATATAACTAATAATAATAATTTTGTTAGGGTATTTGATACAAAGTTGTTTAAAGTAATTATTCGCTCATTTTATGCATTTTTTAAGATGAGTATAACAGAAGCCTTGGGTTCCTTGATGCTAGACTTTTTAGAAAAGAATCCATCTCTTGCGACCAATAAATTTCCTGGTCCTAATGGCCGGGAATAGAATCAAAAAAATGGGAAGAGTTAACGAATTTATTAAATTCTCAAGGTTTTGGAATCAAATCAAAAGAAGGATGTAAAAATGTAAGTTATGTAGTACTTACCTACCTATGTAGTATATTAGTAATACAAAGAGATCATTTTGAACTGTCCTGGGTTGGCCATAAAAAAGTCCCAGTATTATCAAAAACTGGGAAATATTTACTTCCGTGAATTGCCCATACTAAATTTACATGTCAAATGTCAAAATCATAATGTATTGAAGTGTCTTGTACTTTTTAGCTGTGTTTTTAGTATTTTCATTGTTTTATTGTCGCTTTTCTGTCTTTTTCAAGACAATACCTGGTATACCATGCCTTTTACGATACAACAGGATATTTTTATTGTAATGCACACTTTCGCAGTGGAACATTGCGAGATGGATTATGGACATATTCATTGGAATCGTATTTTCAGCAATTTGTAACAGAATACGGAAATCTGGAAATAAACTTGGACACATTCACTCGTCATCGCAATAGAGTGATTGAAAGGTTTAAGGAGACGGGAAGTGTTTGTAAACGTAAACCTGAAAAAGCACAAACAGTTTTAACTGAAGATGTTGTCGCAGACATTAGGCAGCGAATGGAAGTTGGTCCCACAAAATCTGTATGAAAGTTGTCTGCTCAAATTTTTAAAAAGATCTAATTAACTTAAATGTAATTTGTTATGCAGCATTATGTATTTAAATTGTAGGTATTTCCTATGGAAGTGCTCATACGGCACTGAAAACAAACTTACATATTGCAGTGACCTTGAGTTTGGTGGTAAATTATAAACAGGCATAATCAAGATCACTTCGAGATTTAATTAAATTAGTTATTATTTTAGTTATTTCATCATGATGTGTATATAGATATTTATTATGTTAATATTTTGGCAAATTTAATTTTTTATTTACGTAAGATAATATAAGAATGTTATTATAATTTTTATAAAAACTGTAATATTAGAATAAGCATAAAATATTAAGTGAATTATTACGAAGAATACTGTGACCGGGAGAGATCGATAGTTGGGCCGGCGAAAACAATATCCTTCGCTAGATGCATTGGACGAGTCATGAATATGTAAACAAGTTGATATTAGGTTTGCTCCAACAAAGAAATCACTGATCAGTCTTGGATCGATCTAAGACTGTTGCAATGCGCATGTTTTATCAGAAACCAGTATCCGACCAAACTGCAATTAAAGTGTGTTGGAACACTATTTTAGGCTTTTAGTTAACATATTTGTGGGTAGATGGTACTTGTTTAGTGATTGACAAGTATTTGAAGAATCGTATGATTACATAAAAGATTATTAGTCTTAATTCAAGTAAACTAGCATTAAAATTAGTATTACATACATAGAGAAATTGAGAAAGTAAAGAAGAATCATTGTGTCGAAACTAATGTCACTATCACTCATGTTTATCGTTCATTCAAAACATTCAAATAATGCAGTAGATACCGAAAGTAATAAATTATTTTACCAATACAATAGCGTTAGAGATATCGTAGTACAATTGGCATTGGTGCGCATGCGCTAAGTATCCATAAACTTCAGTTTGTAAAAGATCTGCAAACCGCTTGGACTATGTTTTGACAGTCCTCAAACTAGATCATGTTATGTTGGAACAGATTGCAACTGATCCCGGATTTGTCAGTTCGCATTGTTGGAACAGTGATTATTCACTGCGCTTGCTCCGTACAATCACGGATCCATTCAAACATATGTTGGAAAAAACCTATTTACATGTTTGTTTACCTTTTTGAAAGATTAGTAAGGCGCTGCTTTCCCGGGTGATGCAGCACTGCAGCTATGTATTTCTGGAGGTGGTATCGGTATTGTACCGAAGATAACCGGACGTTTTTGTGAAGAAAAATATCCATATAAGTCGACACACGATCAGAAAACGTTAGATGCTTGGTGAAAATCAGCTCTCTCAAAAGAAAAACAAGAAGTAGGTGGAAACCTCTTCTTCCTCTTAAAATAAAAATGTTATATTCACTTAGAAGTTTATTCATGAATCGGAACTAATCGGAATAATTTTTCAAAAAGATTTTACGACACTTATAACAATTTTAACAAAAATTAGGACTTGTAATATTTTATAGATTAAATATTATTCTAACATAGAAATTTATTCATGTATTAGAACTTATAATATTTTCTTAATAATTTTATTGTACTTATAAAATTTTTCAGTCAATGTGGGAATATTTTTATGAATTAGATATCATTTTAATTCAGGAGATCCGTTTACATTGGGACTTATAATTATTTTTCGGAAATAATTATTTGTGTTTAGAACAGTTTTATTTAATTAGAACTTAAATATTATTCTAACATAGAAATATATTCATGTATTAGAACTTATAATATTTTCTTAATAATTTTATTGTACTTATAAAATTTTTCAGTCAATGTGGGAATATTTTTATGAATTAGGTATCATTTTAATTCAGGAGGAGATCCGTTTACATTGGGACTTATAATTATTTTTCGGAAATAATTATTTGTGTTTAGAACAGTTTTATTTAATTAGAACTTTAATTTTTTTTATTTCTTTTTTATTACTAGAATGTTTTATTTTTATATGCAGGGTTATTATACCGTGTGTTATGGTAAAGCATTTTAGTGTCTGTAACGATCAAATTAGATAATAATAATAATTTTTTTTGAATTAAATATAAACTACGTTTTTAATAAAATTTTCTTTATTATTTATTTACGAGACTAGAAAGTTTATAGTTTAATAATTCTTTGTTTTGTGTACATGTAGGATATTTAGATTGTGAGAAAAATTTATTTTGTGATGGATGAATTTGAGAGATTATATGAAGAATTAAGGTGATTTATTAATGTTTATTATAAATGTGTATATAGTGTTGTACAAATTTCTTATGTAGTGTATTATACTGGAATCCTAGAACGGGGTAAAATTTTATTTTTTTTAAATTATATATGTATATATATATATATTGTATTGGTATACGTAGCTCCAAGTTGGGCCAGCCACAAATACACTATAAACACAACGTTGGGCACCAAAATACACTATAAATGCCGTTACCCTTATGTAGAGATAGTGCTTATGTTTGCATTAAACTTACGTAATTTGATATAATTAATTTATAAATGTACAATTTAAATTTTTATTGACTATATTTTTAACTTTGTACAATGTTTATTTTACCTTACTGTAACTAAAATTCACCAGTGGTCTATTTTTATGGCTATGTTCGCTCCAATTATATTACAAGTGGTGGGAAAACGTATTCACAACTATGAAGTTTGGTTATGTTATTTTCTTCCGGCATTTATTTACTTAACAAAAAAAATTGTTTGAGTATTATTAATTAGCTCAGTTCGAACATGTGAGACTCTAGGTAAACAATCTCAGGCTTAGTGAGTTATTATGGGTTGGAAAATACTTTAGATATAAGGAAAACACAGTGTAATTTCTAAAATCCAATGACTATATTGCAAAGAAACATATATAAAAATTTCCACGTAACATTTTAATTAAAATTGAACAGCATTTTATAAATGGACAACGAAGCTATCCATGGAAAGAAATTAATAAACAAAATTACTGGATTCGACATAACTCAAGGTAGGTATATAATTATAATACTATGTTCACAAAATAACTAACTAAAATATGGTACGTATAGATAACGAAAATTAATTCCTAAGATTTATGAAATATTCGAAGTTAAATAATTTTTTAAACCTTTTGTTTAATGTATGATAATTATGATGATACAATTATAATAGCATATTCTTACAACATTGATACAAAACTATCTTTCCTATTAATAATATGCTTTCTAAACTCTTATTCTGATTCAATATTTTTTTATTACTGACTTTGATAATTAATATTGAGATCTCAATAAAACTATAATAATAATATAATAAACTTTATTCATCTTTAGATGTTTACAATGTTACACTATAATTTTAAACTGTACAATCATTCCTAACATACCTCGTACAATAGTGTCTAAACTCTCTTATAGAAGGACTATGTTTAGTCGCTTCAGGCATACCATTATATAATTTTAAACCCTTATAAAAAAGACTATTCTGCGAAGCCGATTTTTTGTGAAAAGGTAACCTAAAGTTATCTATGTATCTAGTATTGTAGTCATGAATCTCATTACTACACGAAACATATTTGTTTAAATACTTTGGTAACCTATTATGTATTATTTTATAAATCAATATAAGAGTGTTGAACTGAATCCTTTGCTTAACACTAAGCCATTGTAATGTATCTAACATTAATGTAATTCGAGTATACCTATTGCAACTCAGTATAATCCTCATAGCCCTGTTTTGCAGTTTCTGTAATCTATATATATCCCCATCTTTGGCTAGAAATAGAATTGTGGAACAATAATCAAAGTGTGGGGCAATGATTGTCTTATAAACATAGATTCTAGCCCATAAACTTAATTTAGCACTTATCCTACCCAAAAAACCTATTTTTTTTGCAACTTTCTTTTCTATATAGTCAATATTTCTAGAGAATGTTAATTTATTGTCAATTATCACACCGAGATATTTAATCTCATTTACCCATTCAATAATTTCATTATCAATTACCACTGATTCACTAGTGTCATTTATCACACTGCTGTAGATAAGCATAGCTTGTGTTTTCGACGTATTCAACTTTAGTTTATTAATTTTTAACCACTTGCTAACACCTTCTAGTTCACAGTTTATCTTTTTTATTGCTGAATCAACATCCCTATCTGCAACACTTATTAGCGTATCATCCGCAAACAGGTTAATCTTGCAGTCCTTAGTCGCACTTATCACGTCGTTTATGTAAAGGATGAAGAGAAGTGGTCCTAGAATTGATCCTTGAGGGACTCCTAGGGAGACCTCCTCAGCTGTTGACTCTTCATCGTCGTACCTAGTTTTTTGTTTCCTATCTGTTAAATAATCCTTTATCCATTCCAAAGCCATACCTCTTATTCCATATTTACTTAACTTTTGTATTAACTTCTTTCGGTCAAGTGTCTCAAAAGCCCTTTTCAGATCCAAGAAAACTGCCACAACTTTGTTATCGCGATCTATCTCTTCCTTCCAGTTACCTATTACTAAATTTAATGCTGTTTCACATGAGTGATTCCTCCTGAAGCCGGACTGCACATCCACCAACACGCAATTTTTTTCCAGAAAGTATTCTAATTGTTCTTTTGCTGCATATTCTATGATTTTTTCTAATGTTGGCAACATGTTGATCGGTCTAAAATCAGAGCAGTTCTTGGTGCCGTTGATCTTTGGAATCGGTATTATCGTAGTGGTTTTCCAAACATCCGGAAACACGCCTGTCTTGAACGACTCATTAATTATTCCCAACAGCGTATGTCCAATAATCGGAAATGCGTCGCTAATAACTTTTGTATCAATACCATCAGTTGTTGACTTGCTCTTAAGTGATTCTACAATTTTTCGTAGCTGCCCCATTTCAAGCGGTTCAAAAGTGTTCAATATGTTTGTGTCTCCACCGCGATAGTCATCCATATTTACGTTCTCTACAATTACTTCGATATTGTCATGTATTTCCCTGATACTTTCGATGAAATACGCATTAAACTTCTCCGCAATTTTCTTTGCTTCACATTCCCTGCTCGATAGAAAATCAATATATTCAGGCTTTCTCTCGCTAGTAACCGTGACTAATGATTTAAGTTTTTTCCACATTCTTTTTGCATCGCCCCTTGTTTCATCAATTTGCCTCTCATAATAAATATTCTTACTTAATTTTATATGTCTATTGTAGTAGTTCCTCATGTTTGTGTAATTACTCCAGTCGTCCTTACTATTGCTATTCTTTGCTACTCTGTATAATGCGTTCCTTTGTTTCTGCAATGACTTTAATTCATGATTAAACCATGGGTTACCCTGACCCACAGCAGTTGTTTTATTGTTGACAATGTTGTAATAACTTGCATTTAGTTCATTTACTAGTGACAATGTCCGATTTTGTAAATTATATTTATCGATCTGTTTCCAATTACGTAGTATCATCATGTTTCGCAAGTCGTAATCTGTATAAGCACTTTTGTCTAATATTTTTTTGCGCTGAATCATATCTATCGAATCGCTGTTTGTAAACTTTAATAATAATGTTTCGTGGTCGGAAATTTTGCAATCGCAAATTTCTACCGTCGCATTCCATTCATTTGTTATAACTAGGTCAATTAATGTTTTCGAATTGCTTGTTACCCTAGTATAATCACCAACCACTTGTTTCATTCCACTTGCAGTAATGATATTTTTCAATCTAGTCGCATAGGTTGAATCTCTGGACATATCCACATTGAAATCACCAAAAATAGTACACATACCCCTTCCATCGAAAGTTTCCTCACACCAGGCCTCAAAAAAGTCCAAAAACTCCACCTTGCTTGCACTAGGACTATGATATAAAACTGTATAAATACCCCTAGCAAACCCGACCGAAACACTTATACTTAGCAACCATATAGCATTATTTACTGTTATGTTGCAAGTTTCACTATAATTGATGTCATTTCTTACGTAAATTATAACACCACCCGTGTGTCTGCTGTGCGAATCACATCTCGCAACCGAGTAACCTCTACAGTTTATTTCTGACTCCCGGACATCAGATGTAACACGCGTCTCACTAAGCAGAAGGATAGGCGGGCGATATGTCTCTATCAAATTTTCTATTTGCTCAAAGTTTGCAAGTAAACTCTGTACATTCAAATAAATTACCCCATATTGCTTTGTCGTAACATTACGATTTATTCTAAAAAATCAACTTTATCTCTGGCGTTTTGTAACTTCCGTTTAAATACCGGACAATCTGAGTCCCACGTAGCGTGATTTATGCTAATTTTTAAGTGAAGTTTATCTACAGCATACTTACAATTTATACACTGCACTTGACTATCATTTGCACTACAGCTGCTTACATGGTGTGATCCCGCACATTTAGCACATGTTAGTTCTCTCGTACAGTCTTTCCCTTTGTGATTATATCCGCAACATTTGTAACATCTAGTCACTGTCACTGCATCAAATACTTTACATACGTCCCAACCAATATTTATTTTATGAGTTTCCAATAGTCTGTTGTAACTCTCTGCATCTACTTCCGCATAAGCAAAAAACCTGTCAGGCAGCTTTATTTTGGATATCATCCTACCTACGTGAACAATTTTTATGTTATCTGTTTTTAGGAAGTGGTTCTGAGCTATGATCTTGCCTCGTATCTCTTCAGGGTCCCGCTGTTCACTCATACCTACTATCTTCACACGTGGTTTTCGCTTTTCTGGTTCCTTAATATCATACTTTTTGCCAAGCTTCGAGTTCGCTACCTCTTTTAATTTCGAAATAGCATCCTTAATTTTACATTCAATAACAACTCCACCGCGACTTACATTCTTTACACCTGTAATTTCAATATTCGTTGGATCGATTAGTTTCTTAATTTCTTCTTTTGTTGTGAGACTCTTCTGGTTTTCATTTCTTGGTTTAATTACAAGGACCTGCTCCTGCTTCTTTGCCTTCACTTTGTCCGCGTATAATGTCACTCTTTCTTCTTGTATATTCGCCAACTTCTGTAGTTCATTCCCTATTTCCTGCTTGTTCTCACGCAATAACTCCGATTGTGTGATTATTTTAGATGATATTTCAGCTAGGCTATTCTCAAGATTCATCATCATTTTCCTCAATGAACAGTTTTTTGTAATGCCACATTTATCACAACACCACAATACATTACTTTTTTCAGTAACAACTCGATAGGCGACGTCGGTTAGTCCTGTACAATTTTGATGATACGCTTGTTCACAAAAACCATAACAAATCAGGTATTTCTCTCTACCTTTAATTTCTATTTCACATTTACCGCAAAACATTGCCATTTTTCTCTCCTTTTTTTAGCGCGGTGTGACCGCTCAATTACACACTTGTTAACACCTATTGTCGAAGTACACGTACATACATACGTATAGGAAGTATACGTCCACTCCACTCGGCTGCATGCACAAAACTATAATGTTTTATAATTATTTTAAGTACTTAACTTGTATTATTTTCTAGTCTAATGGTGTGTCTTGAATCCTTTCCGTCTTGTTTCCCACGTTGATAAGTGTAGAGTCGTCTCAGGATGTAAAAGTTCCCAAAATCCTCGGAAAATCACTTTCACAGTTCGTTTAAATTATTTTCTGTAGGTAAGCTTCTTTATATGATTTTAATTTTCAACATTAGAGTTCATTTACACTGTTGTAGACAGGAGTGCACATAAATTACGTCTTTTAAGACTTTATAATCGAATAAATTTTAGTACCAATAGGTTTGATTTATCGATGGAATATATATTAACAATTTTACACACACTAAGGTATTATTTTTAAACCTTTTTACAATACTTTTACTTAAAAAATTATAGACGCGTCTTTTAAGCGTCCTTTCTCTTCAAAAACTTAATTTCTAATCCTTTGTTTTTTTTTTTTAGATTTCAATGCTACCTTTATTTTCGAAATAACTTGTATATTGAGTTGTCTACCTTTAAGGTACATAATATAAATAATTTTATTATGATATTTAAAATGTTATTATAAATTTCTTTCTCTTGATTTTTGAGAAATTAATTATTTTAGAATTTATTACATACTTTTTTACAATTTACCCTTATTTCTGTGAATAATGCTATTAACTTGTATATGAAGTTGCATATTCTTAAGTTACTATAAAATTGGCAATTTCAACTTCTGATATTACATTAGGCTTATGTGTTACTTTAACATATACATATCATGATATTTGTGCCCCTTGCTTGAATAAAAAAAATTAGTATCATAATTTTTTTTCTAAGTAAAATTTTTAATAACTAATACTTCCTTATGTTTACACATTATAATCGTAAATCATTGATATGTGAAATCTACCTCTGATCTGACTAGTTTCAGGTTCTACTAATTCATATGTAGTATCACCGAATATCTTATTTATTCTATAAGGACCAATATAGTTTTTCATAAATTTTGCTACCTGTTTTTTACTTTTATCAGTGACTCTCAAATTTTTAATAATTACTTGATCTCCGATGTTAAACTTTTTATAATGTTTTGGCTTCTTTTGTTTTTCCATCTTGTTCTTCTTTCTTCTGTAGTGTTGTTTTATGATTTCATACGTTTCTTTTAATTCTGCATATCCATCATCTAACCAAGGTCTTTCTGGTTTTTGATTGGTCATTAGGAAAATTGGCGATAATCCTATTTCGGTATTAGGTGTATTATTAATAATATGTTCTATTTTCTTTATTTTCTTATACCATATGTGGTGATTATCATTCATCATTATTCTTAAGTATTTAATGATTTCCTTTATCATCCTTTCACATGGATTAGATTGTGGATGTCTTATACTTGTATGGTAACTTTTTATGTCTCTGTCCTCCATATATTTTCTGTATCTATCATTTGTATAATAACTGGCATTATCACTTAGAATAATACTTGGTTTTCCAAATTCCGTTATGTACATATCAAAAGCACATAAAGTTGTGTCAGTGTCACATTTTTCTGTAGGTATTAATTTTACATGTTTAGTATATAAGTCGTATAATACTAAGATATTCTTATATCCTTTAGAGCTTCTTGGTAATTGTGTCAAATAATCTACGGCTACGATATGTAATTTTTCCAGTGGTACTATGGTTCCTGCTAAAGTTTCGTTTTTAAAATTCTTTTCTTTTGTCAATTGACACAGTTTACATTTTTGAATAAAGTTTTTGATTATGTTGTTATCTTTCTTACAATAAAAAGCTTCTCTAAAGATTAACCAGGTTTTTCTGATGCCTATATGTTCAAATTTTGTGTGAATATAGTTAATGATTTTCAAAGTTTGTTGTGAGTCAAGTACAAATAAGTTTTTCCTTCCTACTTTCTTCATTAAGAAGTCATTCTCGATGTTGTAACCTTTATAATCACCTTTTTCATTTATAATTTTCTTGATACTTTTCAAGCTTTCATCTTTTTGTGCTTCCCTGACTATTGTTTTTGAACAAATCCCTGTACCTTTAAGATTGATATTTGTAATTAGTATTTCATCGGTATTTTTTATATTATATTTCCGGCTTAGGATATCTGCAACTATCATTTCTTTTCCTGGTTTGTATTTTATTTCGAAATCAAATTCGGCCAAAAGTAAACTCCAACGGTATATACGATTATTATTAATTTTGTGATTCATTAATGATACCAGAGCTAAATGATCACTCTCTATAATGAAATGTCGACCTAATAGGAAGTATCTCAGCTTATCTACGCTATAAATAATGCTTAACATTTCTTTTTCTGACACTGAAAATCTAATTTCGTTATTTCTTAGTGTTCTAGAGACAAAATATATGGGTACCTCCAATCCATTCTGATATTGCACCAATTCCGCTGCGATGGCATAGTTGGAAGCATCAGTTCGAAGTATGAATTGCTGTTGAAAATCCGGATGATGTAATTGCAGTGAACTAATAAATACGTTTTTTAATTCCTGGAACGCTTTTTGTTGCTCTTCACCCCAGTTCCATTTAACATTTTTCTTCAACAACTGTACTAAAGGTAGGGTCTTTCTAGAGTAATTAGATATAAACTTATGATAATAATTAAGTATTCCTAAAAACGATCTTATATCCTTAACTCTTCTTGGTTGTGGATACGATTTTATTTCCTCTAATCTTTCCGGATTTAATGTGATTCCTTCCTTATTTATAACATAGCCTAAATAATTTACTTGTGTTTTAAAAAATTCACATTTCCTTAGATTTATTTTCATACCTTCCTGGCATAAAGTATTTAATATTATATTCAAATGTTGTACATGTTCTTCCTTATTCTTGGAAAATATTAGTATATCGTCAAAATAATGACTGCAAAATTGGTCATATTTATTTAAAATTTTGTGTAGAAATCTAATAAGTGCACTAGGACTACTTATTAATCCAAACGGGGCCACTGTGAATTGATAGATATTCCCATTGATATTAAAAGCACAATATTTCTTGGATTCCTCTTCAAGTCGTATTAACCAAAAAGCATGTTTCAGGTCAATTTTAGAAAAATATTTACATTGTCCGCATCTTGATATTAATACATTAATGTGTGTAGGAGCTTCAAAACCAGGTTTGACCCTCTTATTGGCTTCTCTCATATCCAAGCATAATCTCAAACTATTATCACTTTTTCGTACAATAACTACAGGATTGATAAAATAAGACGTTGATCTTTCTATAATGTTTTGTTCTAACAATTTTATAATTTCCTCATCTACTTGCTTTCTATATTGGTATGGTATTGGGTAGTTTCTTCCATTTAATGGTTCATCGTTTGTAACTACTATTTTATGTTCATAGTTTTTGGCAAAAGTCACCTCTTCATTGAATAATTTTCTATTCTTTAGCAATATTCTTTTTAAACTTTCCTTAATCTCTTCATCGAATTCCATTCCATTTATTATTTTATTAATCTCTTCTATATAATCTTCTTTCTTCATATTTTCATAATTATTCATCATATTTTCATTTATCTCATATAATTCACTAATTTCATGTATAAACATATTTTTATTATTATCTATTATACCATCTTCCATAATTCCCTCTTCAAATTCCTTCTCATCATTAATCTGTTCATCATTCCTTGAAATATTACAATTATTCACCTGCATCTTCTTATTATCTTTTACTAACTTAATACTATTATCTCCTGTTCGCAATAAATTTTTTTCAAAATCGATGACCATTTCATACCTTCTAATGTTATCTATTCCCAGAATACAATCAAAATTCATATTATCAAATATGTAAAATTCTAATACGTACGTCTTTTTATTTATAATCATTTCTAAACAAATCTTCTCCTGGATTATTCCCATTTTCTTCCTGTTTGTAGCTATAATATCCATCTTCTTTATTTTTAACAAGTGATCTCTATAGTTTTCTATTTTCTCTAAAACTTCTCTTTTAAGTAGTGAGATTTCTGCTGCGGTGTCTATAACCATTTTTAACTTTATATTTTTAATATCTATGTCTATCATTGGTATGTCATTTTCACTTAGATCTTCTTGTTCTTCATTAATACTGATAAAATTGTGTGGGTTGTCATAGAATCTGTTGTGTGTCACGTCCAGGTAATAACTACTAATAATGTATTGTTCACTTAATTCTTGGATGTACTCGGTTTCGACCGATGGTACTCCAGTGTACTCAGGTTCTCCTGGTCTGGATAAATTGGCGTTTTTTTTTCTCAATTTCCGGTAAATCTCCATTCTCTTCATAATTACCTCCTCTTACATTTTCTTGATGATGACTCTCAAATTCGCCATTAGGATGTCTCAAACTATATTGATTAATTTGAGGTCTATGGTATCCTTTATTCTGGAAATTATTACCATTTCCATTATAAGTTCCTCTTCCTTGTCCATTAAAATTTCCTTGGAAGTTACCTCTGTTAGGTGGCATTCCTCTTCTATTCTCTCCTTCATATCCCTTGAAATTATTTTCTTGATAATAACCCGGTCTATTGAGATTATTATTAAAATTTCCTCTATTATTCCTATAATTATTTCCTCTTCCTTGTCCATTATTATGAGAATTAAAATTATTTACGTTATGAGAATTATAATTTTCTTTATTATTATATCCATTACCTCTCCCATAACTATTATAATTATACGAATTGTTCTCCCTATGGTTATTCTGGAAATTGCTATTACCATTTTTCTTCTGTAAGTCCGTTAAATCATCAAGCCTTCTCAACGTTTCCATCAACTCTTCAATATTACCCACATTTTTACTTATAACTACCTCTCCATCTGTTAATATGAAATGATTAAGTATATGCCTTACAATCTCCTCTTCGGTTATTTCCGGTAGGTGTTTAGATTTATTAAACACATCCCTTGCATAATTTTCCCTACTTACATATCCTTTCTGATATCTTCCTGTTAGAAGTTTAATTTTCGTTCTATCTTGAATATTCTTATTCCAATATTGCGTAATAAATTCTTTACTAAATTGCTCGAATGTGTTGCACCTTCCTTCAACCATTTCATACCATTCCATGGCTCTTCCCTCTAAAGTTAACCTTACTAAATTCATCTTCTGGGTCTCATCTTCTATGTCATTCGTTAATTTAGCTATATTCTTTAAATACGTCATGGCATGTACTTGGTCTCTGCTATCTCTATATTTCGGCCACATCTCTGGTCTCAAATATGGATTATAGGTGTTATTCTTCTCATTATAAATAATCCTATTCCCTGATCTTTTTATTAGGTCCAATTCTTTTCTTATCCTTTCGTAAAATTCCGTTTCTTCTCTCTGAAATTTACCTATGTCTATTTTGTATTGTTCGTCTACATAATTCACTTTTCCCTTCAATTCTAATGTATCTTCTTTAAGGATTCTTACATCTCCCTTAATTTGTTTCGTTTCTTCTTTATTATCTTTTATTCTAGAAGATATAACATCAAATTGATTCTGAATGTCCTTTTGTTCATCCTGTAACTTATTCTCTATTTTCTTGGTAAGATCCTCCATATTCTTCTTTGTTTTGACCTCTAATTCGGAGGTTTTCTGTGCATTTACTGTAATCCTTGTATCCAACCTCAGTTCCATATTAATCATATTTATTTGGATATTTTTAACATTCTCCTGCAATTCTTTTTTAATTTCATCCTTAAAATTACTTATATAGTCATGTAATCCATCCATGCTATCCTTATATTCCTTCTTTTGTATATCCAATTGTCCTTTTAAATTCTGTATATTTGTATTGATATCTTGCATGTTAGTATTTAGTTGTTGTTGCATGTCTGAGTTTAATTGTTGTTGCATGTTCAATTGTGTTTGTAAATTTGTGTTGATGTCTTGCTTCTGTAGGTCTAGTTGTTTTTGCATATTTGTGTTTTGTGTCTCTAATTGTTTTTGCATGTTTGTGTTCATATCTTGTAAATATTTAAACATGGTTTGCATATCTAACTGTTCTTCTGTATTAGCAGAACCTTCTCCAGCAGCTGATGTACCTTTTCTTGTATTCGGCATTGTTACAGTCTAATATGGCTTATAGAATAAATAAGAAATACCCTACTAACACGATTGTTACCTGTTTTTTTTTTCAGATACCAAATCAACACACAGAACAATGAGTAAACACAAGAAATCCACAAAATACTAATAAAAATCAAATATATGTATGTATAAACAATTCAATAATAAACACTACCAACAGTTATGTCTCCTTATTATTTTTTTTAATCTTGTTTTCCTTTACACGAAAGTAATTTCCTTCTTTATCACCCACGTTTATTTAAGTTATATTAAACTAAGTTATTTTAGTTTAATCGAGCCTCAAAGTTGGGCAGCCAAAATGTATTGGTATACGTAGCCCTACGTTGGGCGCCAAAATGTATTGGTATACGTAGCTCCAAGTTGGGCCAGCCACAAATACACTATAAACACAACGTTGGGCACCAAAATACACTATAAATGCCGTTACCCTTATGTAGAGATAGTGCTTATGTTTGCATTAAACTTACGTAATTTGATATAATTAATTTATAAATGTACAATTTAAATTTTTATTGACTATATTTTTAACTTTGTACAATGTTTATTTTACCTTACTGTAACTAAAATTCACCAGTGGTCTATTTTTATGGCTATGTTCGCTCCAATTATATTACAAGTGGTGGGAAAAAAAAACGTATTCACAACTATGAAGTTTGGTTATGTTATTTTCTTCCGGCATTTATTTACTTAACAAAAAAAATTGTTTGAGTATTATTAATTAGCTCAGTTCGAACATGGGAGACTCTAGGTAAACAATCTCAGGCTTAGTGAGTTATTATGGGTTGGAAAATACTTTAGATATAAGAAAACACAGTGTAATTTCTAAAATCCAATGACTATATTGCAAAGAAACATATATAAAAATTTCCACGTAACATTTTAATTAAAATTGAACAGCATTTTATAAATGGACAACGAAGCTATCCATGGAAAGAAATTAATAAACAAAATTACTGGATTCGACATAACTCAAGGTAGGTATATAATTATAATACTATGTTCACAAAATGACTAACTAAAATATGATACGTATAGATAACGAAAATTAATTCCTAAGATTTATGAAATATTCGAAGTTAAATAATTTTTTAAACCTTTTGTTTAATGTATGATAATTATGATGATACAATTATAATAGCATATTCTTACAACACTGATACAAAACTATCTTTCCTATTAACAATATGCTTTCTAAACTCTTATTCTGATTCAATATTTTTTTATTACTGACTTTGATAATTAATATTGAGATCTCAATAAAACTATAATGTTTTATAATTATTTTAAGTACTTAACTTGTATTATTTTCTAGTCTAATGGTGTGTCTTGAATCCTTTCCGTCTTGTTTCCCACGTTGATAAGTGTAGAGTCGTCTCAGGATGTAAAAGTTCCCAAAATCCTCGGAAAATCACTTTCACAGTTCGTTTAAATTATTTTCTGTAGGTAAGCTTCTTTATATGATTTTAATTTTCAACATTAGAGTTCATTTACACTGTTGTAGACAGGAGTGCACATAAATTACGTCTTTTAAGACTTTATAATCGAATAAATTTTAGTACCAATAGGTTTGATTTATCGATGGAATATATATTAACAATTTTACACACACTAAGGTATTATTTTTAAACCTTTTTACAATACTTTTACTTAAAAAATTATAGACGCGTCTTTTAAGCGTCCTTTCTCTTCAAAAACTTAATTTCTAATCCTTTGTTTTTTTTTTTAGATTTCAATGCTACCTTTATTTTCGAAATAACTTGTATAATGAGTTGTCTACCTTTAAGGTACATAATATAAATAATTTTATTATGATATTTAAAATGTTATTATAAATTTCTTTCTCTTGATTTTTGAGAAATTAATTATTTTAGAATTTATTACATACTTTTTTACAATTTACCCTTATTTCTGTGAATAATGCTATTAACTTGTATATGAAGTTGCATATTCTTAAGTTACTATAAAATTGGCAATTTCAACTTCTATTACATTAGGCTTATGTGTTACTTTAACATATACATATCATGATAATATATATATATTTTCTTTATATTAATTATACTTTATCGTGTTTGTGTATTTGATATTGACGTGTTGGGTTGTTACAATTTTTGTTGTTGTATTTTATCCTTTAATGGATTATTTTAGTTTGTCGTGGAATTCGTAATTTATTTTGGATTAAATTTATGTCATCTTCCTACTACTACTGCCATCTGGTGTAGATTTGCTTAAGATTCCTATTGCACGCGTTCTGCCTTATCGCAGGTGTGTGTAACGTATACAGGCATTGTCGGGTAGATGGCGTACGAGGTTTTATTGAATAAATTTGTTACTTTTAATTTTTGCTAATTTCATTTTAGAACTTCTTTTGGGCCTAGAGTTATGTAACAAATTATTTATAATTATTCTCCATTTTTCTATTGTCATTTGAACCTGCATTTATGTCGTACGTTTAAAATATTAGATTGGGTCGTTCGGTCTTTTAGAGCGATTGTCGTGTGCGTTTGAATGGTCGGGCTTTGACGGGTTAGAGTCTTTCTCTTGCACGTTAACAGTCATCGAGGAAGGTTTAAATACCACAAGAGCAGAAGCATTTTCCTCAGCCTACTTGAGAATGTTGTAGTTTTGAAGTTTTATCGTTTGTAATCGCTTACAAAAGCGGATGTTATAGTACTTCTCAAGAGTTATTTTTGAAAATTTGGCGTTTGGTTGAATCTTGCGAGGATATTTTCTTCTTGGCTAGGAATTGTTTTAATTGCTCGGTTAGTGTGGTGCAAGGCCTAGACCTCATTTGAGCACTTTTGTTGGGGTTAAGATTTAAGAACCACGTGCTTGGTTATCGTACGGTTCCAAGGAAATTGATTGCTGGATCTTGAGGTGAAGACATAATTAAGGTACAGATCAATGGGATACTGTAGCCTTCATACGCTAATTTTCTGAGATGTCGTTAGCCGAAGATAAGAGAGCAGATTTCTTGTAACGTGTGGATCCGTAGAGGTATCATGTTTGGTAGCTGTGGATGTGACTTCTTTAAGGTACTGTGACTGTGTAAATTTCTCTGAGATTACCCAGAGTGTAGAGTTTATTGATTAAACAGTCGTGGAAAAAAATTTATGTCAATATCGTGTACTTTGAACAGTAAATTTCAATTTTCCGGCCTAGCTAATTAATTAAGTCATCGTAATTTTCCTATTTTAACTTCTGGTGGCATGTGAGCCTTTATGTTTTGAATTAAATAAATTAACGTAGTTTTATAAATAATAGTGACTTCAATTTGGAGGTTACTTTGTCATTTCTGGAGACGTTACGTAGCCTTTTTATTTTAGGATTCAGAAATTGAACTAAATTTTGGATGTGTATGGGCAGTGTAGCCTCACATCTGTCTTGTGTAAATTCTTGGATGTTATTTAATGCAAATAGTCAACGATTGTAATTTATTTTGTATAATCTCGTAAGGAGTTATTGAATTTAATCTAATCACATTTTCTTATGTAAAGCATAGTTAACTAGCGCTAATTTTTTAATAGAATTAGATATTTTACAACTTAGAGTCTGCACTCTAATGTCGAATAGATTGTCGGTTGCCTCTAATATACAGAGTGGTTTATTTTAGTTTTGACGTGTTGCAAATCACGATCAAACTGTTCGACTTTGGAGGGACTTTCGGCAAGTTGCCTTATAACTGTGTGCTTGTAAGAATATTGTTGGTTAATTAATTTTAATTTTAAGATTGTTTCTTGTGTTTACCATTTTTGAATTTTTAAAATTATGTAATTGTACGTCATTGATAAATTTTGAGTTGTGGATCACCTTGGGTGGCCATTTAATGTTAATTAACTCTTCAGGAATTTAATATTTGCAACCGAGTTGCGCTTGTGATTTACTTTCCATTGTTTTTTTCTTTCCTTCTTTTTCTTTAAATATCTCTTGAAGGCAGAGATCATATATTATAGCCGGTTATGTACGATATTGCAATGAACTGTTGAGAATTGAATTGAATTTTCAATAAACTGCTTGTTAAGTTTGAATGAACGTGTGTTGGTCTTATTTTCTTATCACCTGGGGAGTTTTTATTGGATCTGGTCCGGGGTCTGAATATCTGTTGGGCTTAGCATATTGTTACGGATAGGCGCCCTGACAGCTTAACCTTCGACTTAGTACGGTGTTCGAACTCGCCCTTCTCTGACTGTAGCTGGAGGCAGTGCTGACTCCCATATTTAACATCGACCCTTGGGGAAGTAAGAGGTAAGACTGAGTGTTATAAGTTGGTGATTATTTAATAGACAAGCGTCCTCTTTAAAATTTAAATAGAAGGTTAATTACCGTGGTGGTGTCTAGCTTACTACCTTCTTGGAATTTTGGGTTCCGATTTTGTTTAGGGCCTTGGCCATTTTTAATTTAAATACAAGAGGGTAGCAGGGTAATAGATCAGAGATGTGTGCAATGAATTAAGTAGATGTTTAATTCATAGCATGGAGCCTTGGTGAATCCTTAAAGCACGAATTGGTCTTGGTGGTACTGTTTTGGGAGCGAGCAAAGGCGCCAGGCAGAACTAATCAGGGCTGAGTTAATTAATTAAATGCACAAAAACACTTTTGAATTAAACTCAAAATTTATATATATTCCTTAAGGGGTGAGCACATAGTAGTGTATGTTAGGGTTGTGTCCAACGAATTGCAAAGAATACTCGTAGGATGGAACTTTGGGATACCTACCAGTGTGGATTTGCTTTCTAATGGCACTGTCTTGGGAGCGAGCAAGGGCGCCAGGCAGAACTAATTAGGGCAGAGCCATTACCTTAATGTTTATATACTTGCAAACGAGAGGCTACATAATTTTTTTTTGTAATTAATTTATATTCCAGTACAACTCACAACATACAATAAAATATTTCGTTTAAATATTGATCGTTTACATGTATTTTTGACAAATAAAGAAAGTGATAATTATATTTATTTTAAAATTATAAATTTGTATTCAATGTTATTCTTTTATTAATTATAATTTGTTTATTGTTTTGACTATTTGATCATGACATGCATAATTTTATGTAATATTAAAATATTTACTTTTGTAAATATATTTGCATAATTTGAAAATTTTCTTTGATATCCTTAATGAACTATATTATAATGTTTATTTTGCATTTTATTTTCTTTACCTGACCTGGTAATAACTAAAGAGCATTCAAGTTGATTCGAGAGTTTATTTATATTTTCTCTCCCTGAGAGAAAAATTTCTTTAGTCATTCTAAACTGAGCTAGTTAAATGTAAAACTGCCCAACCTGCTGTTTTGCAGAAAATTTATTAAATCTTGGTCTAGCATAAGGTCTAGCACTAAGATGCATGCTTGATTCTTACTTACTTACTGATTGAATAGCGTAAATTATTTTTCTATAAACCTCAATTTGCTAGAGTCACAGCAATATGTACCCATATAAAGTGTTTGTACTACAACATTTACGGCCGAAACACTTTGAGCAACGATTGAATTATTGCAACTGGTTTAATGAAATACTACATGAAAAAGGCTTGAATCGCACTTTCTTTTCGGATGAAGCTTGGATCCATTTGTCGGAGTATATCAACTCTCAAAATTACCGTACCTGGTCCACAGAGAATCCACATGTTTTTGTTGAAAATACTCTCCATCCTTTCAAAGTTGGTATTTGGGTTGCAATGTCGAAGAGACGGATTATTGGACCAATTTTTTTCCATGATACAATTAACGCAGTACGATACCAAGAACAAATATTGGAACCCTTCATGAAGATGAATTGGCCCTGGGGTACTTCCAACAAGATGGGGCAACTGCACATATTGCACAACAAACTATTAATTATTTGCAAGGATACTATGGTGATCGATTGATTAGTCGAAATAGATGGCCAGCCAATTCTCCTGATTTAACCCCACTGGACTTTTTTCTCTTTGGCCATCTAAAAAATAAAGTGTTTCGGAACAGTAATTAGAATAGAATTACAAAATATCACACCAGAAACGCTCCAGAATGTGTTCAATAATATGAGAAGACGTGTCAATCTATGCATTGAGAATAATGGTGGACATTTCGAACAACTTTTGTAAAATGTATTCATTTTGTGAAATAATTATGGAATTATGCTTTACAGTAATAAAATTGTAACGTATTTATTATTGTTTATGATAAAAAATAAAGTGCAATTACTATATTTCTACAAAAATTCTTTCATATAATTTAACTTAAAACTAACCCTATTTCATTGAAATTTATCACAGGAAAATTTTAAATAGTAAACCTAACCACAAAAATAAATAAAAAAGGCTTGCCAATTACACTGTGTTCCCAAATTAAAATCAGTATGGTAAACTCAGGACAGTTCAAAATGATCACGTAGTATATTTGTTAATTATTTCTTCAAAAGTTAAAAATTATAATTTTGGTTTTTGTAACAAAATGTTCTAGGCTTTTATTGACTGGAAGTCTAAAACAAAAGCAAGAGAATTGCAAAATTATCAACAAGGAACAGTTGGTGGGCCGACTAGACCACCACGGAACGAATTTAGCGGTTAATGCAACTTCTGGGTTGGACCTGTGTTAAAGGGGATCCAGACATAGAAGAATTTGGACTCGCACTTAATGAGTCAATACGTATACTTTTCTTTCCTTACAGACATATCTTGTTGTATTATTTTAGATTCCATCTCAATCTAATACTGAGAGCAGTAACAGCACTCCCAGTACAAGTCATGGTATTAAAGATGACCATAATTAATAATAATAATAATAATAATAATAATAATAATAATATATTTAGCTTTTGTAATAACACCATTACAAAGAAATTGTCACACATAAATAAATAGAGATAAATATATAAATATAAATATGAACCAGCATATGATTGCATTTGTCAGAAGCTTTGTATAAAACATATAAAATAGTAAAAACATGTAGTAAAAACATATAAACAAATAAAAAATGATGAGTCATTCGAGACAAATTGTATAATCATTAAACAATATAAACAGCTCAAGTATTTGAGGGTTTCTGTGAGTATGTTAATATGTGGTATGGTGCTCCAATTTCACCCCGTTTACGTGTGGAATATTGGTGATGATCGTCAGTTATGGGAAACGCCTGTTTGTTCATATCATGGTTGAGCAAAGTACTCATCCATGGAGTAGCATTCCTTTTCCAGAAGCATGCCTTTCACCCTCCCACCGAAGAGATCCACATTCATCGTCTTCCACTCGGAGGGAAGACCATTGTACAGCTTCGGCCCCCAGTGACTCACACCTTGCTGCGTCGACACCAAACGGTGATGTGGGACACCAAATTCGTCGCTGTGCCGAGTGTTGTATGCGTGGTGGTCGCCATTTACGGGAAACTGGTGTCGATGTGTGTGGAAATATTTCAACATTTGCAGGATATACATCGACACCATGGTAAGTATACCCTCTCTCCTAAAATATCCCTTACAGGATTCTCCTGGTCTCAGGTTGCACAGAGATCTTACAGCTCGCTTCTGAAGCAGGAAGACCCTAGCTGCACTCGCTGATCCACCCCAGAAGAGGATGCCATAAGCCAGATGAGAATGAAAGGCTGCATGGTAAGTTAATTTTGCAGCGTGGTGGGTTGCAATTGATTTAATTCTTTTGATGGCAAAAATGCCTGATGTTAGTCTTTTTAATAACTGATCGATGTGCTGCGTCCATTTCAGGCAATCATCCAATGTAAGTCCAAGGAATTTGGCTGTATGGGATTCACTACTTGGTTTAGTTCTAAAGACAAGTTTCTGTTTTTTCTGTATTTAATTTAAGTTTGTTTGCAGTGAACCATTCCTCTGATCTTCTTATTGCTGATAATGATCTTTGTTGAGCATCAATTTGTGTCATTCCATTTGTTAAAATGGAAGTGTCGTCTGCGTAAAAGCATATTTCAGCACTAAGACATTCCGGAATATCATTTATAAATATAATAAACAATAGTGGTCCTAGAATCGAAACTTGGGGAACTCCACAGCTTACTGGATGCATTTTCGACTTCTCACCCCTCCATTCCACTAACTGAACTCTATTTGTTAGGTAGGATTTGATAAGGTCCAATGGCTTTCCCCTAATCCCATAACGTTCGAGTTTCTGTAGCAAGATTTCATGATCCACCGAATCAAACGCCTTACTTAAGTCCAGCATATTCATTTGTACCTACTTTCTCTGGTCAAATGAGTCGTGTATATAATTGATAGCATCCATTATACCACTCACTACTGATCTACCTTTACGGAAACCGTGTTGCTTTGAAGATAGTAGACCGCGGATCTCAAAAAAGCGGGACATTCTAGTAGCTATTACCTGTTCGTACACCTTTGATAAGGTCGGCAGTATGCTTATTGGTCTTATAATTGTTGCATACATTTGTGTCACCATTTTTATGTATTGGTAATACCCTAGCCACTTACAGAGGTTCAGGAAATACTTCCTCATTCATTGCACCGTTTATACATTCGGCTAAGCTCCTACCTATTTCAGTGACAGCTTCTTTTAGAATGTATGTTGAAATATTGTAGATATCTTCTGTCTTCTTATTTTTTAGGCCTTTGATTATACTCAAGATTTCCACTTCTGTTGCTGGATGGAAATAGCATGAGGTGATTTGGTTTTTTCCTTTCATTAGTGAAATTGGTGAGACATCACTGTTTAAATTGTTTGCAATGTGAACTCCAACACTACAAAAATATTTATTTAGTTCCTCTGGCGTTAGTTTGGACTCCTTTGCTATTTCCTTTGACTTGATATTATTATTTATAATTTTCCACACAGATTGCTGCTTATTGTCGCTGCTTTCAATATAGTTAGCGTTTCGTTCTTTAGCAATGTCTGTTGTTAATTTCAAGTACTCTTTTTTTTCTACTTTATACATTACATAGTATCTCTCATTCTTAGTAACTTTAAATATTGTAGCCAAAGCATCTAACCTGTTTTTTGATTGGCCCAGTTTTCCCTGATCTGTGGGTGTAACTTTACTGTTGTTACTGTCTCTACTTATCCTTGTTTTTATAGGAAACGCTAATTCAAAGGCCGCTAGAAAGATACCATGAAAATTGTTGAACGTAGCAGCCGCTGTATTCGCACACATTGGCAAGTATAGTTTGCATTGTAGCAGTTCCCTAAACAAGTTTACCTGTTCCTGATTGTACGTCCTAGATGTTATTATATTCTTATTTTTGGTCTCGATCAAGTGTGGGATTTGACATTTCAGTAGTTGAGCCTTGTGGTCAGATATATGGAACTCAATATTTTTATGTTTAGTTTATAGAGTTTCTCATATTTTAAAAAATGTTCCGTGATACACATAACATCAATATTACCTTCACGTGCAATTATTTCTATGGCATCAATTTTATTAGTTAATGATTGGACATTTAGATTTAATACATTAAAATTTATTATATTCGCTTGATAATTTGTCCTATTATCTAACATATATGTATTTACTTTCTTACTTTTTGTAATAAGTTCGTCTGCCAGAGATTTGTTTTGCATGTGATTTGCTATGTTTTGGTTTGAAGCTCCGAAAAAACCTTACTTGAATATCGCTTGGCCAGCGCTAAGAGTCGAAGAAAATGCGATCATCGATAAACGACGGAAAGCCAATTTTAAAAGCATTATATTTCTCTTTTGTTTGATAATCAGATTTTAATTGTACTTCTAATATTATGTCATCCGTATTAAATTTGCTAATAAGTAAATTTTTTATATTTTCTAGACTAAAATCCGTTCTGAAGCGATCCGTGTATAAGCATTTTCGCTCTTGTCTCTTAAATGCTACATTTTCATTACTATTACCGTAGAGGGAATATATATAGAGAGCCCAAATAGGGAAATCGGGCAACATAAAATTTCGAGTAAATCCTGCTATAATGTGCTGGTATCTGGTGGTAGAAAGCAGCTAAGACAACTATTACCATCTATACACCAACAACGAAACTAAACCATACGGAATTTATTTGTAACTGTAATCCGAGAACTAAATAAAAACACCAAAAGTAGATTATGAATGAAATATACACACATAAGTATCCTATCAAAGAGATTTATTGCTTACTATCAACAAAAAAATGTATGGCTTTTTAAAAAAACTTTACATATATTCTGACACCAGTATTTACATCTTATAAATGACTTGCTTTTTACTTTTTTATACCCATATTTTCTGCCTTAATAGTGTAAGTAATCTTTTGCTATATAATTATTTAACTCTTTGAAAAGCCTGTTCAGAATCACGGTTTAGGGAATATTTCGAATTGACATCAAACATTGATGCTTTTGACTGATTTATTGCTTTTTAATTATCCATTGCCCTTGTCTTAATAGTAATTTTTAAATTCAACTGTTAAAGAATTGCACAAATTAAATTGGGAAATTGCACATACTGTTTTATAAAAATTAGAAGTTTTAAAATCTGTCATCAAATATTTTACTGTTATAACAGTAAATGTAATTGTTAATATTTAGGATAACCTGATTAAATAGAACAATTCTATTTTCTAAATGTGCAATATAGGTGTAAATATTAATAACTTGAAATTATTTTTAATGAGCGTGCAGAAAAAAGTATAATCCAATTTAAAAATAAAAGACATTTCCTGTTTTATCGGACACGATATTTTTTAAGTATTCATTCATAATTTCTTCATATTTAAAGTTTTTCAGTTTAAGGGGGCTTACGCAGACGTCACGACTAACTGCCGTGAGGTAGGACGTAAGGGGGTGGCGCCATAAGCGCTAATGTAAATTCTAGACTTTAGAAGGTTTCGTTAAAACAATAGAACCGCTTTAATTTACGAAGTATCAAAACGAAATTTAAAACACAAATAAACAAAGGCTCAATGCATGCTCCACTGGAATTAGTTTTTAAAATAAAGTTTCTGAAACTGTGTTATGCTGTTGTAAATTTTGCCAATTTTGAGAGTGAAATGTAGGAGTAAATAATTTGAATTATAAGAAAGTGCTCCCAACGAAGCCTTAATTAATCCTTTGTATTCAATTTAATGCAAAAACATAATAAGAAAAACAAAAATGTCTGCTGTTTGTTTTATTTTAACGAATACCTTACATCGGCAGAATTTACATTAGCGCTTATGGCGCCACCCTCTGACGTCCTACCTGACGGCAGTTAGTCGTGACGTCTGCGTAAGCCCCCTTAAGACCTATTGTACATATAATACTTATTACCGCTACATTCAGAAGATTTATTAATCAGAAACTAATTACCCCGCAAATAAAACAAAATGTATAAGGTTGTGTTTGTTTATACAGTCTCCAGATTTCGATGTTCACAATTGGTATATCGTTATTAGAAGACTAGAGGAACGGTTAAATGGGGAATGTTTTGCAGAATTCAGTACTCGCAACAAATCTCATTTCCAATTCATTCGGCCTTTTTACAATTTTGAAATATTTTGAAAAAACCAATATTTGCCGATTTCAATTTTCCTCAATAACTCGATAACGCCTAATGCGATCGCATTTAAACTCTGACATTGTTGAGACATTTTTTTAAGACAAATTTTTTGGTGTTAACAGTAACCCCCGATTTTCATTTGTTTCCAAGTTCTTAGTGGTATCTTTTGTTTTTCTTATGGTGGCCATAGTGGATTTTTAATTAGGTATATAGTCCTTAAAAATAGCTCTTCAATAATGTACAACATGCCTAATAAATCTTTATTTACACGAGAGATATGAACACTCTAATACGGAATTAGTGGGCTATGAAATTAAATGGTAGTGTAAAACAAACGATAAATAACCTCTGTCATTTTTGACATGTAAAAGTGCAGTGAAATTGGTGGGAGATTTAGAACTTTGTTTAAGTAATTACCGTTAATCGTGGAGACTAATAAGAATTGTGATATTGGCACACACATTTTCAAATAAGTAAAGGCTGATATGTTAGAAGTTTATTTCAAAGTAAATAGAATTTCTGAAAATGCTTGCACAAGTTACGCTCAGCGTTTTTCGGAAAGACCACATCGGACAATTTTTAGCAGAATAATCAGAAATTGAGTGAACTATGGAAGCTTCGAACAAAAAAGATCTATCAAGTTAACAATGCTGATATACTTCAAAATAATATTTTACAATATGTTATGAACAATCCAAGTACATCAGTACATCGAGTGGCTCGAGAAACTGGAATTCCGAAATCTGGTGTTTACAGAACGTTGAGAAAAAACAAATACAATTTCAAGTTAGCAGGTGGTTTCTACAAAAATGTGAAGATGATATTGATTTTCCTAGGAAAATATTTTGGACATATGAAACACGGTTTACCAACTGCCGAGTGTTCAATAGGCATAACTATCATCACTGGTCTACTGAAAATCCACATTTGGTAAATCGAAGAAGATTTTAAGTTCTATTTGGTTTTAATCTCTGGTGTGGTTTGATTGGTACGAACTTTTATTGACTTCTTTTTTGTTTTTTTATTATATTATCAGTATCATCTTCACATTTTTGTAGATACCATCTGCTAAATTGTAATCTTCGCTGATAATCATAATCGCTTAAACCCTGCACAATTGTTGGTTTATATGGGTGGTACTTGTTTTTTCTCACCGTTCTGTAAAGACTAGATTTCGGAATTCCAGTTTCTCGAGCCACTCGACGTACTGATGTACTTGGATTGTTCAGCATTGTTAACTTGATAGATCTTTTTTGTTCGAAGCTTCCATAGTTCACTAAATTTCTGATTATTCTGCTAAAAATTGTCGGGTGTGGTTGTGGTCTTTCCGGAAAACGCTGAGTGTAACTTGTGCAAGCATTTTCAGAGATTCTGTTTACTTTGAAATAAACTTGCAACACTACTTCATTTGAAAATGTGTGTATCAATATCAATTCTTGCCTGACGGTAATTACTTACACAACGTTCTACATCTCCCACCAATTTCACAGCACTTTTACATGTCAATAATGACAGAGCTTATTTATCGTCTGTTTTACACTACCATTTAATTTCATAGCCAACTAATTCCGTGTTACAGTGAAATTTTATTCAAACGTTCATATCTCTCGTGTAAATAAAGATTTATTAGGCATGTTGTACATTATTGATAAGTTATTTTTAAAGACTATCTAACTAATTAAAAATTCAATATGGCCGCCATACGAAAAACAAAAGATAGCGCTAAGAACTTCGAAACAAATGAAAATCGGGGTGTAGTGTATACCTTGACAGGATGTATGTAATACACAATATTATCATATCTTATTGTAATATTAGATCATGTCTGTTGCGCTTCCGTACTTAGTCGATTGCCGCATAGAAGCACGTACGAAGCTAATGCTTACGCTGCAATCGGACAGACACCGAGATGACAACAGACAGATATATATACATATAGGTACATATACAACATGATCATTATAAGAGAACTAACCTGACCGTCTTTGAATAAAGAAGTATTTAAGTGTACCTACTACTTGTATTATTTAAACCGACGAACCAAAGGAACCCCTGTGGTTCCGCCACATGGCGATCCTGCCAGTTATTATTGTTTAAATGTTGTTAAGTGAATATATTAATTCAACTTAAATAAAAATATAAATAAGTTGAAAAACAAAATGGGCCACAAACAAACAAGAGCAGAAAGTATCCCACAACGGAATCGTCACCGACTGATGTAAAGGTGCCAGTTTACATCATACTCGGAATAATGGCAGTAATTTTCATCCCAAAAAGTACGAATATGCACCGGCGAACGATGAACAGGAGATTACAACGCACCCTAACAGAGTATGAAGAAGAAAATGTTGTGATTAGTGCAGTGAATTTCAAGGATATTGTGAAAAAAAAAAGGATAACTATGTTAGCTACTGGTGAGTGATATCTATGCGATTGTCACCATTTAAATTTGTAGCATTTATTTAGTTTACACACATAAGTTTGAAATGTTTAATAGTTTAATATGAATTAAATTAAGTATTTTTATCAATTTTATTACTAAAATATCAATGACAACAATTGGGATGAAATTAATACAAAAATATCAAATATAAAAAATGAGATTATAAAAGAATCCAAACGGGCGATAAAAAAGCAAATTCCGAAATCAGATAAAATACGTAATGAAATAAGAGACAAATTAATTGAACTTTGTAATAATTTAGTTAGTATTTTGGCTTCGTCCTGGATTACCTGTAGTGAAGAGCAAAGACAGACTTGCAAGCTAATTTTTCACCAAACTAGGGACAAAATTGTTAGATCATTTCAATCATTAGGTGTTAAATATAAAGTGTCTGCGTCAGTTTTAGATAAAATTAATCCCCTCATTCTAGACGACGAAACTGAAGACGAGGAAGAAACGATGGCCTTATCAAATATAGAATTTTTTAACTTGGCTAGTAAATTTATTCCTTCAGAATTTGACGGTTCTTACGACAAATTACAGTCCTTTTTGGATGCACTAGCTCTTTTACAAGCTAACTCCGAAGGACATGCAGATCGTGCAGTTTCCTTTGTCAAAACACGGCTAACCGGCAAAGCCCGCGATCTAATTAACGATGATATGAGTCTTGCAGATATTATAACAGCTTTAAAACAAGGCATTAAAGGCGAAAGTTCAAAAATAATATCAGCAAAACTTATAAATCTTAAACAAAATTCAAAAGAATCTGCCAAATTTGCATCAGAAATAGAGGCTCTTACATTATCTCTAAACAGAGCATACATTAGTGAAGGTGTTCCTAACACAGTAGCGCAAACTTACTCTACGGATACTGCTGTAAAAGCATTATCGAAAAACGCTTCCTCCGAGCGTGCCCGTTTAATCATGGAAGCAGGAACATTTTCATCAGTGCAAGAGGCTATTTCAAAATTTGTTAATATAAATACGGAAACCACTAGCTCCAATGTTTTATATGTCAGACATAACCGTAGACACCCTACTGCCCGTATAAATAATCATAGTCGCGGAAGACACTGTACTACTAATACCTACAATAGTGGTAACAATAACAATAGTCGATTTCAAAATCGCAGACAAAGAGGTAATAATTTTCAATCGCATCGGGGCAATACTCGCGGTCGTCAATTTAGAAATATTAGACTTTGTGAAACTCAGCAAGATCCGGAAAACCAGTCGCGCCCCCAGGGGGAGCGACTGGGGGATATGTAAATATTTTTACGTTCAATTTATCTCTTGCAAATTTTGTATTTGTTAATACTGACTTTGCTGTCGAAAAACTAACGTTAATTGTTGATACTGGTGCTGTTATCTCGATTATTAAACGTAGTAGCATACAAAGAAATCATATAATAGAAACTATAAATTCATGTAAAATTAGAGGTATTACCAATGAGCATACAAAATCTCTAGGTATTACAGAAACTTCTATATTTTTTGATACTTTAAAAATAAAACACAAATTTCACATAGTGGGAGACGATTTTCCCATAAACACAGATGGAATTTTGGGTAGAGACTTTATTTCTAAATATAAATGTAATTTAAATTATGAAAATTGGACTTTGTCATTACTTATTAATCAAAAAGAAATTATAATACCAATGTATGACAGTGCAGAAAATGGTATATTACATATTCCAGCGCGTAGTGAAGTAGTTAGAAAAATAGCAATAATTTCAAAAAAAGATTTATTAGTTTTAAATAAAGAAATTATACCCGGAGTTTTTGTTGCCCGCACTATAGTATCCGCAGAAAATCCCTAAGTCAGAATAATAAATACAACGTTTCAAACTGCAACGATAAGAAACAACGACTTTACAACTGTCGACCTTGCTGAATACGACATTTTTAATATTCAAACCGATATGAATGAACGACACTCTAATTTATTAAAAGAAATAAATAAAAATATGCCAGAATTTGTGAAAACAGATTTAAATAAATTATTACATGAATTTTCCGATATATTCGCTTTAAAATCAGATAGAGTAACAGCAAATAATTTTTATACACAGAAATTAAAATTAAATGATAATAAACCCGTTTATGTGAAAAACTATCGCATACCAAAAATGCAAAAAGAGGAAATAAATCGGCAAGTTGACAAAATGCTACAAAACAACATTATAGAACCATCTGTATCGGAATATAATAGCCCAGTTTTACTAGTTCCGAAGAAATCTATCGACGGGAACAAAAAATGGCGTTTAGTGATCGATTATCGAAAACTTAATTCCAAATTAATAGGAGATAAATTCCCACTCCCGCGAATTGATGATATTTTAGATGAACTCGGACGAGCAAAATGGTTTTCCGTTATCGATATGATCTCTGGATTTCATCAAATACCTTTAGATGAAGATTCTCGTGACTTTACGTCATTCAGCACGCACAAAGGAGCCTTTAGGTACACCCGGGTCCCTTTCGGATTATCTGTAAGCCCAAACAGTTTTCAAAGAATGATGACAATAGCTTTCTCCGTTTTGACCCCCGAAAAAGCTTTTCTTTATATGGACGATTTAATTGTACTTGGTTGTTCTGTTAATCATCACTTTCATAATTTAAAACAAGTTTTTCAAGTATGCAGAAAATATAATCTTAAACGCAAAATGTCAGTTTTTCAGAAAAGAAGTAACATATTTAGGTCACAAAATTACTGATAAAGGTATCTTGCCAGATGAATCAAAATACGATATAATTAATAAATACCCCGTACCACAAACCCCAGATGCAGTTAAACGATTTGTAGCATTCTGTAACTACTATCGCAGGTTCATTCCACATTTTGCAGAATTATCACATCCGTTGAATAAATTAACAAGAAAAAGAGTCACTTTTATTTGGACAGAAGAATGCCAAAACAGTTTCGAAAGGCTTAAAAAAGCACTAATAAGTCCTAAAATATTACAATACCCAGATTTTTCGAAACCATTTATTTTGTCAACAGATGCATCAAACACAGCTTGTGGTGCAATTTTGAGTCAAAATTTCGAAAATTATGAATTGCCTATTTCCTATGCTTCACGCGCATTCACAAAAGGAGAAGCTAATAAATCAACTATTGAGAAAGAATTGGCAGCAATTCATTGGGCGGTAACTTATTTTAGGCTTTATTTGTGGAATCAAAATTTTTTAATAAAAAGCGATCACAGACCTTTGGTATATTTATTTTCAATGAAAAATCCTTCCTCAAAATTAACTAGAATGCGATTAGATCTAGAAGAATTTAATTTTGAAATTGAATATATTAAGGGTAGTGAAAATGTCGGGGCTGATGCACTATCGCGAATCGATATACACGAATTAAAGAAAATACGGGAAAATGTTTCACAAATTCTGCCAATAACAAGATCAATGACATTAAAAAAAGACGAGGTTAAGCAAGAACGCAAACGTTCCATCGCTCTAGAACCTACTATATACGAATCATTAGACAGTTCTGAATTACATAAAGTACCCACTTTAAATTTTTTTATAAAGCCAACATTACTTATAATAATGATTAGGCAAAATAAAAGAGTGAGCGCTCAAGAACCGATAACAATTATTAATGGTAAAATTGCTCTAGCGCAAGTATTATCTCGACTAGATAATCTAGCAAATAATTGCGGTTTCAATAAAGTAAAATTATTTATGAATGATAATATATTTTCAAAGTGCACTATAAATGAATTCAAAAAGGTGGGACAAAATATACTGAAACATATAACAATCATACTTTGTAGGGTACCCAAAATAATTACTAATAATAATGAGAAGCAGACATTGCTCAAAACATTTCACGATGATCCGCTTACAGGTGGACATTGTGGACAAAAAAGACTTCTGAAAAAACTAAGAATGAACTATAGATGGAAAAAAATGTCGCGCGACATTGCAAATTATGTTAAACGATGTAAAAAATGTCAAATAAATAAAGCAAAATCAAAACATTGTGAACCTATGGTTATCACACCAACTCCCCAAACTGCATTTGATATAGTTTGCGTTGATACCATTGGTCCATTTTCTAAGTCAGTGAACGGAAACGTATATGCTGTAACTCTACAATGTGAGTTGACAAAATATTTAATTACAGTGCCAATACCAAATAAAGAAGCAAAAACGGTAGCTAAAGCAATTTTCGAAAATTTTATTTTAGTATATGGCCCCATGAAAGAAATTAGAACTGATATGGGAACAGAAAACAGGAATAAGGTTTTCGAAAACATTGCAAACTTTCTCAAAATAAGTCATAAAATATCAACAGCTTACCATAGTCAAAGTATAGGTGGTTGTGAACGAAATCACAGAGTGTTAAATGAATTCATTCGCATGTATGTCAATGACACGCATGGCGACTGGGAAAACTGGATGAAGTATTATACATTCTGTTATAATACAACACCCTGTACATATCACAATTATACACCATTTGAGCTTATTTTCGGTAGAAACTGTAGTTTTGTAGAGAATTTTACGAGTGCTAAAGTAGACCCTTTGTACAATGTAGAGGCATACGAACAAGAAATACGTTATAGACTTCAATTAGCCCATAAAACAGCTAAAGAATTCTTGGAAAAGGCCAAAATACAGCGGAAACACATATATGATAATAATGCAAAACATTTAGAACTCAAACCAGGTGATCATGTACTCGTTTCTAACGAGGAACGTAGTAAATTCGACCCGTGGTTTGAGGGTCCTTTTGTGATAACTAGTTAGTATTGATGGTCCCAATTGCGTGATCAAAAATGCAAAAGGCAAAGAAATGACTTTGCATAAAAACCGTGTACTTCCATATATTTCTTAAAAATTAAGCATAATCTAACTATAAATTAAATTATAAATATTCAGCGCTGAATATCTGATTAAGGTACATATTTACTGATAATAACTAAGTAAGATATATATATATATATATATATATATATATATATATATATATATATATATATATTTACTGAATAACTAATTAAGGTATATCTATTTTATGAATAAATATTTAAGGATTATCATTTTAAGAAAATTAGTTAAGAAATTTGAATGTATACTTTAAGAATATAAATTTTTAGTTTGTAATACGCATGAACGTGTCATAATATGTTAATATAGGAATACGTAGATATTAAGTACATTGTGTATATGTATTTTTCAGATAAATGTAAGTTTGTATTAAGACGATTTAAGATCTAAGGTGTCAAATTTTATTTATGTCAACAAAGAATGATCTCATTTGCAATGAGGATCATTCTCGTAGAAAGGAAAGGTGTAGTGTATACCTTGACAGGATGTATGTAATACACAATATTATCATATCTTATTGTAATATTAGATCATGTCTGTTGCGCTTCCGTACTTAGTCGATTGCCGCATAGAAGCACGTACGAAGCTAATGCTTACGCTGCAATCGGACAGACACCGAGATGACAACAGACAGATATATATACATATACATATAGGTACATATACAACATGATCATTATAAGAGAACTAACCTGACCGTCTTTGAATAAAGAAGTATTTAAGTGTACCTACTACTTGTATTATTTAAACCGACGAACCAAAGGAACCCCTGTGGTTCCGCCACAGGGGGTTACTGTTAACACCAAAAAATTTGTCTTAAAAAAGTGTCTCGACAATGTTAGTTTAAAAGCGATCGCATTAGGCGTTGTCAACTTATTGAGGAAGATTCAAATCGGCAAATATTGGTTTTTTCAAAATATCTCAAAATTGTAAAAAGTCCAAATGAATTTGAAATGAGATTTGTTGCGAGAATTGAATTCTGCAAAACATTCCCCTATTCTAATAACCGATATACCAATGGTGAGCATCGAAATCTGGACAGACTGTATATAACTCGTTTATAATACGTCACACATCGGCAGCAACACTGTCATATGGCGAAAATTGTGTTTTGTGATCAAATGACGTTTAAAATTATTTTGTTTTAAAAATTTAGCATTTAACATTCGATTTTTTTCATAATTTAAGAGATAATATCTTTATCTCTCAATTTGTGAAAAAAATCCAATGCTAAATATTATAAAATAATTTTAAATAACGTCATATGATTACAAAATACAATACTCTGACTGGCCTTGGTTGGTTTTTTTTCATGTCTATATTCCAATATATTATATTATATCTTAAGGATTTAACGTCAAAGAATTTAATAAAATACTTATGTTATTTTATAAGTTTTATGACCATCTATATAAACACAAAATTTGATGTATTAGTTCCTTGTTTCCTTGTCAGGAAGAGTCGGCCTTGATTTTACACATTCATTCATAAGTTTTTATATATGCGTATTTTAATAAGGCTCTTGCCTTTGCTATATACGTATTTTGTTGGAATTTATATAACAGATAGTACGTCCACAATGGCGTGCCCAAAAAATAACATTGCATGGGCTCTCTATATATTCCCTCTACGCTATTATCCGTAATTGTTTTAATATTCATTTTTGATTTATCAGCGTTTTTGTATTTATCCCTTTTGTGGGCTAAGTTAGAGTTTTCTGAATGTCTATCATCGTCATCTAATATTCTATTTTTATCACAAGTTCTTTACGGTTTGAAATAATGTTATAATCCTTTTCGCTCACAGATGACTCTATAGACTTACCATTGTCGAGATTTTGTTTACATTTGCCTTCATCCGCACAAATCACAGAATTTTTTACAGCCACTGATCATTTATTACAGACAGATTCTTGTGGGGTTTTGTTCTTTGACGCCATTCTAAACTCCTATATTTTGCACATGTATCATAATGCATACCCCTGATGGATGTAATTATATATCCATAGCTAGTCACTTATGTGAATTAAAGTAAATAAATGCATATGTATATAAAATCAATAGTATTTTTATTTATACTAAAAGTAGAGAAGACATTCTACAGACATCTCAAACAACAAATTTATGTTAATATTTATTATAATACAACAAAAACATGTTTTTTTAATTATTAAAATAATTTTGAATTAAATTGGCTCTAGTCACACGACCATCACCTAAGTTAACATATTCATGGTCATTGGTGATGTACCCGGGCACATAAGCACTATCGGTGCAGCAGTGCACATATTATGGAAAACTGTACAACTATTCACTATTTTTCCCACTTTTTCAGGATTATACCTCAGAACACGTTCTCCCAAAATGCAACAAACACGTCCTTTTAACACTCCATTGCATCTTTCAATGCAATTTCTTGTTGCACGCAAACAATCGTTGTAACGTATTTCAGCGTTGTTCCCAGCATTTGTTATTGGTGTCACTAGCCATGGTAATTGTGGGTAACTTGAATCGTCAAAGAGCCAGGTGTTTCTGTCACCATTACGATAGCACTCCATTAGATGATGGTGAATCCTAGATCCACCCCAAATAGCTGCATCGTGAGTGGCTCCTGCATGACGAGCATTAATTGCCAATATTCTTAAGTTTCCATCACATATTATTTGAACATTCTTTGAATGGAAACCTTTTCTGTTTAAATAATTTTGCTCCTCTATGTGAGGTACCAATATGGCAACGTGTGTCAATACAACCAATGCATCCTGGAAAACCATTTAAATCCATGAATTGCTGTTTGATAGCAGATTTTTCCACTGCTGTTGTTGGAAACTTAATCCTCAAAAAATGTTCAATTATTAAGACACTAACTTCAATGAATGCACCTGCTCACCGATTGCTGACTAACATACAAATTGAAACTTTGTCCAATCCTAGATTGGTATGAACCACAAGCATAAAAATAGAGGGCAGTAATTATTTTCATTTCCAGTGTTAGAGCATTTACATGTGTAGAATTTGTTAAATGTATATATATATAACACATTTATCAGCAAATGAACTAAATCTTTCGATAACCGAAAGATATTGTAAAAAATGTAAAACTAATGTATCACACTTAAACTACTACGATTTAAATTAACACAGGTATTTATTTCTATTACTAATATTTATGTTCGTATATTTATATCACTTCTATTTATATAACACCGCACCACTATATTTATTTTGTACTACTTATATTTATGTTTGCTTATTTATCTGCCTGTTCCGCACGAGACTATTGAATGAATCTCTTATTCCGGAATGACTATCCATCGGTTCAACTGCTTTTATATACGCATACAAAACATCTGGAACACACCAGAAAAACGCTAATGTTCTTCTCGATAGGCCGGGAAACATTCGAGAAACAGTCGAGACTCTTCGTCGCCTCGCAGTGCATGTGATTTATTGCTTTACGACTTGTTTACCAGTAGCGCCGAATATTGGCCTTTCTTTTTTTTTTTGTAGACTGGTTTCGTTACAATATTAATAAATTCTCTATCTTCTAAGGTGAAGGGATCGGAATCATTTCTCCCGATTCTCCGTTCTATATTGGTATTCCGCATTTGTTCTCTACGTCTGGCTCTCTCACATATTACTATATGAATAGGGAACATCTATAAATTAAAGTAAAAGAATAACACCCCTAAATACTCAAATACATGAATTGTTAGCTTAAAATCAGATTTTATACTGTTATTTTTTTTTATTAAATTACACGTAATTTATATAATAATACGTAATAATATATACGTATTAAACAATATCAAAATTCAAGAACATGAAACGATAATCACCGACGATTTTATTGAGTTTAATAAGATTTGTGAGTACGCGAAAATCAAATATTCCTAAACTTGTATTATATTTGTAGTTTGCTTAGTACATATATTCTGCCATTCTCGTTTTATCCCGAACAGCCACGAAACGAAAGCGATGTAGCGGCAAAGTACCAAAAGCGATGATTTTTGCTTTTCGATGGTTGGACGTCAGCTAATCGCATCGCGTTTTGGCAGAGTAGCACCCCTGAACGCGACTGCTGAGTGCCCGCGCTGGAGTTAGCGGTCGCCATATTGTTTAGCGAAAATAAATTTCGCTCGATGACCTAGCGGCGGTTAAAATTCAAATTTGAATCTTGTGCACAATACAATCAATAGAAACATATTCAATTATGTTGATCTGTTTATATATTGAAATGTATTTTGAAATACATATAACCAATAAGTAATGTCGACCAGCACAATTCCTTCTAATACAATATTAACATACAGTAGAAGCTCTCTTAACCGACCATGACGGGACCGGGCCATAGGTCGGATAACCAAAAAGTCGGTTAAACCGAAAATCGGCAAAAACTAGCAGTTAGCTTCGAAACAATCCATCACTAGTTAAAACCACTCCCAGAAAGAAAAAAAACCTAAGTTGACATTATGTATTTCTATTAAGAGATATATTTTACGATCTATAAACAAGAAAGTAGTACATACATACCATATACATATTGCCGTGGTATCTCGCAAGTTTATAAAATAAGAATAGCTTTAAGAATTAGTTTAAGTTTTGAAATGAAATAAAAATGACAAAAATCGTACTTGGATATGAAAGAGTTTAAATTTGCAACAAATTACATGAATGTATATAAAGTTGCATACACATGGTCAAATACAAGCAAATAATTTAAAAGTCATTATTATTCAATTGAATAGTGAGTACATCTAAAATAAAAATATTAAATAAGTATGAAATAAAAGACAAAATAAATATAAGCAATATATTTCTTTTGTAGAAAGAATACACAAGATGTATGGTTTACATATCATGAAAAAGATCAAATACGATATGCAAGAAAGATAGATATGGCTAAATAAATTATTATGATTTACATGCATAAAGTAATAAAACTTTATGAAAGAGTTTAAAAACTAAATTATATTAAAAGATAAAAATTACCTTAGCTTATAACTAGAGACTAGAAAAGGATATAAAAATATATAAAACGTAAACCCGATCAGCAATAACATTTTGTATAAAAAGGTAGCTGATAGCATAAATAAAAAGTGTATGTGTTTATGATTTGTTTGTAACACAATGCTTCAGAGACTGGAAACAGACGTGTACAGTTTCATGACCTACAAAAGATAACAAAATATAAAACTTGTGTAAAGTTTATTGCAGATAGACATATTACCGATGGACAGATGCAATGGAGAAACAAACGTATCTTCCAGGTGCAGGCAGTGTTGGAAGAAAAATATGCGTTCTTTTCAACGTATTTCCAATCCTACCGAGTCACAATCCAGCTACAAGAAAAGTGAAGATAACATTAATAAATGGAAAAGAAAATATGTATTGAACAATGAACAAGACAATAGGTTCATTAATAAATACAAAGAAGGATGGTATCAACAACAAGAATAAACCTACCGTCGGAAAGGCAGTACGAAGCGGTGAAAGGAATTCTTAAATAAGAAGACAATTTTCGATGTGTTGACGTTTGGTGAATAAGAACTGTCAGAACAATATGTGCGTGTGTGTATCACGGCGGCAACATGTGGGCAGCGATTTCACTGAAACGTATACTCCAATGGCAACCTAAAAGATGGACTAGAGGGCGCACTAGTCAACGTTACATTTTTTTTGTCGGTATAAAATTCGAAACAAGATCCGACAAGAAGGACTTCTTATTACGACTTCGGGAGAATAAGACGCTTTCAAAATAATTACGATTGAGATTTTGTTAATTGTTATATAGTAGAATAGTAATTTCATTATTTTTTTATCACGTTCATTTATAATAGTTTTATTTTATTAATACATTTAAATTCATTTTGAAGAGTTCAAGATGGACATTCAAAATAAACAATTTGATGAAATGTTTGTAAATAGCAAGTAAGTTTTGTTTGAAAAGAGTTATCTAAACTGTTAAACAAATATTGGTTTTGCGTGCAAATGATTACTCAATATTTCGTTGAACAGTATAGATACGCAAATATTATCCTGTAAGGTTTTTAATTCATTAAGTAATTACAACAAAAATAGGACTAATGGTGTTGGGTTGTTGGAGAAATGCTGCGTGCGAATGAGTACTTTCTTCAATAATTTATCCAGGCATTATTAATCTTTTTCAAGTCATGTTAATACACAATTAAACGTTTTACACGGCAAAGATTAAAAGCTAGAAACAACGCGTGCAAATGGTTGTCTAAAGCAATTAATTGAAGCCAATATCAAAACAATTACCTTGATAAATAAAATTATCAATGGACAATAAAAGTTTACATTTATTTAAATACAGGATAAATATTTATTTTTTTGTTTAGCATCATGAATGCATAATAAAAAGATTTACATACATTATAACCGGCATGTGGTATAAATGATATATATTTTCAATTATGTATTTGTATAGAGCATTAAGGTGTATAAAGGTATTTGAATTTACAAATGATTAAATAAAAAGTATATGATCATGTTATATAGACATTCCGTTTTCTTCTTTAAACAAAACTATTACCTCGTCCCTATTATAAGTAAGAGAAAGGTTACCAGTGAAGGAGAAGGAACCACATACATTGCCAGAACCCACAATAGTTATTAGGTACATGCTATTACAATATAAATTAAATACAAAACCAATTATAAGCTTTTGGTGTAAAAAGAATAAATTTTAGAGCACAGCATATACAGATGACTATACCCACAACATATAGTGCAGTATGTTCTCATATTTTATAAGAGGGCACTGCATATATTTATATATGCTATCATAGCAATATGTATATAATTAACAATCACTCACATGACAATTAATATTGCAAATAACACATATACGTATGTACTAGAAAAAATCTGTGATTTTCTTTTGTCTTTTGTGTTCCATTGTTTTCTTGAATGCGTAGTCACGCCACTTTTTAATGAACATTACATCTACCGCTGTTGATGCATTTTGTTGCTCAATGTATGCTGCAGCCAGTTGTAAAGCAATTCTCGCATCAGCATGACTAACAGTGTTGCCTTCTTCTTCTTCAATTTCAACCTCCTCGTCTTCTTGATTTTCGTTCAAAGCAGCCTGTACGATTTCTTCATCTGTCAAATGTTCATTGGTAAAGTCATCATCAGCTCCAACAACCCATTCTTGACAATCCTGCAGTCGAATATCATTCAATTCAGGGAGTTGTTGCAAGTCGTTCAACAAAGATGCAATGTCATCTGGCTGGTCCAAAAGGGTTTCATCAGGATTAGAAATGGAATCAATCATTTTGTCTATGTTAGGCCATGCTTTTCTCCAAGATTTTACGAATGTTGAACTTTGTATTTCATTAAAAGCTTTTGCCACCATCAAAATAACGTCTTTTATGTTTATGCCTTTCAAAGCATCGATTAGGCCTTTGTTCTCTAACTCCATTTTAGCCAAGATTTCTGCAAGTAGTTTTTTCCTGTAGCGCCTCTTAAGACATTCGATCACTCCTTGATCCATTGGTTGGATGATACTTGTTACATTTGGTGGAAGAAAAATACATTTTATTCCAGGCTCCTTTTCACTCTGAATGTTTTCAGGATGTGTTGGTGCATTATCCAACACCAAAATTGCCTTGACTGGCAACTTCAAGCTTGTTAAATGTTTTGCGACATTAGGACAAAATTCATTGATAAACCAATCTTTAAACACGTACGCGTCCATCCACGCTGCTCTTTGATTTTTATAGCATACTGGAAGTGAAGAAACGTTAACGTTTTTGAATGCTCGAGGTTTCTTAGCCTTTCCGATTACGAGCAGGGGGACTTTATGAGTTCCAGAGGCATTACAACAAACAGCAATAGTAATTCTCTCTTTGTTCATTTTGAATCCAGCAGCTGATTTCTCATTACTGGCAGCAAATGTTTTTACAGGCAATCGCTTAAAATTTAGTCCGGTCTCATCCATATTGTAGACCTGTTCGGGCAGTAATTCTTCCTCTTTAATTAGTTCTTGTAATTTATTTTTTCATTCGTCTGCTGCAATTGGATCAGCTGACAGTTTTTCACCGCACACACTTAAAACATGTACACCGTGACGTTTCTTCCAGCGTGCCAACCAGCCATCGCTCGCACAACAATTTCCTCCATTCTCAAACTTGACATGCAGTATCTCAGCCTTTTCTTTTAAAATCGGACCACTTATAGGCGTACCTTTGCGACGCTCTTGCATAAACCATAACCATAACGAATCGTCTACCTGTTCATTGATAGGTTTCTTTAAAGTACATCTACTCGAGAGGACTTTATCAGACTCGATTTGAGTGCAATAATCTTGAATGGATTTCTTGTTTCGGCGCCAGTCTTTTACGGTTGTCACTCCAACACCGAATTCGTCACTAATTGATTTTACAGAATGACCTTTTTCAAGCCGCTCAATGGAATTTAACTTGTCTTTCATTGACACTACAACACGTTTTCGTTTTATTCCACTCATTTTGAAGAGTTCACTACAACAGTATGGTTAAGTTTGTAACACGCACAAAAAGTACGATGTATAGACTCTAATGCGGCAGCGAGAGTTCGTCTGACTCATGAGTGGTAAAGGTACATCTGGTTGGTGACTTGTAGTCGGCAACGGAAATGAAATCTAAATGTCTTCTAGGAAAGGGTCGGTTAAAGGATAGTCGGTTAAGAGGGCGTCTACTGTATTTTAAAATTAAACAATATTCTGAAAATACAACAAAACAATGATTTATCATTATTACCATTATTAATTACATAACTATTCCAGATCACTCTCAACTCAGTATTGCAATTCGAATCAGAACATTCCAACTCTTCTGTTGGGAGATCTTTCAGTGCCGGATTGAAAAACTTCTCTCCATCACACACGTTGTTGGTGGGCTGTTCAAAATTTCTATTGCGACTTTACTTAAAGCTGCAGTACAACAAAGTGGTTTCCACCACAATACAGAATTCAATTTGCCTGTCTCCAATGCTTGCCATATAAAATCTTTTGAAAACAATTCTTCTTTCGATTTGCAATAAGCAACCTCAGTCATAATTTTTGCTATATCAGATCCACAAACTAGATGCGTTGATAGTTTGTTAATATATGTCAGTGCTGTGATATATTCCTCGTTATTGAGATTTTTGCCTATAAATTTTGGATCTAGTAAATTGGCAGCCAAATGCATAGGTGTTATAGCCATTTCTCTCCGTGATTTTAAAGGTGATAAGACAGCATTTAGTTCTGAAACAGGGCATGCAGCAATCAGTTGATCATTCAGGTCTTGAAAATATTCAACAACATGAGATATGCACGGTTGGGAGGTTTGTATGTTCATTCCCAAAAGAGATCATCTAAAATATTATTTTTTATACTTTTGTTTAAAGTATTACCTATAGTTTCTGTTATAGCCAATTCTTTTAATTTTTTTTATTTATTCTTAAGCTTTCTAAACAGAAAATATTAGAGCTCCATCTAGTTTGGCCAGGTAGTTTAAGAGGTGTTAGTGTGTTTTGATTTTTGTAATGCTCGCTGTTCAACTTATATATTTTTAAACGTAGCATTCAAAATATGCGATTTTTTAATAGAGTTTTTACTGACTTTACAATCAGTAATTAAACATACAAATACTTCTAATTTTAAAATATCTTGTGCGAATAAATTCAAAATATGAGCACAACATCCTTAACAAGTAAAATAATTGGACGGGTACATATCACTAATTAATTTCCAAGTTGATTTCATATTGCTAAGCGTTATCAGTCACTATGCTTATAACTTTATTAATAACTAAGTCGTCAATAACAGAACTAAGCAAAGACCAAAGATATGCAGAATCGTGGCGATTTTCCTTGCAGTCAATTACTTTAAATAAAACTGGTTCTGGACATGTAACTATTATATTTATAATGGATTCGTTTCTAATATTACTCCACCCATCAACTTGAATTCCAATTGTTTTAGACTTTGCTATTTTTTCATTAACTAACTGATTTATTTGAGGGTGTTTTTTTATCTAAAAGCGCATTGGATAACTGATATCTAGTGGGCAATCGTAAAGGTTTAATTTTTTTAAACAATTTTTGCCAATGAACATTTTCCGTAAAATTTAAAGGAGTATTACTAGCAAAGCATGATGTTGCTAAGAGATCCCAAATTTCCTCTTCTTCTGAATTATTCATTACATCCACTAAAAAATCCAAATTTTCACTGTAAGCGGATTTTGTGGTGCTTGCAGCAGATTGTGGGCGAGAATCGCTTGAAATCGTCTCTCCCTCGTCGTCTTCTAAATCCGTTTGCGGAGAACTTTCTCTTTCCGGAATCTCTAAAATGTTAAATATTTTTCCATAAAACCCAATAGAAATCAATCAAAATTACTCACTTTTATTTATTGCTTTAATTTTCTTAACACTTAAGGGGGGGTTTTACTTGATCGGCGTATGCCACAAAATGGTCAATTTCAACGTAAAAAATCGCAAAAATTAAGGCACTTGAAAAAGTTGCCGCTACATGCACGAAATAACCAATATTTTTTCTAGTGACTCACGATTAAAATTTGCAATTATATTAAAAAATAGTTAAAATACAGCACTTTGAATTTTTTTCGTTTTATAGCGATATGAAGCTTACTGTGCTTAAAAAGTACTTTTTCGAATCGTGAGTACCTAGATGTTTTTATTCTAAACACGACAATGTATTTACTTTACTTTCAAAATAACCCTGGTCTCCAAATAATTACTTTGAAACCAATGAGAATGATCACAAAGTCCGCACTGATAAATGACAAATAGGCCACACACAATTCAACCTCTTACTCACAGTTTTGTAATGTCTAAGACCAGCTATATGGAAGGTATACCTGGTCGATTGTATTAAGCCGATCATATAAACAGCAACTTTTTTTATTACCTTAGGTAAACGAATGTTTCATTCATATATCGGCTTTATTTTGTAATTATTTTAAGGATATTTGCGAGAATGTATTAGATATTAATTTTTCGTCTGGAATAAATATATGTTATTATTATTATAATAATAAGTATACATTAAACATATTTGTAAAAGAAACTACATGCGGTTGGTATATAAAAGCAAATTGTAATATATTTCAGATATTTTTCGGTGTTCATTTATGATTGATTAGGTGATAACATTGATGCGTCTACTTTGTTAGACATTTTTTTCTGTTCGTTAATATTCTTCTCACTTTCAAAATGCATTTTATTTTTCAAGGACAAGGTTCCGGCTTTATGGAATTTCAGAAATGCAATTTTCTTCGGCAATAAATATACATCATTATTATTAATTATAAAGTTGCAGGAAGCTTTTTAATAATATGAACAATTTAATGTTTGTAAAAAACTAAAATCTGGCAAAAACAACTTTATGTCTTTGTAAGATACGAACTTAGAAGTTTGCCGGACTCTTTAAACTTAGTGGCAGGAAGTTACACAATTTTCAGTTTTCTAGATGGTAAAAGCATTTATTTAAATATCTGAATTTGTTGTGCCTTCACGTTTTTATTTTATTTATACTTTGTATTTTGACTCCATGACAGTTTTTAGATTTTTTTTGTATATGTGAGTAAGTAAAAGAGCATGGGCCAAACGAGCTTATAAGTTTAATTACAGCGATTTATCAGGAACGGCAGCAATTATTGGATGGCGAACGAAAAAAAAATTGTATGTAGGCGTAAAAAACAAATTTTGTTTAATTTGTGCAAAATTTGGTAAATCTAAAGATCACATATGCTACAAAAATTACTCTTCGTCGTCAACAGTCATGGAGTCGACAATTATTGCGGAAGGTTTCTCGTGAAATGCACGGTGTATTTATGGTAGATTAATAGGGGACGATGATAGCATCGTTCTTAGAAAACTAAGTGAAACGGCCCCTTACGGTCCCCAAAAAATTATTGAAAAAATCGAGTGCCGAAATCATATACAGTGAAACTTCCCTTAACGGGCACTTCTATTAGCCGGGCACTTCTATTAGCCGGACACTTCCCTTAAGCGGACATTTTATCCGGTCCCGAATTTATAAATAGGGAATTCCTAATAAATTGTTTTCTCTTATGCGGACACTCTCTTGAACGGGCGCGGACAGCTATTTATCTGCTTTTTGACCGCAAAGTTTCCATTAAACGGACGCGAGAATCGAGAAGTAGTAATCCTGCCCGGTAAATCATCTGCCTTCGTCAATGATTTCATTTGAACAGTATACATATTTGTTTAGTTCGCAAGTCATCTTCGTCTGAATTTCTTGTATGGAATATGTATCTGAATACATATGTATTTGTTACCTTCCTTGTAGAAGTTTAAAATTGTTTCTATGGCGTAATTCATATGAACTATGTCCGTATTTTAATTATTGTAGAAAACACTATGAAAAAGGAATACTTTAACGCTGAAAGAAAAGATTTCGATCATGGAATATAATAATAAAAACAAGCTCAGTTCACGTAAATTAGCCTGAATATTTAATATTGGCAAAACACAAGCCACGCAAATAATAACAAAAGAAGATGAATATCTAAAGGGGTGGCAAACTAATGACAATAGCGGAATTGAAAGGCGATTTTTTAAAACTGAAGGCCTCAGAATATAAATGGTTTGTGCAAGCTAGAAATAAGAATATGCCTGTATCAGGGGTACTAATTAAGTATAAAGCCAAGGAAATTGCTGAGAAATTATGCAATTGTAATTTTTCCGCTTCTACTGGATGGCTAGATAAATTCAAAAAGCGACATAATATTCATTACCGCATGATATCTGGTGAAGCCGCTAGCACAAATCAAGAAGATGTCGAAGCTTTCATAAACAGGTTGCCGTTAATAATTAAAGGTTACAAACTCTGCGATATTTATAATTTGGACACAGCAGGTTTTTTTTTTTCGGGTACTACCAACAAAGACGACGGCATTAATAGACAAAATTGTGTGGGCGGCACGTTATCGAAAGAAAGATTAACTACATATAAATGCACTGTGTGAATATGACGGGAGAAAGAAAAACTGTTGCTTATCGGAAAATCATCGCGCATGTAAAAATCTTAGCATTGCTCTTCCAGTCTAATGGTATTCAAATAACAAGGCTTGGATAACTGATTCTATTGTGACAGAGTGGTAGCGTGAATTTGACCGGAAAATTAACAGAAAAGTTTTATTACTTTTGGACCAAATGCAACAACTTACTGCCAACCGCTAGATCAAGGCATATAAAATTGTTCAAAACTTGGTACCGATATTTAATATTAAAACACATTTTATCGCAGTTTGAGAGTTCTGATTCGGAATATAATTTAACAAACTCTATTAGCGTATTAGGTGCGATTTATTTTATTAAAAAAGCATGGAATGAGGTCTCTCAACAATTAAAAATTGTTTCAAGAAAACAGGATTTCAAGAAGTAAATGAAGAGTTTGAAAGTTATCAATTTCATCCAGCAGATGAAATTCGTTTATCTAAAGTGGCTCAAATGTGTACGCTAATGGGAAAATTAGGAAGTAATGATGTACAGGACTTTATAAATATTGACGCCAATTTGTATACAGAAGACGATAATCCAGATCATATTTTGCTCGATTATTTAGAAAACGAAAGTCAAAACAGTGATGATGAAGAACATGAAATAGAAATTCCTAGAACTGATGATTATGAGAAAAGAATAGTATCGTATAGAGGTGGTCTACAGGAAATAAAAAAAAAACCAAACAATTTTGTTTTGAAAAAGATGATACACAAGCGTTTGGTATGCTTAGTGAGCTATATAATTTACACTTGTGTGTTCAAATGAAAGTTTATCTTTGCGTTTCTACCTAGTTTTTTCTATCTTCTGATAAACGGGCACTTCTCTTAACCGGGCAGTTTTGTCGGAACGAACAGTGTCCGCCTATGGGAAGTTTCACTGTATTACGTAATTATATAAATAAAATTAGGGACTGTTTGAAAAAAACTTAAATTCAATTCGGCCGTGACAAAAGCAATTGATCATTACAATAGTTCGAACTTAACAATAACAAATTATAGATAGTGAAATTGCAGTGTGACTTTATAAATGGACCAAGATATATTTTTTGTGAACACTCGGATTGTGCTTCTTACTTTTGTCAAGGATCTAAAGAAGGATACTTGGTATGAGACAATACACATACTTACATAGATGTAGACTCTGACCAGAAATGGAAATTAAGTTAGAGTAATTTTATTTTCTCGCTTTATTATCTCAAATTATGGATCCTCCTATTTTGAGAAATCGAGAAATTCGAAACGTCAAATTGGAGAATTAGTATGTACCTACTGATTGTGATACGTTTAGACAAAACGCTACTTGGCCATTCTTGTTTATTTTCTACACTGTCTATACTTTTGTAAAAAAAAATTGTTGTAGAAAACATGAATTAGGCCTACTGGGAATACCATGAGAAATAAATGCCCTTTGCATTCTACCTCTAAGGTGGTGCGGAAAAGATTGCGTTTGACGTTTTGTCTGCCACATAACGGTTATATAAAAATTTTACCGAAGCTTTACTGAAAAAAAATTAAACAGGCAAGATATAAATAAAAAAAAAAGATAATATCAATAACATTCGATTTCAAGTTGTGATATTAACATTGTCTTCTAATCAATGATTAGTTCAGAGTCCGCACAGTTCGTATCGTACCCACGTACCCGTGAAATTTTTATAATTTAATTTCGCTAACTAACATTATCAGTGTCGATTGTGAAAAATATAAATATTTTTACATTTTATATGAAACACCGGCACTGTTGTTACAATAGATTTTTTTTATCAGATTTTAGTTTTCTCTAAAACATTACTCATATTTCAAAGCCTCAACATGTAAAGTAAATACAAATCATAGTGAGAAATAATATGAAATACAACTTAAATAATTAATAATCATAAATAATAGTAATAAAACTATATACTTATTGCAGAATAAGATTTAATGTCTAATTAATTCAGTCAAATATCATTAAAATTATTACAAATTACATAAAACGGGAGTCTTAATAAAACTACATAAATACAAGCCAAAAGAATATTCAGAAATAGCAAAAACAAATTTCGAACAAAGGAGATGCACCAATATTTTCATGCAATAAATGCAAGAGACAAATATCCCAAATTTATTTGCTTTCCAGTTGACCAGGCATTGCTTCATGTTGCTGGTCATATACCTGCATCATGTAAAAGGTACAGGCATATTAAACTCCGTAAAATTATTCAATATATTTCAGGCAACCCGACATACGTCGTTCGAGAATTTTTCTTAGGGAAAGCCCACCCTTAATGCTCTTGATTTTGATTGTATTTCATTCTTTATTTTTCGAGGACAACGAATGCACTTATTCTGTAAGTGACTGGACATTCTCGTTACATTTAAAACATAACTTTGCGAACAGAAGTTACACGAATATAATTTCGAATGTTCTGTGGATTTTGAAGATGCTGTTAAAATAACTTTCTTTATTTTATCTTTACGCCCCATCCCAGCGCACAGCACTACGAGTAGTATATTCACAAACTTTATATAGTTCAACGTGTTCACCGAAATCTTTTGAAAGACTACTTCACTTGTTATATAAACGGCTAATTCACGGGCTTTTACATCTGCTAGAAAGGGACTTCCCAAATCACCGAGTGTGCAATGTCATACGTGCATATAGATGATGTTTTACTTTGTTGGTAATTTACGAAAATTTTATGTGGTAATTTACCGTAAATGACGGTAATTAATTCGGTAATAACGGGGTAATTTACCGACTTACATCACTGGATTATACACTTATTACAAAGTAGCATCGAGAATATACATCAGTTAATTAAAATTGAAATGAACAACTTTTCAGTGTCGATAAATATTTCAGCCAAGACTGCTAATATAATAGTGTTAATCATTACATCATCTTCAACAAAAACCTCAAAATAATCCAACAAATTTGCTAACCATCATATTTCAATAAGTTAAATACTGGAAGAATATTGTTTTTACAACTACAGTAATAAACAATAAAATAAATACACAAGGCTATTTTTTTGTATTAATCAGTTATAATTCTGTGGTTATACTCTTACTGCAACATAGCATTCAGAAAATTCATCAAGTAATTATAATTTAAATGAATACTGTTCACAGTGCTGATAAATATTCCAACCAAAACTGCTAATAGAATGTCGATAATAGATACATCATCTTCATCGAAAACTTCCACATAAACCATATAATAATCCACTGTAAAATATAGTATTAAATATGTAGGCACACTATATATTATCGTAAATAATTTACCATCTCCTCGGTCTCAATACTAAAATAAGGATTTTATATTGCGATCATACACGGTACAACATAATCACACACCAAATGCGTTGACTTTATTTTTAGTTTTGATTACCTATGGTTTATATTTTAAAAGTGCGTATGTCACGTCTTCATACTTCAAACAATAATAAAATTAAATAAAATTATCTTTCAGAACGCCATAGTGCTGCTATCAGAAATTGTGATTCAGAAGTAGTAAAAGTACGCATGCGCAAGCAACAATTTTAAAATTTACGACTGTGACGCGTTCAATGACGTCTGGCGCTAGTCACAAGCTCTAGCGGTATTCGCTTCTAGCGCCGTAACTCCCTGAACGCACGGAATAGCGTAGCATAGTGTGGTGTGCTCGCTTATAATTCACAGCAATATTAGTGAAACAGAAATGTAACTCTATCAATAAATGTTTCTACAACTATTTTTGGACCAATCTTCTGTTTGAATGCACTGTTTGTTTAGGAATTTTGCAATAAAATGTGAATTAGCCTACCTGTATTCCTTTCGATTGTCCTTCTTGCCAAGTTAAAACACCCGCGAAATTCAAAATTCGGAAAATGTTTACCGGGTAACTACGCAACAATATATACAAATCTAATAGTTGGTTAAAAAACAAAGATGCAGAAGGAATTAAATAAATCAGAACTAACTACTGCCGTAATTGAATAGCCAAATATTTTGTATAAAAACTCATAATAACACGTCACAAATGGAGTTACATATACATGATCATTTCTATTGTAAACTCATCAGCACTATAAATTGAGGTTGGCGGCAAATAGTTTTTCTACGACAATTTGAATTTAATTGCATTTATAACATGTTTTGCATGTGCCAGTTTATAAAACATTCAAATATCTGGGAATTTTTTTTTTGTAATCCTAGTTTCATCCTTATTTTCTATTGTAAATTTTCCATCCACATTTCGTATTACGCTGGTAACAATTTCATATAGCCAACCCTCAATTTAAATGTGACTATTAATTATTTTTATGCATTGTTACTTCAAATTAAAATGAATACAATTCAATAACTGATTGATTGGAGAGTTACTTGTTGAAACTTCATTTTAATAATTAATAAATAAAAAAACACAAATTTTAGTTTCAAAAATATTTAATGAAGGCCTACATATGTTTCACCACACTGTAGCTTCATCAGGTGATGAAAATATACAAATTCAATTTCTATTACAATGTCACTTATAAATACAGAAAATAGATGACACAATTACAGTTTTAAATGTAGTAGGGGGGAGCTATTTAGGTGTAACTGACCGTTTAATATTATACCTATTTTACTAAACTTATTTATTTCTAGACTTTCCAGTAAATTAAGTTTTTTTACTTTTTTCGTGAATATGTAAAATTTCAAATTGTTTGTTGAATTTATGATTCAATTCCAGGCAGTGGTTAGCAAAGGTCGAATCTGTTTTCTTATCATTATAGCTTCTTTCATCCTTGTTTCAAAAGTCCTCCCTGTGTGTCCGATGTAAACTTTATCACAATCTTCACATGTTAACTTATAAACTCCTAAGTTCAATTTTTTGTTCGTTTTGTCTTTCTTATTGTTAAGAGTTCTTTGTATTGAGTTATTCGTTTTGAAAGAGATTGATTCATTATTCGCTTTCTTAATAATAGTTCCTACTTTATTTGAAATGTTTCCCAAGTATGTGATAAGATTGTAATTAGAAGGTATGGTTTTTGTTTTGGGGTAAATTAAGGAGTGTTTTTGACTCTAGTTGTTTTGTTAAAATGCCGTTTATCGTGTCCATCGAATACCCATTATTGCCCGCTATCGTAAATATTCTATTCTATTCAAATTCAAAGTTTTCTTGATCCATGGGTTGAATACCCCTATCTAACAACAATAATTGTGTCATCTATTTTCTGTATTTATAAGTGACATTGTAACAGATATTGAATTTGTATATTTTCATCAGCTGATGAAGCCACAGTGTGGTGAAACATATGTATTGTCTACATTAAATATTTTTGAAACTAAAATTTTGCTTATTAATTATTGAATGCAATCACAGAATTCCCTCGCACTTTAAGAGGCTTTAAAACTTCTATTTTATGCATATTCATTTACTTATTGTATACAATTATGAAAGAGGTTGGTGAAAAAAACGTCCCTTTAGCCTCACACAAAAATCAATCTTACCTGGCATTCCTCTCACAACAGAAGGTCATATGGTGCTCGTAATATTCCTTCTGGTCCAAGTTAATTTTGCAATACGAGCACTGTGTGAGTTCTGTAGATGCATGGAAAAAAAACACACCCATTAAATTACATGCAACGCTGATATTGATGAATTTTTGTATAACGCAAAGATCATAAAATGTGAAAATTAGTGAAGCATAAAATGACTTTTCTGTAAAAAAAATTTAACAATTCCGAAAAACTCCATCTGTTGTAATACCGGAATATTCAAAAAATGAACCAATTTAATTAATTTGTATTTCGCGAAATATAAATTGGACATGAAGAGTCTACATACCGGAGGACAGAGGAAGTTCCGAAGTTTTGTTTACCGCTTGGGCAGTGATAGTTGCGTAAACGGCCGCTAAGGTACTCGCGCGAATAGGCGGTCATCTCTAGAAATTATGGAGGATGACGCGGTTCTACCTCACTTAATTTTTAGCGATACAGTTACCTACAATCTCAGCGGAAAAGTGAATAGACAAAATGTTCGCATATGGGATCTGCAAAATTACCGTACAACATGGCAATATGAGGAGACTCTGCGAAGCCAAACGTGTTCTGCGCCTTATCACCCACAAAAGCTTATGGACCATTCATTCTTTTTTACGAGAAGCACTGTCAGTGGAATAACTTACATGGACATGTTGGAACAATGGCTTTTTTCTCAACTTACCGAAGATTTACAAGACTTCATTTCCCAACAGGATGGGGCTTCGCCTCATTGGCACCGTGATGTCCAAGGATTTTTAAATCAATCCCTTCCTCGGCGATGGATGATAGATCGCATGAAAAATCAAGTCCCGGCTCTACACTTCTGGCCACCGAGATCCCTGATCTGACAAGGTGGGGTGGGGGAACATTGAGCATTTATAATCAGCGTGAATAAACATTGAAACTTTCTCTTTTCATTAGTATGCAGATCGTTCATGTCCAATTTATACTTCATTAAATAAAAATTAATATAATTGCGTTTCATCTTTTGAATAACCCGGTATTATGGACATTCTGAACAATTACATATAGGGTTGAACATGTGAACGTAAGTAATTTGTTTGAGTACTGAATATTATAAATTTTAATCATTTACGAGAGTTGTAGGAATAATGATGTGTGAGTATTACCAAGGATACTACTAGTTTATGTATTTCTATCCAATTATGCCGTGACAGTGCCAAACTGTCTGTTCTTATTATGTAATTTTAAGTGTTTTCCTCAGTTGAATACAATTTATTTAAGCACATCTTGTTTCTAGATGCTCTTAAATAAAAGCAGTTTGTGGTTCATATTATTATCAAGACTTACATGAATATTTCCTTTCAAGTTTTGTAGAGGATTGTTAATCATTAATCTTTGATTTAAGACTATACTTGTATCAAATTGTAACTGGTAAAATGACACAGGTGTTAAAATTCCTACACTGAGAGGTGTAATAACTTTTAAGAGCATTGGATAACTCAACATTAACCTGAAACAATTTCTTTCTGGGAACAATCTTAAACTTAATCAAATCTATTCATTTGAACAAGAAACGACAAAGAGAAACAGCAATAAAAGAACTTAAAATACAATAATCAATATGCTCAAATCCAAAAACATTACACGGTACAGTACCTTCAACTGAAAACTTTCCAGATGGATCCTCAATGCAAACGGTCTTATGTTTAGCCAAATGCGATTTTGAGCTGAATCCAAGGCAGCAAAGTGTACAGGCAAATATGTCCTTAACGATGTCCTTCACAGTGATAACAGAATCCTCACTGACAATTTTAGTCGGGCTCCTTCTGTATTCTTCACCCAAATACACCAGTAATTCATCACGAGGTTGAATTTGACGGGTGCTTTGATAATATATATTATTTTCACATTGAAAGACACGCAGGTTTCCTTCAGAAGTATTCATAGTAGGATTAATGTACTGCATCCAATTCAAATACTTCGATTTATTTTTGTCCAAAACAAATTTCTCCGCTTTCATTTCCCAGGGACATTCTGTTGTGGTGAGTCCAGTGAAAGGACCGAATTTTACACCTGTAGGAATAATTCTCAAAGCATATATTCCAGTTTGCCCATATAAATCTTGAATTTCTAAAATACCATTTGGTATATCTACTCGTGCCCCTTTATCAGCACTATTCAAAAAATTCTTGTTTAAAATATTCACAAGCATTCCACATTCAATGCAGTAGTCTTCATAGTATGCTTCACAATGTTCACAGTCTGTTGGTCAAATACACACAGATTAAAATTCATATGATTTACTGCCATAAGGTGAATTTTTAAATAAGATATGGATTAATGAAACATATATTTAATAGTGTCGGCTCTCAAATAGTCATGTAATATACTACATATGGGTGTCAAGTAACATTGAAGATTTAATTGGCAGTGGAAATAAGTGAATCAGGTTTGAAGATAAAATATTACTGCTTGGTATATATAATGGAATGAGAAACCTATTATCCAAGATTCTGTTTATCAATAATCAATATGAATACTACATACAAGTTTCATCAATACTAGGGGTCGACAGTTAGGGGTACATTAATTAAAATTACGTTCTAAATTTTACAATACTTTAAGGACTCCACCCACAGGATTTTAAGTTGAAAGCTTTACCGATAATTAATCAGTAAACCACTCAATTTAAAATCTTGAACAATAAAGACTTTAAGTTGAGAGTTTTACTGATTATTAAGCAGTAAAACTCTTAACTTAAAATATTGAAAAATTTATAATGTAATTTTAATCAACGTACCTATCCCTGACTGATCCCTAACCATAAACTACAAACAACCCCAGTCAGAAACTTGTAATGCAGTTGATGCTATTAGAAGTTTCATGGCCCTGAAATAGTACCAACCCTAACATCAGAAGCAACAAGAGTTAATAACATTGCATTAACTAATTGGTGATGTAACATCATCAGCATTATTACCACGGAAGTAGTTGCAAATATATATTTATATACATATAATAAATAAAATTATATTCAAAAAAATAATATTCATAGATATGACCATAATAAAAATTTTAATCTAATCTCATACAACATACCTGTTAGTACAATAAACAGCTATTAATATGCATTTACTTACATAGTAGTCCATTATCGAATTTAATTTTAACATTATCAGCACTAATCCCTGCTTCTACTTTAACTTCGTCATTTTGTTCTTCAGTCAGTTCAGATAAAGCCATTTCTATTTTAATATTATCCGTACATGCGGATTCTTCGTACTGTTTTATTTGGTCATACCGAATGGGGCCTTGGAATTCAGCATTATCTACAGTAATAACAGTTTCAGAGATACACACTTTATCCTCTACAAAACTGTCCTCTTGGCACTGTTCGTCCATTACACTAAATATATTTGTGGAAAGCATTGCGTCATGCATATTAACTTGATCAACATGATCCACCATTATTATTTATTAATTGGAGAAATGTGAGTAAAGCAAAAGTATACAATATGTATTCGTATAAATTGGCTACGGAAGATTATTGGAAGCCACCTAGATATATTTATCTATTACCGTACAAGACACTGGCCCAGTGTTGCCAACTATCTTGGAACCGATTATAGTACAGAGTGCTAAAATAGTATATTAAGAGGCGTTAAGTATACGGTTCGCCCAATCTCGTTTGACCCAATTCATTCTGACCAATCAGCTGATTGGTGTTTATTTGTGACATTTCACATATTCTGTCAGTTATGTTGGTATCGTTATAACTCTTGAGAACATTCCTATTATTTCGTATTTATATTTGAAGCAGATTTGAAAATATTGTGTGATGTATATAATTTTTTATATTTATATCAAATAAAACAATAAAAGCACTTAACAGATTTATTTATTAAATAAGTAAGAATAAAACAAAATAAATATAGAATTTCTAAATTTTCAAATAAAACCCCTTAACATATTTATATATTTAAGAATAAAACAAAATAAATATAGAATTTCTGAATTTTCAACATAACATTCACTATTATGGCCTTCCACATGCTCTGACTAGGCTACTATTTGTTTGCAAATTTTTCGAGGCTAGCTGCAACTCTATTAAAAATACTGTTTCTTTCCCTTTGGATATTAACAAATTCAGCCATTGTTTCTTTTACGTCAGATAAATTTATGTTTATGTCTTTAAAGTGAGTTTCAAACCACTCCCATTCTTCTCTTTTCCTTTTTTTTGGATTCAGTTCTGTTTCATCATTAGATATTACCTCTTCCAAAATGCCAAAGGCAGCTGTAGTGGCTGGATTATATGCAGGATCTCTTGCTAAAATATTATCAAGCTTATCGAAAAATTCCCATGTCACTGCTCCATTACCACTCCTATTTCTGTCTTGTTTAATTTTTTTATACATTGCCTGGAGGCCACGCCATTTTCTTTCGCATGTTTCCCACATGACATTATATCCATGGCTTAATAAAATTAGAAGTATATCACTGAACACTTTTCTTTTTTTGTGAGGCAATAGCAATACATATACCCTTTAGTTTAAATAGTTCCTCTAGTAAGAGTAGCACAGCTGATCGTGGCCATAAATATCGATCAGAATCTGAAATATTCAATTTTATTGCATATAAAACCAAAATATAGACAAGACATTACATACCTTCATTGTTTTCTTTATTCTCTTCACTGCCTCTATCAGGAAATGAACAGGAAGTAATAGAATTGTTAATCTCACTTGCATTTGATTTTTGACCATATATTATTCCATTGGTATGTAATTTATAATATTTCTCTATTAATTTGTTCATAAAATCCTCATCTAAATAAAATTAATCTATACAGAAACTATTCTACATAAGTGTATTTATTCCATACCTGTGGTATGGAATCCAATTCACAATATGTTAAAAAAACAAATAAAACGCATTCCATTCTGATGTTCTAATGTAACTTTTTTAGTATTTGAAGTAGATGCTTGCACAATTGATGTTAACGATTGTATGATGAAACAAACTAAAATGTTTTAGAAGAGACAAGAGGTTATGTTTTTAAATTGTAAACAAATCGAAGTTGGTATTGCAGGTAAACAACACACTTAACGATTTCGCCCAACTCAGGCAGCCGGCGGGCGCGATTTATAACATGACCGGTTTTCCCAAACAGCTGATCGGGAATTTGACTGGTCTGCCCTCATACTTAACGAAATGAACTAGTCCGACCGTATACTTAACGCAGCATAAAATACAAGTTTCATAAGACACGATTTTTGCGCACGCGTTCAAGTTTAGAAAACGAGCCGCTAGGCGAGTTTTCTAAAGAACAAGTGCGCAAAATGTCTTATGAAACGTGTATTTTATACTATTTTTTCTATTTCGGTTATTAAAAGTTCAAAAAAGTTTAAAATAAGGGACATGTTTTGTTCGAATATTTTAGAAATTTTGCTTTTTTGAAGTTGGTTACTCTGATTTTTAAGTAGAACGATTTAAATATTTAAATATCGGTGGTGCTATATGTAATTGTGTTTAAAATTCAGACTGATTTATACAATAAATTATTTCAAATTATCAACAAAAAGGACGAAATAAATAACTGTACGCCCCCAGAGATTCGCAAAATAGCAGAAGACAATTTACAAAATCTTTCGTCCACAAACTCTCTACATATTTATCAAAACAAACTTTTATAACAGTTGTACTATTCAACATGGTAAGTAAATGTCAATAGTAGCATCCGAAAACTTATCATCCAACTCTGCTTAACAATTTATATTGCTAATTAGTAAGTGAAATGTTAGCATGTGTGCTTTTTATTCTTTGTACAATTTTATTGCACATTTTTGTTACTTTAAAGGCTTATATTTTGACATTTAAATACGATTTGGTTCCATTTTTTTTGTTACCAACTTCAAAAAAATAAAATTAGCGTGCGATAAAGTAATACTTTATGCAACCAAAACGGGTATCGTAAAGTGAACTTTATAGCACCGGAATAGAAAAATTATAGTACATTAAAGAAAAATATAGTACATACAAGGAATAAGCAACAAAAATATGTTTAATTTTTATTTTACTTATTACAACTGAACGTAACGAACTAAACAAGACAAGATGCAATACAATTCAAGTTTTCTGTGTAAAAAATAAAAGTAAATTTAAAAGCCGTAGTAAATTTTAAATCATTAGTTGAAATTAAGTTCTATCTCAGTATCTGAGTCAGATATGTCAAAATCTTCAAACTTATTTTTCTGTACATGTACGTACAATTAATTGATTGCAATTTAGATATGTACATGAGCTATTTCTTTTTGCTGTTTTAATCATGTTAACATTACTAAATATTCTTTCACCCTGGGCATTAGAGTGAGGTTTACACAAGAGGTTTAACACAAATTTGGCTAAATTTTGAAATTCAAAAACTTCGAGAAAATTTTTATATTATAACAAACGCCACCAAAAAATACCTATTTGTTCTTCATTTCTTATTTTCTGTTGTGAAATTGAAGGTAACTCTCTCCATTCGTTATCAATTAGTTATTCTATATGAACTGTATTATAGGTAAGAAATCTTTTAGCATTCTGAAATATTGGAAAGAAACATGGATTTTTATTTCTAAAACTATTAGAATGCGAATTTCATGGAATAAAGTAGTCAACATTTTTTTAGAAGTGGATCATTAAAACTAAATCTGCTCTTAAGAGGGATATCTACTCCCAGCCGCTGAGGCCACTGTAGATAGTTTGATTTCCCCATAAAATTAACCGTAAATATTAATCAATTTTTAATTTTTTTATACCAAATGAAAGAGAATTCGAATATCTATGTACGCCTAGTAATATTTTTCTAAAAATATTTTAGAAATTGTCATAATTAGTAGCAGAAGTAGATCAATATTAGACATTTTGTCGAATTTATTTTGAAATAAATAAAAAGAAATTCAAAATTTTACTACTAAGCGTACGTAAATTTGAGTTTTCTCTACAAATTGATGTAATTATTTATAGCATTGGTTGAAATTTGATCTTAATTTTAAGGGGGAATCGAAACCCCTGCAGTGATAATTTTTATGATTTTTGTACATTGTCAAATAGACTGGCCCGTCCAGTAGAGATCCCTCTTAATTTGTTGACATGCGGAAATCATAAATTGTCGAACACGAGTCAGAAATTGTGTAATTAAATGGAGATTTTTTTCACTTTTTCGTTCTGAAGAAGGTCCATGACATGTATGCCGAGATATATATTATTAATGTTTAAAAATGTTGTTTCATTTCGTAAATCCCCGTTACTAATATATTGGAAATATTTGGCGTTTCATAACTTTCATGGTTCCTGTCCAAAGAGTGGCTTTATTTATGTATATTGTAAGAAATATGAAATTATAGTATAATGTGCGTACTATATTCACTTTGAAATTTTATAGTACATCGAGTTGAAATTATAGTACAAATACTATAATTATAGTACGGTTGGCAACACTGCACTGCCCACAATGTAAAATTGCTTTCATTCAGCAGGCGGATCGGGAACTGATCCCGCTCCAACCGTTCACTTCACAACAGTTGAGTGTTCGCTGGACAGGACCGCTCACCTTTATGTCATCGTCTGTCATCTGATACTTTTCATTGCTGCCATATGTTAAAATTATAGAGATTAAACCGAATAAACAATAATAATAAATTGTTTTTCTGCATTAAGGTTTGACGTAGTTTTTAGTGGAAGGGCTGATTTTTCCAACCCCGAATAAAATACTGAGTGAACTCCAATATTATAATACATTTATTACTGCACAATACCTTTAATTTGTTGTATCTTACTTTTCTAGTAACTTTCTTCAGAAGTATGTATTAGGTTGGTCTTGGAATGAATCAATGGCGCATGCGTACAGAATACGCTCACCAAGTGAGCATAGAATTTTTCCGCTCACAAAAATGGCGACCGCTCCTGAACATGTTCAGAGTGAGCGCTCGTCTCAGAGAAATAGAGTAGGGGAGAACGCGCTTCGACGAGTGCGCATCCAGTTTTAAGCAAACGCTATTGTGGTCGCCATTTTGCAGGGTAGTGTCGGGAAAAACTGCTATTTTTCGGTAGCAGTGACAAACTGTTACTGTGACACGGTAGTCACAGTGAAAAGAAGCAGCTATTTTTGTCACTGTTTATATTCACTGATACTACTGAAAGCGGTTATTTTCGCTAGTCGCAAGTCGCAAGTCGAGGAAAAACGTATTGCATATAACTGCGCCCTTCCTATGGTAACAGACTTGGCGTTCACGTGAAAGGGCGGGTTTATAAAACACTACTGAGAGAACTGCTACTTTAAAGCTGCTGTCACTGTTACTAACGGTGACTGACCAGTAGCAGTGACAAAGTAGCAGACTGCGATTTCACAACCCGCCTCTATTGCAGGGTAATTGGCACTTGTGTTGTTGTAATTGTCAAGCTTGGAGGTTATTTTTAATTAATTGTATTAAAAAGGACTTGTGTGTGTTATTAACATGTCGTGCTCTGTGTTGGGCTGCAGTAACAGTCGAAGATTTAAGCCGGAAGGCATTTCTTTTCACACGTAAGTTTGTTTACATTTTTCTAAGTCAATGAACTTTACATGCGAATTGTTGAGCTAGGTATAAATATTACCGTAATAGAATGAAAGAATTGCATCTTTAAGAGCGCGATTAATTCTGCACTATTTGTAGATTTCCACGGGGTGATTCATTGAAAATGTGGTTAGATGTGCTAGGAAAAAATGTTGAAACGTGGACCTGGTCCAAAAATAAAGTTATTTGTTCCAAACATTTTTGTAAGGCTTGTGAGCAACCTTCAAAATGGCGGAATTCAATTTAACTTAGTTGGCGCATCTTTAAGCGCGTTCTCCCCTACTCTATTTCTCTGGCTCGTCTACTGGCCATGATCACTGAACAGTTGCGCAACTGTTGTGTCTGCTGAATGAAAGCATTGCTTCAAAACACAAACCACTACCAAAGATTAGAGAGAGTATTCTCCTAATCTCCCTAATCTATGGTATTCTCTAATCTTTGCCACTACCATTACAAGGTTGCCAGGTGGAAAAAATAAATATTACCAGATTTCTATGTAAAACGTTACCAAATTTGAAAAAAATTTTCACTATATCTAAAATAAAAAAATATGAATTGGTCAACATGATCAGCCATTTTATGAGCGTTTATTAATTTTATAGATGAGTGATCCCTACCCTAATAGCAAAATCACTATATGCACACTTGTCCTACATTAGCAAATACGTATTTTCATCCTTCTCTAAAATTGTGATTTTGCTGCGTGGGAATCACTATATGCATACTTGTCCTACATTAGCAAATCAATATTTTCATCCTTCTCTAAAATTGTGATTTTGCTGCTTGGAATATATCCAGTAGCAATTATTAATCACTGTTGTTCTGGAGTAGCAGTGATCACAACTAATATGCCCAAGCAGCGAAATCACAATTTTAGAAAAGGACGAAAATATATATTTGCTAATGTAGGACAAATGTGCATATACTGATTTTGCTACTACAAAAGTTACACGGTGATTAACATGAACAATTCATATTCAAATTGCACAATGTTAATCATTGAATGAACTTCGTAAATACCAATAAATGCATATATAAAATGAAAAATATACACATAGGGAATGAAAAAATGAAAATCCAAAAAATTAGGAATTATTGTATATTACACAATACATAACATACATTAAAGAAAATAAAAATAGAGATATTTTGTACAAAATATTATACAGATGTACCTTTTGTTAATAGTAATAGTAGCGTCATATCCTTATTTTATAATTAAATAATGCTTATCTGTTGCTGTTAGACTGTTAAATATATAATCATCATTCTACCTAAATATGTACAGTTGCGGCCCCTACAAACTCAGACACCGACTTTTGACACATCGTGCCCCTTTCAAAAAATTTGGTAATGTCAGTGTCAGTTTTTTGTAAGTCAGAAGCGTGCACAATTTTTAAAATGCCCCAATTAAACGAACTGCAAAAGGCAATAATTAGAACTAGGCTAGAGGACGGCATGGCCAATAGGCACATCGCAAATGAAATAAACGTTGATAAGAACACGATACTTTTGGCGAAACGAAAAATTGAAGAAACTGGAATTATTAGAAGATACAACGTAAGCATTTTGCTAATCTTACGAGATGATCTTCAAATGTTGTAAACTGTTTCAGAGCGGCAGAAAATATCAACACTCGATGAAGATATGCGTTTAGTTAATTTCCTAAGGGAGCATCCTTTTAGTACCGCAATAAGAGCAAAAGTGGAAACCAATTTTCCTGGTTCCATAAGAACCAGTCGAAAAAGAATAAAAGAGAGTGAACTACGAAATCGAAGTGCGGCCAATAAGTGTTTTTGTCAGAAGCAAATAAAGAGGAAAGACTGTGTTTCGCCTTTCAACATATAAATAATAATGTCAATTTTTGGGAAAACGTAGTGTTTTCAGATGAAAAAAGTGTTCAATCATGCAGTAATGGGCGTGTTCGTGTTTATAGACCAGTTGGTGAACGATTTTCGGAACAATATGTTCATAAAATTAAGCGCAGTGGACGTTTTTCTGTGAATGTTTGGGGATGGGTGAGTTCCCGTGGAACGGGAATATGTGTTATAGTGGAAGAACGATTGACAGCTTTAGTTTATAAAGATATTCTGGAGCAAGCACTGTTACCTTCAGTTCTACCCGTTTTTGGAAATAATTTTGTGTTCCAACATGATAATTGCCCAATTCATACAGCGCATCTAATAAGAGATTTTTTGCAAGCTAATGAGGTAACTTCGTTAGACTGGCCAGCGAGAAGCCCATACCACAACCCCATCGAAAATATTTGGGGTATCATGGCCAAAGAAATTAATAATAAGATCTTGCCTCGAACCCGTCAAGAATTAATTCAAAGTATCTCGGATACATGGGGGCAAATATCTGTAGATTGTGTACGCACAGTTCTGTCAATGCCGAGGAGACTCCAAATGGTCATAGATGCTAACGGTGCTACAATAAAATATTAACTTTATTGAATTAAAATTTTTCGATTTTTCATTCTTTTTTATATTATACGCCACTGACTTTCTTTCAGTTAGGTGACATTTCAGAAACGCCAATTTTCTATTTGACACACTGTCTGAGTTTGTAGGGGCCGCAACTGTACATAAATTGTTTTTACTTAGTTATTTTATTGAGGATACAATCATACAAATGTCCAACACTGTTCGCTTATAAATTATATACATACAATATTGAGTTAATATAATGTACCTATTTCACAAATCCGATGGTTTTGATACACTTTAGCAGGATTGGTCCTTTTAAGGGATGGATCACTAGTTCTTTCAACCCACTGATTATATATCTGCACAATGTTGATTTTGTAAATACATACAGAACAATAATTCTTTACATTTGTGCACTATTTGCACTTACGTATTCATCCAAATAAGGAAAGAAACCTGTCTTTCGGTAAGTGCTATCAGTAGGTACACGTGATCACAAAATATTTGCTTCCTCACAACTTACAAGTCTAAATAATTAATGAATCTCAATGCAAACAACAACACTACGCAACAATTTGATTATGAATTATCAATGACGCATGTAATTTTGGGTTAAGATTTTCACAAAAAACGCGCTTTTATGTTTCGTTATGACGATTCGTATTCGGTAAACTTCGTATGTCATCTACTAGCGCTTAGTGTTTGTAATAGGAACTAAAATAAAATTAAAAATTGGTAAAGCCCGTGACCAGGCCCTGATAGCAACTGTCAACATGAATAAGTCGATGCACCAACATAAATTGGTAAAAATTATATTCAACAACGACGGAAGGGTCAATCCATAATACTAAGCCAGGGGGCGCTGAAGCAACGATGTTTAAATGTTTAGGCATATAAAACAGGATGCACGAAGGCAGGAAGGAGAGTTGAAGATTTATCCCGGCAGCGATGAAGCTTTAAAATTCAAACGAAATTAGAATCGCACCCATATAAATTTTTTTTTTTTTGTATAAGAATAGCGGGGCTATAAACAACGCTTATTCTCAACATTCATATTAAGAAGTATATTTTTAAATTCATATAATTACTATTAAACATAAAACACATAAGGATTAAGAAAAAAAATGGAAGCCATATATTACAAAGAGTTCGAAGATTTATATGAACAAAGTAAGTGAAACACAATACTGTTTTATTGAATCTTAATAAAAAGAATTGTTATTGATGTTTCAGTGATCGTTCACTTTGAGTTAAAAATATTTTATGCTAATTTGAAATTTTTTTAATGATGAGCAACTAACCAATTGAGGAACTACGTGCGAATGTTTATCTTGGATGGATTGGTTAGGGCTATTAAAAATTTATATGATAATATTACAGTAAGTATAAAAGACTGACACTATTGTGGGAGTATTTTTGATGGGTGAACACTAAGTTGTCTAGGTACTACGTGAAAATGTTTCCATTTGACAATTAGTGGCAATTATCTTCAGAATATTCTTAATAGTAAGAAACTAAGCTATCTGGGTGCTACGTGAGAATGTTTGCTCTGATAGACTGGTGAAGGCGTTGTGATCAATAATTTAATTCTTTTCAAATAATAAATGGAATCCGGTCTACGCACATTGAAAACTTTGTTATATTGTCAGATCACAAAGTAAACAATATTGTGTTTGAATTAATGGCAATAAGAATAATTTAAAAACAGAATTAGTTATTCTCCATATAGAAAGTAAATATGTATTTATTATATTTGTTGTTTCATAGCTCAAATAAATAAAAATGCAAAAACAGAAGTATTGTAAATAAGATTTATATAAGAATAAACCATATTTATTATCATCATTATTATTATTAATAGCAAATTGTGATTAATTCCTTTTTGACCCTATCCCATACTCACACAGATAAGAGAAAGGTAGGTAAGTAAAGAGTAAACCTCTGTTAGAATTCACTAAAAAATTATATCTATGCTGCTATGCCAAGGTCTAATAATACAATATCATTAGTATTATTCAAATTTAAAAAGTAGAAGCTACAGCAATATGTTTATTTAATTATTGTGATACTAATATCTGTATATTATCATTATCATGCTAATATATATTCATATGATAGGTGCATGAATCACAAAAAAATAAGAATATTTGTTGAAAAAATTAGTAGCAAATGTGGGGATCTTGTCGTTCATAGAGTTGCATCATTTTGTCCCACTGTACGGGATGGACTGCAGAAAACACTTTATCGTTTTGACTGAATGAAGTTCTTTAACTTTTAAAATCCATTTATCAGCCACTGGAGGAAGATTCTAGTGTTTTACATTTATAAAATGATGTTAACTTTTAAATTAAATATTTAGACATGATTCTGGCGGTAGCACAAACGGAGAAAGATGCCTGCAAGTCGCTGATTGAATAACATGCATGCGTTATGTAACAATAAAAACTATCGTAAAACAAATATTAGAAGCAAAAGTGCATATCCTCATTCTTAAAGATGTTTTCGTGTCATATGTTCTGCTAAATGACTTTTGATGTTTGTTCTATATTCACAACAGTCACATTTATAATCAAATGCTCTCAGATGTTTAGTTTTTATGTGTCTTTCTAAATCACGTTTGTAGTTTGTTCTATACTCACAAGAGTCACATTTATAGCGAAAGTCCTTCAAATGCATAGCTTTTATATGCCTTTGAAAATTACCATTGTCGTTTGTTCTATATTTACAAGAGTCACATTTATAATCAAATTGCTTCAGATGTTTAGTTTTTATATGTCTTTCTAAATCACTTTTGCAGCTTGTTTCAAATTCGCAAGAGTCACATTTATAATCAAATGTCTTAAAATGTTTCATTTTTATATGTATTTTTAAATTAACTTTGATGTTTGTTCTATATTCACAAGAATAACATTTATAATCAAATTTCTTCAAATGTTTAGTTTTTATATGTACTTCTACATCACGTTTGTAGTGTGTTCTATACTCACAAGTGTCACATTTATAATCAAAGTCCTTCAAATGCATAGCTTTTATATGGCTTTGTAAATTACCATTGTCGTTTGTTCTATATTCACAAGAGTCACATTTATAATCAAATTGCTTCAGATGTTTAGTTTTTATGTGTCTTTCTAAAATACTTTTGCGGTTTGTTTCAAATTCACAAGAGTCACATTTGTAATCAAATTCCTTCAGATGTTTAGTTTTTATATGTATTTTGAATTTACTTTTTATGTTTGTTCCATATTCACAAGAGTCACATTTATAATCAAAGGTCTGCAAATGGTTAGTTTTTATATGTTTTTTCAAATAAAATTTGCGGTTTGTTCCATATTCACAAGAGTCACATTTGTAATCAAATTCCTTCAAATGGTTAGTTTTTATATGGCGGTGTAAATTACCTTTGTCGTTTGTTCTATATTCACAAGAGTCACATTTGTAATCAAATTCCTTCAGATGTTTGGTTTTTATATGTATTTTTAATTTACTTTTGATGTTTGTTCTATATTCACAAGAATCACATTTATAATCAAAGGTCTTCAAATGGTTAGTTTTTATATGGTTTTCTAAATAAACTTTGCGGTTTGTTCCATATTCACAAGAGTCACATTTGTAATCAAATTGCCTCAAATGCTTAGTTTTTATATGTGTGTTTAGAAGACATTTGTATTTCGCTTGAAACACACACAGCGGGCACTTAAACATTTTTTTTTGCTCTTGTGAGCTCGACCGTTCTACTTTCAGATGTGTATTCCTATAATCAATTGTCGAATTTTCTTGGTTGTTTTTCCCGTGCGTATTTTCCACGTGTAGCTTGAGGATTTCTTTAGTCTTGAAACGTCTGTTACAAATTCCACATTTATACATTTTAATTTCGTAATGCTGGTTGTTTGTGTGCTCCTTGAGATCTGCTTCGTACTTCGTCTTATACTTGCACTGCTGACATCTATAGATTGGACGGAGGCATCTCCTGCGTTCGTCCAATGCTGTTGTCGCTTCCTTGGCAGCTGTTGTCGGTAGAATGCACTTTCTGAAAAAATACATAAACATTTTTAATCTCACACCAAACATCAATTTTAGGGCTGATTTTATTTCACCACCGCGCAAGGATACGTTTCAATAGAATAGATAAATTCCGTAAAATCCGCACCAGAAGAAAGAGTTCAAACACAGATAAGGGAGATTAGAGATAGCCGGTGTATATGGAGAGATTTGCAACACAACAAATAACCTTAATTTATCCCAAAAGATGGCGTATGAATGTCAAATTATTGTATTTTCGTGTTATTTTCCCCAAGGTATTTACTTTAGCGACACTTACAGACAATATGCAGAATAAATTTATTGGATAAAAGATGGCACTACTATAGGCTTAACGTATGTCTTAGATTACAATTAAATTATTCAGACGACGCCAAGAGTTTTTATTGTAGTTCAGGAATATCAGATATTCCTTTTTATTTGAAGTGCTTGTCTATTTTTAATCATTTCATCTGAAAGACCTTAATTTTTCTATACTGTCAAAAGGCAAATACGCAAGGAACAGAAACCCAGTTTTATAAACTACTATTGTTTGTAAATCTCTAAATGTATATCCTTCCTTATTTTATTTAGACAAGAATTATAAATAGGTATTTTTAATTATTATTGCATTTCTGAAAAATGAATACAGGCTGATTCAATTTTGACGCTCACCATAGGGATTTCACGTTTTGGGAATAGACGGTAGGTTTAAATTCGGCCAATTTTATAGATTTTGTGTCCATTATGGACCTGGTGAGAAAACGGATCTGTGACAAATGACTTTCGAACCTGAAAATGCTAATTTTTTTCTATTAACATTGCCATTTTAATTTGGCCTTGTAGAGAAAGACCACAAAGTTCATTCTTGGGGACTCTTTTAGTCTTCTACCTAATTCTTTCTGTACATCATCAACTTTCTTATTTCTTATAACCGCTATGTTATATTCTAACACCATTAAGAAAAAAATTCTAATATCAAATATTTATGCGAAATATCATGAAAAATGTTTTTAATATTAGGTAATGTATTTTAAAATACCGTGTAATGTTTATGTTAACAGGGCTTTGAATGACAGTGAAAAGGATATTTTACAAATAATAATATTTATTTCAACACAAAGATATATACATAGGTATATTAAAAACAAAAGAAAATATGCTGTTGAAATCTTGAGGCGTGGTTCAGATGGCTGGAGAAGTTCTCCAGCCCTCTGAACCACGCCTTAAGATTTCACTGTTCTTCCACCAAAACCTTAAAATCAAAAGAATCAAAAAAAAAGGAACAATGCTTGCCTATCCTATCTTAATACTAATATCCTGCTTAACTACTAAATATATTAATTGAGGTCTTATTCAAGTAATCGTATACATCAAAAGCATCCATACATATTGCAGTGATCTTGAATAAATAATAATATGTAAATAAATAAGTACAATCAAGATCACTTCAAGACTTTATTTAAATTAATTTTATTTTATTCATTTTTACCATAATGTGTATATAAATATTCACTATATCAATAATTTACGAAAACTTTATTTCTATTTAAGTAAAACAATAAAAGAATCTTAGTAAAATTTTTATAAAATCATAATATATTAAAAGACGCATTGAATGTTACGTTTCAATTATGAGAAGGTGTTTCTCACCCGAAGAATACTGACACCGGCGAAGATCGACCGTGTGGCCGGTGAAAAACAACATTATTCGTCAGATGCACGTATGAGTCATAAACGTATAGACGAATTTATATTCACATGCTTGTTTACCTTTTTCAAGGATTATTAATACGCTGTTTCCCCAAGTGACCGATAAGAGCAGCACCGTCGATATACAATTTTGGAGGTGGATTCGTGTATGCCGAAAGTTGCCGTATGTTTTTATAAAGAAAATTAGGCATAAAAGAGCGGACGGATAAAATTTCCGGGGATAGCTTGGTGCGAACCGCTATCTTCAAATAGTCCTAAAGTAGGTGACAAACCACTTCCTCCTCTTTTTAAAAGGATTACTCTTAAATCCGGACTTAGAATAATTTTTGAGATTTTCGACACTTATAAAATTTTTAACAAGATTCAACACTTGTAATATTTTTATTTTAACATGCAACGTGTATTACATTGAGATTTTTAGTTATACTTGAATAATTATTTATGTATGAGATAATTTTATTTATGACTTCGGATTTTGAATTTATTTAATTTCATTTATTTTTCTTTTTCCTAGAGTGTTTTGTTTTGCATGTAGGGGTACTATGCCATACATTATGACAAAACTTTTCTAGTAATTGTAATGATAACTTTGGATAGCATAATCTTTTCATTTTCGTATAATTTACTTTTCTTTTAAATTTATTTATCCTTCAAAAGGGATTTGAAATTAATAATTTTGTTTTATGTGTATATAGGATTTATATAAGTGAACAAATTTTTTGAATTTCATTATGGATGAGTTTGAAACCATGTACGAAGAATTAAGGTGATTAGATAGTATTTGTTATAAATGTGTGTATAGTGGCGTACCAAATTCTTTGTTTGTAGTGGTGTTTTTGTATTGGAATTTCACGAGAAAGGTAAAGTTTATTTTTAATGTATATATTATTTCTTTTATATGTGTATCAAGTATATTTTTGTTGTATTTGGGTGTTCAATATTAACGTGTTGAATAATATATCAGGAATGTGTGAAATGAATTATGTCGTTATCTAATTCATAGCATGGAGTCCTGGTGAATTTGAAAGACACGAATTGGTCTTGGTGGTACTGCGTTTGGGAGCGAGAAAAGGCACCAGGCAGAACTAATCAGGGCTGAGTTAGTCTATTGAATATGCAAAAACATTATTTTATTTCTATAAATTTCATTTATATATATATATTCCTTAAGGAGTGAGCACATTGTGATGTATGTTCGGGTTGCGTCCGACGAGTTGAAAAAGACATACTCGTAGGGTGGAACTTTGGGATACTCATCTGTGTGAATTTGCTATCTGGTGGTACTGTGTTGGGAGCGAGAAAAGGCGCCGGACAGGACTAATTAGGGCAAAGCCATATCCTTAATGTTTATATTTTGTTAGCAAATAGTAGATCGCGCAAAATTTTTGGTTATTTATATTCCAGTACAATTCATCATGTGTAATTTATTTTATTTTTGATTGTTTACATGTATCTATAACAAATATAATTCATAATGGTCACGTTCACGTTTTTCTTTAGACATAGGTTTTTCACGACATTATGACTTCATTTATTTTTATTTCTTATAATATTTTATCGATTATGGTGTATCAATTTGAATAAAGATTGAATTATTGATTCTTTGTATGTAAATATTTGTATATAAAAATTTCTGAATTCGTTTAAATTTATTTTTAATAAATTAGATATTAAGATTTATTTGGCATTTTATTTTCTTTACCTGACCTGGAGATAATTAAAGAGCAGGAGAATCGTTTGGAGAATCTACTTATATTTTCTGCCCCTGAGAGAATTATTTATTTTAAACTGAGCTAGTTGTATGTAAAAGTTTTGCTTAACCTACTTTTCAGCAGAAAATTCATCGTATCTTAGTCTAGCATAAGGCCTAGTACTGAGATGCGTGCTCGACTCTCAATTACACGTTGATTAAATAAATTAAATTTATTTCATTTATATATAAATTTGCAAGAGTCACAGCATATATATGGACGCTAGCCAACGTGGGGCCATGATACATTTACATTTATATATATCATTTATTAACACTTTCCATAATGTATATATGGCGCACAACGTAGTGGGGCAAAACTTTGCATTTACATTTCAAATATATTTACAATTTATTAGCAATTTCACATTTCCATATTATTCATATGATGCCCAATGTTCATGGTGTAAAAATTTTGCCGTTCCATATCATATATATGGCGACCAACGTAGTGGGGCAAAACTTTTACATTTTTATGCTGATTAGATAAAAACTTAATTGATTATTTAATATTCAAATAGCTGTGTAATTAGAGGGAGGTATTTTCACCTTTAAGTGCATTTGAATAATTAATAAGTATAATTCACAAGTAAATTTTGTCAAGTTTTGATTTATTTTTCTCCACAAATAAGTCTCTTTAAGTGCCAGGACAGATAAAGTAAATATGTCTGAGAATAAAGGTGAGGGTGAAAATCCTGAAAGTGGTATGGATACCAAATATTTATTTGAAACGTACAGGGAACCACAAGGCATTTCCTCTGTGACAGATTCAGAAAAGACGCTACCTCTTGATGAGGATGAAAATGTAACTGAAAATGTAAAAATTGAAACGAAAGAAATGCCAGGCGGAGACAGATTTGATATTTTATTTGAAAAACTTTTCTGTAAATTGGAATGTGACAAGATAGAGATGAATAAAAAATTAGATGAGAACAAGATAGAAATGAAAGAAGAGATAAATAAAAAGTTAGATGAAAATAAAGCTGAGATGAAAGAAGAGATGAATAGAAACAAAAAGGAAATGAACAGGAAATTGGATGAAAATAAATTAGAGATACAAGCTGTGGTGAAGTCGATGAACGAGAAGATTGATGAAAGAATTAAAGCCTGTAGAATGGAAATGTCTGCAATGAACAATAAAATAAATGAAAATGTGAAACAAAGCACAACACAGATCAATGAAAGAATAGAAGCAAGCGAAAAGAAGTGTAAGAATAGCAGTGAATTCTTAATAGATGAAATGAACCAGAGAGCTAGGGTAACAAATGAAAATTTTAAACAGATGGAAGAAAAAATTGGGGGACAAGATGAAAAAATACAATTCTTGGAACTGAAGGTGGACAGTAGTGCCATGTCAGTTCAGAAAGATGTTCAAAATTTAACGAGCAAGTTTGAGGACTGTAGAATCAAATATGGAACATGCACAGATTCACTTTTAAAATTACAGGATATGACATTAAATTGTCAAGATACGATTAAGAATTTGAGAGCAAGAGTTGAACAAAGTACAATTACACCTTGTGTGGTACCACAACAGATATCAATTGGTACAGAAAATATACCAAAATTTTCTGGATATAACAAAGACAACCCTATGGCATTTCTTAAAACCATTAAGACATATATTCGTGGTATTAATGATGATATGTCAAAGTTACATTTCATGAGAGGGTGTCTTAGAGATTATGCGTTATTATGGTACGATATGGTAATTGATGAGGTACAGACATACGAAGAATTAGAAAGTATGTTTATTAGACAGTACTGGGGACAAACTCAGCAAAGGCGCATCAGACATGACCTTACTTTTGGGAAATATCGTTCCATCACGTCTAGAGAAAATTATGTTATTCGGAAATATTCTTTCTTGAAGCACATACAACCTGTGATCCAGGAGTGTGACATTGTTACACAATTAGCCAATCATTTCGAGCATGAGGTAGTACAAGCAGTTGCTTTACAGGGTATAGACACCGTTGAGCAACTCTTGGAATTGGTAAAGCGTCTGGATGACGTGGAAGATAGAAGTATATCTCAGAATAGAAATGGGTATAAAACAGGTAACAATGGTAACCACTATGATGCTCAGCAAAAATATAATGGTAATTACCACAATAACCAACAAAGATACAGTGGTAATCGGTATCAGAATAATAGTTACCAGAGAGGAAAGGTGGAAAATGGTAACAACAAGAATATGAGTAATAGTAGTAGTAGTAATGATAATAATAATAATTGGAGACAGGAGGGTCATGTAGGAAGGAAATATGGAAAAAATGAAACAGAAGATACCCGAGGATTTAATAACGTAATTATAGAAAGTAAAGAAAATAAAACAGAAGCCGTAACAAGAGATGCGTCAAGAGGAGCAATAAAGAAGGACCTGGATTTTTGGTAGGTCCAACCAAAGGGAAGAAAAAGAAGAAACAACGAAGCAAGAGAAATTTTATAGATTTAAGTAATATAACCACTGAATTTCCACTGGTAGATGTTAAAGTAGGGGATGTATATGGTGTAGCTGTAATAGATAGTGAATTAGAATTGTCACTTTTAGATAGGGGATTATTTGATAAAAGGTTTGAAAAATTAGGTTTTTACAAGCAAGATAATGTATTTTGTATAAATATAGAGATGGGTGATGTAGAATTTGTAACACAATTTATTGTTACACCAAGATTAAAATATTGCTGCGTACTTGGGATGGATTTTTTGAGTCTATATACATCGAAATTGGAAAGGGAAAATAGAACCCTTCACAATAGTAAAGTAAACATGTCTTGGGACAAAGGCGCTCAAGATGATAAAATATTAGTTAATAATTCAATCATTGATAGTTTTGATAGGGACCTCACTTTAAAAATAAATAATGATAGTTTGATTGACAAGGATAAAGGTTCACACCATGTGGATGATCTTCAAAGGGAAGAGTCCATGTTTGCCACGGGTGACATAAATAATAAATGTACACACTATGTGGAGGGTCTTCAAAAGAAAGACGCCACGAAATATATGGGTGACATAATAAATAAATGTTCACACCGGGAAATAAATATGGGTGACAAAAATTTGATTTGCAACAAACAGATTAATAATGATAATGTGAGTGATCCTTTGACAAAAGATGTTAAATTATTTAATGGTAATGTAGATTTAGCAGTAGACTATGATAATTGTTTTAAAACAGAAACGACTCATCCATTTTCCCATAAGCAGAAATTAAGTGTTCAATTTAAAATTAAAAGTTTGTTAAAAGATGAAATTATTGAAAATTTAGTATATAATTTAATGAACCCCATCACAGTAGTAATTAAGGAATATTTAGATTATTTAGAAAACATTGAGAATAATAAATTAAGTTTATGTTTATTTCAATCAATAAAACAACAGCTACAACTCCCCAAATTAATAGAAACATTATTGTTAATAAGTACTAATGCAAAGTGGTTTGTAAACGTTAATTCTCTTTGGTTGGTACAGCTATATAAATGTTTCATGAAATTATATCCAATAGTGGTAAATTTATTAGTGAATTTAAATAAAATTGTTCATAAAGAACAAAATATTTTACATTATGGGTATGTAAAGCCCGTACAGCACATATTAAACTCACATGATGAAAATGTGTCACATCATGTGAATGATAAAATGATTTTAGGAATGAGTGTGAAATCTAGATGGATTCATGAGAGAATAGAGGCTTTGGATGTAGTTGAAAAGTACCCACAGCCCAGATATTTAAAAATGTCACGAAGTTTTCCCAAAATAGTGGACTACAATTGCCACTTCATTTTAAGGGAACTCAGCAATACAATTACAATATTTGTAATACCAATGAAAGGTGTAAAATTTAAAGAATTTGAATGTATATATAGATATAGGTAGTATAATTATTTTAAGTGTTTTAAATGTCATTTGTTTAAACTTTCTCGTCATGAAAGGAGTAAAGTTTAAAATAAACTCCAAGAGTTTTGCATATTTACTCCTGATTTGTATATAAATATAGAATGAGCATATTATAGGGAACTTTCATGTCTCTATGCTTTATATCAATAATATTGTAAATAATGTATAAGTATAAAAAACTGGTATTTATGGGAAATCTTGAATTTATACCATTGGCATTAGCGATTCTCGCTTATAAATCGCAGATATTCCCATAGGGATATTTATGCAGTGATCTTGAATAAATAATAATATGTAAATAAATAAGTACAATCAAGATCACTTCAAGACTTTATTTAAATTAATTTTATTTTATTCATTTTTACCATAATGTGTATATAAATATTCACTATATCAATAATTTACGAAAACTTTATTTCTATTTAAATAAAACAATAAAAGAATCTTAGTAAAATTTTTATAAAATCATAATATATTAAAAGACGCATTGAATGTTACGTTTCAATTATGAGAAGGTGTTTCTCACCCGAAGAATACTGACACCGGCGAAGATCGACCGTGTGGCCGGTGAAAAACAACATTATTCGTCAGATGCACGTATGAGTCATAAACGTATAGACGAATTTATATTCACATGCTTGTTTACCTTTTTCAAGGATTATTAATACGCTGTTTCCCCAAGTGACCGATAAGAGCAGCACCGTCGATATACAATTTTGGAGGTGGATTCGTGTATGCCGAAAGTTGCCGTATGTTTTTATAAAGAAAATTAGGCATAAAAGAGCGGACGGATAAAATTTCCGGGGATAGCTTGGTGCGAACCGCTATCTTCAAATAGTCCTAAAGTAGGTGACAAACCACTTCCTCCTCTTTTTAAAAGGATTACTCTTAAATCCGGACTTAGAATAATTTTTAAGATTTTCGACACTTATAAAATTTTTAACAAGATTCAACACTTGTAATATTTTTATTTTAACATGCAACGTGTATTACATTGAGATTTTTAGTTATACTTGAATAATTATTTATGTATGAGATAATTTTATTTATGACTTCGGATTTTGAATTTATTTAATTTCATTTATTTTTCTTTTTCCTAGAGTGTTTTGTTTTGCATGTAGGGGTACTATGCCATACATTATGACAAAACTTTTCTAGTAATTGTAATGATAACTTTGGATAGCATAATCTTTTCATTTTCGTATAATTTACTTTTCTTTTAAATTTATTTATCCTTCAAAAGGGATTTGAAATTAATAATTTTGTTTTATGTGTATATAGGATTTATATAAGTGAACAAATTTTTTGAATTTCATTATGGATGAGTTTGAAACCATGTACGAAGAATTAAGGTGATTAGATAGTATTTGTTATAAATGTGTGTATAGTGGCGTACCAAATTCTTTGTTTGTAGTGGTGTTTTTGTATTGGAATTTCACGAGAAAGGTAAAGTTTATTTTTAATGTATATATTATTTCTTTTATATGTGTATCAAGTATATTTTTGTTGTATTTGGGTGTTCAATATTAACGTGTTGAATAATATATCAGGAATGTGTGAAATGAATTATGTCGTTATCTAATTCATAGCATGGAGTCCTGGTGAATTTGAAAGACACGATTGGTCTTGGTGGTACTGCGTTTGGGAGCGAGAAAAGGCACCAGGCAGAACTAATCAGGGCTGAGTTAGTCTATTGAATATGCAAAAACATTATTTTATTTCTATAAATTTCATTTATATATGTTACCGTGAAAGACCGAAAGTAGTGAATGTCAACATCCGCCGGTGGATGTCGACAAATACCAAATGCCTTGGTGAAAGTCCGAACATTTCTTAATTGTATTATAGATTCGGACTTTTACCGGTATATGTCGACAAACACAAATGAGGTCCGGTGAATGTCGGAAACGGCAGGTCGCAACAAGTTTTTAGACGGTTCCAGCATCTTGTTTCAGTTAGCTTTGCCTTCGTCAGTCTAACGCAACGTTTGACAGCCTGCGGGCACGCTCCCTAACCTAATTTAATTTTCTTATTAGAAATTATAATTTGTATTCAATGGCTACTACAGTGAATCGTGATAAGTTTTTTGAAAAGTTACATGCCTTAATTGGAAGTAAACGAGAAGACAATTGTTTTTATTTTTCACAAGAAAAGTACTCTAAAATCGTTTCTGAAGTAATTTCTGCTAAAAGTAAGTGTAGTACACCTTTGGACTACAGACGTTTAAAACGTTTTGACATTTTAAAAGTTAGTGATGAAGAAAAGTTAATTGTGCCATTAAAACCAGGAGAAACGAATATCCAGTATTATGTTACTAATGATGAGTTGTTTACAATACTTTCTGAAACTCACATAAGAACAGGCCATGGAGGAAGAACACGAATGCTTAAAGAATTGCAAGTATTGTTGTGAAACCAATGGTCAGTTCCGAATTGAACTCTAGATGTCAAGTCGACTTGATAGACTTGCAATCACACAGGGATGGCGATTACAAGTTTATATTGGTATATCAAGATCATTTAACCAAATTTGTCCAGTTACGACCTTTAAAAAGCAAGAGAGCGGAAGAAGTAGCTTATCACCTTCTCCAAATTTTTTTAACATTTGGTGCTCCCGCTATATTGCATTCGGATAATGGTAGAGAGTTCAGTAATCGAGTCATATCTGAACTATGCGCTATGTGGAAAGATGTTAAAATAGTGCACGGAAAGCCTCGTCACAGTCAAACACAAGGCTCAGTTGAAAGAGCCAATCAGGACATACAAAATATGTTAACTGCATGGATGCAAGACAATGATTTAAACAAGTGGTCAGAAGGTTTGCCGTTTGTCCAATTCGCCAAAAACACAACTTATCACGAAGGAATACGCCAGAGTCCTTATGAAGCCCTGTTTGGCGTTAAACCAAAAAGGGGTATAACATCGTCATCACTCCCCCGCGGGCAAATTGCAAACATTGAGACCGAAGAACAGCTAGAAGCTTATGTTGAAGAAAATTTGGGTAGTGACCATATTGAAAGAGGCATGGATAATGAAAATACCATTGGAGCTGATCCGCAACCTGGCACGTCTTCATCTCAAGCACTGACTGACTCGCAACCTAACACGTCTTCATCTCAAGCACTGACTGACCCGCAACCTAACACGTCTTCATCTCAAGCACTGACTGACCCGCAACCTAACACGTCTTCATCTCAAGCACTGACTGATCCGCCACCTAGCACATCTTCATCTCAAGTACTGACTGAACAACACGAGCTAATTTCTTCAAAAAGAGTAGCTGCAAAAGAGAGTCTTCTACTTCAAGCAACAAAAATGTTGCGAACCTCAAAAAAAAAGTTTCCTCCTGCCCAAATTGGTGATACCGTAAGAATTCAAGTCCCTGATGTCGACCGTGGTCGTACAGACCCTCGAAATGTGTTAGCGGTTGTTGTTGGAATAGAGGATTCAGCCTTTTATAGACTAGCTAACAAAAATGGTACCTTGAAGCAGTTTTTCACCCGTAATCAGTTCGTAATTTGTAAAGAAAAGTTAGTTTCCATGGACGAAGTTTCAACAAAAGAAATGTCGCTAAGAGAAGCAGCTTCTGCTAATTCAAAAAGTGGAGGGCAAGGCTACACACGTTGTAACTGCAAAAGAAAGTGTTCCACGACTAAATGCAGCTGTAAAAGCAAGGAACTTTTGTGCAATTCGAAGTGTCATGGTAGTTTATGTTGTTGCAATAAATAAGATATTGTTATTATTTTTTATATTTCATTTTATATTTTTATGTTCTACTGTTTGTTTTGAGTTCAACAAAGTCTTTTTCCCATATTATTTTAATAAATAAAGACCTATGGAGTTTTTTTTTTATTTAAAAAAAAAATGTTTTTAACATACACCATGAGTGCATGCTGAATGTCGACAATCGCCGGTGTAAGTTAGAAATAATGAAATTTCACCAATATTTCGGACATACGTCAAGCAACGTTGAGAATGTTGACATTCACCGGTGAATCTCGACATTCACCAGATTTCGGTCTTTCACAGTAACATATACGTGTTAGGTTGCGAGTCAGTCAGTGCTTGAGATGAAGACGTGTTAGGTTGCGAGTCAGTCAGTGCTTGAGATGAAGACGTGCCAGGTTGCGGATCAGCTCCAATGGTATTTTCATTATCCATGCCTCTTTCAATATGGTCACTACCCAAATTTTCTTCAACATAAGCTTCTAGCTGTTCTTCGGTCTCAATGTTTGCAATTTGCCCGCGGGGGAGTGATGACGATGTTATACCCCTTTTTGGTTTAACGCCAAACAGGGCTTCATAAGGACTCTGGCGTATTCCTTCGTGATAAGTTGTGTTTTTGGCGAATTGGACAAACGGCAAACCTTCTGACCACTTGTTTGAATCATTGTCTTGCATCCATGCAGTTAACATATTTTGTATGTCCTGATTGGCTCTTTCAACTGAGCCTTGTGTTTGACTGTGACGAGGCTTTCCGTGCACTATTTTAACATCTTTCCACATAGCGCATAGTTCAGATATGACTCGATTACTGAACTCTCTACCATTATCCGAATGCAATATAGCGGGAGCACCAAATGTTAAAAAAATTTGGAGAAGGTGATAAGCTACTTCTTCCGCTCTCTTGCTTTTTAAAGGTCGTAACTGGACAAATTTGGTTAAATGATCTTGATATACCAATATAAACTTGTAATCGCCATCCCTGTGTGATTGCAAGTCTATCAAGTCGACTTGACATCTAGAGTTCAATTCGGAACTGACCATTGGTTTCACAACAATACCTTTTTTAGGCGCACTGTGTTTCATTTGACATTGTTTACACAAATTTAAATACAACATTACAACTTCATAAGTAATATTTTTGTATCTAACTTGCAATTCTTTAAGCATTCGTGTTCTTCCTCCATGGCCTGTTCTTATGTGAGTTTCAGAAAGTATTGTAAACAACTCATCATTAGTAACATAATACTGGATATTCGTTTCTCCTGGTTTTAATGGCACAATTAACTTTTCTTCATCACTAACTTTTAAAATGTCAAAACGTTTTAAACGTCTGTAGTCCAAAGGTGTACTACACTTACTTTTAGCAGAAATTACTTCAGAAACGATTTTAGAGTACTTTTCTTGTGAAAAATAAAAACAATTGTCTTCTCGTTTACTTCCAATTAAGGCATGTAACTTTTCAAAAAACTTATCACGATTCACTGTAGTAGCCATTGAATACAAATTATAATTTCTAATAAGAAAATTAAATTAGGTTAGGGAGCGTGCCCGCAGGCTGTCAAACGTTGCGTTAGACTGACGAAGGCAAAGCTAACTGAAACAAGATGCTGGAACCGTCTAAAAACTTGTTGCGACCTGCCGTTTCCGACATTCACCGGACCTCATTTGTGTTTGTCGACATATACCGGTAAAAGTCCGAATCTATAATACAATTAAGAAATGTTCGGACTTTCACCAAGGCATTTGGTATTTGTCGACATCCACCGGCGGATGTTGACATTCACTACTTTCGGTCTTTCACGGTAACATATATATTCCTTAAGGAGTGAGCACATTGTGATGTATGTTCGGGTTGCGTCCGACGAGTTGAAAAAGACATACTCGTAGGGTGGAACTTTGGGATACTCATCTGTGTGAATTTGCTATCTGGTGGTACTGTGTTGGGAGCGAGAAAAGGCGCCGGACAGGACTAATTAGGGCAAAGCCATATCCTTAATGTTTATATTTTGTTAGCAAATAGTAGATCGCGCAAAATTTTTGGTTATTTATATTCCAGTACAATTCATCATGTGTAATTTATTTTATTTTTGATTGTTTACATGTATCTATAACAAATATAATTCATAATGGTCACGTTCACGTTTTTCTTTAGACATAGGTTTTTCACGACATTATGACTTCATTTATTTTTATTTCTTATAATATTTTATCGATTATGGTGTATCAATTTGAATAAAGATTGAATTATTGATTCTTTGTATGTAAATATTTGTATATAAAAATTTCTGAATTCGTTTAAATTTATTTTTAATAAATTAGATATTAAGATTTATTTGGCATTTTCTTTTCTTTACCTGACCTGGAGATAATTAAAGAGCAGGAGAATCGTTTGGAGAATCTACTTATATTTTCTGCCCCTGAGAGAATTATTTATTTTAAACTGAGCTAGTTGTATGTAAAAGTTTTGCTTAACCTACTTTTCAGCAGAAAATTCATCGTATCTTAGTCTAGCATAAGGCCTAGCACTGAGATGCGTGCTCGACTCTCAATTACACGTTGATTAAATAAATTAAATTTATTTCATTTATATATAAATTTGCAAGAGTCACAGCAATATGTTAAAGAAGAAAAACTAGTAAAGAAGTATAAAAAATAGTAAAGGCAAAAATTGTGTTTGTGGAGTTTACATAAATCTAGTATTTTTAATATGAATAATAATCCTTCACATATATACGGGAAAACGCCTCATATTTAAATTTAACGCAAACACGAGTACCTATAGGGAACGTTAAATCAAAATAACTTTGATCAATGCTTAGAATCAGGAGACAATTAGAAAATGACGAATTTTTTAAACAAGGTATCTGTAGTGATATTCGACACGACAACACAAGTCGTGACGACCCCTAATCCGCACCTTGTAGGGATGCTGATTAAACGTGGTAGTTTAGGAAATACAGGTAGAGTTTGATTTTTTCACTAATGAAATCTACTACTTCCGGTCTACTGATTTCTGAAAATCTAATCAGTTCTCAAGAGAGAGATTATATTCCAAAATATAAGATGTGGGTTGATAGCTTGAGCCTTTTGCCCGCTATCGTGATGAGAGAGAGAGAGAGAACACTATTTCTGGAATATTGTCCGAATTTTAAAGCTTTGCAATTATTTTGTGTATGCAATCTCGTTACACAAAATGCTTGTTGCTGTTATTACTAATGTAAGAAAGTATTATGATGACGAAAATATTCGAGTTCGAGATTTTTGCATATGTCCACGTTTTGAAACGAGTGAAAAGAATTAAAAGACATATTTCGTTTTTCTTTATTTACGTTATTTTACTTTGGCTAATGACTTACGTGTGGCAATAGTTTAAAATTCCAGGATCACATATTTGATGGTGTCAAGAACGAATTAAAACGCCTTCTAAAAATTTAGAGTACATTAATAGAGACAACGCAGTAATTGGGGCTAATAATGTGTTTTTAGTTTTAGTAGTCCCAATAAAAGTGCTAGAGATAAAAGAGTAAAACACCCCATTTTAGGCATCATTTATTCCACGTCCATTTTCCCTCAAGCAGAAAATCTGTCAAATTTAAACCTACCTTCTATTTAATATGAATCAGCATGTATATTACCAAGACATATTTTGCATACAGCTTTAACAATGATTTATGTTTTATAAATTTTATTCAAAAGTATTGTACTAGCATTCAATATTAAAAACAACAATAAATAGGGTTCATTATTATCTATTGTATATAAAAACTAAATAAAATTTAACCATAATTGGGATTTACAATATTTGAAAGATATTTTAAATTCAGTAAAGACGTATACATATAACCTGGGCGCACAAATAATATATAATAAAATGTGTCTGTTAAAACTTCTTGCTTGTAAATGCCCTTGTATGTACAAAACAGAACAAAGGCGCATCAGTTCTATTTTGCGTCTTTTGTCCACATGTATAATTTTTATTTTAAAGACTATTCTTCTGTACACTCGGATTCAAGAAAGATGATCCCTGCGTCACTACTATATAATTCTATCAAAGAATTATGTCTATATCCGAATAAGAAATAGTATCAACTTGTATAACAAGGATAGCATAAGCGAATGCATGTGTTTTCAGTGCGATGCAAGCACGACATACGTTTCATAGAATTTATTTGAGCAAGACAAAGACGGAGTGATTGCATGCGCTGTATTATTTCATACACTTCCGTTTAGCGTTTTGGCTTTGACATTAACGCTTTGACATTTCTAGTAGTTTGATCGTTTGATTTCGTTTCACAATTTGTTTGTTGTTTCAATCTTTATCAAACCAGAATGTCACGACGCGGTAAAACATTACGGTCACAAGCTCAAGGACTCGTTTTAAATTTATTAGAATATTTCGAGCAAGAGAAGGTTAATGGTGGTCCTCTAATATCCCTTACATCTGCACAACAGGTAAACATTGTGAGATTTAACATTTTACAAATTCTAATGAATATCTTTTAGCGAGTAGCAGATGCATTGAAGGTAGGAGTAGCTTCAGTAAAACGTATTAAAGCCCGATCACTAAATAGTCCTGTTCTATCTAGTCCAGGGAAGAAAAGGCCCCATATAAAAGCTAAAACAGACCATTTGGCAGAAAGCTCTAAAATGAGTATCCGAAATACATTATACACGATGTATTTACAGAGTAAGACCTTAAAAATGTTGAGTATTGAAGTAATAATATCTTTAATTTTAGAAAAGCATGTTACAGCAGTGGCGGCTCCTATATTTATAGGATGTAACTTCATTTCATGTAAAACATGTATACAATTTCGATCACATTTATTTGGTGTAAATAAATTGTATTTATTGTTTGTTTTGTACCCACGTTACTTCTCAATAAAGTTCTATTATCATTTGTATTTTGGCATATGTTAAATTTAGTACATTAAAAGACTATTGAGTTTATATTACATATTTTTAATAAACGATAAAGGCAATTGTCTAACTTAGTTATCTAATTATACATAACCTAAAATTAGATCGATCAATCTAACCGGAAAACGTAGGATGTCATCATTATAATTTCCATGTTCATTTTATAGTTTACAGTACTTATTATGATGGCGAAGTATTGATTTGAATCATACGATATTAAAAAATGACGCAGGGATCATCTTTCTTGAATCCGACTATATGTATATAAGAAGTATGTCATCGCCTTATTTGAAGTAGGAATTAAAATAGCAATCTAGATTTCGTTACATTCGACTATAATCCGTGAGAGAGCGCCCCGAATATTGTAATAAAACATAGTAGCGCCCTCCATCTTGGTGCCTTGTCTCCAAACTAACGCCGAACGCCTAACGGTCGTCTCCAAAATATGTTGCCAATAATTATCATTACATCGGCTATCTGTAATCTCCCTTATCTGTGGTTCAAATTAATACTACAGTTATTCTCACCATTCTCTTTCATACGAATATTTTTCTCTATGTAATCAACGTATTATTAATAATAGTAATATTTATTCATTCTTGTGGCCACATGATCGTTACAAAACACGTGAATATAATAGAATTGGTAAATTAACAACGCAGCAATACACACAAATCTTAAAATTGATTAAAAAACAAAGATAAAGATGGAATTAAATAGATAAGAACCAACTATTGCCGTAATTGAATAGCCAAATATTATGTATAAAAACTCATAACAACACGTGACAGAGTAACATAAACATGATCATTTCTATTGTAAACTCATCAGCACTATAAATTGAGGTTGGCGGCAAATAGTTCCTCAACGGCAATTTGAATTTAATTGCATTTATAACATGTTTTGCGTGTGTTTGCAACAATTTCATATAGCGAACCATCAATTTAAATAAATGTGACTATTAAATGTATTTATGCCTTGCTACATCAAATTAAAATGAATGTAATGACAAAATAGCCTATCGTAAATGGTGCGAAATAGACTCGCACTCTAAGGGGATTTAAAACGTCTATTTTATGCATATTCATTCATTTATTGTATAGAATTATGAAAGAAGTTGGTGAAAAAAACGTCCCTTTAGCCTCACACTTCTCATATATAATCATACAAAACTCAATCGTACCTGGCATTCCTCTCGCAGCAGAAGGTCATATGGTGTTCGTAATATTCCTTCTGGTCCAAGCTGATTTTGCAAAACGAGCACTGCGCGAGTTCTGAAAATGCATGAAAAAAGACACACCCATTAAATTACATGCAACGCCGATATTGATGAATTTTTGTATAAAGCAAATATCTTAAAATATGAAAATTAGTGAAGCATAAAATGACGTTTAGGTAAAGAAAAATTTAACAATTCCGAAAAACGCCATCTCTTGTAATACCGGGATATTCAAAAAGATGAACCCAATTTGATTAATTTGTATTTCACGAAATATAAATTGGATATGAAGAGTCTACATACCGAAGGAAAGAGGAAGTTCCGAAGTTTTGTTTACCGCTTGGGCGGTGATCGTTGTGTAAACGGCCGCTAGGTACTCGCGCGAATAGGCAGTCATCTCTAGACATGATGGAGGATAACGCGCTTCTACCTCGCTTAATTTTTAGCGATACAGTTACCTTCCATCTCAGCGCAAAAGTGAATAAACAAAATGTTCGCATATGGGATCTGCAAAATCACCGTACAACATGGCAACATGCAGGGTGCATACTAACTCACAACTTTCAAATTTCCTGACTTTTCCAGGTTTTCCAGGGTTTTTCAATCAAAATTCCAGAAGAATTTTCTGTTGCTTTTCAAAGTATAAACATAATTTCAAATTAACAGAAACATTATTATTTATTTATTAAGAAAATATACAGTGTGTCAATAAAGTAAGGAACACCCTAAATATCAGCTTTAAAACATATCTCTAGCAAAAACGCTCAGACACGTATTTTTTTATTTTTGAAGGCGCATTTTCTTAGAATAAATTGAAGTATACAGGCTTATCAAAAAAGAAGATATGACGTTATCATGTGTTTTTTTTTAATGGAATACCCTGTATATTTTTAAGAAAATCAAAAGAGCTTCTCATGAAGATTTCAACGATATATGAGTTGTTGGGGATATCTTTAATATTTACTTGTAGAAATTGAAAAAACACTTTTGGTGGAACAACGTCATAAAATAATTACAATAGAGTTTAACTTGTTTATTTTTAAATCTAAAACAAAAATTTACTTAAGTAAATGTTCAAATTGCTGCCCGTTCACAATCTGACAATAGCCTAGGCGAGAAATAAACTCATTCTGAACATTGCTGATTACATCTGGCGTGATTCTTCGGATCTCTTGGCGTATGCGTTCTTTTAAATCATTAATATTTTGAGGTCTATTTACATAAACTTTGCTTTTTAGGTAACCCCACAGGAAGAAATCTAGTGGTGTTAAGTCAGGGGTGCGAGCTGGCCACTCAACAACCCCACGTCTGCCAATCCATCGGTTATTAAAAGTCAAATTTAGGTAGTCACGCACAGGTCGAGAATAATGAGGAGGTGCCCCATCTTGTTGGAACCAGATTTCATTACTAGGACTGTCAGGGGTATTTGGATCAGGATAAAGTTTCACAAGCGCAGGAAGAAGCTCTAACTGTAAAAAATCCAAATAGATATCCCCATTTAAATTTCCATCAAAAAAGAAAGGTCCTAAAATCCTATTTTTTAGTATTCCAGCCCAGACGTTCACCTTCTGAGGGTGTTGACTTCGAGCTTCCTGCATCCAATGAGGATTATGTTCTGTCCAGTATCTACAATTTTGTCGGTTAACTGTTCCGTTTAAAGAAAAAGTTGCCTCATCTGAAAATAAAATGTTTCTAGCAAACATTTCATCACGTTCACAAAGTATTTGCAAGTTTTCTGAAAACTCCAAACGGCGATCAAAATCATCTTCCGACAATTCATGGACAAGACGCACTTTATAAGGATGATATTTCTGCTTATGCCAAATTTTTCTAACAGTCTCATGGTTGCAATTAAAGTTTAAAGCTGCTTGACGAGTAGCACAATTCGGATTATCTTGCACTGTCAAAAGAACATTTAACTTAGTTTCATCATCCACTTTTGGTCGCCCAGTTTTAGGTAGATCCCTAACATTTCCGTACTCCTCATACTTTAGAAGTATTTTACTTACAGTTGAGCGAGTTATTGGTTGCCGATTAGGATGCGCTGCATTAAATAGTTCGCAAACTTCCACTGTACTCCTTCTTCGGTCACCATAACCAATCATCATAAGAATCTCAATCCGTTCTCTCTCACTTAGACCCATTTTTACCAAAAGAAATGGCAATTATAAAACAAGCAAGGCCAAACAAACTAACGGTGGTTAGTCACTGTCTAATTAGATAAGACGTCACATTCCATACTGACAATTCTGTCATGACAACGTTCAAAGATTAAAATTACCAAAAATTATCATGTAGTTCCACCAAAAGTGTTTTTTCAATTTCTACAAGTAAATATTAAAGATATCTCCAACAACTCATATATCGTTGAAATCTTCATGAGAAGCTCTTTTGATTTTCTTAAAAATATACAGGGTATTCCATTAAAAAAAACACATGATAACGTCATATCTTCTTTTTTGATAACCCTGTATACTTCAATTTAATCTAAGAAAATGCGCCTTCAAAAATAAAAAAATACGTGTCTGAGCGTTTTTGCTAGAGATATGTTTTAAAGCTGATATTTAGGGTGTTCCTTACTTTATTGACACACTGTATAATTAAAAAGAAGACAATATACTCTTTACCGGCTTACGTAACAATTAACTAAAAACAAAATTCTAATCTTTGTACTTGTTGTAGTATTTTGAGTAGGACTAGGGTACTACTTGTTATTATGAACAACTAGTAACTTTTTTAATAAATCATGACTATATTTCATTAAAAAAAAAAAAAACTAACAATAATAATACAGAATATACATTTTTAAGATTGATTTTCATATAACATGACGTTCGCTTACATGCTGATTCTGACCGCTGCAATTTCTTTATCAATTAAAGATTCTCTTTGCCTTGTCCTGCATCCACTCTCCTTTTTTGCCTCTAGATCAGTGGTTCCCAAAGTGGTCCAGGTGGACCCCAGGGGTCCATAGGAGACCACACGGGGGTCCACGTAGACGTGAAAAGAAAACAGGGGTTCACAAGTTGTAAGTGGGGGTCCACGAAAAATTTTCTGGTTTTCATAATAAAGAACAAAAATTTTGGCTTGGATTTCCCTATCAACGTAGGCAGGTAGCATCATTCACTAGGTAGGTACTCAAAAATATTCGAGACTCAGTTCAAACACAGAATTGAATAGAACAAATAGATAATAGTACAAGTGTACACCACATGTCGAGACTTGCAAAGTGCCGCCCGTGCGCCCGCTCGTCCGGGATGCTTGTTTAGACCTGCAAAGGGATGAAATGCGACTTGCGCTGTGCTTGCAATCTACATTAGTATAAATACGACTGCCAAGAACAAAACGTTACTCATTTGTTTCCGGGATTTTTAACATAAAAGTGTGACTGTGAGTGAATCGATGTCAGTGTTTGCAGTGCCGGAAAAAGTAAGTATTTGCCTATTTGTTATACATATTTTTATTGTATATTGTAATTTATCAATCATATTATATTTGTTTTACTATTTGAGTGTAGTAGGTAGTTATGTAGTAAAAATTAAATACTAGAGATTATTCAAAACTTCTATAAAAGAACAAAAAGCCAGGGAAGATTAAACTTTGTACCTAGGTACTTTTTTGTCTAAAAATATTTATTTATGCGACGACGGCGATTAATTAAAAGAGCGATGTTTCCGCGGGCATTTTGTTTTTTTTTATTGCAATATTTCTATTCTGTTGTGTTATAATAGCCATATTCTGGTAAAATCGCCTCAATAACAAACATTTTTTTACAGGTCACAACTGATACGGAAAATTGCTGAATCTAAGAAAAAATGTCGACAGTACAGTGTTGATTATTTGAAATTTGGTTTTCTTCCATCAACGGCAGACAAACGATTGCCCATGTGTCTTTTATGCAATAAAGTTCTGAGCAATGACTCTATGGAACCATCGAAGCTCGAAGACCATCTAAGAAGGTGTCATCCTGAAAAAATAGGGAAAGATCTGAAATACTTTCAAACATTGAAGGAAAAATATGAAAAGAGACCTACCGTAAATAGTATGTTTGCTTCAACGTCTCAAAGTAACGATGATGGCTTGCGGGCATCTTACAATATTTCGTTGCTTATAGCGAAATCTGGAAAACCGCACGCCATCGGGAAGAGTTAATTTTACCCTCTATTGAAGAGGTTTTAAAAACTGTTCTGCACAAACCTCCATTTGAAGAATTGAAGAATTCCTTTAAGTAACAACACTGTACAAAGACGAGCTCTGATATAGAAAGCTTCTTGTGTAATTATCTGCAAACCACTCATTTTTCTATTCAATTGGACGAGTCTACTTTGCCTGGTAATGAAGCATTATTATTGGCATATGTTCGATTTGTTATGGACGAAGAAATCCATGAAGAGCTGCTATTCGCAAAAACTTTGAAGTCGGACACTAAAGGCGAATCGATATTTAATGTTCTGAGTGATTTTTTTACAGAAAAATCTATTCCATTTACAAACATTATTTCGGTGGCAGCAGATGGAGCTCCTGCTATGTTCGGGCGATATCGTGGGTTTATAAGCCCTCTTAAATGAATAATACCAGGACTAATTGCAATTCACTTTGTCATCCACCGACAACACCTTGTAGCGAAAAATTTGAATGATAGATTGCACCAATCGCTTCAATTTGTGATTAACGCAGTTAATAAAATAAGAAGCAATGCTTTGAATACCCGTTTATTTGCACTATTGTGCGATGAAAATGATGAAGATTTCCAACGACTGCTCTTACATACTGAAGTACGCTGGTTTCGAAAGGTGCATGCTTATCGAGATTTTACTCACTTTTCGAATCAGTGATAGAGTGTCTGGAAACTAAAGCATCAGATTTAAAAGAAAATCTGATGAAATATAAAGCGGACATTGCGTACTTAACAGATTTGTTCATAAAATTCAATGACGTTAACTTGCAGTTACAAGGAGCCAGCCTTAATTTAATAAAACCAAAGGGTGTAATTTCGGCTTTTCTTGGTAAATTGAAATTAATGAAGCAAAATATTAGTTGGCGCGAATTCTCCCAGTTTCCGCACTTGTCACAGATAGAATGTCTTGATGAGGATATTCAGACATACGCTCAATATTTAAATACCCTGCATGATGACTTCAAAAATAGATTTGAAGATATTCTGACGATGGAAATACCACCATGGATCATAACCCCATTTGATGAAACGGAAGAGGGGAATGTGGTATTACAAGAGGAGCTACTTGAGTTCAGCACCAACGAGGAACTGAAGGTGAAATTTAAAAAAGACTATCAAACATTTTGGCTGCAGGCAGAAATTCCCGAAAAATATCCTGGGTTGTGGGAAATTGCGAGAAAATTTTTGATAGCATTTCCCTCGTCATATCATGTCGAAAGAAGTTTTAGTACCGTTACCAACCTGTTAACAAAAAAAAGGAGCAGACTGAACATCACAGAACGGAGAGATTTGAGATTACTTCTTACAAAACTGAAGCCAAATATTGATAATTTGCTGTCAATTCATCAAGTACATTCGTCTCATTAAAAGTATGAATATTTTTTATTGTTCATTTACATTTCAGAGTTCATTGTTGATTTTTTGTAAATTGTTGATTGTTTGTAATAATAAATGTTTATAATTTTGTATAACCACAAGTATTATTTTAATAAATAGGACACAAGAAAATGTGCTACCTTTTTTTTTCTTCGTAACACCCCCAATTTAAGGGTGATATTTTTTAGGAGTTTTGGGAATACAGTAGAAATGTAGCAGCAGGGGGTCTACCGAAAATAGTAAAGCTTTGAAAGTGATCCACGAGAAAAAAAAGTTTGGAAACCTCTGCTCTAGATGTTTCAATTTTAAGCTTTGTCTTTTCCTACTCTTTTTTTTTCCTCTGCTGCAGTTTGTAGCACAGGAAATTTTTTTTGCAGCTCTTCTTTATATTTAGCGTTCGCGTTTCTGAAATAATGTATCATTTTTTTATCAATGTCTACACCTTCTACTCTTTTCTCCACCATTGCTCGCAGAAATTTTATTACAGCAGTTTGAGACTGATTACTTCTGATGGTACATTTAATTGAATTGTGGACCGTACACAATCCACAACTTCCCAATTCTAGAATGGATGGACCATCAGGCGTTTCTAGTTCCATTTTAAGGTCATTGAGAAGTTTGAAGTTCACATTTGGGCCATCCATAGAGAGTTGAAGTAAATTTTGCATATTGAAGTCCTTTAAGGCGTTTTTCAAAGCTTCTAGAAGATCTGCAGCAGTCGTATGGCCCAGAAAGGATGATGTTCAATGTTTAATCGATGTTTTGATCAAGTTCTTTGTGGTCAGTTTTAATTAATTTTCCCTGACTTATTTTATAAATCAAGCAAATTCCCTGACTTTTCCCTGTTTCCAGAATTAGAATGTAATTCCCTGACTTTTCCAGGTTTTCCCTGTTTTCCAGAAAATATACACCCTGAACATGAGGAGACTCGGAGAAGCCAAACATGTTCTGCCCCTTATCATGGACAAAAATTTATGGACCATTCATTCTTTTTTACGAAAAGCACTGTAAGTGGAACAACGTACCTGGCCATGTTGGAACAATGGCTTTTTCCTCAACTTACCCAAGATTCACAAGAGTTTATTTCTCAACAGGATGGGGTGATGCCCAAGGATTTTAAAATCAATCCCTTCCTCAGTGATGGATGACAGATCACATGAAAAATCAAGCCCCGGCTCTACACTTCTGGCCACCGAGATCCCTGATCTGACAAAAGGCGGGGGGGGGCATTGAGCATTTATAATCAGTGTTAATAAACATTGAAACTTCCTCTTTTCATTAGTATGCAGATCGTTCATGTCCAATTTATACTTCATTAAATAAAAATTAATGTAATTGCGTTTCATCTCTTGAATAACCCGGTATTATTGACATTCTGAATAATTAGATATAGGGTTGAACATGTGAACGTAAGTATATAATTTGTTTCAGTACTGAAAATTACAAATTTTAATCATTTATGAGAGTTGTAGGAAGAATGATGTGTTTGAGTATTACCAAGGATACTACTAGTTTATGTATTTCTTTTCTATTATGCCGTCACAGTGACAAACTGTCTGATCTTACTATGTAATTTTCAGTGTTTTACTCAGTTGAAAACAATTTATTTAAGCACATCTTGTTCTTAGATGCTCTTAAATAAAAGCAGTATGATTTTTGATGTTTGTGGTACTTATTATTACCAAGACTTACATTAGTATTTGCTTTCAAGTTTCGTAGAGGATTGTTAATCGTTAATCTTTGATTTATGACTATGCTTGTATGAAATTATAACTCGTAAAGTGACACAGGTGTTAAAATTGCTACCCTGAGAGGTGTAATAACTTTTAAGAGCATTGGAAAGCTCAGCATCAACCTCACACAATTTAATCAATTCTATTCATTTGAACAAGAAACAACAGTTAATAAAAGAATTTAAAGATAATACCTTTTAAAATACAATAATCAATATGCTCAAAACCAAAAACATTACACGGTACAGTACCTTCAACTGCAAACTTTCCAGATGGATCCTCAATGCAAACGGTCTTATGTTTAGCCAAATGCGATTTTGAGCTGAATCCAAGGCAGCAAAGCGTGCAGGCAAATATGTCCTTAACGATGTCTTTCACAGTGATAACAGAATCCTCACTGACAATTTTATTCGGGCTACTTCCGTATTCTTCACCAAAATACACCAGTAATTCATCTCGAGGTTGGATTTGACGAGTGCTTTGATAATATATATTATCTTCACATTGAAAGACATGCAGGTTTCCTTCGGAGGTATTCATGGTAGGATTAACGTACTGCATCCAATTCAAATACTTCGATTTATTTTTGTCCAAAACAAATTTCTCCCCTTTCATTTCCCAAGGACATTCTGTTGCACCGAGTCCAGTAAAAGGACCAAATTTTACACCTGCAGGAATAATTCTCAAAGCATATATTCCAGTTTGTCCAAAACAATCTTGAATTTCTAAAATACCATTTGGTATATCTACTCGTGTCCCTTTATCTGCACTATTCAAACCATTCTTGTTTAAAATATTCACAAGCATTGCACATTTGATACAGTAGTCTTCATAGTAAGCTTCACAACGTTCACAGTCTGTTGGCCGAATACACACAGATTAAAAATCATATGATTTTCTGCCATTAGGTGGTTTCTTTCAAATAGTCAAGTAATATACTACATTTGTATGTCAAGTAGCATTGAAGATTTAATTGGCAGCTGAAATAAGTGAATCAGGTTTGAAAATAAAATATTACTGCTTGGTATATATAATGGAATGAGAAACCTATTATCCAAGATTCTGTTTATCAATAATCAATATGAATACTAAATGCATGTTTCATCATTACTAGAGGTCGACAGTTAGGGGTACATTAATTAAAATTACGGTCTAAATTTTACAATATTTTAAGAACTCCACAAGATTCTAAGTTAAAAGCTTTACCGATAATTAATCAGTAAACCACTCAATTTAAAATCTTAAATAGTTATCAAAATATTGAAAAATTTATAATGTAATTTTAATCAATGTACCTACTTGTGACCAATCCCTAATCATAAACTACGAACAACCCAGTCAGAAACTTCTAATGGAATTGTTGCTATATCTTGTCTCAGAATAAGGAGTGATTCAAATATCGCGCCAAAATGGCGTATATTTTTAAGGTATTTCATTGGTTCTTGCGTAGGCAAGTTTAACATGGGAAAATAAGTTTCACAAAACGTCATTTTATGTTTATAGTCAAGCCATAACCTAGTATCTTACAATTTTACTTCGGTTTATTATAGTTTATTGTGTTATTAAATAAAATCCGTACTTTTATGTACAACATGAGCATCAGTTGATCAGACGGCTTAAGACCTAAGGAACAAGTGATCAGGCATTTAAAACTTTGAATTTGATGAATCTGTCAAAAATACTGTACGACAGTACAAAAATCAAACGTCCAACAATTAATATCATTGCAAAAATAACTATAGATGAGTTCATACCATAAATGAACTGAACAACTCACATATATTCTAGAATTGACGCATTAATTCAAGTAAGTGTTAATTAAATACTAATTATATTACCACATGTTCATATACATGTTATATTTCAGATATGTCAAACGTAAAGAAACCTGTACTATACCCTGTCTCAGAATAAGAAGGAGTGATTCAAATATCCCGCCAAAACATGGAACACATAGCTTAAAATTTCGTAGACAATTTGATATGACATCATGACAATTGAGGTTAGAAGAACTGTATTAATTCTAACTACGGATTTAGCTGTTTTGTGTTTAATTTACTACTTTCGTTAAAATAGATGGATGTGCCGCTTTTCATTCTACCAGTCGAAGCAGCAATACGAGTGCACGGCAATTGGAAACAGGAGAGTAAAGTTATAAACACAGATTATTATAATTTGATGAATACAAATCTCTTAACATTCAAATCTGTTCATTCTAGTTTTACAAAAAAAATTAGAAGAATCTATGGATAAAGATATAGGCCCAATTTACAAAAAGAAAGCATAGACTTTGTTCTGAGCGTTTTGAGGAGGATTGCCGTTATAAATATATAAGTACTGCATATTTTAGTGAATGTGCTATATCAACATGAAAATTGTGAATCAAGTCTATTTATTATTAAATATTTGTATCAGAGAGCAAAAATGAATCAAACCTTTTATCTTTTATCAAAATGTCCTTAAGAACTTTCAGAAAAGGTTTTGTTTATTAGTTTCTATTTTAAATATCAATAAAGAACTTACAGATAAATCATTCGTATTACTGCGACAAACCTTGAAGAGGTAACTTCAAGCAACTAGTCTTGGAAATTTGAATCTTACATACAACAGTAATAAATAGAAAAATGTACATCGGCTAAAGTTGTTTACACGAACTGGAAAGATAATTACATATACCTACACATTACTAATTATTATTCCCTATTAAAATTTATTTATTATGAAAATATATAAAGTATAACAAATATTTATTTTTACTATATATTGGAAATTAACAATAATTTAGTGTTCACATCATGTTAAAAAGATTAAAAATTTACATGGTCGGCACAATTTTTCCAAATACTTATTGTAACATTGTAATTGCTTCTGTCAAACGTTCTCATATAAGTGATATTCTGAAAGGGGATTTTTTTTAAGCAACTTCATCTTATGTATCAATTCAGATCCTACATAAAGTATTCTTAATTGCCTATCTTTATCGGTATGGCTATTTAATCCTACAGGTTTTCAGCAAAGCTTGTCGTGCACTCATTATACTTGTGGCAATCCAAACTTTTTCCCATATTCTCCACCAGGTATTTTCACCTTTTTCTATTAGTACAGGATTCTTTACGTTTGATAAATATTTCTGAAATATAACATGTATATGAACATGTGATAATATAATTAGTATTTAATTAACACTTACTTGAAATTAATGAGTCAATTCTAGAATATGTGTAAGTTGTCAAGTTCATTTATGGTGTGAACTCATCTATAGTTATTTTTGCAATGATATTAATTGTTGAATGTTTGATTTTTGCACTGACGTACAGTATTTTTGACAGATTCATCAAATTCAAAGTTTCAAATGGCTGAAGACTTGTCCCGTAGGTCTTAAGCCGTCTGAGCATGCTCATGTTGTACATAAAAGTACGGATTTTATTTAATAACACAATAAAGTATAATAAACCAAAGTAAAAATGTAAGAGACTAGGTTATGGCTTGGCTATAAACATAAAATGACGTTTTGTCAAACTTATTTTCCCATGTTAAACTTGCCGATGCAAGAACCAATGAAATACTTTAAAAATATACGCCATTTTGGCGCGATATTTGAATCACTCCTTCTTATTCTGAGACAAGGAATAGAAAAAGGTGAAAATATCTGGTGGAGAATATTTGGGAAAAAGTTTGGATTGCCACAAGTATAATGAGTGCACGACAAGCTTTGTTGAAAACCTGTAGGATTAAAAAGCCATACCGATAAAGATAGGCAATTAAGAATACTTCATATACGTTCTGAATTGATACATAAGGTGAAGTTACTTCAAAAAAATCCCCTTTCAGAATATCAGTTATTCGAGAACTTTTGACAGAAGCAATTACAAATGTTACAATAAGTATTTGGAAAAATTGTGCCGACCATGTAAATTTTTAATCTTGTGAACACTAAATTATTGTTAATTTCCAATATATAATAGAAATAAAAATGTGTTATACTTTATATATTTTCAAAATACATCAATTTTAATAGAGAAGAATAATTAGTAATGTGTAAGTATATGTAATTATCTTTGCAGGTCGTGTAAACAACTTCAGCCGATGTAAATTTTTCAATTTATTACTGTTCTATGTAAGCTTCACATTTCCAAGAGTAGTTACTTGAATTTACCTCCTCAAGGTTTGTAGCAGTAATACGAATGATTTATCTGTACAAGTTCTTTATTGATATTTACAATAGAAACTAATAAGCATAAACTTTTTCTGCAAGTTCTTAAGGACGTTTTGATAAAAGGTAAAAGGTTTGATTCATTCTTGCTCGCTGATACAAATATTTAATAATAAATAGACTTGATTCACAATTTTCATGTTGATATAGCACATTCACTAAAATGTGAGGTAATTATATATTTATAATGGCAATCCTTCTCAAAACGCTCAGAACAAAGTCTACTCTTTTCATTTGTAAATAGGGCCAATATCTTTATCCATAGATTCTTCTAATGATTTTTTTTAAAAAACTAGAATGAACAGATTTGAATGTTAAGACATTTATATTCATCAAATTATAGATGTATGCACCTACTTGTGTTTATAACTTTACTCTCCTGTTTCCAATTGCTGTGCACTCGTATTGCTGGTTTGACTGGTAGAATGAAAAGCGGCACATCCATCTATTTTAATGAAAGTAGTAAATGAAACACAAAACAGCTAAATCCTTAGTTAGTATTAATACAGTTCATCTAACCTCAATTGTCATGATGTCATATCAAATTGTCTACTAAATTTTAAGCTATGTGTTCCATGTTTTGGCGGGATATTTGAATCACTCCTTCTTATTCTGAGACAAGGTATATAGTATTTTCATCGTAAGAATAGGTGCACGTCATCAACAGAACTTTCGGAATGACAAATATACCAAATACTAAGTACCTACAACGCCATCTCTTATAAATGCAACCTTAATACTCTACCCAACTCTACCGCACTTTTAACAGTTGTCACTCAGAGAAATAGAGTAGGGGAGAACGCGCTTAAAGATGCGCCAACTAAGTTAAATTGAATTCCGCCATTTTGAAGGTTATATTTATACCTAGCTCAACAATTCGCATGTAAAGTTCATTGACTTAGAAAAATGTAAACAAACTTACGTGTGAAAAGAAATGCCTTCCTGCAAAATGGCGACCACTATAGCGTTTGCTTAAAACTGGATGCGCACTCGTCGAAGCGCGTTCTCCCCTACTCTATTTCTCTGTTGTCACTACTGAAAGTAAGCAGGGCAGTGTTGTCAAATACCGTTCTGTCATTTAGGTTATAGCGCACCAAATATTTTCAGACGTGTTCTTTATTAATTTTTGCCGTTTTTGAATCCTGCTTTTTACAAAACAGTTATTTTCATAACTAAAAGACGTTTATTCCTATACAATTATGCCAAGAGCGTGTTGTAGTCGTTGCAAATCAATAATTGCATCTACAGTTGCACAGTTTGAATCAGAACGTGACCATGGTGAACTTGTATTACCTTTATCTTCAGTACGAGAGGTAAACAGCACAAATTTTTGTCATATACTGTACTACAATTATTTATATATTTACAGCGAGCATCTATAACTTTGGGTGTAAGCTTGGCAACTGTAAGTAAAATTTTATCCGAGGTCAAAAAAGGAAATGTGCTTGTCAGTCCCAAACGCAAGCGTGACAAAGGGAAGCCTGTTGTTGATGCTGACAACTTTGCTGAGTGCGCTATAAGAAATACTGTGTATGATATGCACAGAAACAGTATGTTTTCTAAAATATGTATTGTACTAAAATGCACTTAATTTATGAATAATTACAGAGCAAAATATTACTCTCAAATCCTTGGGTATTGTACTTCGTGAGAAGGATATTTTCACAGGTGGACAAACTTCATTGTGGAAAGTCCTCCAAAATATAGGCTTTTATTACAAAAAGGATGATCCAAAAGGAGCACTAATGGAAATACCACATATTGCTTTGAAACGTGTAAACTTTTTATCAGGATATAGTTGTATAAAACAGTCTGGAGATTATCAGTTTGTTTCTACTGATGAAACATGGATATTTCAAGATGGCACGGTGGCACGATCAGGGCAAGATGAGGATGTAAGAAGCGATCGCAAATCAAAAATTGTGGAAAAAGGTAACAAACTGATTATATTAGTTAATTAATTACTAACATATGCATATATTCTAGATTTATTGTATTGCATGCTGGAAACTCAGATGGTTTTATTGATGGTGCAGACCTTGTATTTCCATCTGCAAGTACCTCTGGTGACTATCATGGAGTGATGAACCGAACCAACTATTTGCGGTGGTTTGAGCACCAACTGCTTCGCCATCTTGAAAGGCCATCTGCAATAGTTTTAGGTAATGCTAGTTATCATACTACAATATTAAATAAGCCACCCACAGCTGCATCAATCAAAGCTGCCATTCAACAGTGGTTAACGGAAAACAATATTGAATATGATGAAAGTTTATTGAAAATTCAACTGCTTCAATTAGTTGACAAGTGAGTAGCATCAAACTGTTTTCATATATCTTCATCTATAAAGTTTAATTTTCTACAGAAATAAACCTTGCGCTGTTTATGAAGTAGATCAACTTGCACAACAGTATGGTCATATGATACTCCGTCTTCCACCATATCACTGTATTTTAACCCCATCGAGCACATTTGGGGTATAACAAAAAATGCTAGACATATTGGAGAGCATGGACGATGTATAGAAAGTGTACAACAAACATGGCAAAATTCCTTAAAATCTGTCACACCAGAGACTTGGAGAAAAACAATACAACACACAGAGAGTGAAATATACAAATGGTGGGAGAGGGAAGTTGCAGTTGATCATGAAGATCCTGGGGAATTTATTATTAATGTGAATATGGATAGTTCAAGTGAAGATGAATTGTCAGATTGAACTTAATTGTATTACTTTTTTTTTATGCTTTTGTATTTAATATCTGTCACTAATATAATAATAAAGTCTACTTCCTGCGTTTGATTATTTATTACTTATTATTAAAGTTCATTTTTCACATATTTCTGACAAATCTTTAAAGCATTATTAAGATCATACTTTTTCTTTAAATATCGATTTTTATGCTTAGAAATAAATACAGTTTGCGATAAAATTGCCATTGAAAATCTAAAATTAGTGGATCATTTTATGAACTACTGTTTGTTTATGTAATACAATCATATTTTTTAATCGTTTTGTTTGTTTCAGTAATTAATGCATCAGCCTCAATAAAAACTTGCAATAGACTAATTGGTTTTCGTAACCTATACTTCTAATTTGACAGTTGTTTATATCATTTTTATATTTTATATGTATCAGTTTGACAACATTGTACAAACGTCATTGATGACGTGCACCTAATCTTACGATGAAAATACTATATTAGAAGTTTCATGGTCCTGAAACAGTACCAGACCAACAGTAACATCAGAAGCAACAAGAGTTTTCATAACATTTTATTAACTAATTGGTGATGTAACATCATCAGCAATATTACCACGGAAGTAGTTGAAAATATACATTTATATACATATAATAGACCAAATTATATTCAAAAAAATAATATTCATAGTTATGACCATGATAAAAATTTTAATCTAATCTCATACAACATAACCTGTTATTACAATAAACAGCTATTAATATGCATTTACTTACATAGTAGTCCATTATCGAATTTAATTTTAATATTATCAGCACTGGTCCCTCCTTCTACTTTAACTTCGTCATTTTGTTCTTCAGTCAGTTCAGATGACACCATTTCTGTTTTAATATTGTCCGTACATGCGGATTCTTCGTACTGTTTTATTTGGTCATACCGAATGGGGCCTTGGAATTCAGCATTATCTACAGTAATAACAGTTTCAGAGATACACACTTTATCCTCTACAAAACTGTCTTCTTGGCACTGTTCGTCCTTTACACTAAATTTATTTGCGAAAAGCATTGCGCCATGCATATTAACTTGATCAACATGATCGGCCATTATTAATATTTATTAATTGGAGAAATGTGAGTAAAGCAAAAGTATACAATATATATTCGTAAAAATTGGCAACAGAAGATTATTGGAAGCCACTTAAGATGTATTATCTATTACCGTACAAGACACAGCCCACAACCCAAATTGACGAAAATAACTTTGCAAATAACAAACGACTACCATTACAAAGTTGCCAGGTGAAAAAAATAAATATCACCAGATTTTTACATACAACTTAGCCACCTATCTATTGTGATGTATTTACTAAAAAAGCGTTGTTTGCATCCACTTGGGGGGGGACACATTAATGGGGCAATTGGGTTCCGATTTCAAGCGCCATCGGCCGAGGAGGCATGGAAACATTCGTGATTAATTACAAGCTAACATTGTAGATGACTCTATGTAGGAATTATTTGATTTGGTAGTTCACAAGTTCAGACGTAGTTGTTGGAAGTTCTTTTTAGTTTGTTTCATCTTGTTTGTTTTAAATAGTGTATTAGTATAAAAAGACTTTATCTTGTGTTAGTTTAGAACTTTTCTTAAATTATTTACGCCATAAATGTAAGTAAGCCTATATCTAATGAATACTAGCTTACAAGCAGTTATTCTATACAATGAATTTATTTTCTAGATTTTGGAACGTTAACATGGACAGCAGTCGATATATACGGCAGTGTTGCGATATCTAGGGAAATTTCCCTAGATCTACGGAATTTTATGTTCATTTAGGGAAAAGGGAATTTTAATAAAAATCTAGGGAAATCTACGTTTTTATTTTAAAATTATTAATCATCGGAAAATTTATTACGACCGTCTGTATTTGTCACAATTCATTTTAAAACGTTTTAAACTTAAACCACTGATTACTTGATTTTTCTATCGCTTTTTGCAAATCGATCAAATGCCTACAGTATAAAAAAATAAGGTAAATCCCTTAGATTTATCGGTTTGTTTAATAAGTTGTACCTTAGGCTTATATAGTAAGTGTAAGCATATATAGATACAAAATTACTTTCTTTTATTGCCGAAGTTTAGCTTATCTGAATCTTACTTTCAGTTTTCGGCTGTTTCTTATTTATTAAGGATTTTTTTTGAATGAAAAATAGATGACGAGATTTGAAATGAATTTTGTAATCGTTCAATACTAAAAAATATCATCTATATTTTTATTTTGCTCAATATATGAGTGTCTTTGAAACGAAGATGGAAAAGATTAAAAATAGGCTATATAATTCAATAAATAGAAATCTAAAATATAGTGCACACAAGTTCATACAGAACAGAGAAAATATAACCCATAATTCGTGCCTTTCAGTTTCTGTATTCTGAATCGAATTAAGCTTTCTAATAGTTTAATATAACGAATACCAACTTCAATTTATATATTTTTAAAATATGCACTTCAAGGCAGTTCAAGGAAATTTAGGGAAATCTAGGGAAATTTTAACAAGAAATCTAGGGAAATAAAAAAAAATCATCTCGCAACCCTGATATACGGAAATGTATTATCCCAAATTGTAATGACAGGAGTAGTTCAAGGTATTTCCGGAAAAAATCAAGAAAATGAAGGTTTAACTGTGTTCCCAAGTTTTCAATCAGCGAGTAGGACAAACCATAAATCTTCATGTTGATTCAGGTAATTTATTATCATATGATTGCATTGAATAAATAAAAAAAATTTTTAGGTGCTACTATACTCCCACCTGAAGCAAAAGGCACAGCTTTTATATTATTGTTTTTTTGACAAACTATTTGATAGCTTCAATGGCACACGTAGGTTTGCTGATTCCGGACACTCACTACGATGTCAATTAAATCAGTCTTCCATGCATTTTGAATTTTGGAAGGACGCCAAAGAAGTGATACGAAGCATAAATTTGTAGGCAGGACCACAAATAAAATAAGTAACCCGCCATCTATTAATAATTGATTGCATAATGTTAATGCGATGGAATATATTTTTAAAAATTTTCAAAATGAAGGTTTGACTTACCTTGTTCCTAGACATTTTAATCAAGATGGAATAGAAAATTTCTTTTGTTGTATAAGAGGCCATGGTTTGAGGAACAATAATCGAACATCTGCCGCGTTTATTACCTCTTTTGTAGCATTAATTATCAACAACCTGGTCTCAAGTAAATCTATTTCATCAAACTGTGAGGACGATAATTTTGCAGGAACATTATGTAATATGCGGGAATACATTACTATGCAAATATTTAATGATAATTAAGTACCTAACATTAATTTACAGTTTAATTATAAACCCACAAATATTCCTTCATATTTAGGGTCGTATGTTAGTGGATATGTGGCACGAAAATTGCTTTCATATATATGGAATTGTAGTACATGTTTAACTAATTTAACTACATGTAGTGAAGAAAGTCATTATACAATGATTGTTGCAAGGCGATATTCACACAAGAGTTTATTGCTCCTATCTACAAAATTTGTTTACATATATAATAATATTGCTTTAAAAATTGTTGAAATATTACCTCGGCTTTGCTTAAATTACAATTTACATGCATTAATTTCTAGTAATGTGGTAGACCATGTAGATTTTGATACCAGATTTAAAGCAAATGAAAAGCATGATCCAATTAAAAATTTAGCAGTAATAAAAGCTGAAAAACGTGGAAGATAATATTTTATACTAGAACATTATAAATGTAATTGTATTGAGTACAAATATTTTGTTCAATTTATATGTATGTGTATATATGTATATGTATGTAATATTAATCGTCATTAGTGCAATTATTGATATTTGATTTAAATTATCTTTACTTATTTATTTTTGGCATTTCTTACAAATTGCTGCCAAACAGCTATTATAGATAAATATTTTTTGATGTTTCATGCTCAAAAAGAGTATACCGCCATATATTACGGATTACCTTCTTAAGTAATGTTTTTTGCAACGATTCCTTTAAATGTATGTAATCACACTTATTTTTTATTGACCACTGTAATCAATAATTACACTAAAGAATAAGAACACCTATGCTGATTCTAGAAATATTTATGTAATTTTTTTGATAAATATATGTATATATATAGTTATTACGTGTTTCTTTTGAATTTAATAGATATATAATTAATACTACAAAGGGAATAATTTAAATAAGTGGGTTTAGATATGAACCTTCGATTGCAGATTTTATTCAAGTTGAACACCAAGTTTTTGTATTTTGTCCTATAGTACTATGCCTCCTCGATAGGTGTCGCACAAAATACATATCCAAAACTTTAACATTAAGGCTGCGTTTGATAACGTTTTGGCGGGAGAGAAATGTACCGGAAAAATACCATTTTTATTTCCATTTTTTCAGGCGTATGATATCAAAACATGTAAATTTTATGCATTAAGCATGAAGATAAAGGTTATACGAAGTGAAAGGTCGTATTTTTTTTTAAATTAAGTTAATATATAAGGCGTAAATAAAATGGGAAGTTAGTGGTTTTGCAAGTACTAGAAAAAATGGCTACATTTAAAAATTACACAGTAAATCTATATGTAATATAGGAAGTACACTCGGTATTTATATTTGGAAGGTAAAAATAGTAACAGTAGCTAAATATATGTGTAATTTTTTAAGTGATCCATGAAATAAAATTTGTTTACATTTTTGGTGGGTCTTTACATACATTACAGATATCTGTTACATTTACGTCGCCTAACAGTGTAGCACATATAATATAGATGGCGGTATTATCTTGCAATTATTAGCAATTATTTAGAGGTTAGTTGTGTGTTATGCGATACTTTAAATATTCATTATAATTTAAAATTATAATTAACAACAATTTTTGCGGTTACTAATTATAAAATTTAGTATGTTACGAGTTATTTGAAAGTACGTAATAGACAATCAACAGTTGGCATCACTGGTTGGCACCACAAAACCAAAAAGTAACTACATAGTTTATTTTGCGAGTTTAATGAAATTGCAATATTTTAAAATATGGGGTTTTCTGTTATCCTTAATTGAAAGATGCCTATGCTTTTACTAATGAGATGAATTATGTAAATCAATTAAACTGGGACTGTTTACGCCGACAAAAGCCTAATAGCTGTTTTATATTTACGAAGTTCGCAAAGAAATTGTCGGCTAAGAACGTTTTACATTTTTCTTCAAAATTTGTTAAGGTTGTTGCTAATTACTTAAAATGTAAATATAGGTACATTTTATTTGTTAGCAGTTTTCAGAACTTTGAAATCGTTTATTTTTTAAATAGAAACTGCACACCATGTCTATAGTATTTTTGACATATTCATCAAATTTTATAGTTCAAACTATATAGCAAATTAGTAAATAAAAAAATTCCAATGCGCAACGTTTCAAAAATATCGATATTAGAATCGAATAATGTATCAAAAATTCAAAATCGATTTTAAACAAATATTGAATGAAGAATATCGATATACCTTGATATCGACATTTTTATCATGTTTATATTAAAAGTTCTTTGCTGTGGCTTTTCAAGCCATTTAGTAACAAATAATAAAATATTTAACTCAAAATATATATTTACTCAAAAAATAAAAAAAATCCAATAAAAAGACAAACAAAATATAAATTTGTATCTATAACGTATAAGATAATCCAAAACTCAAATATATAATTCTAGTGGTATAAAACACATACATAAATACAAATAAAAAATAAACATCTTAAAACATATCTTCTTTACAATTTTGAGGAAATAGTAATTGTGATAAAGATAACACCCCATGAAGGCGATTCGGCGAACTATACGAGATGTCAAGTCTATGAAATGCAATATTCCGCTGCCGCTTCCCGATTATAATTTCTAGGAAACAGCAAACATCCCAGTAGGCATTTTTCAAATTTCCAACTTCTTTCTTAAAAATATATTCTATTGTATTCTGTATAATATGAACAGTTTCTTTTGTATATTAATGTGAAATAAATGTGTGAAATTTCAAAGATTAAAATGGCATTTTTGATTAAAGATATTATCGAATAAAAAAATCGATAACAGTCAATATTATTAAATAAAAAAATATCGATTTCAATCACGATTATCGAAAAGAAAACATCGATACTTTTTTACAAAACAATATATCGTGCGCATCCCTAGTTCAAATCACATATGCCTGCCCACTCTTTCTTCCGGAGGTCAGTTCCCCGGTTTTCTAGTTTCGATTAATAACAATAATCTTTATAATAGCCTCATTATTTATAATATATTAACATTAAAATAATACCTTTACCTTACTTAGTTTTGAAGATTTTTATTACAATTACTATTCTTTTCATTTTTGGTGTTTGTAGAGTTAAATCTTTGTACATATTTAAAACTGTTTTTATCATCTTTATTGTAAAAATACTTGAAGCTGTTTGGGTGGCGATTTTCACGGTTTGGTTAGAAGTGCCTTATCTAATATGTTCGTGACGTACTTAAACGTACAGATAGTGTATAATAACACAGTAAAATATAATAAGAGAATGTTCACAGCTTCACAAATTATGGCTAGGTTATGTTATAAAATATAAAGATATCGCATACTTATAATTCCTTGTTAAATTAACTTACATAGGAGCCAATACATTCTGTTAAAAATGGTACCGTTTTGGCGCGATATTTGAATTGAAAAGTTATAATATAAAGTAACAACGTACCTATGACCAAATTTGCCTTAAAATATGTATATAGAATTTCTCTTATTCGAACTTAGTAATCTCACAAAAAAAATCCATTCTGAAAACTGTCCAGGAGCCAAATTACAAAATAGAAATAAAATAAAAACATGATAAAAACTGATCAACTGTCAAACTGGCAGGCACTTGGGATTTGCAAATACTAACTTTACATGTATTTTTAGCAGGTGAAACATATTTATTAGAAATGTTGAACTAATAGGTACGTTATGAAGACAATAATATTACTATATTTCAGTTTTGCATATTATTATTATTAGACATGATCAACAAAGATGCAGGCTACGTACTAAATGTATCAAGTTACAGAAAATATTTTATTTTCATAACACAAATTATTTATTGTGTAGTTTTATATAATAATAATATTAGTTTATTTCCAAAATAAGAGAACAACATTGTATTAATATAAATTACAAAATATAAATATATATGAAATAAGAAAATAAGAAAGTCGAATGGATGAGTATCACCTACCTTTAGCGAATATGTTTAAGAATAACTTAATTTATAAATAAAAGAAACGTAATTTAAAATTTTTACAAATAAATTCAAATGAATGCTTAAAGTTCGCGCGTCTTTCTCCCTTCAGCATGAAAGTTGACAAGTATCGATTAGATTCATACGTATAAAATCAAATTGCAAAGAAAGTCTGCCAGACCAAAATTACGTTTGTAGGTAGAAAATCAATAAGCAGGTAAAATGACCTTGAAATGCTTTAGATCTTTTCTTCAGAATTAGTTTTGTTTGTGGTTTAGAATTAACATCGTGGCGCCCTCCAATTATTACTAGTAGTACTTAAGAAACGCTAAAATCTTAGATACGAACCGAAATGGATTTGCTAAGATTGAAACGCACCCTTAAGTGTCCCTTCTCGATCCACTTGCATCCACTTCACTGACTTATCCTGTGGACTTATCTTATCTTTACACTCTGTGATTATATGACAGTTGGTTTCCGTTGGCTTTGTTTTTACACAATTTAGGTTCGTTTATCATATATTTATTAGGTTACGCCACGTTTACTTGCAATCACCTCACAATTTAAATGTTATTATATAATAATGGCTGATCATGTTGACGAAGTTAAGGCGAATGAGGCAGTGCTTTCTAGTGTTAAGGAAGGACTGTGCCAAGAGGATACTTTTATGGAAGATAAAGCATATATCTTTGAAACTGCGATTACTACTGACAACATGGGATTACATGGCCCCATTAGGTATGACGAAATAAAACAAGAAGTGGCATCATACGAAGGGGCTCAAGTACAAAATGACAACGTTACAATAGAAGGAGGGATCAGTGCTGATGATATTAAAATTGAAATCGATAATGGATTACCATGTAAGTAGATGCATATTAATAGATGTTGACTAAGTTCTGTTGTGATTTGTTGTAATCTAAAACAGTGCTGATGATATTACTATTGAATTCGATAATGAACTATGTAGGTAAATTATTAGCTGATAATTGTAGTAATGCCTCATCACGCTGTATTTATTTAAAAAATCTTGAAGTGACTGTAAATGTTATATTTTTATTTAACCAACAGACTGTGAACAATGTGAAGCATATTATGTAGACTATTGCATCGAATGTAGAATGCTTGTGCACATATTAAACAAGAATTCTTTGAATAGTACAGATAATGGGGCACAAAAAGGTATACCAAATGATATTTTGGAAATTCAAGATTTATTTGGACAAACTGGAATATATGCTTTGAGAATTATTCCTGCAGGTGTAAAATTTGGTCCTTTCATTGGACTCACCACAACAGAATGTCCCTGGGAAATGAAAGGTGAGAAATTTGTTTTGGACAAAATTAAATCGAAGCATTTGAATTGGATGCAGTATATTAATCCTACGAGGAATACTTCTGAACAAAACTTGAGTGTGTTTCGTAGTGAAGATGATATATATTATCAAAGCACTCGTCAAATTCAAGCTGGTGATGAATTACTGGTGTATTTTGGTGAGGAATTTGGAAATAGCTGGACTAAAATTGTTAGAGTGAATTTTTCTACCACTACGAAAGACATTGTTAAGGACATATTTGCTTGCACATTTTGCTGCCTTGGATTCAGATCGAAGTCACATTTGGTCAAACATAAAACCATTTGTGTTGAGGCTGCAGATGGAAAGTTTTCAATTGAAGGTACTGTAGCATTGATATTTCTGGATTTGACCATATTGATTTTTATATTTTAAAAGACGTTTTCTTTCAATTATCTCATTAATTGTTGTTTCTCTTTTGAATTTCTTCTTCAAATGAACGGAATTGATCACGTTGAAGGATATTTTAAGATAGAAATTGTTTACTGTTAATGTTGAGTTATCCAGTGTTGTAAAAACTTAGTACACATAAATTAAAACACCTTCATCATGTAGGTATTTTAACACCTGTATGTATGATTAATGAGTATTTATTTTCAAGTTTTGTAGATGGATGTTAATCCCCTCTACCAAACTTGAAAGTAAATACTCTTCAGTGTTGCCAACCGTACTGTAATTGTAGTATTTGTACGATAATTCCTTATATTGTACAATAATTTCATATTCTTACAACATACACAAATAAAGCCTGTTCCAGCGCTATCTACGGTCAATTGTTGAATTGAGCTGTAACTCTGGACAAGAATCAGAAAATGCGAATATTTCAAATACGTCACTAACGGGGATTCACTCAATTATTATTTCTAATTCTAATAGTATGTTATGGGAGTCCTGGGTATGAGCAGTTTAGCTTGACTTGACGAGTTGACTATTAATTGAAATTACATATTATAAATATCTTTCTAGTTTGTTAGTGTTGCGTTTCAAGTAAGATTGAATTAGTTCGTGTACAGTTCTCTCAACAAAAAAGTTTCCAATCTTCGTAAGCCGAACGCATTTAGGACGGACTTTAACTTGAACGCATATGCATCATATTCATTAATAGCAGTTTTTATAGCTCTATTTAATTAGAGTTTTGTGTCTATAAGTGTAAAGGAAAAAGTTGTAGGATATTATATGATAAATAATACACTTTAACCTATTTCTTTATTTTAACTTTATTTTTTGAGTTATGACGCAAATATAAGAGTATGCAGAATGCAGTGTTTACGCATATTTGTTTGAATAATATGTTTTATCGCCAACCGTCAGTAAAGTGATGCGTTACCATAGCGTTTTACGGAGGTAAAAAACACTTTATCGTACTGTACAATAAAGTACTTTACCTGCCGCTAATATCTGCCAGCGTAGCCATGACTGATGACTTTAAAAATAAATCGTTTGTCACTGTCATAAGTTATTATATCTTTATTTCTTAAATTAACAATTTTCACGGTTGGCGATAAAATTTTGTATGCACCACGTCAGTAAAGTACCTTTACCGAACTCGTCTGTTACTCGCCGCGCTCGCTTCACTCGCTTGGCTCGTAAATCAGACTCGTTCGATAAAGTATCACTTTACTGACTTGTTACATAAATAACTATTATCGCCAACCGTCAGTAAAGTGATGCGTTACCATAGCGTTTTACGTAGGTAAAGAAACACTTTATCGTACTGTACAATAAAGTACCACGCGATCATTTAAATTCTAAATTATAGCAGGCGGGATTTTTTTTATTAGGTTGTCCAGAATGTCAATTATTGATTAATTAACATTTTGAAATGTCACTTTGACAATTCAAATTGTAAATTCGAACTTATATACCAACTTAATTTAAATTTCACAGCCTGCTCTAATTTAGAATTTAAATGATCGCGCGGTACTTTACCTGCCGCTAATATCTGTCAGCGTAGCCATGACTGATGACTTTAAACATAAATCGTTTGTCACTGTCATAAACTGTCATAAGTTATTATATCTTTATTTCTTAAATTAACAATTTTCACGGTTGGCGATAAAATTTTGTATGCACCACGTCAGTAAAGTACCTTTACCGAACTCGTCTTTTACTCGCCGCGCTCGGTTCACTCGCTTGGCTCGTAAATCAGACTCGTTCGATAAAGTATCACTTTACTGACTTGGTACATAAATAACTATTGTTGTTAACTCAGTCTAATATCTGTTGATTCATGGCAAACTTTGCTGGCAAGAAGTGCCATGAACTGAAAAAGCATTTTTATCTACGACTGTTTCTAAAACGGCTTTACGTAATCCAGACAACAATGTGCTTTAGGTATGAAGTGCATGCAGCGACATACGCAGTATTGCACAGGAACAGCGAAAATGTTTGTGGAGCTTTATCCACGGTATTGCATGCTTTCACGCCTTCATAATATAGGGAATATCATGCTAGAGAGTTTTCAAGAGAGAAAACTATGAGAGATGTGTTTTGTGGGCTCTTATATCGTCCGATCCCTATATTTAAAATTTATCGCAGTGTGTAGGTGCACTTTTCAAAAAAGAACCCTTATGTGAAGCTTTCCTGAAATTGTTCAAAGAGCCTCGATGATGACGAAGAAGTAGAAGAAAAAGATGAAGAACAGGGAGACAATGATAGCGACTAATATGGTTTGCGTTCTGTTGGAATAATATTTCTTTTACTTTCTTATACGTAGTATAAGGAAGTATTGTGATGATGAAAATTTTCGACCTCGAGATTTTTGCAGATGTCCACGTTTTGAGGTCCTCTGATACCGAAAAAGTGGGTTTTAAAAAATGTCTGTGTGTGTGTGTGTGTGTGTCTGTCTGTCTGTCTGTCTGTCTGTCTGTGTGTGACCACGATAGCGGTCAAACCGCTGTAGATATCAATTCCAAATTTTGTATTTACGTGTATAATCTCCCTCTTGAGATCTGATTAGTTTTTCAGTAAAATCGGTAGACCGGAAGTAGCAGTTTACTTCAGTGAAAAAATCGAATTTTGCCAATATTTCGTCAATTACTAAGTTTAAACAAATTTATAAAGAATTGAAATGTACTCAGAATTAAATTTGAGACAAATTATCTTAAAAAAGTTTTTCGAAATTCCAACCGGAAGTAGGTCTGTTACTCTTATCGAAAATCAGTTTTTTGCGAATATCTCGCAAGTCATGCTTTCTAGGCAAGTAGATTACGAATATAAAAGTATTTAAATTATAATTTTAAATATCTTTTGTATAAAAAAAATTTCAAAATTCGGACCGGAAGTACCACTTTTACTCTTACCGAATATCGATTTTTTGCAGATATGTCGTAAATTATGCATTCTATATATATTTATTAAGAGTACAAAAGTATTTAGAGTTGAATTTGCAATATTTTTTGTGTACATGAAATTTCAAAATTCGGACCGGAAGTGGCACTTTTACTCTTAGCGAGTAGCACTTTTTTTCGAATATCTTGCAAAGTATGCATTCTATAGCGATTTATTAAGAGAATGAAAGTACTTAGAATAGGATTTTGAATAAGATTTGTATAAAAAATTCTTAAAATTGTATAGTTTGAAACGCTCATACGTATAAGAAAGTCGTGTGGTGGCCACACCTCATTTTTTTCTTTACAATACGATTACAAATAAGTATTCTCATTCTGTTAAAAATATTAATAAAAATAAGTTAAAGTAAACCTCATATCATATCAAATTAACTGATAAAATTATTCAAAACACTTGCGCGTTTTAAGGTCTTGGGCCCAATCGAAAATGAAGAAGCACTCTGTCGATAAAGCTGCATATTTTATTATATTTCATTTAGTTTGTGTTTGTTTTATAGTCTATTTTCACCCATTTTATTTGGTCTGTCATATATGGGTAACTTTGTTAATATTGTACATACAGGATCTGTTAAATTAGCCAAGTTTTAAGAAATTTGAGCTGTATTTGATAGTATTTTCAGATTTAACTACATTTGTTGTCAACTTTTGAAGTTCAAATATTTCATAATGCTGATGGATTTCTTCCCCTTCCATTTCACAAGAGCAAACTAAAAATGTGGAACAAATAGCCTTTTTTTGGTGGCGCTTGTAACGCTATAAAAAATTTCTCGAGGCTGAAAAGTCTTTTCGTCCGAAAAAACAACAGACTCGCAACATCCATCGTTTTGATTTAACATTGAATTTTCTTATTTTATCCGACTTTGTTTATTTTTATTAGTTAAATTAGGTTTTCTAGCCGCGGAACAATTTCTCAGTTCTGACGCTCTCACCTTGCGGCGAGCAGTGATCACTGAACCAGGAAAATTTGATTCCTCTTTTGCTCTTCACCAAATCGCCAGTGGGATAACACTGATTTCTTAACAAACGACATCCTTATACCGCATGTGTAAAATCATATTGGGGATAGTATATATGTATACTAGGCACACCGGCAACAACGCCCAATCGTGGCTGTAGTCATGGTACAAGGAAACAAGGTATGCTTTTCCGCATCTCTGGATGACGCGCATTTATCGAAAAAAATGTCACTTGACAACTCTGACAGAAGTCACTGACTGAACTCACTGACAGAAGTAACTGACAGAAAGCATTTTCCAAGACTCCCTTTAACAACTAAAATTGTATCTGGAGATCGTGTCGAACAGCGTCGTTCTGTGTTTGTGAGAGCAGGGGTCAATGGTAACAATGCCTCGCTACAGACCAGAAGAAAAACTGCAAATTATTAAATGGTACTATAGTGGTCATTCTGCAAAGGATTGCATAAATTTATTTCCGCAAATATTTGCAGACAGACCCGTACCATGTGAGCAAAGCATATTACATATTTTGAATAGCTTTGAAAAATGTCTTTGTTTAAATAATTGCACAAAGTGTAATCCTAGAGAGGTAAATCCACTAAAAGCTGAGGAACGAGAAGAGCGGGATATAATGATTTGTAGCACTCTCGAAGTAGAGGATACGCTATCTACCAGAAGTGTTGCTTAGGAATTGGGTGTGAGTAATAAAACCGTCGCGAACATATGGAAGCGAAATAAATTAAAATGTTTCAAATACTCGAAAACGCAAGAAATATTTCTCGATGACAATTTTAGAAGAATGGAGTTTTGTGAAACCGTAATGGAAAAGACAAATGACAATGAGAATTTCATCGCAAATATTGTATTCACAGATGAATCGTCATTTCAATTAAATGGAAAGCACAATCCTTCAGTTGTTCGATATTGGGCTCGGGAAGATCAGCACAGATATTTTGATAAACACACCCAATATCCTCAGAAAGTGAATGTCTGGGCAGTTATTTTGAGTGGCCATTTGCTTGGTCCATTTTGTTATTGATGGTACGTTAAATGCGGACAAATACCTCGATATGCTACAGAATCAGATACTTCCCGCTATTGATAATACCGGAATAGATCGGGATATTATTTGGTTCCAACAGGACGGTTGTCCTGCATATGATGCGGTCAGAGTAAAGCATTTTTTAATGGATACTTTTCCTGATCGTCTCATTAGTGGAACAGAAAACATTCGTTGGCCTCCGCGATCTCCTGATCTATCGCCAAATGATTTCTTTTTGTGGGGATACATCAAAAATAAAATATGCAGTGCACAAGTTGGCAGGCTAGAAAACTTAGATATTTTGAGAAGGCTAATCAAAGAGGCTTTTGAATCCGTAACAGTCGATGTGATTCGTAATGTGCGAGAGAATTTTTATGATAGGCTCGGAGAATGTAAAGTAAATGCAAAGTATTGACATTGGACCGATACCAGAGTCCAGCTTGTACGGATTATTGTAATTTTAGGTGATTAGTCTGTCACTCTTCACGGTCCCGTTAGATTTAATTAGTATATATAAATCAGTGTTATCCCACTGGTGATTTGGTGAAGAGCATATCTTCTAAGCTTACACCTTAGCCAAAAATACTACGTTTAACACCCTTTTTTGTTTTATACAGATTTCTACTGATGATGACAGCTTAGTTGCCGAAATACGTATATAGATTTTTTATATATTTTTTGTTGTAAGGGATTTTTTCCTTTTGCATTTTATTTCAGATTTTTAGCCACAATCTCCACCCTATTGGATCTAAAGTAAAGACTGTAAAAAGAGTTTGTAATTTTTTTAATACGCCAATGATTAAAAGGCAAAGTTACTATTAAAGAAAAAAGCGTGCGCCTTTGGATGATTGTAATCGTACTGTATGTAATTTGGCGCTCTGTACTATAGTAGGTTCTTACATAGCTGGCGACACTGACACTCATATAACTATTGGAAAAACTGACGAAAGAACATCATAAAAACAGTTAGTTTGACACTATCAGGGCAAAATTGGAAAGAAATATATAAATCAGCATTTATCCGTGGTAATATTGAAACACACATATTTCTGTCTGCAACTCTCATAAATTATTGAAAGTTATAATCAGGGTGCGAACATGAGCGAGTCGTGACTCATCGCCCATGGGCGCACTGTTGAGATGTTGTATTTTTAAAGAGGTTTTAATTTTATTTATACAATTGGATAACAAGTGGCTGGTGATCTACCGTGCCTTCAAATACTTTCCGCATTAGAGACGGCCATGCTTTTTTTTAATGGTTGGTGACGGTGCATAATTTTAATAGTTTGGTTATGTTATGTAAATAATAATAGGCGTCTATAGTCGGGACGCGATAGCTAGCGTTGCACGTCATCAATGAAGTATACATGATGTCATATCTATATTAGCCCATTTGAAAACATTTTAAATGCAATATGTATTAAAAAGTCGTTAGTTAATTTGTTTTACATATCGTAGCACTACTTGGTTATAATTTATTACATTTTTGATAAAACAACACATGTTTCGAGTTGATTATGATTTTACAGTTTGTGAATATTTTTAACGAGGTGAGTAGAAGTATGCGACGTAGCCGATGTCAATTCATCAGTCATTGTCAACCTTGTTAGTGTGTGTCACCTAACCTGTATTTTAACCTTACATTTGACATAATACCACGCGATCATTTAAATTCTAAATTATAGCAGGCGGGATTTTTTTTATTAGGCTGTTCAGAATGTCAATTATTGATTAATTAACATTTTGAAACGTCACTTTGACAATTCAAATTGTAAATTAGTACTTATATACCAACTTAATTTAAATTTCACAGCCTGCTCTAATTTAGAATTTAAATGATCGCGCGGTACATATGAGCAATTTGCGGTTGTCAATTATAAATCGATCGATACGGCAATAAAAAAAAAGTGGTTTTTAAAAAATGTCTCTCTCTCTCTCTCTCTCTCTCTCTCTCTCTCTCTCTCTCTCTCTCTCTCTCTCTCTCTCTCTCTCTCTCTCTCTCTCTCTCTCTGTGACCACGATAGCGGTCAAACCGCTATAGGTATCAATTCTAAATTTTATATTTACGTATATAATCTCTCTCTTGAGATCTGATTAGATTTTCAGTAAAATCGGCAGACCGGAAGTAGTAGTTTACTTCGGTGAGAAAATCGAATTTTGCCAATTATTCGTCAACTACTAAGTTTAAATAAATTTGTAAAGAATTCATATATACTTAAAATTAAATTTGAGAAGAATTTTATTAACCGGAAGTAGGTCTTTTACTCTTATCGAAAATCAGTTTTTTGCGAATATTTCGCAAGTCATGCTTTTTATACAGGTACGGTACGAGTATAAAAGAATTTAGAACTTAATTTTCAATACCTTTTGTATAAAAACAATTTCAAAATTCGGACCGGAAGTCACACTTTTACTCTTATGTAATAGCGATTTTTGCAAATATCTCGTAAATTATGCATTCTATATATATTTGTCAAGAGTACAAAAGTATTTAGAGTTGGATTTGGTATATTTTTTGTATAAATGAAAATTCAAAATTCGGACCGGAAGTAATACTTTTACTCTTAGCGAGTAGCATTTTTTTGCAAATATCTCACAAAGTATGTATCCTGTAGAGATTTATTAAGAGACTGGAAGTACTTAGAATAGTATTTTGAATAATTTTTGTATAATAGTTATTTACGATACAAGTGTTAAAAGTGCGATTTTATTTCACGAGTAAAAGTTTGCAGCACGAGCATTAGCGAGTGTCGCAATTTACGAGTGAAATAAAATAGCATTTTTAATACGTGTATCGTACAATATTTTTTCTATAAACACAATTTTTCTTATAAAATATAATGAAACTCCACTGACCAAATCTGACAGCTCATGAATACGTTTTGACACAACTGGACGCAACCGTTAAATTACGTCAAATTAATTTGTACAAAAGATGAGTGCGTGTATTAATAAAGAAAATGAAGTAATACAGAGTGCAATAATTGAAGCCGCTGATAAAGCGACATTAGATTTGTTGCCCACAAAATCTAGGCAACAATATGAAAGTGCATACAAAAGGTTTATGGAATAGTGCAGATGCAATAATGTGATCGGTAAATTTTGCGAATATGTTCTACTAGCAGATTTTAAAGAAAGGTCTAAAATTTGGACATCTTCTACTCTTTGGTCACATTTTTCGATGATAAAACTTTTGCTAAATATAAAAGACAACCTTGATATTAGCAAATATTATAAACTTATTGCATTTTTGAAACGGAAAGGAGAAGGTTACCGACCAAGAAAATTAAAATTATTGACAAGACAAGAAATTGATAGATTTATTTCTGAAGCATCAGATGAAAAATATATGATGTTCAAAGTAGCTGTTGTTATGGGTATATTTGGCGCTTGTCGCCGGGAAGAGTTATGCCGTATGACTGTGGATGACATTGAAGATAGAGGAAATGTGTTAGTAGTTACTATACCAGATACTAAAACCAATACTCAAAGAATATTTACCGTTATTGGCTCATATATAAACTTGTATCGCAAATACAAAGCATTACGTCCATCTAATATAAAACATCGACGTTTATTTATTAAATACGCTAATAATAAATGCACAAGTCAAGCGGTTGGAATAAATTCGTTTGGCAAGATGCCTGGCAATTATCGCAATGTTTTTGAAATTGCCGAATCCAGAATCTTATACGGGACATTGCTCCGACGTTAATCTGCTACTTTGCTAGCAGATTCTGGTGCAAGCTTATGCTCAAATAAGCGACATGGAGGCTGGAAGAGTTCCACCGTTGCTGAATGTTACCTAGAGGATTCTCTAGAAAATAAAAACAAAATTGCTCACTCCATCTTCCCAGATCTATCTAATAATTCTATTGCAAATGATAATTTAAATCACGATATTTTAGTTCCTATGAACTATTTGTCTGCAAATAATAATTCTGCAAGTACAGCAACACATGGAATAATTATCTCCAATTGCACAAACTGTACATTTAATATTAATTATCCAAAGAATATGTAATTTTCATTGTAATAAAAATCTTACTTTTAACACTAGTGTTAAAAGTGGCGTTTTTAACACGCTACGCTATAAAATCGCATTTTTAAGTGACGTTAGCCGTGTCAAAATGTCAACTTTTAACGGTGTTTGCAGAAAAAAAAAAATTAGGATCTATCCGTGCGACCTGCCAACTTCAAAATTCGGTATTTCAAGAACCCAAAAATAAAGAATAGAGAGAATCATTTTTGCTTAAAATTAGTCATTGAATTCATATACGAAATATTTCGTATACCTCGGCGACCAGCCAGTATAACAATTTTAAAAAATTGAAAATCGCTTAAGATACAAAAGTTCAAACTGCATGTTTTCTGTTATTTTTTCATTTATGTTAAAGATTTCTTCTGGCACAGCATGCATTTGTTATCATATATGTTCTTTATCTAATTTCTGGATCCTACATTAATTAATTTATTAATTATTGACTATCGTAAATTGCAAGAGAATCTATTACGAAAATTTCATAAAGATAAATTAATGTTAATTCTTTATTATTAATTAGTTTAACTACAACTGATATTTCTCTTTATTTGGTTAGATGGTTGTGATGCTGAAGATTACCACAAGAGTAAAGCGAAACGTGTCAGAACAACTTTTACGGAAGAACAACTACAGGTTCTGCAGGCAAATTTTCAGCTAGATTCGAACCCGGATGAGCAGGATTTGGAGAGAATCATGCAAATAACGGGCCTTAGCAAAAGAGTAACTCAAGTGTGGTTTCAGAATTCACGAGTACGTCAAAAGAAACACATGCACACGGGGAAAGTAAAGACACAAAGTAAGTACCGATAATATTTTTATTCTTTTGAACAGATATTACTATTTACTATACACCGCACCGTGTCTAAAGTTAAGTGTTTACCATTGCAAACTTTCTTATTATTGGAGTTAAAGAAGTTGTCAAATAAGCAAATTCTGGCATTTTTATTTTAATTGAGATGGTGAAAATAAAAGCAATTCAAAAGTTTCATTTCCAAGATATTTATAAAACACATTTTTTTATCAAACAGCCTGTATATTTTATATTTCTGAACAAAAAATTATTAATACATTACTACTGTAAAATTATAAACAAATAAGAAGGACTTGCACTGTCCGACAAATAAATAATATGTAAATAGGCACCACTATTGAATATTTTATACGATATATAACTAGAAAATTATTATTATTCTTAAAAAGACAAATTAAGTACTGGAAAATCTGTAGAATACTGAGATCAATACATATAAAATACCGTTAAAAGTTGCAAAATGTCAACTTTTAACGGTGTTTGTAGAAAAAATAATTTTTAAAATTGTATGATTTGAAACGCTCATACGTATAAGTCGAGGCGCGCACCGAAGTGGTGTGGCGATGGCGTGGAAGTGGCGTGGTGACGACGTAGCATGTGGCAATTTTTAAACGAGTGAAATCATATGCGACAGCGCGCACCGACATGGAGTGGCAGTGGTGTGATGTTATAGATGTGGCGTGGCGCCAGTCGCTCGCCACTGCTTTCTGACAAGTTTAATCTCGAGTGGCGTGTGGCAGAATACGGCAGCCAGTATTTTTCCAATCTAGTTAAAGGGAATATATTGGCTCAACGGAACAAGTATCTGATGCATTTACTGAGGATGTTTCCTCAGACGATGACTGCGTAGATGGAAAGGAAATCGGAGTGTATTATGACGTAGAAGTATTATTTTAAGAAGAAGACGATCAACATGTGTTCCAGGCAAATTTTGCTGCAGTTAAGGAGCCCAATTCATTGCAAGAAAATAATGCAAGACAACTGCGAAATAGTATAAAAACAAAAGTGATCCAGGATTTACTCGGTGATAGCACAACAGAACAACGTGAAAGCATTCAAAATGGAATTACTTAGTATAAAGTAAATAAATCGGCTTTTGAATATTTTGAAAGAAAAAGACAAGGATCATACAACGGTGCCTAATGTCTCGTTATAGGAGGACGCTGACGCACACTTTTTCTTAAGTGTACTGCCAGAGTTAAAAATGAGGCGTGGCCACCACACGACTTTCTTATACTTATAAGCGTTTCAAATTATACGGAAGTTGTTCTGAATTGTTTTAAATACTTTTATCGTAGAAAAATAATCCGAAAAATAAACCTGTAAGTGTGTTACTTCAAGTCCAAATTTTAAGAATTTTTTTATACAAAAAATATTCAAAATTCTAAATACTCGTATTCTTTTGATAAATCTCTATCGAATGCATACTTTGCGAGATATTTGAAAAAAAGTTATATTCGCTAAGAGTAGAATTGCTACTTCTTGGCCGAATTTCGAAATTTCATTTATACAAAAAATATTCCAAATCTAGCTCCAAACACTATTGTACTTTTAACAAATATATATAGAATGCATAATTTACGACATATTAGCAAAAAATCGCTATTCGATAAGAGTGAAAGTGTTATTTCCGGTTCGAATTTTTAAATTTTCTTTATATAAAAGTTATTGAAAATTAAGTTCTAAACACTTATATACTCGTAACGTACCTGTCTTAAAAGCATGACTTGCAAAATATTTGCAGAAAGCTGATTTTCGATAAGAGTAAAAGACATACTTCCAGTAGGAATTTCGAAAAACTTTTATAATAAAATTCTTCTCAAATTTAATTTTGAGTACATATGAATTCTTTATAAATTTGTTTAAACTTAGTAGTTGAGGAAATATTGGCAAAATTCGATTTTGTCACTGAAGTAAAGTACTACTTCCGGTCCGCCGATTTTACTGAAAATCTAACAGAGAGAGAGAGAGAGCGAGAGAGAGAGACTTTTTTAAAAACCACTTTTTCGGTATCAGTGGACTTCAAAACGTGGAGCTGCAAAAATCTCGAGGTCAAAAATGTTCATCATTACAATACTTCCTTATACTACGTATAAGAAAGTAAAAGTGGTTTTTAAAAAATGTCTGTGTCTGTCTGTGACCACGATTGCGGTCAAACCGCTGTAGATATCAATTCCAAATTTTGTATTTACGTGTATAATCTCCCTTTTGAAATCTGATTAGTTTTTCAGTAAAATCGGAAGTAGTAGTTTACTTCAGTGAAAAAATCGGATTTTGCAAATATTTCGTCAATTACTAAGTTTAAACAAATTTATAAAGAATTCAAATGTACTCAAAATTAAATTTGAGAAAAATTGTCTTAAAAAAGTTTTTCGAAATTCCAACCGGAAGTAGATCTTTTACTCTTATCGAAAATCAGTTTTTTGCGAATATCTCGCAAGTCATGCTTTCTAGGCAGATACATTACGAGTATAAAAGTATTTAAATTATAATTTTAAATATCTTTTGTATAAAAAGAATTTAAAAATTCGGACCGGAAGTACCACTTTTACTCTTACCGAATAGCGATTTTTTGCAAATATGTCGTAAATTATGCATCCTATACCGCCTGTGTCAAGAAACATTAGCCATAGCGGATCTGTGTATACGTGTATATGTATGTACGAGGTATAGACACCGCGCTGGGACGTATTACATACATACGTATAAATTGATTCGCTATGGCTAATGGTAATTGACACAACCGGTATATATTTATCAAGAGTACAAAAGTATTTATTGCTAGAGTTGCAATATTTATTGTATAAATGAAATTTCAAAATTCGGACCGGAAGTAACACTTTTACTCTTAGGGAGTAGCACTTTTTTCGAATATCTTGCAAAGTATGCATTCTATAGCGATTTATTAAGAGAATAGAAGTACTTAGAGAATTTTGAATAATTTTTGTGTTAAAAGATTCTTAAAATTGTATAGTTTGAAACGATCATACGTATAAAAAAGTCGTGTGGTGGCCACACCTCTTTTTTTCATTTATGTTAAAGATTTCTTCTGGCACAGCATGCATTTGTTATCATATACGTTCTTTATCTAATTTCTGGATCCTACATTAATTAATTTATTAATTATTGGCTATCGTACATTGCAAGAGAAACTATTACGAAAATTTCATAAAGATACATTAATGTTAATACGTTATTACACCCAAAAAAAAAATTGTTGAATTAACAAAAAAAAGGCCATCCAACAAAAAAGATTTGGTTAAATACAGTCAAACAAAACTCTTTGTTAGTCTAACTATGTCTATTTTCAAAAGTGATGTCACAGAAACAAAAAAACAAATGTTAATCTGACAATGAATGTAATATTATTTCAAATAATTAATACTGTTAGCAGAAACCACTTTTTGTGTTCAATGGACATCACTCTTTTGTCGAGGAAAATAACTTTATAGTAGAATTAACCAAGTACGTTTTGTTTAGAGAATGCTATCAATTGTCGAATCAACAAAATGAAATCATTATTTTAATACAATTGTTTGTTTGGTACTACTAGAAATTTCTTTTGGATTTACAAAAAAATAAGTATAGTGGACAAAACAGAATCTTTAAATCAACATGCTAATTATTGTCAATATAACACTAGGTTTTGCTTGGTACCGCTAATATGTGTATATATAATAATAATAATAATAATAATAAACCTTTATTAACCAACAGGCAATGCCCAATAACAGGTGTATACATTTGATTAATAATAATAATTAATAAACAATATTAACTATAGTAACACATATATGTACATATACACATACACACACACATATAAATGTAAACAAATACACGCATTTATTGCAACGGATCTAGGGAAATTCCCCGAAAACAATTTACCGACGGAAAATTCCCCGACTACAATTCACCGACAAACAATTCCTCGACAGGAAAATTCCCCGACAGGAAAATCCCCCGACAAACAATTCAACGAATGGAAAATTCCCCGACAGTAACAAACTTCCCTTCACACTTTATCCCGGCTTAGGACGAGCAGCATTATACTGGGGTGTTTAGAAGTTTTTTTTGTTGTTTTTTTATAATAGTTTTTTTGTCCTTTGTTTTTTATATAATAGTAATAATAAAAATAATAATCGAAAAGGCTTTTCTCGTCATAATTATGTACAGGGGCTATTCTGTTGTCTTAATAAGTAAGGTTGTGGGCTATACCACGTAAGTAATTGGAAAGATTTATTTCGTCAAAATTATTTACAAGAGTCGCTATTCGTTCAGCACAATCACGGTACTTTTTACAAGCAGGGTCTCCATCAGCGCCTCCTAGGTATTGCTCTATCTGAACTTCATGCAGACTTTGTTCCTGTTGTATGGCTTTTACGAACTTCCATATATTAAGATGGTCTGCTGAAACTTGCGTCTCAAACGCTCGATGCCATCCTTCTATAGAGTTGTTCGTTTTTGGTAGTCCTTCTACTACAGCCTCATAATAATTCCACATACCATGGGGAAATCGCGGTGATCGACGATGTTGGCGTCTTTGCGGGCGTCCAATCCAGGTGTCCTCGAAGTAGTCCACAATTGGTTGGGCATCCTCAGGCAGTATATTCTCCTCACAAAGGGTTTCAAACGCATTTCCCCCGTCTCAGGAGTTGAAATTAAAACAATGGGTTAAAATTCCATATTTAGGTAGTATAAGTATGAAAATTAGCAATGTTTTAAAGAAGCTGGATTTTAATATAGCCTTCTATAATAATAACACTTTAAAAAGTTAATTAACTAATAATAAAACAGCGAATCCTAAGTTAAACAAGTCAGAAATTTATAGAATTAATTGTAGTGATTGTAATAAATTTTATATAGGTCTAACGGGGCGAAATTTCAAATTAAGGTTCTCAGAACATATGCGAGCCGTTAAATTAAATTATGAAAATTCAAGTGTAGCTAACCATGTTTTAGACACGGGACATCATTTTTCAATAGACAATTTAGAAGTACTGTGTAGTTTAATATAAAAGTAAAAAAATGAATGTTCTAGAAGGTTATTTTATAAAAGAAAGTTTACTTTTACAACCAGGCAATGTTCTTAATGACCAAACCGAACTCATAAATTCACCGTTAATAAACCCTAGCATTGTAAAAACGGTCTTTCCAGATAAGTCATGACCTTTCATAATTTTCTATTTTTTGTATTTTTTCTATTTACATTTTTGTTTGAAGTAGGTAGTTACAGTATATTGAATTTTACTTTAGTTTATCTAGAACTCCTGACGATGCCGCAAGACGAAATGTACATCGAGTGTTTAATTATATATATTTGTGAAACAATACCAAGTGTTTTAATTGTTATTACTTGCTTATACAATAAAAAGTAGTAGCCCTTGTACATACATAATTATGACGAGAAAAGCCTTTTCGGTTATTAGTGTTATTATTACTACTATCTATGTAAAAAACAAAAAAAGGACAAAAAACTTCTATTATAAAAAACAAACTTCTAAACTCGTCCTAAGCCGGGACAAAGTGTGAAGGGAAGTTTGTGACTGTCGGGGAATTTTCCATTCGTTGAATTGTTTGTCGGGGAATTTTCCTGTCGCGGAATTTTCCTGTCGGAGAATTGTTTGTCGGTGAATTGTAGTCGGGAAATTTTCCGTCGGTGAATTGTTTTCGGGGAATTTTCCGGCTTCCTATTGCAACATATCTAGGCAAATAGATTAAAAATAGAGATACCAGAGCAGTCAAACCTACAAACAAGCAGCCCTAGGCTGATCTACCTGTACTATATCATTTAGTTGTTATACAAAGCGCTGTTTAGCTACACCGAGTATCTGCGGTAGGGGACTGAAATTAATGTCACACTGAGAACTAATGATATTGAAGTTTCGACACATAAAAGCAATTGGTGAGCTAAGCGCGATGTTAGCGCTTGGAATGTAGAAAGAGAAACTTGTCGCGAGGAGGCGCGTGGAACCAAAAACTGTAACCTCGAAAGCAAATCAGAACTGTCCACCTCGTTATGCAGCAACTTATGAAGAAACTTAACACTAACCAACATACGTCTGGTTTCAAGTGAGTCCATATGAAATCTTCGCAGTAATAAATTATAATCCGTACCTCTTGAGGGGAATATACCGTCTTCTCGAAAACATAGATACTTTAAAAGTTTACGTTGCACTTTTTCAATTGACAATTTATGAGTTTGATAGAAAGGACTCCAAATCAAGCTAGCATATTCAAATTTAGAGCGTACATATGTATCGTACAACCGTATGATGGTGTTTGACCGGAAAGATGCCGAGTTCCTCACTATAAAGCCCAACGACTTCAGAGCAGAAGAAGTAGTACGGTCGCGATGGTCAGCAAAGGTAAACCTATTATCAAAACATACTCCTAAATCCTGAACTGCTGAAGAGCGACACAATGCCGAGTTGTTAATTGTGTAATTATGAATTATTGGGTTCGTTTTTCTTGTATAGCTAACCACTTGACACTTTGACACATTCAAATTTAAATTATTTAACGCACACCAAGTGGTAACATCATCTAGACATAACTGAAGGTAGTGACAGTCTTTGGCAGAATTAACCATTGAAAATATTTTCAAATCATCAGCAAAAATACATTTATGACATTTAAGTAAATCCAGCAGGTCGTTAATAAACATTATGAAAAGCAGGGGACCAAGATTGGACCCCTGTGGAACTCCAGACGTGGTAGTACATTTCTGGGACTTGTATCCGTTGTAGTAGACATATTGTGACATATTCTGTAAGTATGACGTAAAAAACGAAATGAGTGTGGCACTGAAGCCGAACATGTTCAACTTCTTGAGAAGGACTCCCTGGTCAATGCGGTCAAATGCCTTTGCAATGTCAGTATAAACCACATCAAGTTGGCCGTGCGCATCAAGGGTATCCGAAAGATACTGAACAAAACATACCAGGTTCGTAACGGTCGATCTCTTCTCCATAAAACCATGTTGTTGGTATGGGGAAATAGAACTTTTAATGCTAGGATAAACAGGAATAAATCACCATCTCCAACACCTTGGCGAAGTTGCTCAGTATGGAGACCGGTCTGTAGTTACTTATATTTGAAGGGGAGCCGCTCTTCTATATTGGACAAACTTTCGAAATTTTCCAAATATCTGGAAAAGTATTTGTACTTAAAGCCAAGTTAAAAATAAATAGCAGTGGCTCAACAAATGCTGGGCTGCAGTCCCGCACCAAAAAACTCGGAATTCCATCTAGTCCGGACGTCATCGTATTACTTAATTTTTTAATAGCTTTCTCAATATCTAATTCAGTCACAGCTGACACATCTACACATTTGTTCCCCGTATCACAATATTCCAACTCATTGTCCTGATTAGGGTTATAAGCGCTTACGAAGTAATTTGCAAAGCCATTTACTACATCCTGCGGATTGTCAAACACGTTACCATTTCATTGCATCGACTCTGGAATTCTTGAGACACCTCGCTTAGTTCGTATAAATGACCAGAACTTCTGAGGGTCATCAACAATGCTTGCCTTCATTTTCAAAGTATATTCCCTGTACGCAGTTCTGATTTGCTTCTTAACAATCGCTCTACAAGTCTTAAATTCAGATAAAGAAAACTCACTACCAGTTCTCTTATGTAATCTGAGGTAATATTTTTTTAGTTTTATATTTTTTATAATTTCCTTATTAAACCACGGCGGATACTGATTGAGTTTGTTTGTCTGCTGTGATATGAAAATGTCAAACAATGAATACAAAAGTTCATAGAAATGATCACACGCATCATTAACATTGGTAATACTTGATAGGAACGACCAGTCCACAAATAATAAAGCTTGATACAAGTTAACAAAATCTGCTTTCTTAAAATTGTATAGCTTAAATTCAGGATTGCATTTGAAATTTGCTAATGGTTCACTGAACAATATGTTCCCATTAAGCGCGGGATGACGCGTGTCTTCATTGAGTAACGGAGAATCGTCTCTAAATACTTCAACCGATAAATTTGACAAAATTAAATCTAATATTCGATCATTTGAATTCAAAACAGTATTGAATTGCTGTACGTTAGTGAATTCCATAAAATTGAGAATAATATTCTTCCTCGTATCTGTCACATTTATATTGTTAAGGTGCGGAACATTAAAATCACCCAAAATAATAATATTTGAATTTTCAAGAGTGACCTGTTCAAAAGTATTATAAAAATGTTGAAGCATTTCACACTGTAAGTTAGGAGGAATATAAATTGTATATACAAACACAAAAAAATCATTAATACTACACCTACAACCTACAATATCAATCAACTGAAAGTTACTTAAAAAGAGAGATAAGTCAGTAGCTTGGCTCACGATGGAGTTCTTCACTGCCAGTAACACTCCTCCACCTAATGTCCTCCCTGTATCTTCAAATCGTCTGTCGCATCTATATACAGTGTACATTGATGAAACATACTCTGAATCAGCCACATCACTCGACAACCAGGTCTCGGTGATACCAACCACATCATAATTCTCCGAACTTAAAGCTACATAAAACTGTTCACGCTGCGTACGCATCCCTCTCACATTCTGGTAGTACCAACTTACTGTGTTATTGCAGTGATGGTCGTGGTGACCGCGCCTCAGGTCCATACCTGATGCGCTGTGATGTAATATTTCCTTTGAGTTAATGAGTAACTGTGGCGTTTTCTCGTCCATTGTTACCGACAGAGACTCATCACTATCTAATAATATTATGTTGCTGTTTGTTTTTTCTTGACATTGAAAAAAAACCGACCTATCTTCACTCCCATCGGCCAAAGATCAGCAGATTTGATGCGAGGTAAGTCTTCAATATTGCAGGATAGTTTAAATGAGGAATATTCAAGAGGTCTTTTGGCTTGCAGTTTTTCACATTTAGTATTCAGTATATTATTAGTAGATAAGTATACTACCCCTAGTAGCACACAATATCGGGCCAACGTTGGCTGCTGGTCGTTCATTTGTTGGCCTGGCCTCGGCGGCTGATATCAATCCGATGTGAAAGTGTTAACATTTTACAACGTTGGATAAATATCATTGCATGATATTGGCCCAACATTTTGCACAGACATTTTTCCGATTTGAGCATAAATCGGCTCAGGGTCGGCAGCTGACACTGAGCCGATTTAAAGCAAAATCGGCTGATGATCGTAAGGGAATATTGGCTGTTGATCTGCGTACGACATCGTATTGCTGTCACGATGCGATATGTATATGATATTATTTAGCTACATATATATGATGTTACGAAGTGATATAAATACAATAATATATACCGCCATTTTGCCAACATTAAATTTTTAGTAAATTTTCATTATACCGAGTGTTCCTCTTTACTTGAAGACACCTAAATAAATATTTTATTAATAACGCAATAAATAAAAATACTTTTACCACTGATAGAGGTAATTACGATTAATATTTTTATTGGAACGAATTTTTAAAGAGTCTAAATCCGGCCTACTATGATAAAAAACTCTAGTGCAAGTAGTCATATAGCAACGATGAAAATAATATAAAATGAATTTAAAAAAAGTTGTTGCTAATCACTAAAAGACTCCAAATACAAAGTTTCGCTGAAAACTTTTCCTACATTTTTGTCTATAAACTCAATAAAAAAATTCTTATCACAACAATTGAAACAATTGAAATTAGATTGAACATTGAATTACAATTTTGAAACATTAATTAAATTGGATATTTTTCAACTAAGTAACTTCAAACACTAGTTTTTATTTTAATCATAGTTGGTCAGAATTAGACTCCCAAAAAATTATTTTCCTATAAAAATATTTATTGTAATGGCCTCTATCACTGGTAAGAGTTTAACACATATGGCGTTATTAATAAACAAGTTATTGTTTGTATTCATGTAAAGTGAGCACATTGTATATTCACATTCAAGGGATTCAACTATGATGTAATTTTATGAACAGCTATTCTAAGCTAGCATATTATGACATGCTGCCCTGAAATGGCTACACCATAGTTAACTTCCAATTTAATATGAATACATAAATAAATGTCACTATTAAATTTAAGTTGACGTAATACAGTAAAGAAATACATGCAATAAGCGTACTACTACTACAAAAAAAAAATTATGTTTTGAATGAACTGATGTCGTACACAGATAGATAATGAATGTGAATTAAATGAAGACAAAATAAATATTTTCACAAATTTAATTTGTTTATGAAATAACGCCAGAATTATACATATATTTATAAATATAAAATAAATATATAATTGGAAATATAAATCATAATTTATTATAAAAAAATGCCAAAATTCTAAAAAAAATAATAAAAGTACATACTGTGGAGAAAATTAAAAAAATGTTGGAAGATATACGATCTGTTAAATTAGTATAGTTGTTAAGAAATTTGATGAGTATATGTTAGCATTTGCAGATTTGACATTTATTGTCAACTTTTAAATATATTTAAAAGAAGAATGAAAATTCCCGAATTTTTCAGTTACCCATATCTTCGTAACCATTAAAAGTACAACAAAACTAAAAATGACATATGGTAATAATTTTTACGTAGAATTTAATAATCTTAGTTAAAAATTTATGGCACACTTAATTATCAAGATATAACAAACTAAATCGGATTTGCTTCCACCCTGACAATTAAGGTGAAAATATGATATTATTACACTTATAATAAAATTCTTACAGACACTTTCAAATAAAATTATTATATATCCGTGTTGCTTCCAGTCTGTAAAAGTTGGGATATTCGATTATCAGTTAAATTGTGTTGCATCCAGCTTTTTCGGTATCTGGTCAATCCTACCGCCTTCTCTATCACTTCCTATAGCAAGCTATCAGCCAATACATTTATCGTTATCCATAACACTAGCGTTTTCAAAACGACGGCGTACTACATCTGCGAGCAAACAAAACATATTTATTAATATGATGGTAGATATAAAATAGATATACAGGGTAAATCAATAGCCGCTTCTTCGATTGCTCTTTTGTGTTTTTAATAAAAGAATTAGTGGAGGATTCATGGTTGCTTGGGGTGCATATTCTAAAAATACTTTAAACTCTGACGCACATCCGGTTTCATCGGAAATACATTAAATTAATTTTTTTATATGACCTCCCCCTATATATTTTTGGATTTTCTAGTACTGCTTTAAATTATCTATTCAACTGTTCTTTTTTCTTTTTCAAAATTGAGCAAAAGTTTTTGAGTTATTAATTTTTTTTTGAAAATATTTGAACAAAACACGTGCTCAGAAAAAAAATATTTTCACATTGTTCTTAAAAGTAAAACATTAACATTGGTGGTGCTTGTAGCCAAGAAAATTCTGCATCATTTGGTATAAGTTGCACTCGACAATACCTCAAAAAACTTTGTTTTTTCAAAGCTTACTTCCCGAAATTTTCACTTACCAAAAATTTATTTTTTTTTAAATACAACACCCGATATTTTCTTGTGGCATTTTGCTTTTTATTCTCTTTCATTTTTGTTAAACATGTCCTATACAAATTTATAAAAGCATTGCTATTAGTTATCATTAAAGTAATTAATTGGTCTTATGAAGAGTTAATAGATATGATTGACTTCTTGGTGAATCTAAGAGAAACTCTTTGCTAGCATCCATACCTTATGCACAGTGATCCATGGTAGAAGTCAACAGAAGCCAGAAACCTTCGAAAGTATAAAGGAACGGTTCGAGTGAACTGAAAGTATTGAATATGACAAAAACAGCGGACAAAATCAATAACTTGTGAGGATAATAAGTTTATGGTACTTGACCGCTAGTAAGATAGGCATAGGACATTGTTAATAAAAATGAAAGAGAATAAAAAGCAACAAACTGTCACAATAAAATACCGAGTGTTGCATTTAAAAAAAAATATTTTTTCGTATGTGAAAATTTCGGAAAGTAGGCTTTGAAATAACAAAGTTTTTCGAGGTATTGTCGATTGCAACTTATACCAAATGGTGCAGAATTTTCTTGCCTACAAGCACCACCAAAGTTTAATGTTTTTTCTTTTCAGAACAATGTGAAAAGGATTTTTTTCTCAACACGTGTTTTGGTCAAATATTTTCAAAAAAAAATTAGTAACTCAGAAACTATTGACATAATTTTGAAAAAGAAAAAAGTTGAATAGGCAATTTACGGCAGTACTATACCTTGTCTCAGAATAAGAAGGAGTGATTCAAATATCGCGCTAAAATGGCGTATATTTTTAAAGTCTTTTATTGGTTCTTGCGTAGGCAAGTTTAACATGGGAAAATTAATTTGACAAAACGTCATTTTATGTTTATAGCCAAGCCATAACCTGGTATCTTACATTTTTACTTTGGTTTATTATACTTTATTGTGTTATTAAATAAAATCCGTACTTTTATGTACAACATGAGCATGCGTTGATCAGACGGCTTAAGACCTAAGGAACAAGTGATCATGCATATGATCATGCATTTGAAACTTTGAATTTGATGAATCTGTTAAAAATCCTGTACGTCAGTGCAAAAATCAAACATTCAACAATTAATATCATTGCAAAAATAACTATAGATGAGTTCATACCATAAATGAACTGGACAACTCACACATATTCTAGAATTGACTCATTAATTTCAAGTAAGTGTTAATTAAATATTAATTATATTACCACATGTTCATATACATGTTATATTTCAGATATGTCAAACGAAAAGAAACCTGTACTAATAGAAAAAGGTGAAAATATCTGGTGAAGAATATGGGAAAAAGTTTGGATTGCCACAAGTATAATGAGTGCACGATAAGCTTTGTTGAAAACCTGTAGGATTAAATAGCCACACCGATAAAGATAGGCAATTAAGAATATTTCATATAGGATCTAAATTGATACATAAGATGAAGTTGCTTCAAAAAAATCCCCTTTCAGAATATCACTTATATGAGAACTTTTGCCAGAAGCAATTACAAATGTTACAATAAGTATTTGGAAAAATTGTGCCGACCATGTAGATTTTTAATCTTTTTAACATGATGTGAACACTAAATTATTGTTAATTTCCAATATATAGTAGAAATAAATATTTGTTATACTTTATATATTTTCATAATAAATAAATTTTAATAGGGGATAATAATTAGTAATGTATAGATATATATAATTATCTTTGCAGTTCGTGTAAACAATTTCAGCCGATGTAAATCTTTCTATTTATTACTGTTGTATGTAAGATACACATTTTCAACACTAATTGCTTGAATTTACCTTCTCAAGGTTTGTAGCAGTAATACGAATGATTTATCTGTATAAGTTCTTTATTGATATTTAAAATATAAACTAATAAGCAAAACCTTTTCTGCAAGTTCTTAAGGACATTTTGATAAAAGATAAAAGGTTTGATTCATTCTTGTTCTCTGATACAAATATTTAATAATAAATAGACTTGATTCACAATTTTCATTGTGATATAGCAAATTCACTAAAATGTGCAGTAATTATATATTTATAACGGCAATCCTCCTCAAAACGCTCAGAACAAAGTCTATGCTTTCATTTGTAAATTGGGCGTATATCTTTATCCATAGATTCTTCTAATTTTTTTTTGTAAAACTAGAATTGAATGTTAAGAGATTCGTATTCATCAAATTATAGATGTATGCACCTACTTGTGTTTATAACTTTACACTCCTGTTTCCAATTGCCGTGCACTCGTTTTGCTGCTTCGACTGGTAGAATGAAAAGCGGCACATCCATCTATTTTAACGAAAGTAGTAAATGAAACACAAAACAGCTAAATCCTTAGTTAGAATTAATACAGTTCTTCTAACCTCAATTGTCATGATGTCATATCAAATTGTCTACTAAATTTTAAGCTATGTGTTCCATGTTTTGGCGGGATATTTGAATCACTCCTTCTTATTCTGAGACAGGGTATAGAAAATTCAAAAATACATAAATTGTCATTTAAAAAAATTAAGTTCCGTAAGTTTCCGGTGAAACCGGAAGTGAGTCACAGCTTAAAGTGTGCCACAAGCAACCATTAATCTTCCACTAATTATTCTTTCTTTTATTTAAAACACAAAAGAGCAATCGAAGAAGCGGCTACTAATGACTGACCCTGTATTTCAACATTATTATTTCAACATAATACTAAATAAAACATAGCATAAAATTATATGTATTAACATATAATTTTATGCTATGTTTTATTTAGTGTTATGTTGAAATAAGCAGTAATGTGTTCAGCAATAAAAAATATTATTCAATTCTAATTGGTAATTAAATAATCAGTTAATGCAATGTAGGTTTTAAAAAAACAAATGTTTGGAACATGCTCAATTAAACCACTAAGCAAATTAATATGTCTCTCATTTAAATTATATACAGCCTGTAAATTTTAGTGAAGAGAAATTCAGTATCTTCAACTGGCAATTAATAAAGGCAGTGCCATTTGGAAAATAAGACATTACCTACAATCACCTGGTATATAGTTGTTTGACAGAAAGGTATTTTCTTCTTCTTCCCTTAGTGAAAATTGCATGGATAACGTCGTCGTCATACATTTCTTCATGATGAGATGTACTGCTTCCTTAATTGATTCTCCAGAGATATAAAACTTGTATCTAAAAAGTAAGTTAAAGGGTTAAAAACGCGCAAGTGTTTCATAAAATAAACATTTTCTTCTTTGTCGTTTTAAACGGCTAATATTATATTAGCAGTTTTAAAGTTATTTTTCTTTGGTCTAAGGCTGCACACCAATTATACAAAATACATATTCTTTCAAAGTATAATTTCCACAAATTACTAGGTTGGTGTACACAAATTAGACGAATTACCTATTTGTGAAGTTAATTAAATATCAATCTGACATTTATAAATGAAAATAAAATTATTATATAACACAATATTCAGTAAGAATTTGAAGTTTAAAACGTTTGTCAAACATTTTGTCTTATTGTTATTGTATAATAGGTGTGCAACCAATGATATAATATGATTAAGATATCATAACATTACTTTATTATCATTTATTTAACAGATATATTTCTGAACGTCTTCCCTGACATTTAGATTTCCGAGGTGTCCTTGAAAATCGATCTATTAGTGGCGTCTGCCGGCTGTCGTTATAATACAGTTTTTATATATTAAGGGGCTTAAAACGCAAATAAACAAAGGCTCAATGCATGTTCCACTGGAAATAGTTTTTAAAATAAAGTTTCTGAAACTTTGTTATGATGTTGTAAATTTTGCCAACTTCGAGGGTGAAATGTAGGAGTAAATAATTTTAATTATCAGAAAGCACTCCCAACGAAACCTTAATTGCTCCTTTGTATTCAACTTAATGCAAAAACAAAAACAAAAAATTTCTGCTGTTTGTTTCACGAGAACGAATACCTTCAGCGTTGTTCCGTCTACCGATTTTTCGGTAGATCTACCGATTTTTCTTCATTTCTACCGATCTACCGATTAAGCTATCATATCTACAGATTTTTTAAGAATGAGGAAAAATCTAAATAAAATCACAAACTGGAATCGCTTAAACTGTTTATATTCATGTAAATAATACGATTTAATATAAATATTTATATTTCTGTAAAATGTTTAACAAAGCATAAAAATACAATATAATAAATTGTTAATTTAATGGCATTCGTCTTTAATCTATGACTATAATAAATAAAAAATTAATACAGGCAAGTTATTTTATAGTAATAAAATCCACACACATGGATTGTTGTCGATATAATGCCTGCATTCAAAGCCAGAAATACGCGCTCTTTATTCTGAATAAAGGAACTATTCTGTTAAAAAAGAACTTAAACAAAAGTAGTTTTCCAAATAAAAACATGACCCTCTTATTGGCCTAAAAATAATTATTTAAAAATATTATATTAATAAAAATAATCCTTTTCATTCCAATAAATGAATGAAATAAGTATAACATATCATTCAATAATTGAATAATATATAAAACATATATACATAAAGACAGCTGTTTCGATTTCAAAATAAACAACAAATTGCTTTTGAAAATGAGTGATAAAACGTTAAAAAATATACCTGGTGATGAGTAGTTCCTCACTCCTAAATACGCCAGTAGTTTTATAAAATATATTGTATGTAATATGTACCTACTTTCTTATTATATTTACTTTATTTCGTTATATGCATTTATGAATTTTATAGGAAGTGCCTCCGTAGCCGGCGCCGGTTTTAAGTATGGTTGCCGGCACCGGCATACCGTATCGCTACCGGCGGTTATGTGCATATGTGATTGAATCTCTACCCCCTTTTACAATTCCTATAATTAAAAATTTCCAACTAATTTTAAAATTTTATCTACAATTATAGCATTATCTATGAATTACTAAGGTGATTTTGGCAAGTTATGGCAGTGATTATTCAGTCAGTTGAATAATAATGACAGCGATGGAGTTATGGTCATAACTCAATCGTTATGTCAATATCAGTTTCTTTCCGTGAAAGTTGTAGATAAAGTATCGATTTGGGTGTTATGGCTATAACGCACTCAGATGCTTACATTGTGTGCAAGTCATCTTCGTGGGTTATAGCCGTCATAACACGCTCATTGAATAATATACTTACTATATTTAATACACATTATGATATAAATATTATAGGTACTATAAATATAGGAGAATAATTTCTTTCTTTCAAAACTAAATATAAATCTAACAATAATTACATTAATTTAAAAAAAATTATTAAATATATTCTTTAGTAGATATTCTTTTTTTTAAAAACCAATTACTGTGTTTCCGCATCCGTTGGGGCGGCCTCTAATTTTCACAGTAGGTATCTTAAAAAATAAAATTTTAACAAACATTGCCAAAACACTGAACATACTAAGTAGGTACCTTAACATCGGAAATTATGATGGCTTTTGATTTCGAAGAACTTTCACCAGATTGATTACTTGTGTACTTGGATTTTTGCTTAAATTTATAATATTAATTTCACTATTTCGGTCAACATCCCAACAACTATTTGGTTTAACTGCGAAGTTGAATTATCGTTATTGTTATTTTCAAAGTTTTTCGTATACATATGCATTTTGGGGCTACTCTGATTTTCAGTTTTCTTCTCAGCCTCATTATCATCATTACTGGGGAAACTACTAAGGTTATCAATTTCAATTTCACCGTTAGTGTTATCTCCAGTAGATGTATAACTATTATTGGACCATTCTGTAACAAGAGACTTAATGAATTTCAGCTGTTGTAAAAAGTCTCGGATGAAATCTCACAGCATATCTGGGACAATCTCAAACATTCATCATTCATTATTTTGAACATTTGGTGATATGTTAGTGGTCTGCGTTTATATGGATTATCATTCGTGACTTCTAAGTTAACCTCAAGTTTTGAATTAGTACTTGGCGTCTCTTCAAACTGGCTAGCTTTGAGGGATGGACAAAATGAGTGACATGATTCAAAATAGGTTCTCTTCCAACGTTGCAAGCAAATGTTTTCATCAAATAAAAACTGGTTGCACATAGATCGAAGTTTGAGGATGTGGCGACAAGATAATTGGACGGAGCTCGCGGAGGTCCAAAACATACACTGACAACTATAAGGTGTTAGCTCTAGAAGACCTTCACTAGTAGGACCGAGACATTTTTCTTCTTCAATAAATTGAAAATCTTTGCATTTAGTCATACATTCAAGTTGCCGTTGAACCTTTTTAAAGGTGAAATTCGTTAAAAGTCTAGAATACAAATCTTCTACTGAACCTGACGTAAATGCCCTGGTAGTAACTTTATGATATTCTTTAGAATTTTTGATATTTCTATCTGCTCGTGAAGAATTGAGGATAACAAAAAAATTTTTGATGAAATCCTCTGGATTAGAAAATTTGGTAATGACAGATTTCAATTTGGCATTGATACTTTCAATTCTGTTGTTTGTTTTGTTCAGAAAAGACGGATTTGCGAATGTCAGGTACAAAATAATCGATAACGACTTGATGAACATGTTGTTTCATTTCCAAATAGATTTTTTGAAAACACTCCTCAGATAAAGCATAGGCTAAATTCTGCAAGTACTTTTTGGCGACTTCACATTCTGTGGTGGACAATCCCATTTTCTTCACACTTACTTCTCTGTTAAATATCTGTAGAGTATGAAATAAACATATCTGCAAGGAGACATCAAGAAAATTTTCTTTTAAAAGCACTTCTCTCTTTGTTGTCCTTATCAGACATCACCACTTTTATATCTGATGTTCTCTGATTCAAATTTTTGAATGTTTTTATGAACCAATCGATATTTTCTTGAGTTTTGTTTAGTAATATACCAACTGCTACTATTGCACCACTTCCCTCTGCATCCTCTACCATAATTAAATATGTGGCCGCTCTACTGCTGTGTAGACAATAGGTGCCATCTATAAAAATTATTTCTGGATAAGAGTCAAACATATGTTTCATCTCAGGATCTTGAAAATAGATGCATTTCAAATTTGCTTCCACATCAACGTCAATATGAACGTCGCATTTGTAAGTATTTCGTAAAATTGATTGACATTCATCAAACTTTATTCTGTTCTGTGGTTTTCTGTTTAGATTTGTTAAGTCTTTCAGAGTCACAAGGCACCCGGATTCGTTAATAATATTATTTTGTACGATTTTTTTGTTGGCGCTAGCCTGCAATGCTGCTACTGAATTAACCTTAAGCTGCTTTGAAATGTTCAGTCTTTGCTGCGGTAAACTTTTAAATAAAGTTTGTGCTTCCGGATGAGTGTGATCTTCATTCAGTTCCTTTATCTCTAAAAATTTCCCCACAAGAAGTTAATTTTAAAAACATACCGGCTGGGCACTTCTGCCTAAATGTAAATGTGTTTTTTGTTTTATTCCCAAAAGTGTGCATTCGGCCACCTTTTATGCAAGCTATTCTTACATAATGGTAAATTAAGTCTTGTTTTGATATCTTTTAGCCTGCGTCTCGATGGTTCTAGAATCTCTAATCCAGTAATCATTGAACACTTCATTTTTGTATTTCTGTAACTGCTTGTTGAAATTCTCGTAACTTTCAAACTTATCGCCCACTTTCAACATTCTACAATTAGAAGAACATCATTTTTAACAAAAAGCATAGCTACAGGGAAAAACATACCTGCAAATTTAGATACATTAAAGGAAATTAACACTAAAAGTTAAACCGTTCACGCGCGCAATATGGAAAATAGAGGTTGTGTTGATAAGCCGGTAACGATACGTGAAGCCGGCTGCCGTCCGCAATTCCTGATGCCGTAGCCGGCACCAATATGCATACAAAACAGAAACCGGCGCCGGCTATGGAGGCACTTCCAATTTTATAAATCAAAATTGCTTTCAAATATTTGTTTTTAAACTAAGGATAAAAAAATCTACCGAATTCTACCGATTTTTCAGGAAGAATTCTACCGATTATATTCACAGGTGACGGAACAACGCTGAATACCTTACAACGGCCGAATATACATGAGCCTCCCTTAATGTAGGTATTTTGTGATCACTTATGATTTATAATTAAAATTTAAATTAATATTACGAGTATGACAATTACAAAACCAATGCATACATTCATACATATATACACACATTTGCATAAGTTCAATAAAAATAGTACATGTATATTATGTTAATATGTAATGTACTTACATGTTCATTTTCGCTTATGGCGGCGTGATGACTTACACAACACACAAGTATCTATAATTTAACATATATCGCAAAAATAATTAATACTAACAACGAATTAACAAACAACGCGAGAAAATAAAGAAAAACGTGTTAACAACAACGCAATAAAAATGCACCTAATACACTGCTTGGATGGCTGCTGAACATAGGTAGTCTGTGGAAGGGGGGTATTTAGATAGACGGCGCCAGACTGTCGCCGCTGTGGCGCCAGAGAAACTGTGACATCATCCCTTTTAATCTGCTTTATATCCAACACTGACCTACAACCAACGTCACAATGACGTTGTGAACTTGATATTGTGTAGACATTTCTTTTCAATGTTAATAGTATATAGATTTTTGTTATCAATACAATACCAGTCAGTATCAGATATTTAACCAATATATTACCAATGTAGACAACTGTGGTCTGATGTCAACGCAACGACATAAATTGACATTTACGTGATATCGGAATTTTATGTTCGTATAACATTGGGTGGGGGTCACTGATATTCTACCGATCTTAGAATGTTGGAGTGATATCGGCACGCTTTCAAACCAACGAACTTGGCTACTTGGGACAATATCCTCAACAGTTGTATTAACGTCTAAACCGTAGATATGCAAATGACCCTTTCTTTCCACTCCTTTTATAGGTAGGGTATTAGACGCCTTTCCTAAAATTACATTAGGTTTGGTTTTATTCCTTTTCCTAATAACAGTTTGAAACTCATTATCCATGTTTATTATTTCAGAGGATTTGTTATTTCCTGCAGGTTCAATAAGTTTTTCCGCATACGTTCTTTCTTCATGTCGCTCTGGTTTTTCGTTAATGTTTATGTTTTTTATTGTTTTTTTCGGAAGAGGTCGTTCGCAAGTTGTGTTTATAGTGTTTCGCACTGAGTCGGTGTTCTTGGCACCATCCATCGGTATCGGTTTAATGCATGCATCGGAGCTTTGTAAAACAATCGCATTTTTAAGCCTAGCCAATTCGTTTGAGAGATTTCTATTATCTTCTGTTAATTTACTAATTTCGAGTTGAAATGTAGTAATAATTGTATTTGTAATGTTTTTTTACCGCCGCATCGATTTTGTTAGATATAAATGCTTCAATATTCTGATATTCATTTACTTTGTTATTTTTAAAGGTTAGGATTTCATTGCAGTTATTACAGCTCCATTTCCTAATAGTTCCTACTTCCTTCATTTTTAAATATTCTTCAAGCGAGAGATCGACACAAGAGATGTGGAAATTCTTTTCACAATTCATTTTACACGTGATATAGTCATCGTATCTAGTAATATTTTTCGCACAACACGCACAGTCAATCGCCATACTTGTCGCGAGTATTATCGGTTTTAATTATCGAAATGCATCCAATTACATACAATTCGCCACTATAATATTAAAAGACAACCAAAAGTAATTCCAGTAACATAATCGCTCGATGTAGTAGGTAAGAATCTTAAAATAAAAAAAGAAAATCGGTAAATGCGTTTATTACAATAATAGAAAGCTATAAAAAATATATGGTACATTATAAACAAAAAAAGGAGTAAATTTATCCACCTTAAAATTCAAATACATTAGTTATATAGACAATGTGAAAAACTAAGATCATGGGACTATAAATACAATTGAATTGATCTTCGACCATCCGATAATGTGTGAGCGAATAATGAATTGTAATTAATTAAATCTTCCATGTCAACACAATATCTTTAATTAGTTTCTTGTATAATATAAGATTGAAAATGTTCGTCAAAACAGACTGTTTGGTACAATTGTAATACGAAAAATATATTATTATCGTTCGGGGTCAAGATTTCTTCTAGTTTTCCAAAAACTGGAAGAAAATTATTAAATCCAGTTGTAACAAATACATTAGGCTTATAAAGAACACTTTCTTTTTTAATCCATGATAATGTGTAAATATTCTTTGGAGTATCATCTGATTTTAAAATATCTTTAATACACGTACAATATAGACAATCAGAAAAACTATAGCAAGAAAGTACTGGCCCTAACGATGTGTTTACTAACAAACCTCTTCTGGATAATATTCTGTAGTTTAAATTAAGTTGATTTTTAAGAGCCAAACTGTAAGGAATATTTTTTCGGCAATTATTATTTTTAGCGCTTAATTTAAATATGCGATGTTGAGCTTCATATCAAATGCAAGAGATATTTGCTAGTGGCCCAATGGTTAACATTATTCTTGGATAATGGGTTAAGAAGTGATGTTTTGGTTTTAAGTTACCGAAAAAAAAGTATTGTAAAGGGTATGATGTTCTACGATCAAAAATTTTAGTAAAGAGGCATCCGATGTAGTAATACAAGACTGATCTGTAAGTTCACATATTTTTCTCAGAAGGATGTACAATTACTTTCTTTAGAAATGACCGGTGTGAGTTTAAAAACGCTGCGCGTATCTGTCGATAGTCACATTCTAATTGTATGGATGTCAGGTCTTGAAAACACACTAAATAAATATCTCCACAGAATATTTATATTTGTTTGAATACTGCTCATTGTATAATTTCTTATTTACATTCCTCTTCTCCACTTCCATATTATTTCTTAAAATATATTCTGGATTATAAAACCAACTAGTTTATCTTCCAAAAATAATTTAAATAACAAGGTGACCATGATTTTCTAAATTTATTTCTATTTGCTTAGTTCAACAGATAATATATACCCAAATGCTTTTGAAAAATATCTTTAGTTTTATTATTATAACTCCTACCTTATTTTTAAATTAATTCAAATAAAAAAAATGAGGTGTGGCCACCACACGACTTTCTTATACGTATGAGCGTTTCAATCATACAATTTTAAAAATTATTTTATACAAAAATTATTCGAAATCCTATTCTAAGTACTTCCAGTCTCTTAGTAAATCTCTACAGGATACATACTCTGTGAGATATTTGCAAAAAAAATGCTACTCGCTCAGAGTAAAAGTATTATTTCCGGTCCGAAATTTGAATTTTCATCTATACAAAAAATATTTCAAATCCAACTCTAAATACTTTTATACTCTTGATAAATATATACCGGGTGTCCACACGAAAACTTTATATTGAATTATTTCTGGTGTTTTTGAAGACAAAAACTTGAAATTTTGGGTGGTTGTTCAGGATATAGGGGGACAATGAATAGTGTATTTCATACCGGCCCATCGGGTCACCCGCCGCCGCCGGCCACCCCCACTCCAATATTTTAAATGACACCCTGTATTTTTTTTTGGTGGTTTTGAAAGAACACAATTTTCTTGATATTTCTATGTGAAAAAACTAGTAACACACATTATGACATTTATGAGATATTTAAATTTAAAAGTTTCAGATATCAGAAATTATTAACTCCGAAAAATCATGGAAATACTTAAAACAAGATTTATTCACAACATTTTAGTTAAATTAAATGCTCAAATTGTTCACCGTTTACATTTAAACATAAATAAAGTCTATTTTCAAAAGCATTTCTAACATTTTCGAACACTTGTGGCGTTAAATTTCGACATTCCTCTGTTATTCTATTACGTAAATCAGCTATTGATTGTGGCGGTGTCTTATAAACAACAGACTTCAAATGTCCCCACAAAAAGAAATCTAGGGGAGTTAAATCGGGGGAGCGAGCTGGCCATTCAATAGAGCCCCTACGTCCAATCCAATGTCCTGGGAAAATATTATCCAAATAATTCCTAACGTCTAAACAGTAATGTGGCCCAGCTCCATCTTGTTGAAAATATAATTGCTCCTCCTCTATTTCATTCAAGTTTTCTTCTAGACACTGTATGATAAGAGGAAGTATTAGCTCTTCCAAAAATTGTAAGTACTTAGGTCCATTTAAATTTTCCTGGAAGAATATCGGGCCAATTACTTGGTTATTAAGAATTCCAGCCCATACATTAATTTTTTGGGGATATTGTGTGTTGCCTTCTCGGAAAAAATGGGGTTTTACGTCGCTCCAATATCGACAGTTGTGTCTATTCACAAGACCATTTAAGTAAAAGCAACTTTCATCACTAAAGCAAATACTTCGTAAAACATTTCCATTTTGCCGAATCATATCTGTCATTATTTCACAAAATTCGACTCTTCTGTCGAAATCACCGTCACCCAACTCTTGGTGAAGTTGAATTTTATAAGGGTGCATTTTGTTTAATTTTAATATCTTATGGCAGGTTGATTTTGGCACTCCCGAAACTTCGGATAATTTTCTCAACGAAAGCTCTGGGTCTAAATTAATATGCCCAAGAACTGCTAGTTGCATAGTTTCATTTAGTACACCACAATTATTCGTATTCCGTTTTTTATTATTTACAGATCCAGTTTGCAAAAATTTTTCTATTAGCGTTCTGACATAAGCAACAGATACGTTTCTGTTTGGATGGTTTTCATTGAATAACGTCGCCGCTTGGGAATAATTTTTGTTTGCAATCCCATACAAAATCACTATTTCAGTTCTCTCTTCAAGAGTATAAACCATTTCAGCGAAAACGCCGAAACTTTAAGAACAATTTTACAAGCATTAATATTAATGAAACACAAAAGTCACAATTTTGACAATTCTAATTTAAAGCAAACTATTTCCATGACTAACTTATGATTTTTCGGAGTTAATAATTTCTGATATCTGAAACTTTTAAATTTAAATATCTCATAAATGTCATAATGTGTGTTACTAGTTTTTTCACATAGGAATATCAAGAAAATTGTGTTCTTTCAAAACCACCAAAAAAAAATACAGGCTGTCATTTAAAATATTGGAGTGGGGGGTGGCCGGCGGCGGCGGGTGACCCGATGGGGCGGTATGAAATACACTATTCATTGTCCCCCTATATCCTGAACAACCACCCAAAATTTCAAGTTTTTGTCTTCAAAAACACCAGAAATAATTCAATATAAAGTTTTCGTGTGGACACCCGGTATAGAATGCATAAGAATGCAAAAGATATTGAAAATTAAGTTCTAAATACTTTTATACTCGGAACGCACCTGTCTAAAAAGCATGACTTGCGAAATATTCGCAAAAAACTGATTTTCGATAAGAGTGAAAGACCTACTTCCGGTAGGAATTTCGAAAAACTTTTTTAATAAAATTCTTCTTAAATTTAATTTTGAGTATATATGAATTCTTTACAAATTTGTTTAAACTTAGTAGTTGACGAATAATTGGCAAAATTCGATTTTTTCACTGAAGTTAAACTACTACTTCCGGTCTGCCGATTTTACTGAAAATCTAATCAAATCTCAAGAGGGAGATTAAATTGAAATTTTCATCATCACAATACTTCCTTATACTACGTATAAAAAAATAAAAATAATGAGTTTAACACCTTGTCTTGTGGTTTATTAATTAAAGCAATATTTGCCTTTATACTTTCTTATACGTAGTAAGGAATTATGATGCAGATGTCCACGTTTCAAGGTCGCCTGATACCGAAAAAATGGTTTTTGGCAAACGTCTCTCTCTCTCCCCCTCTCTCTCTTGGTGCGCATGCGCTAAGTATCCATAACTTTCGGTTTGTAAAAGATCAGCAAACCGCTCGGACTATGTTTTGACAGTTCTCAAACTAGATCAAAATAAAATTAACGTAGACGGACGAGGACATTTAATAAAATTGTGAAAATGTGCGGTCACGTCACAATTTTTTAAATGGATTGGATTGTTACATTGTAATATGATGAATATCCAGGATGTTTGTGCACATGTGAAAGTATATCATTAGTATCATCGCAAATTTTTCTACAAATGGTTAGCCGAAATAAATAGTTCTTTTAAAGTATGATATTCATTAAAGAAATCGCTGCAATCGTAAATACTATATCGTGAAATTAATAATCATCTTTTATCGAAAATTTAGAAGTAAGAATACCTTAGACAAAATTTGATTAATTAAAATTAAAGTCTGGTATAGTTGGAACTATGCAATTAATGGGTAATCATGTAATAAAATTTAATTAGGGTTGTAATATTAATTTCTCTAACCTTTACCAGAAAAAATTAAAACAAAAATTGTAGCAGATATCAAGTTTTTAATAATTAATATATAATAGTAATTAATTAATAAAGAAATTAAAGAAAATGGTTATGTGATTTTGGTCTTATAGTTTGTTTCCTTTTCGCAATAATAAAAACCTTAGTACGACATATAAAATCCATTATCGTCCATATACTCTTGCATTCTTCATTGCATAGAATTTATTAAAGTTTCACATAAGTTTCTTCCTCTGAAATGCTCCCATACAGATTGTGCATAGCACTCCACATATTTTCAATGGGATTCGGATATGGAGATTTTGCCGCCCAATCAAATACTTCTACGTTATTTTCGTTAAATGAATAAAAAAAATAAAAGAAAGTAAGAGTGTTACTTCCGGTCCGAATTTTGATTTTTCTTTTATATAAAAATTATTCCAAATGTGGCTCAAACAATTTTGTGTTCTTAATAAATCTGACTAGAATGCAAAATTTGTGAGATTTTCCAAAAAACCGCTATTTGATGAGAGTAGAAGCATTACTTCCGGTCCAAATTTTAAAATTTATTTTATAGAAAAATTGTTCCAAATGTAGCTCTCATTATTTTTGCACTTATAATACATGTATATAGAATGTATAAAAAAAACTGCTATTTGATAAGAGTAGTCTTACGTCCGGTCCGAATTTTCAAATTTCTTTTATACAAAGTTGTTCCAATTCGGGCTCTAAATATTTTTGTATTCTAGATAAATCTGTAAAGAATCAATAATTTGTAAGATATTTGCTAAAAACCGGTTTTTGCTAAGATATTAAGGCCTACTTCCGGTAGAAATTTCAAAAAAAAGTCTTTCTAAAATTCTTACTACTTTTGTATTTTCAAAATATCAGTGTTGATCGGGAAAAATATAATTTTTAATAATTCTAAACATTCCCTTATTAGAGAATATAACAATTTTTACTTTTTACAAGAAAAACATGGATTGTTATAATACTAAATTGTTTAAGTATTATTTTAGTTTTCAGTTAAACGTTGTTATTTTAAATAAAAAGCTTCAACATCTAAAATAAATGCAAAGCACTCCCAGAAAGAATAGTAGCAAATCCAAAATTCCATAAAACCAAGATTTGAATGAAAAACAGTGGATCTCCCTGTAGAAATTAAAATAAAAGGCTATTATCAAAAAGCCAGAGAGATATTGAGGAACATATAAATGGTTTTTTCTAATAAAGTACCTAGCATGAACGTTATCAGACAATAAATTATTATAAATAAACACAAATATTTCAAATATATTGGCTTATAGTATATGGCCGATGTAGTTTCTTTTACAAAGCAATTTAATACATAACGTAATACAATCTTTTTCTTTTAATTGTATTTAACATTTAATTATATATAATTTTAAAAGCAAGGCATTCAAAATATGTGTTTCCTTCGTTACTATATATATGACATGTATATTTCGTGCAGATTGTAGAAAATAAATTATTTAAAAACTTGAGAAAATATAAACCACACTCATATTAAGTACAATGGCTTATTCATGCTATATAAGATTTACGACGCATGTTTTTTGCTTGTCCCGTTCTTAACTCGAACATTAGAATGTTACTATCGTAGAACGGGCGGGCGCCAACTCATCACCAAGTAATCCGTAGCAAATTTTGTAGGTATTAATGATAGGCCATCTCATCACCGGCATGAGATACCGACCGGTGAATTCAACACCACAGATAGGCCAACTCATCACCAAGTAATCCGTATTTAGTATAAACACATATATTTTTGTAAAAGAAGACAAATACATAATTTAAGTCCGGAATATAGTAGTATATGCGTATAATTAAACTTACCTCCTGTACGCCACTTTGCTGAACAGCTTTTCACACTGCAACTCCACAATATTTTGTCATCTTTAACAATTTACGTTTTTGAAAGGCTACTTACCACCTATAATAGTAATTAAAATTAGTAAGTAAATAAGCGAGAATTGGTGGAAACACATTTTATTGAATGCTTTACATTTAATTGGTAATTATTATATACATACAAATCAGTTTATTTTGACATTTTATATCTATGCGATACAAGTTTCACAAATTCATAATCTGATATTATTCCCTCTTTTTGCTGACACAACTTTTCTTGCAAGAACAATTCAGCTTCCCTAACCCTTCGTGTTTTCACAACAGCTGGAATATGTATGCTTTGTATTTTAATATATATATGAGTCTGTACTGTTAATAGGGTTTGTATAAAAATATTTATATTTGGGTGAGTATGGTAAAAGGCGTTTGAAAAGTGGGCATGGAACGATTCGCATGGATTTGTTGTCAAGTCTAAATGGCTCGAATTGGACGCCCATAATGATGGAGGGAAAGTAGCATCTTCCTTAATATAATTATCAACTAAATAATCAGACATTCTACTAAAAGCATCTGTAGAAGGTAGATAAGCCATAAAATCATTTACATAACATTCGCTGACTTTTAGAGGATGAAGGTAAGGCAATCCAAACAGGTGATGAAGCCACTTTGCGTTTGAGTGAGACTGTTTATAAATAGATACCAATCCCAATTGCTGGATTTTTCTGTACCAACTCTGAGCTAAGTGAAAACGACATCCAAATATAGAGGCAGAAGGCCAAACACGATTGACGGCGCTATGAATAGATTGTTCAAAGTCTAAAATTATTCTACGCGGACTTAAGAGGAAATTAAATGCTTCTGATGCCTTTTTTAAATTTTCGAACGTTTTGATATATGTTTGGGTACATTTATTCGGAAGGAGGCAAAATATGAGTGGTATGTAATGACCATTGCGTATGCTATGAATAGTAAATAGTTGGAAGAAGAATCTAGGAGCATATTTAAATGTTCCGTCCATATAATAAGTGTCGGCTTCTGACAAACATTTTAAATTTGAAAAACAACCAAATATGATGATATGATTTACAGAATCGTCGTCCAAAAGAAAACATTCCTGTCGATCGGTTTTCAGTTCTATACTACTCAAAACTTTGTGGACTTCAACGATGTTCTTTGGGTTGGTCGGCATGATGTTCGTGCGATTTCGGTTGATGTTGTGTCTAATTAAACCGATGTCCTTCGTGCTGACGTTCGTCTTATACGTAGAACGAGCAATTTCCAAATTGATGATTTTCGCTGGTCTTTCGCACAAATCACCCACTGCCTTCCTCTTGCATGAATTATTGATGGCTTGCCTGCTTAATTTCTGTACATCTGGGTCATGATTATGATTTAACTCGTACCAAACTACGTCATCCGCTCCTTTAAACAAAGACAAAATAAGTAACTTATATTTATTCTGTTAGTAAATATATTAATATATTTACTAACTGCCTGGCCGAAAATTTGCATTTACACATTACATAATGCATTACTAACTATTGTTGCTTTACACTGTGGACATCACTGGATTCTTTTGGAGTTAATATTCCTAAGGTAATAATAAATAGAAATTTAAAATTTCAAAGTTAATAAGTACATTAAAATAAAATAGATTAATTAGAAAAAAACTCTAACAGTAACAACAAACACAAAAATAAACATAGTAATAACACTTTTTAAATTACATTTACACTAACTGTTCAAAATGACTACCCTGTACCATCTGACAATACCCAAATATTAAAAGAATAATAGATAAGCATACGGAAATATTTAATATAAAACATATATATTTTGTAAAATGAGAAAAATATACAGTTTAAGTAATATAGTAGTATATGCGTATAATTAAACTTACCTCCTGTATGACACTTTGCTGAACAGCCTTTCACAGTGCAAGTCCACAATATTTTTTCACCTTTTAACACTTTACGTTTTTGAAATTTATAATCATTTATAACGAGCATTTTCTGTCCACGCTGACTCAATATAAAATCTATTATTAAAGTGGTCATCTCTACAATCGTAAATAAAATGACAAAAATTGTCCCCAACCCTTATATATGATTTATTCTCAATCTTAGTTGTCTAAAATTATACCGTTAATTACCGTTATTCTCAATCTTACTAATCTAAAATTTTACCGTTAATCGGATTATCCAGGCGGGTGATGAGTTCACCTATCCCTGGAGGGTGGATTTAAAAGTACCTGTATTTTGCAGTGATGAGTTGGCCTGTTACTTTTATTGCGGATTAGGACTGGTGACGAGTTGTACTGTACCCCGTAGAACTTGGGGATCTATTTTCAATTTACACCGGCCATTTCAAAAGAAAGCAATAAACTGAATCACTTGTAGGTATAAATTCTCCGATTAATGCACCAAATACGCATATAAAAGATCTCATTTCGGATGCAGAAAATACAAGATATTTATCTTTATCTGCGTTTCCGATATTTGTGGAGGTTTATTCTGATTAAAAAATTTGAAATACTTTAATTTATGATATAATTGTTTCAAGGTAAAGAATTTTTTTTGACATATGTAATATTGTAATAGGTGTCCTAGATCGTAACGAGCAATACCTTCGTATATGTCGTGCATAATATCACAAGTAACATTTATGGTACAATGAAAATGTGTTAATTCATGAAAAATGCATTTTTCTTTTACACCAAATTGATTATTATATACATCATTATCGTAATTTTGAACATTACGCAGTGAAGTTATATCTTCCGTTAATTGAGTGGTTAAGGCACTTTTCTCAGATCTACAAAAACGGCAATAATAATTTGAATTAAAAGATTCGTTGAACCCAAAAATCTTTTGTAAACCTAAATTATCTCCTGTAATCAAAATAACTACAAAATAAACTTTTTCGTTTTTGTCGTCTATAGAAATAGTAATACCGACATCTTCTAATTCTTTGAAATGTTTTAAAACTAATTTAAATGTTAAAGTGCTACCATATGTACATAAATCCTTGGTGTAATGAAATTGGGCCACAAATATGTTCTCTAATTGTGAGGCATATTGAGGTGGTAGACATGGAATAGTGTAATACACAGCACCGATTTTGTACGTGCCCGCATGAGAACCAAGTGGATTATTTACCTCAAAATCATCATAATGCAAACATATAGGTAACACTATTCTGTTGACAAAGTGTTTAGAGATATTTTTCCATAAACGAGATTGTACAATATTAGTAAGTATGTTGTTATTTGTCAAAGAATTTACATATGTAATTACATCCTTAAATGTATCTGGCAATTCAAGAAAAGCTTTTAAAGTTACTGACGGAGGAATGAAACAAGCTGTACGTTTATGTATATCTAATATAGCGTCGCTATTATTATTTGTACATCTATGTTCCTCTCCAATTACAAAAGATATAGGTTTCACAGATGAACAATTATCATGATAGTATTTAAACCGAAGATACTCAGAATCTAATTCCTGAAATGGCGTAATGTTAACATATTTCTAAATTCTGTGTAGTCAGTATTTTTATTAGGTATATTATTAACAAAAGACGATAATTTTGAATTTAACATATACGAAGCATTGTTAAGCATTTTTGTCATATCATCAACGAGTGTTTGCATAACGTTGCGAGGCATAGAATACTGACTGTATAATTTTGATAGAATTTCGACTGCATGAGATCGAAGATTTTTTGCAAAATCTTGAACAGTAACATGAATATCATCTGACGATACAATATTATGGTCGGATATCTGTTGGGATACAATTTCCGAAGAATTACCTTCAAAGAAGTCCTCGTAATTCGTTTTATTATTATCAATCTTTATTTTTTTCTTAATATGTATATTGTGATGTGTAGGTTCGCGTTCATGTTTTACATACAGATGCCTGCGAAAATACATTATTATAAAATCTTTGACAATTTTGTTGTCGACGTCGAAATATAGTATCATAATAATGTTTTAGTTTAATATGCAAAAATAATTCTCTTAGTTTTTCATATTGTTTCACACATCTAGGGCAAGAAAACATGTTAACTATTTTTTAAAAGCACCAATAAGGAAAATAAAATGTTATTTACATAAAAATGCTCTAAACTGAAACTGAGTTATTAAGTTCTGCAATAAAAGTGTCCACACTTGGTATTTTTTTATCAACCACTTTGTTAATTTCGTAAATGTATTTTTGTAGAAAAAGCCACATTTGTTCACTCTCGAGAGGATATTGAGCAGGAAGAGCGTGAAAGGCTTTAAAACATATTGCTGTGGTATTTTCCTCTTAAATAAATAAATAGATAAATAAAGAGACCAAACAAATAAAAAAATCAACAAAAATAAAATATCACTGTGTTTATTTTAAATAAATATAAATTTACATGTTAGATATAAATTATAATTGAATATTTCAACAAATAAATACAGAATAATTCACTAATTTATATAAAAATATAAATATATACATATAATTTAATAGCGAGTACTCGAATTAATAACTATGCAAGAAAACACACGTCAATGCAATATGGGTTGCATACCCATAAAAATAATAGCACACAATTAAAAATAGAATGGATAAAAATATAAAACAATGTTAAATAAATTAGAGCACAAAATTGTGTTAAATGCCATACAAAACATGATGCTTAAATACTGACCTCAGTTTTTAAAAAAGGATATGTAATGATTTAGACATTATTATTAGTGATTAATAAAAAGTAGGTCACTCGGTGACACATGCTCTGGCAGTAATAATAACCGATGAATAAGCCTGCGTTCAACAGATTGCATTAATAATAAACACTACGACACGAACAAAGGTCTCTATACATAAATAAATATATATTTCACTTATTTCACAGTCACAAAATCAATTATATTTTCTTCTGTATGGGACATGGAAATGCATACAAAGGTATATGATTTACTTGTTTTCGATATACACCAACGCATCCAGAATGTAAATATTGTGGCCTGGTTCACCATTAAAAATAAAACATTATGTTGGTTATGCAATTTCACTGATATTCACAGAATAAAAGATATTGTTGAATGTACATCTAAATATGCGGTTAGTACATAGCTTCATTCACATACAAATGCTTCAAGACATTTCAGGCTAAAATAAATAAATAAAACATTAGTCAGTATATAACATAAGACAATAAAAGAATACCTACCAATAAATAAAATCAATCAGAATGTCCATGGATACAAATATAGAATATGTAAATAACAACAATAGTAAACATGGCGGAAAGAAAGTCACATGACCACGTGACATCGATAGTTATGATAACAAACACGGAGGGCGCAGCAGACCAAAATTTTTAAACTGAACGAACAATTTAAAACAAAATAAATCGTTCGTCAAATGTTAATCGATATAAAAAGGCAGGCACCAGCAAAAATAAGGGAGTCCATCCAAGGAGTCCATCGGAAGATCTTCAAGACCTAAGAAGAAAAGAAAAGTTGAACCAGTGCTCCAAGAAATAAAAATCTAAAAGGCATAAACGCCTTTAAGATACAAACGCTGCAGAATAAAACGTGTGATACGCGGCATAAACGGAAAGGTGCGCGCTATAAATAAAGGCGCGAAATACTACTATTGGACTTCACAAAGCCGTCGCAATAAATTCGATGAGATGGAGGGCCTGGACTACCAAGGAGAGTTTGAAATGTTATACAATCAAGAAAAGTAAGTACAAGCACTACAAAAAAATAAAACTCCATCTTGCAATCCTATAAATAAATAAATAAAGGAATCTTCATGTGTGTTTCCAAAATTATCAAGCAACAAAATTTAGAATATTATTTAAATAATTAATAAATGCTTCTTTGGGTAAGCTTTGGGTTGACGTGCGAATCTTAACTCAAGGCGATTCAACGGAGTATTAATAAATTTTCCGGATAACAACAAAATTTGGAATATTATTTAAATAATTAATAAATGCTTCTTTGGGTAAGCTTTGGGTTGACGTGCGAATCTTAACTCAAGGCGATTCAACGGAGTATTAATGAATGTTCCAGATAGCAACAAAATTTAGAATATTATTTGTATAATTAATAAATTCTTCTTTGAGTAAGCTTTGGATTGACGTGCGAATCTCAATTCAGGGCGACTCAACGAGGCGTTAACGCTTTTAGTTGAATAACGATAACTTCGAAATAGTATAGGAAACATCTAATGGTTCCTCCTTGTTTAATCTCGATTTTGACGTGCGAATCTCAGGTCGAGATGATCCAATGAGGATACCTCAGTAAAAGTAAAGAAAGTGAACTTAGTAAAATTTCCTTGACACATGAGTTTACATGAAGAATAAGTGTAGTCATTTTTTTTTAATATTTACAATTTCTTAAAGAACAAATGATTTGCAAGGTGCTTGTACCATTGATGAAAAGGCAAAACATAATAATGAAATAAATAAAGTATTGTATTTATAATAATAAAATTTACTCAATGTTTTTATAAATTTATATTGAAAATAAAATAAGTTGTGCTGACATTCAATATCTACTTATTTATACCCATCCCAAGGGAGAACATAAGGAAAGTAAACATCACTATCACAGCTAGAACTCACAATAAGTACGAGGCTGCGACACATTACCCGTTATAGGAAGCAAAGAAATTCACACTTAGACCCTGAGGCTATTAAAGTATATCAATTTGTTAATTTAACTATTGGTTATTAACCAAAGTAGAGGAGGTCACAGCAATATGTCGATACTTCTCAAAACTGAATTTACCTTATAGATATTGTTATCTATTACCATATACGATAAAATTATATTTTGTAGAGACGGACCAACCACCATCACATAAGGCTGGATAGGAAGTCCATATTGACCTGCTCTTTCTTTGTATTTATCAATATTAATATGTATATCAGACACCGTCTGAAAGTGAACAAAGATTCAGTAAACAAAATATAGCAAATTGTTGATGTTAATTGTTTGAGAATAATGTTCCCAGTTTAATTAGAAAATTAATATACCGCATTAACATTACTTTTCTAATGTAATTTTTTCTACTTACCGGTACGTGTTTAATAAAACTCTCCTGACATTCGCTGACAGAGGGTTTCCATTGCTTGTTTTTATGTCGTACTCTAGATGTTGGTGGTAAAAGACAGGATAATACAAAAAATTGTATTACAACTCGATAATCTAAAATAGAAACACAAGAATAATATATTTTATTTATTTGTCTAATTAAATCAACTTTTCTGAAATGAGTTTTTCTCTAGCACGCAAATCGGTATTAATTAAATTAGAAAGTGTCTTCCTAATTAAATAAGTATATGTTTTTGCGATCTTTTTCGAGCACAATTCTCTTCACCCGGCCTAAAACTGTATAATATAAAGATATAACAAAAAAAATTGAAATTTATAAATTACACATACGGGAAACTCCTTTATGTCACAAAATGACATGTTTGTCACATTATATCTTAATATGTATTGAATATTTTTAGACCTGAAGATGGTTGTGTCTCAAATTGGTCAATAAGTTACATACCTTCACAAGTAGTGCTATCTAACAGAGTCAAAAGGTCCTGTATCTCACGTTGCTTTCCTTTATTTACTTCTACAATCTTATTAAAACATGCTTCCCATTTGGACAATAAAGCATTACCAAGTGCATATTGATTATTAAAGTCATCTTCAATCTAAAAATGTTGGAAAATTAAATCTAGCCTAAATGGTACATACAAATTTGAATAAAAAATGTAAACTAAGTATTTTCAGTTTTAACTTACGAGATTTTGGGCATCATTAATTTTTAATATGGGCCACTCATTAAAATATTCAACTAGTGATTTATTTGTACTACACTTTCTTATTTCGTATGTCGCACGTCAATGAATAATTACTTCCGACCAGGGTTCACTATTTATTTGTAGCCATTCTTTACTGTTTCTTACTTCCTCTAAAATAATATCAGATGATGAGTGAAGGAAATATATATATAGATAGTATTAAGTGTAGATAAATTCTTACCAGATTCACTGTTTTCAATTTCTTGACTTTTATTATCTTCAATTGATTTACATAATCGTATGAAATTCCTATACTTATCTACTAATTTGCCTTTGGCAGCAATAGGTTTTTTGGTGGGAGTGCTATTTTTTCCTATATAAGGTATATAATACGTGGATTTAATTTCGGTCCGAAAAGTATCACATATCTTATTTGACAAATTATCGAAATCCTCACTAGTTAACCTAAAACAAAATATCAAATAAAGCACTTTACAACAAAGCTTTATAGGCGATTCTGCACACCTATTACTATCATTTACAGCTTCTTTAATAAGAATATCTACCAATAAATTTCTAACTTTTCCACAAAGTTTCTTATTTTTCTTGTGTGAATTTAGAATATATCTCCCTTGTGAAGTTGCTTCAAGAAAACTTTCTAAATCTATTTGATAAGTATTTCTAAACGCTCTCTTCATGTTTTCTTCCCCATAAAATGGATAGGAACGTTTAGATTTTTGATATGCATTTTGAAAATCACTATTATCTGTCACAATAGTCGATGTGGACGTCCTAGTATCATCACAAAAGGACTCTGTTTCTGCTTTTACTTTCTTATACGTAGTATAAGGAAGTATTGTGATGATGAAAATTTTCGACCTCGAGATTTTTGCAGATGTCCACGTTTTGAAGTCCACTGATACCGAAAAAGTGGTTTTTAAAAAATGTCTGTGTCTGTCTGTCTGTCTGTCTCTGTGTGTGTGTGTGACCACGATAGCGGCTAAACCGCTGTAGATATCAATTCCAAATTTTGTATTTACGTGTCTAATCTTCCTCTTGAGATCTGATTAGTTTTTCAGTAAAATCGGTAGACCGGAAGTAGCAGTTTACTTCAGCGAAAAAATCGAATTTTGCCAATATTTCGTCAACTACTAAGTTTAAGCAAATTTATAAAGAATTCATATATACTTAAAATTAAAATTGAGAAAAATTTTATTTAAAAAGTTTTTCGAAATTCCTACCGGAAATAGGTCCTTACTCTTATAGAAAATCAGTTTTTTGCGAATATTTCGCAAGTCATGCTTTTTAGACAGGTACGCTATGAATATAAAAGTATTTAGAACTTAATTTGCAATATCTTTTGTATAAAAAAAATTTCAAAATTCGGACCGGAAGTATCACTTTTACTCTTACCGAATAACGATTTTTTGCAAATATGTCGTAAATTATGCATTCTATGTATATTTATGAAGAGTACAAAAGTATTTAGAGTTGGATTTGGAATATTTTTTGTATAAATGAAATTTCAAAATTCGGACCGGAAGTAACACTTTCATACGTATAAGAAAGTCGTGTGGTGGCCACACCTCATTTTTTTGTGATGAATTCTTTATATGCATATAGAAATTTTACTCCTTTCCCTATTATGGGAATAATCTTCCTGATAACAGCTTCATCTAATTTTAAAAATGCATCAAAATCTATTTCATGTTCTGAAATAAATTATAGTCTAATTTAATAAATAACAAAAGAAGTTTATTACATTTTTTAGTCATATAAAACAACAAAATTTAAAGAATGAAAAGTATTAATATTTTCAATTAATTAATTATCAAATGTAACAACTCATTTCAATTATATGCTTCAATTTAGTGCCTTATGTATTTACATATCAAAGCATTTGCTATTCATTATATTATCAATATAAGAAAATATTGTGTACTTACTCTGAAACACAGGAATGAGATCATCACAACCCCATGCACTCAACAACTTTACTACTTCGTCAGATCCGCAGATAAGATCCTGTGTCTTATCCATATTGGTAACAAATGAAAACTAAATTAGGAATACGTAAATATTGGCAGTTGCACCACACATGAACAAAAACAGACGTGTATTGTTATAGTTCAGTATAACCCTCATTTATCTAAGACGCAATTCTATAATATGAAATACCACATGTGCACATGTAGGCGCCAAGGAAAATGTATATAATTTTTTTTCCGGCACCCATATTTACCTAACTTGTTTTTAATTTGAAATTTTTATTTAGCTAAAGTAAATAAATCTTGGCGTCAGCGTTACAATCAGCACTTGTTCTGAATAACAAGATTATTATTATTAAATCAATCCTGTAATTTTGTTAATAACACTGGTAACAACAAGTTGTTGTTAAAACAACCCTGAACTGTTAACACTTATATATTGTTAACATAACTATATATTTTGATTTTATTCACTAAAAAAGCAGTATATCCAACAATTTTTTGTTAATCATACAGTTTTTGTTAAGATAACGTATTTTGTTTTTTCGGTGTATTAATTCTAGTGTAACTACAACTGATATTTCTCTTTATTTGGTTAGATGGTTGTGATGCTGAAGGTTACCACAAGAGTAAAGCGAAACGTGTCAGAACAATTTTTACGGAAGAACAACTACAGGTTCTGCAGGCAAATTTTCAGCTAGATTCGAACCCGGATGGGCAGGATTTGGAGAGGCTCGCGCAAATAACGGGCCTTAGCAAAAGAGTAACTCAAGTGTGGTTTCGGAATTCACGAGTACGTCAAAAGAAACACATGCACACGGGGAAAGTAAAGACACAAAGTAAGTACCGATAATATTTTTATTCTTTTGAACAGATATTACTATTTACTATACACCGCACCGTGTCTAAAGTTAAGTGTTTACCATTGCAAACTTTCTTATTATTGGAGTTAAAGAAGTAGTCAAATAAGCAAATTCTGGCATTTTTATTTTAATTGAGATGGTGAAAATAAAAGCAATTCAAAAGTTTCATTTCCAAGATATTTATAAAACATATTTTTCTATCAAACAGCCTGTATATTTTATATTTCGCCGGAAAAAGGAAATAATATTCTGAACAAAAAATTATTAATACATTACTACTCTAAAATTATAAACAAATAAGAAGGACTTGCACTGTCCGACAAATAAATAATATGTAAATAGGCACTACTATTGAATATTTTATACGATATATAACTAGAAAATCATTATTATTCTTAAAAAGACAAATTAAGTACTGGAAAATCTGTAGAATACTGAGAACAATACATATAAAATACCGTTAAAAGTTGCAAAATGTCAACTTTTAACGGTGTTTGTAGAAAAAATAATTTTTAAATTGTATGATTTGAAACGCTCATACGTATAAGAAAGTCGTTTGGTGGCCACACCTCATTTTTTACTTTCTTATACGTAGTATAAGGAAGTATTGTGATGACGAAAATCTTCGACCTCGAGATTTTTGCAGATGTCCACGTTTTGAAGTCCCCTGATACCGAAAAAGTGGTTTTTAAAAAATGTCTGTGTGTCTGTCTGTGACCACGATAGCGGCCAAACCGCTGTAGACATCTATTCCAAATTTTGTATTTACGTGTATAATCTCCCTCTTGAGATCTGATTAGTTTTTCAGTAAAATCGGGTAGACCGGAAGTAGTAGTTTACTTCAGTGAAAAAATCGAATTTTGCAAATATTTCGTCAATTACTAAGTTTAAACAAATTTATAAAGAATTCAAATGTACTCAAAATTAAATTTGAGACAAATTGTCTTAAAAAAAGTTTTTCAAAATTCCTACCGGAAGTAGGTCTTTTACTCTTATCGAAAATCAGTTCTTTGCGAATATCTCGCAAGTCATGCTTTCTAGGCAGGTACATTACGAGTATAAAAGTATTTAAATTATAATTTTAAATATCTTTTGTATAAGAAAATTTCAAAATTCGGACCGGAAGTACCACTTTTACTCTTACCGAATAGCGATTTTTTACAAATATGTCGTAAATTATGCATTCTATATATATTTATTAAGAGTACAACAGTATTTAGAGTTGGATTTGCAATATTTTTTGTATACATGAAATTTCAAAATTCGAACCGGAAGTAGCACTTTTACTCTTAGCGAGTAGCACTTTTTTTTCGAATATCTTGCAAAGTATGCATTCTATAGCGATTTATTAAGAGAATGACAGTACTTAGAATAGGATTTTGAATAAGTTTTGTATAAAAGAATTCTTAAAATTGTATAGTTTGAAACGCTCATACATATAAGAAAGTCGTGTGGTGGCCACACCTCATTTTTTAATTTGAGATTCGATTTTCAAAATATGTCATTAGTTTAGGCAAATTTCCAAAGTGTTCCTGTAGGAATAACCACTGATTTTTTAAATTTGGGATTTGTGTTAGTTCCTTGTACTCAGAAATACTTCGAGCATCGTCATTTAAACATGTAATAAATTTTGTAAACTATCGAAATTCTCTGCATAAAAACTATTTATGTGTATGTTTTAGCAAAGCTAAGTGACGAACGTGATTTTGGCATTCTGTAACGATATTTTACAGACTTTGTAATAAATTTCGGAATCATTGACAATTCATTTTCATATTAGAAAAAGTAACATAAACAACGTTCTAAATCTAATTAAATGATAACTAAAAATGTACGCGTATGTTATTGAAAGTAAATAACAGTAAGTATATACATATTTACATTATTTCTCTTGCGAAATATAAGGTAAATATAATGAATTTTAAAAAGCTCTCAGGCTATCTACGCCGATGTAGAAAGAATTTTACTCATAAATTCCTTATTTTATGGCCATTTTTTGCTCTCATTCTCGAGCGTAAACAGATGTTGCAGATCACCATATGAATTAGTGCTATTCAGTAAATGTGTGTTGTTTACATTATTTCTTTGCTCCATTGTAACTCCGTTGTAGTTTAACTCGGTCATGTCCGCGCCCTAGTTATAATATTCAATACAGAAACAAGTTACATACGTTCATATGATCAACTCTATCTCTTGTTGTCCAAAATGTCAAACACAAGAGGTCACATTATGAATATGAGAAATGATGGCAATTGAAGAATGGTGTTTTCTTTTCATGGTTATATGTCGATCATAAGTTGTTACTTTTTTTATTCCATAAAAATCATTCTGTTCTTCATTAATATCCACGATATTTCATGATCATCTTTGTATTGCATAAAGAGTACATTAATGTCAGTTTTGCATGTAATTTATTTGGTGTGTTTTTCACGCAATTCCAGAACTCATGCAGTGTCCGTTTTGCAAAATCCGCTTGGACCGGAAGGAATATTTCGAACATCATATGGCCTTCTGCTGCGAGAGGAATGCCAGGTACGTACAAAAAATTACTTTTTGTATGAGGAATGCGAGCTTGGATTGACTCTTATTTCCCAACTCCTTCATTATTGTATACAATAAACGATTGAAATTGCATAAGATGGTCGCGTTTAAGCCTTTTAGAGTATGAGTCCGTATCGCTCTATTTAATGTATACAGCACGTGTCAATTTTCATTAGCCATAGGCGATTAATTCATGCAATACGTGACAACATGGCACCCCCTACTTTTCTCTTCAATGCGAGCGCGACCGATGATACAAGTTCACGATACAAGCTCAAGTTAGCAGTAGCTGTTGGACTATTGACTTGGATGTTTGTACTGCGCTTAGAAATAATATTTACGCCTTGCAAGGATTTTTCTTTTTCCTTTCAGTAAATGCAGAGAATTATTAAGCATGACACAAACAAAAGCGTAATTCTAATAAAATTAAAAATAAGGTAAATAAACAAGGATTATGAAAATAATAATAAACAACTAGATCGCGCCGGCCATTTGATGATGACGGATTTTATTGCAGACTATATCTCGGAACGTGTTCGCAGCTACACATTTAATGTAGAAGTGGCAAGATCGGGGAAAGTCGCTGTGATGTCGATTGTTGCCGGGAGATACACGTTGCCACGTATTATTTGTATACGTATAAATCGCATGTAAACATTGAATCCCTATAGCTAATGAAAATAGACACATACGGTATACTCTATTCACTGAACGTATAGAGTAGCAAAAAACGCGTGATCAAGGCATAATTTTTAATACTGCCTTTCTATTGGCTCTGAGAGTTACATACAAATCCTAAAACGCACGATATAAATCATCTGCTTTCTGTGATTTTGTCACATGATTGTGACTATACCCACGCAGCAAAATCACAATTTTAGAGGAGGATAAAAATACGTATTTGCTAATGTAGAACAAGTGAGCATATAGTGTGCTAGTAGGGATAAATAACATTGTCTGTTATTTTGAAATATACGTTATATACATATATGTATACTTTTTGCCTTTGCTATATAGTATTTTGTATTAATTGTATTGTTCCTTGTGTTTGCGCTTTCTGTATTTGTTTAAGTTGTTATTATTATTATTCTCAGTATTTTTAATGAGTCTATTAATAAATAAAGATTTATTGAAGGTAAGATTTATAAATCGTAAACAAAGCAAATGGTCTATAGGTTAATTATGTTTCAGCTTTCCAGAAGTGTTGAATTAAAGTTTGTTTTTACCTGTTTATACAGTAGTGTGCAAAATGCAGCCAGAACTGAAGAAACGAGTAAAGAGACATTTTACAGTGCTAGAAAAACAGACTGTTCTGAACATATTTACCAAACGGCAACAAGAATGCCCAGCTAACTATAAGACACGAATTGTTGACTTTACAGCCGAAGCTGCAGGTATCTGCTCTGCAAGTGTTTTTAATATTTTGCGAGAACACAATGCACAAGATGCGAAACCTCCAAAGACGTATACAAGAGCACGATCTGTCCTGGATAATATTGATGATGATATGCGCAATATTATTAGACGTATAGTACACTCATTTTTCTATAAAAATGAGGTGCCAACAGTGGATAAGATTTTATTTAAAGTAAATGAAGATGAGAACTTGCCAAACCTCAAACGTACAACAGTGTGGAAGTTGTTGAAAGAAATTAATTTCTCTTTCCAAAAAAGAGCTTGTAATAGTTTTTTAAAGGAATAGTGTGAAAGACTACCACCACATCATTGCGAATTGAAGCCGATTGAATTAATATGGGCCCAAGTTAAAGGAGAATATGCAAGGAAAAACACTACATTTAAGTTAAAGGAAGTCAAAGAGCTGTTACACACATCATTGAACAATGTTACAAAAGAGAACTGGTTGAATGCCATCAAACATGTTAAAGAAGTAGAGAAGAATATGTGGGAGTTAGACGTAATTGTTAAAAATTTACAAGAGAGTTTCATAATTAATTTGAAAAGTTCTGAAAGTAGTGAATGTGACAGTGACATACAGGAATAATTTTAATTGTCAACACAGAAAAATTTAAAATATATGATTATTAATTAATAGTTTCTTTCGCTCTTTCTTCTATATATTTTTTAAAAATAATGTATATTGTGTATGCATTTTATTTATATATGTTTACTATGTATGTACTCTATTTATACACGTATAAAATACCTTATAAATTCACAATAAAGTAACTACCTATGCCCTATTTAAACTTGTAATTTATATTATATACACATGTGAATAAAGTCTTTAATATTTGTTTCATTTTTAAATACTTATATTGGTTTTGTATTATTTGTTAAAATGCCTGATATTGAATTTGACAAATGCATATTAAATTTATCTTAAATTGTTTGCAAAATGCGCATTTGTGTATTTTTTTGTTAAGTCAATTAATATTTATCCACTTATTTAGTGATGGATTTTAAGCAATTTACGAATGTTTTGTTGAAATAGGTTACGTTTGAGATTTACGTATTTTAGTTATCTAAAAAGACAAAACAAGCATTTTCTGTAAATTTAAATCCGTTCAGTATTTTATATAAACTAATAAATTGTTGTTTTCGAAAATTTAAACATGTAATCAAAAGATTTTATAAAAGTTTATTGATAATATAAGTACTCTATTGGAAATTGAGCTGTGCACGTGAAACAGTCGTGAACAGCTCGAGATTACTCTATACGTTCAGTGAATAGAGTATAGTAGAATTACCGAACAGATACAGTAGCAACATTGCATTCACGTAATAGCTTATAAAGACAAATGCGCTGTTGCTACTGCATTTGATATGATGTAAGCATACTTAAACGTTAAGGTGTTTCATCAGCCATTTGATGGTGAAATTAACTCCCTTAAATTGATGTTTACCACGAGATTAAAAATATTTTTTTATTTTCAGAAAGCGCATTCTACCGACACCACCAGCCAATCAAGTGACAGCAGCATTGAACGAACGCAAGAGGTGTCTCCGTCAAATTCACAAATGTGAGCAGTGCAAGTACAGGACAAAATACCAGGCAGAGCTTAAGGAGCACATTAAACAGCATAACAAAATTAAAATATACAAATGTGGGATTTGTGATAGACGTTTCATGACTAAAGAAACCCTCAGGCAGCACGTGGAAAATACTCACGCTAATGTTGAAAAAACGGACAACCGAGAGCACTCTACGACTGATTATAACAATACACTTGTAAAAGTAGAACCATCGAGCTCACAAGATCAGCAGAAAATATTTAAGTGTTCACACAAACGATACTTAAGAACACATATAAAAAGTAAACATTCGAAAAAATATGACTATAAATGTGACTCTTGTGATTTTGAAACAAACCAAAAAAATAGATTAGCAGTACATATAAAAAGTAAACATTTGAAGGAATATGATTATAAATGTCAATCTTGTGAATACCGAACAAACCTCAAAAGAAATTTAGAACTACATATAAAAACTAACCATTTGAAGCAATTTGATTATAAATGTTACACTTGTAAATTTGGAACAAACTTCAAAAGAAATTTAGAACTACATATAAAAACTAACCATTTGAAGCAATTTGATTATAAATGTGACACCTGTAAATATGGAACAAACCTCAAAAGAAATTTAGAAACACATATAAAAACTAACCATTTGAAGCAATTTGATTATAAATGTGAGTCTTGTGAATTTAGAGCAAACACGAGAAGTCATTTAAAAATACATATAAAAACTAAACATTTGAAGAAATTTGATCACAAGTGTGGCTCTTGTGAATTTGTAACAAACAACTACACTGTTTTAAATAGACATGTAAAAACTAAACATTTGAAGCAATTTGATTTTAAATGTGATTCTTGTGAATTTGGAGCGAACAATAAAAATCATTTAGAAGTACATATAAAAACTAAGCACTTGAAGAAATTCGACTATAAATGCGACTCTTGTGAATATGGAACAAATCGCAAAAATCATTTAGTAAGACATATAAAAGCTCACCATTTGAAGACATTTGATTATATTTGTGGTTATTGTGAATATGGAGTGCAGATCAAAACTACTTTAGAAAAACATATAAAAACTCAACATTTAAAGCAATTCGATTATAAATGTGAGGTTTGTGGTTATAAAACGAACCACAAAAGTCGTTTAGAAAGCCATATGAAACGAAACCATTTGTGAAAGTGGGAGAGGAACGTGTGTGTCTACTATTTTTTCCCCGAATGTTAATATCACATAACGGCTGTCGTGATTGATTTACCCATTGCCATTTGAATTTTCATGTTATTCGGCAACTTGGAAACATATTCCATTTGTTTTGCCGCCAGAGTCGTTCCTATATATTTAATCTTAAAAAATGAACACCATTTTATAATTGTATGATCATGCTTACATGCAACTATAATGTTGGCAATATATACTGGCCGTCATGAGTAAATGAACATCCAGTAAACGTAGATATATTTTAATAAAATTTACAGGAAGTATGTATTTTATTCATATTAAGAAACTGAAGATGTCAACAATATATAACAGAAGAATCAAGTATGCGGGCGGGATTAATTAGTGTCATATCTGCAAAAGATGGTAAATCTCATTTTTCAGCAGGATAATGCGCGGCCACATACCGCAAGTGTCACTATGGAGTTTATGAATAATGCTAATATTGATCTGCTTCCATGGCCATCGCGGTCGCAAGATTTATCCTTTATAGAACACGTATGGGATACGGTAGGACGAAGGATGAATAATTTACAGCCACCCTCAAACGGTAAGGAAATTCTCCGACGACGGATTTTAGAAGTTTGGGACAGCATACCACAGGCTGCTATAGATAGATGCGTAAAAAGTAGAGTAGTTGCTACAATTGTATATTGTTGAAATTTTCATCGTTTGGTAATATGAATTTAATACGTAAATTTCCTATAAATTTCATTAAACTATGTATATGTAACCCCTGCTTGATTCATCGAAGTAGGGCACACAAGCCTGAGACTCACAGGGTCGGGTCTCCAAAGGTGGTTGCCGAGTGACGTACTAGTTCAGACAAATGACTTTGAGATAAGATAAAACATGGGCGCCAGTTACTTTTTTTTTCTCAAAAGAAGCTACAAACTTACTGATTCAAAACAGATAACCAGTACCTCACACAGGAAGGTGTGACGCAAGACGAAAAGAAAACAAGTCGTTCATATTTACAAAAAAGTATATTTTAAAAAAATAAAATACTGTACAATTCAATTTACAATTTGTGCCAATGTGAATGAATTCCTTAAAGTTAGATACAAATTTTCTTTGAAATATGATAGATAAAGCAGCAATAAATAATAATAACAAATATGTATATAATTTTCAAACAATTACTGACCAAAAAAGAAAAAAGGTGGATTCTTCTCCTAATTTATATGTCACGTCCAGTTCCCTGAGCTTCTGTCCTTATTTTTGGTGATCAGATTCCCTCTGCTGTTGATTTCACCTAAAACAAAGCTGTGCAAATGGGAGCTTTGAAAGCTCAAGCCATCCGCACGTTAGTTCTAAAAAAAGCATCCGCAGACCAGACTTGAACACATTAAGCTTGATTAAAATTAATTAATTCACAAAGATAATTACTGTATATTTTACGTTGATGATATCTGAAAGTTATACTATATTAAATTTTTAAAAATGAACTAAGATGTGGCCGATGATGGCAGATTCAGTTCACCACGTGCAGTCATATTTTAAAACATTAAATGAATTAACAAGTTTGTATAAATTAACAAAAAAAGAATAATAGGAGGAATATGGTAGTAATTTAAACTTAAATTCTTTAATGAGAGGGATGCGGTAATCAAAAAGCAAAAATTTCAATCAAGCGCACGTGTGTCGTTTTTTTAAATTTTTAGAGAGTTTTAGATAAAATAAACATCAAATTATAGAAATACGAAGAAAAATCAAGTTATTTAGGTACCAAACTTGCATACACTAGAATTTTATTTCTATCAATTTCTTCACCGCTTAACAACTTTTATTCTAATGCCGTGTTTATACGGTCAAATAAATTCATGAATAAATTGACGAATTTATTCACCAAGAAATTCATGAATTTATTCATCAATGTATTGGACCGTGTAAACGCAAACATTCATCCAATATTTTATTGACGATATCCACTAGTACCAACCATCAAATAGTGACATTTGTTTTCTTGCAACTTTTAAATGTTTTTGTTTTCATTTATCAATTTAGAGGTTACGCGGAACTTGATAATTGTAGGCGTAAATTATACGCGATTATATATGCAAAATATGGACTTATAGCTTGCTGATGGATACAAAAGCATATCCGAATATTTTTATATGTACTTGATTGAAGTAATCACAAATATCTTTTTTTGTGAGACTTGAACATGATCATTAAAATAATTATTTGTTAAGGGTGGGCTTTCCTTAAGAAAAATTCCCGAACGGCGTATGTCGGGTTGCCTGAAATAAATTGAATATATTTACTGAGTTTAAAATGCCTGCATCTTTTACACGATGCAGATACCGGCTAGCAATATAAAGGGATATGCCTGGTCAACTGGAAAGCAAATAAATTTAGGATATTTGCCTCCTGCATTTATTGCATGAAAATATTGGTGCGGCTACTTTCTTCGAAATTTGTTTTTACCGTTTCTGAGTATTCTCCTGGCTTGTATTTATTTAGTTTTATTAAGACTCCCGATTTATGTAATTTGTAATTATTTTAATGATATTTCCGAAATTAATTAGATGTTAAGTTTTGTTATTATTATTATTTATGATTAACAATTATTTAAGTTGTACTTCTTATTATTTCTCACCATGATTTGTATTTACTTTACATGTTGAGGCTTTGTAATAATATGAGTAATGTTTTAGAGAAAACTAAAATCTGCTAAAAAAACAGTGCCGGTGTTTCTTACAAAATGTAAAAATTTATATTCTCTAAATAGCACATGTTTTAAATTATTGAAAATTATATTCTTCACAGTCGACACTGGTATTGTTATGATTATTTATATCTTCAATAAAATATGCATTTGCCTCCGGCCCATAGTCGCCATCGTCCGTAGTTCCTGAATGTATTTTTTGTTTCCTATAAAAAAAATTTTCTTCTCATACCGTTTTTTTCACACACTGTCGTATACATCCATATTTGGTCTGAAGCTTTGAGTGATATTTGCCCTTACAATTAAATCAAACTGCTGCCGCTTTGCAACGTGCACTGTAAGAATTACGTTGAATATAATACAATCTTTTTACCTCCTACAAATTTTGCAATGACTGAATTAAAAGATTCTACAATGTTGGCATCTACGTTTCCTATTAAAGATCTACTATTAGGCTGAGCCGACTTAAAGCGTTAATAAAGTTATCATACATATTAAAATTCTGAAATTTTTCAAACATATTGATCTCACCTTCATTAGATCATTGACAAAAGCAAGAAGCACAATCCGAGTGTTCACCAAAAATATGTCTTGATCCATTTATAATGTGACGTTGCAGTTTCACAATCTGGTTTGTTATTATTAAGTTCGATCTTTTGTAATGTTCAATTGCTTTTGTCAAGGCCGCTCTGAATCTAAGTAAATTTTTTGTTATTGATTGTCCTATGTCCGAATTGAATTTAGGGTTTTTCAAACAGTCGCTTATTTTATTTATTACATAATATATGATTTCGGCACTCAATTTTTTCAATAATTTTTTGGGGACCGTAAGGAGCCATCTCACGTAGTTTTGTAAAAACGCTGCTATCACAGTCCCCTATTAATCTACCATAAATTACACCGTGCATTTCACCAGAATGTCGAAAACCTTCCGGAATAATTGGCGACTCCATGGCTGTTGACGACGAAGACCAATTTTTGAAGCATACGTGATTTTTAGATTCACCATATTTTGCACAAATTAAACAAAATTTGTTTTTTACGCCTACATACAACATTTTTTTCGCTGGCCATTAAACAATTGCTATCACTCCTGATAAACTGCTGTAATTAGGCTTATGCGCTCGTTTGGCCCATGCTCTTTTACTTACATATACAAAAAAAAAAATCTTAAAACTGTCCTGTGGTCAAAATACAAAGTACAAATAAAACAAAAACATGAAGGCACAACAAACTCAGATATTTAAATAAATGCTTTTACCATCTAGAAAACTGAAATTTGTGTAACTTGCTGTCTAAAACCAATGCATCTTAGTTTGAAGAGTCCGGAAAATCTCTAAATTTCGTATCTTACAATGATATAAAGTTGTTTTTGTCAGATTTTAGTTTTCTACAAACATTGTTCATATTATTAAAAAGCTTCAAGATGTAAGGTTAAAAATAACAATAAGTCGTGCAACTTCATAATTAATAATAATAATGTATATTTATTGCCGAAGAAAACTGCATTTCTGAAATTCCATAAAGCCGAAACCTTGTCCTTGAAAAATAAAATACATTTTGAAAGCGAGAAGAATACCAAGGAACAGAAAAAGAGTCTAATAAAGTAGACACATCAATGTTATCACGTAATCAATCATAAATGAACACCGACAAATATCTGAAATATATTAAAATTTGCTTGTATATATCAACCGCACGTATTTTCTTTTACAAATATGTTTAATGTATACTCAAACTTATGTATGAAATAATGAATGCAACTTTATTTGGTGATAAAATTTAGATCGAATCTTCCCTGTGACAAAATGTTTTATAATTTAATTTTGCTAATCAACTCCATCAATGCCGATTGGGAAGAATATAATATTCAACAATCCAAAACATCTGATTATTATAAAATATATATATTTACATTTTATTAAAAAACAAAACAGGCACTGTTACTGTACTGTTACAGCACAGAATTGTTTTTGTAATATTTTAGTTGACTACAACATTGCTCATATTATTAAGATTAAAAACCTTCAACATCTAAAGCAAAATATCACCGCCAGAAATTAAGTAACAAATTAAATTTCATAATAATAACAACATATATTTATTCCAGACGAAGAATTCTAATACATTCTCCCAAATATCATTAAAATAATTAGAAAATAAAGCCGATATCTGAATGAAGCATTCGTTTACCTAAGGTAATAAAAAAAGGTGAAGATCTCTCTGTTTATATGATGTTCGGCTTAATACAGTCGCCCAGGTATACCTTCCATATAGCTGGTCTTAGACATTACGAAAGTGTGAGTAAGAGGTTGAATTATGTGTTGCCTATTTGCCATTTATTAGTGCGGACTTTGTGATCATTCTCATTGGTTTCAAAGTAATTTTTTGGAGACCAGGGTTATTTTGAAAGTAAAGTAAATACATTGTCGAGTTCAGAATAAAAATATCTAGGTACTCACGATTCAAAAAAGTACTTTTTAAACAGAGTAAGCTTTATATCGCTATAAAACGAAAAAAATTCAAAGTGCTGTATTTTAACTATTTTTTTAATATAATTGCAAATTTGAATCGTCAGTCGCTAGAACACATATTCATTATTTCGTTCACGTAGCGGCAACTTTTTCAAGTGCCTTGATTTTTGCGATTTTTTGCGTTGAATTTGACCATTTTGTGGCATACGCCGATCAAGTAAAACCCCCCCTTAAGTGAAATTATTCACTTCTCACAATCGATTTTTTGTCGGTCCTCTGCAACGTTTGTATAGAATAGCAATAGTTGCATATTATTTATTGGAACATTAATATTTCTTTACAAATACGACTGATTTTACTAACTTTATCAATCTTTTATAATAAAAAAATTATTCACGGGGCAGAAGGTTCACAATGCGAAAGTTGGCATGTATTTTAAACTAAAATGTTACTATATTTCCCTAGAAAATTGACGAAAAATTAGAGCGGGTTCTAATTCGACAATTTATTCGAGAATTTATTTGACAAGAGAAAATTGACGGCAAGTTGAGCGTTTACACGCACTAAGGTCAAAAAGTTCATGAATTTATTTGACCGTGTAAACACAGCATAACGTTAGACTTCTTGCCAAGTGTACTTATTCGCAGAGAGAGAACTTCTCCGGTCGCGATCATCAAGAGAAGGGATCCTTCTTGAAAAATCAATATCCCCCGCTGGTTTAACGCCCACGCTCTTTTTAAAGTTGCTTAAGTCAAGCGCAGTTAATATTTATAACAATTTAATAATGCGGATATACAGCAGGAGTGATAAAATTTGACCAAATAATATATATAATAATTTAAGTAACGTGATTTGGCAAAATTACCGTTACAACTATATCAACGTTTACTGTGTGTTCATTTACTTACCAGACTTCACCCGCTATTAAATTAACGTGCATGTACGTGTTTGTTTACTTTGTCTATAAATAGATGTGTTACAAGAAACTCGTTTTCCATAAAAATTGTTTGATCGTTTAGTACCTTTAAAATATAAATAGAAAAAGAGAGAACTTGAAACTTAAAATTGCTGCATTTCTCATGCGTTTTTGGATTGAATTTGTTAACTGTATACAAGGGGTGACACAAAATGGACAATTTAATAAAGTAGAGGATTTTTAAATGTAAAAGAAAATAATTTGACCTCATCTAACTTTTTTAATTAAACCTGTAAGCGAGTCAAAAAACTGTACCTGCAACCGCTTTCGGACTATAACTGAAGATTCAAAAATATCAACTATCAAAAATATTGTCGCATCTTCTTTTATTATTGTAAACATTAAGATTAAAGATGCATTTTCTACATATTGCATTTTCTCTCTCTCAAAACATAACGCAAACTAGTACGTGTCAGAGTAAAAAGTAAGAAGTAATTTCGATAATTATTTCCTTTTGAAAAATTCTAGAAGCAGGTACATTTTTATTTTCAAGTCTACGTTTTTCCATGTTGTATATGGAAATAAATACATTAATTTTATTTTCTTTATGTTATTGAATTTTTCTTATTGATAAATTCTGAACTGTATCCGATATTTTGATTCCTTATTTAGTTCTTGGTTTGATAGTTTATATAAAGATATAATTAAGAATACTAAGAATAAATATACTAAAAATAAAATTACAACATTATTCTTATTGGAAGAAATAGCAATATGACAATAGTTGCCATGACAGCTCTTATTTTTTTCTCACCACTCGTCTAGATTAAGTAACACATACAATTAATAAGTGCTGCTTTTACTATTTTTTTAGCTAATAAAGTGAATATAAGAAATCTGTATTTGATGTTATTTTTGTGAATATGTCTTTTATGTAAGCAGTCAAAATAGTTATACTATCATACAGGTAATTAAATGAGGCAAGAAATATAAAATACAGCTTATTGTTATCACTAAAAATATGTCAATGACATTATTTAAGCGCATGAAGTGTACCAGGCTAAGTTAACGCAACAAAATACATTACATACTATTTGAGGTACATGACTGATTTCTTTCACGTAAGTTAAGATTACTATTAAAAAGTAGTATTCCAAATTTCATTTATCAAAGTACAGTTGTCCCAAAATACGTGCATCCAAGCATCACTACTTTGAGCACTCACTGACTGACTTACTCATTGATTATAAGTCTCGTTTCTTTCCACTAAGTAAGAACTTAGAAATGCCGTCCATAGTGTCGAAGGTGCTGACGATAAAAATCGAAAATTAGTAAAAATCTAATTAGTATCATAATTATTCTTTTCTATTTCGATGCTATAAAGTTCACTTTGCGACACCCGTTTTGGTTGCATAAAGAATTACTTTATCGCACGCTAATTTAATTTTCTTGAGGTTGGTAACAAAAAAAATGGAACCAAGTCATATTTTAATGTCAAATATAAGCCCTTAATGTAAGAAACATGTGCAACAGAAGGTGTACAAAGAATAAAAAACACACATGCTAACATTTAATTTACTAATTAACAATATAAATTGTTAAGCAGAATTGGATGATAAGTTTTCCGATGCTAGTATTGAAATTTACTTCCCATGTTGAACAGTACAACTATTATAAAAGTTTATCATAACACTACAAGATTCGTGTGCAGTAATGGATATTCCAGGCAGATTTTGGGAACACACTACGTTTTGTCTGAATTCCTGTTGGTTCGCATTAACTGACACGTACGGTAATATTCGCTATATTATTTTCTTTACACCAACTTAAAAGTGCTGGTATTGTTTTTGATAAATATGTTGAGACTTTGTTGTCAAAATATTTTGTAAATTGTCTTCTGGTATTTTGCGAATCTTTGAGGGCGTGCAAATATTTATTTCCTCCTTTTTGTTCATAAATTGAAATAATTTATTGCATAAATCAGTCTAAATTTTAAACAAAATTACATATAATACCGCCGATATTCAAATATTTAAAATGTTCTACTTAAAAATCAGAGTAACCAACTTTAAAAAACAAAATTTCTAAAATGTTCGACCAAACATGTCTCTCATTTTAAGCTTTTTTGAACTTTTAATAACGCGTGCGCAAAAATCGTGTCTTATGAAACTTGTATTTTAATATACTATTATCCTTATTATACCTACTACGCGGCAATGATGCGGCACACAGCCTAAGGAATAGAGGCGGTGCCTGGGCAAAGCTGTCATTAAAGATGTTTACTTTATCGAACACTGAAAACTTGCCAAATTTGATCTGGAGGTTTATCAGTTTACACAGAATTTTCTGTGGTTATCAGGACAATGCAAGGCAAAACAAATTGCAGATAAGCAATTTGGTACAGTTTCTATATTTGATATATTTTTTAAAGATAATATAACACATGTCTGCGCGAACTCGACCTGTTTTGTTTAGATGTATGTTGGTGGGATCACATTTAAAGGAATCCAGAGCCACTTCAAAAAATGCAAAATTAGAGTTGGATATTTTACTTTCAAAACATAGTAATAATGATGATATCACTATTTCTGTGCACAATTTTGAATTACATTATTTATTTTAGTCCAGTTCTGCAACGAACGACTGACTACCGATCCTTACTTATAGCTGTGCAGGTTATATAGATTTAAACAGTAGGTCTATTTGTTTTTATCTCTATATATTTTATTGTAAAAAGCAATTTTTTAAAGAACTACCATTAAATAATCCATTATTAATTACATCCAACTTATATTTTAACACTTTTAGTTTTAACCTTTATTTTGAAGGACTCTCTTGTTTTTTTGGTTAAATTTTCTGTTTTATAAAAAAAACGTACAACCTCTTTCTTTTGGATTGTTGCGACTTTTCGTGTAATGGAGATCTTTCTGCTAGGTTTTCATTTTGAAAGAAAATTTCTATATCATTATTTTTGTCATTACTAATATTTTCATTATATTCACATATTTATATTATTATTGCCTATACATCACAGCTATACATTTACACTTACATTTTGCAGCATCATTAGAAACATACAAAATTATTACAATTATAAACTATTACCACTGGGTCAGAATCATGAAAAAAATGAGATGTGGTACATATGAATTCTTTATAAATTTGTTTAAACTTGGTAGTTGACGAAATATTAGCAAAATTCGATTTTTTGACTGAAGTAAACTGCTACTTCCAGTCTACCGATTTTACAGAAAAACTAATCAGATCTCAAGAGGGAGATTATATTCGTAAATACAAAATTTGGAATTGATATCTATAGCAGTGTGACCACATAAATTTTAATGTTTATCGTAAATGCGTTATTCAGTTGTTTATTCATGAACTGCATATTAATCAACATTAAAAACACTACTACTTTGCTAATTTAACCAACTTTCTAGAATGAATAATAACGGAGTTAGCAATGGTGCGCACTTAATTTGAATCACCCTGTATATTATAATATAGTAAATGAAAAACATTAATAAAAAAACTCTTACGTCTTCTTCCAAAAAAATATGTATCAAGAAATATAATAAATTCTTATTGGCTACGTATACCAGCCAGGATATTATTGGACAATTCAAACGCAAACCGTCGGTTGTATGTCCATAACAACATACATAGTAATTGTGTCTCCCTTCTTATCTGCGATTTCTATTTTAAGATATATCTATATATATATATATATATATAGAAAGATGTGATGTCAAACACTGTTTCGGGGTATATTGGTGTGTATAATTAGTGACTTAGACGGTCAGAATGTATGGGCTGGGTAATTAAAATACTGTATTTGTGGCTGGTGACGTTTCGGAAATAATCTTTATTTCATCTTCAGACTCTACAAGGAAATTTTACAATATTTAAAAAAATATACCTTTTTTAGGGACAGTCTTGACAGAAACAAAAGTTAAAAACAAAACAAAGAATGCCTTCTACTTACTTGCCACATTAGACATTAAATATTATTTTGATAGATGCAACCACATATCACAGATCTTGTGTGGGTGGTCAAATAAATTAAAACTTTAAGCATTATTCCAATAATTATGTTGTCACTTATTAAAAATAAATATTAAAAATTAAATTACACATATAGTATGATTAATTACCCAGCCTATACATTCTGACCGTCCAAGTCAGTAATTATACACACCTATATATATATATACTTAAAATGGGGGGGGGGGGAATTCCTAAAAAATATATACAAGTGTCCCAGAAATAAAAAGACGGAGTAACACGTATGTAAAGTCCGAACAAAAAGAGGCCCAAATATACCGCAATAGCGAAGAAATTAAAAATTTAATTTTCTATGTTGTTTTTGAGATAGAAGAATTACATTACGCACCTGGCACAGAATGTATGTTTATAAATACACGTAAGAATGCTCATTTGTAAATAGAAACGAACACGCATTCATAGAAAAATACGCTTTTATTTATGTAAAACGGGAAAAAACGTTAAATTGTACTCATTCATATAAAACATATTTTTTGCCAGATGGGCGATCCACTTTATTGCAGACAATAAAAGATTGTTTTTATTTTTAAAATAGGAAGGTTGTTGCTCTTTAATGTGTTTGTAGTCGGAAACTGCTGATTATTATTATTTTGGAATATTCAATAAATCGTAGTTTTTCTAGATTACAGTAAATATCAAAAATGTAATTATTTTTTTCTAGCAGGTGTAAAATTAAAGTAATTAATGGTTTGATATTTATTATGAAGTATGTATTCCTCCTCCTTTTTTTTTAACAAAAGTAATATGGTTGTCCTGAAATGGACCGATTGTGAAAGTGAAACAGGTGGATATTTAGTCCAGGGTCGGCGTAAGGCCAATTGAATTCTTTATTATTTTTTTTCTGCCGTCTGCGCACGAATAAAGACTTGATATTTTGAGGGTACGTTTTTACACAATCTAGCTTCCGATTTCTGCTACTCCGTCTTTTTATTTCTGGGACACCTGTATATATATATAAAATATATTACAATTCTTTGCCAATTATACAAATGTATTGAAAAATTGAAAATCTTCTTGGTAGTAGTGGCATAAAATGAATTAAAAGTAATAACAATATGACAACTGGTTGTCAATTAGAAAACAATGACAAATATAAAATGTAAATCAAAATGTATAAATGAAAATGTAATCAATAAGCATAGGACATTCGAGATTATTTCTATAATCACATTAAAAGGCTTGGGGTCTACCACAAACTGTTCAGTCAATCCAAATATACAAATAACAACGACGCAACTATGTAAAGAAAAATTAAGAGTAGAACTGTTGATAATATAACAATATAGAATGTAAAATAGTCAAGTATAAATGTAAATGAAAGCAAATAAGCATAGGACAATCGATAATTACTCATGTAATCCTATCAAAATGGCCTAGGTTCACCTAAACATGTACAATTTTGATTGAAATTCACAAACAATTAACGATGCAACTATGTATGTGTTAAGATGTATTTGTAGCTACAGACATATATGTTTCTACCTAGTTTGGTTTCGTCAGTGCAGCATAACAAAGAAAGTGTATGTTAAAGCATTAATATGTGAATAAAAAATATAGTATTACCTTAAAATGTCAATCCAAAATGTCCAAGTGTAAAACAACTGTGAAAATACCTAATACTGTGTAATGCCTTATTTCAACCAGGCAGTTAATAAAATATATTACAATTCTTTGCCAATTATACAAATGTATTGAAAAATTGAAAATCTTCTTGGTAGTAGTGGCATAAAATGAATTAAAAGTAATAACAATATGACAACTGGTTGTCAATTAGAAAACAATGACAAATATAAAATGTAAATCAAAATGTATAAATGAAAATGTAATCAATAAGCATAGGACAGTCGAGATTATTTCTATAATCACATTAAAAGGCTTGGGGTCTACCACAAACTGTTCAGTCAATCCAAATATACAAATAACAACGACGCAACTATGTAAAGAAAAATTAAGAGTAGAACTGTTGATAATATAACAATATAGAATGTAAAATAGTCAAGTATAAATGTAAATGAAAGCAAATAAGCATAGGACAATCGATAATTACTCATGTAATCCTATCAAAATGGCCTAGGTTCACCTAAACATGTACAATTTTGATTGAAATTCACAAACAATTAACGATGCAACTATGTATGTGTTAGTATGTAAGTTTGTGGTAGACCCCAAGCCTTTTAATGTGATTATAGAAATAATCTCGACTGTCCTATGCTTATTGATTACATTTTCATTTATACATTTTGATTTACATTTTATATTTGTCATTGTTTTCTAATTGACAACCAGTTGTCATATTGTTATTACTTTTAATTCATTTTATGCCACTACTACCAAGAAGATTTTCAATTTTTCAATATACATATATATATATATATATATATATATATATATACAGGTGTCCCAGATAGTGTGCTCACCATTGGGATCTCGTAAACGGTAAGAGATAGAGAGTTGGTTAAATGAGACAAAATGTACGTGACACCTGGGTTTACTTTTTTAAATAAAAAAACTTTTAAAAAAATGAACGATACGTGCGCTATAGGGTAAAAACTAAAAATCGGCAATTTTAATTTCGTCGTTTAACTTATTTCATGTAAAAGATACCGAAATACTATTTTGACATTATGAAGGTACTTTTTTACGCAGAATTCAAATTTGGTATTGCAACCTCTGAAGCTTTTATACGTTTCGAGATTTTTATACAAACTTTCTTATTTTAAATACAAATCGTAGGCGGCTTTGACTGTATCAAAAAGAGCATAATTTGCTGATTTCAATGATGTATAACACTTTGGGTTTATTTGTAGAAATAACAAAGTTACAAGAATAATTAGCATATTTTTTTGTTTTATACTTACCTATTCCTGGAAACAAAATACAAAAATGACTGAAAAGTAAATAAAACACTAACTTCACATACCTAACTATTTATTTACTACTAGTAAATAGATAAATTACATTAAATGCTCAAAAAGTCCTCCATTGTTATTGATACATAACTGAGCTCTTCTTAGTGTGGAATTAATCACTTTTTCTAAAATACGTCCATTTATCCGATGAAACTCTCTTAAAACACAAGCTTGCAGTTCCTCCACATTATTAAATTGTGTTTTATACACCTTATTTTTTATGTAACCCCAAAGGAAAAAATCCATTGCGGTTAAGTCTGGGGAACGTGCAGGCCATGAAATGGGTCCTCGATTACCAATCCACCGATTACCAAATCTATTATTTAGGTAATTCGTAATAATGTGAGCATTATGTGCTAGTGCCCCATCCTGTTGGAAATACATATTCGCAGTTAGATTAAGCGGAATATCGTCTAGAAGATCTTCTATTTCACCTTGAAGTAAGTTCAAATAGCGTTCACTCGTTAAATTGTTATTGAAGATAATAGGTCCAACTATTCTTCTGCCGATAATACCGCACCACACATTGAACCCAAAACGTTCTTGATGTCGAGCTTCATGTAGAGCATGGGGATTTTCTGTCCCCCAATAGTGAATATTATTTCTGTTAAATAACCCATTCTTCGTAAATCGAGATTCATCTGACCACAAAACATTAAACAGAAATGTAACATTGTTGTTATTCTGATTAATGTACCAATGACAGAAACGAGTCCGCCTCTCTGCGTCTCCTGGTTGGAGTCCTTGGCTAATGTGGACTTTGTAAGGATGATATCGATGCTCTTTTATTCTATGGGCTGATGTTCTAAAACAACAAATGCGGTGATTTTTAAATAAACGAACAAAATAGCAGACTAAATAACACAAAAATAAACGGATACGTAACTTGCTTGTAAATAAATTTGACAGATACTACTTATTGTCTTAATAATTCAATGCTGCCTCTGATGTATAGCCTATGCATTCATAAGGATACCAAAAATTGCACAAATATCATTATAACTTTGTTATTTCTACAAATAAACCCAAAGTGTTATACATCATTGAAATCAGCAAATTATGCTCTTTTTGATACAGTCAAAGCCGCCTACGATTTGTATTTAAAATAAGAAAGTTTGTATAAAAATCTCGAAACGTATAAAAGTTTCAGAGGTTGCAATACCAAATTTGAATTCTGCGTAAAAAAGTACCTTCATAATGTCAAAATAGTATTTCGGTATCTTTTACATGAAATAAGTTAAACGACGAAATTAAAATTGCCGATTTTTAGTTTTTCCCCTATAGCGCACGAATCGTTCATTTTTTTAAAAGTTTTTTTGCTTAAAAAAATAAACCCAGGTGTCACGTACATTTTGTCTCATTTAACCAACTCTCTATCTCTTACCGTGATCCCAATGGTGAGCACACTATGTGGGACAGCCTGTATAATATATTATCATGATATGTGTATGTTAAAGTAACACATAAGCCTAATGTAATATCAGAAGTTGATATTGCCAATTTAGAGTAACTTAAGAATATGTAACTTCATATACAAGTTAATAGCATTATTCAGAAATAAGGGTAAATTGTAAAAAAGTACGTAATAAATTCTAAAATAATTAATTTCTCAAGAATCAAGAGAAAGAAATTTATAATAACATTTTAAATATCATAATAAAATTATTTATATTATGCGCCTTAAAGGTAGGCAACTCAATATACAAGTTATATTTCGAAAATAAAGACAGCATTGAAATTTAAAAAAAACAAAGGGATTAGAAATTGAGTTTTTGCACAGAAAGGACGCACCTGAATTTTAAGTAAAATAATTGTGAAAATAGTAAAATTTTAATACCTTGGTGCGTGTAAAATTAGTAAATATATTTTCCTCGATAAATAAATCATATTGGTGCTGAAATTTATACGATTTTTGAAAGTCATTCGACGTAATTTATGTGCACTCATCCCTACAACAGTGAAAATTAACTTTAGTGTTGAAATTAAAATAATATAAAGAATCTTACCCACATTTCGAAGAATCTGAACGTGTTGTGGAAGGTATTATCCGAAGAATTGGGACTTTTTACATCCTGAGACGGTTCTTCTCTTCAAAACGAAGGAATTAGGACGAAAAGGATACAAGACACACGCCTTAAAGACTAGAAACAACGCAAGATAAGTACTTAAAAACATTTAGTTATATTGAGATCTCAATAATAAAAAGAAAGCAGAATAAAGGTTCATAAAGCATATTGTTAGTACAAGATATAGTTATTTGTTATGGTTTTTGTAAGAATATGCTATTATAGTTTGTTATAATAATTTCTTAAAACATTAAACAAAGATTTAAAATATTTCAACCTCTAAGTCCTACTACATATTTGTAATTAATTTGTTACATATGCTTATTATTTGTGAAGTTAATTTTAATTTAGCATGATAAATTATACCTACCGTTATTTATGTTGAATCCTGTCAATTTGTTTGTTTGTTTTCCAATGTATAACATTATCATCCATTTATAAAATTCTGTTTGCTCAAATCCATATTTTACTTGGATATTTGTTTTTTTTTCAATATAGTCAATTTTTTTATTAGAAATTACACTGTGTTTTCTTGTATCGAAAGTAGTTTCCAATCCATAATAATCCACTAAGCCTGAGATTGTTTATCAAGAGTTTCACATGTTCTACACTGAGCTAATAATAATACTTAAACAATTTTTTAAGTAAATACATGCCGGAAGAAAATAACATAACCAAACTTCATAGTTTTGTGAATGTTTAAATACGTTGTTCCCACCACTTGTAATATAATTGGAGCGAACATAGTCATAAAAATAGACCACTGGGAAATTTTAGTTACAGTGAGTTAAAATAAACATTGTACAAAGTTAAGAATATAGTCAATAAAAATTTAAATTGTACATTATATAAATTTAATTATATCAAATTACGTAAAGTTAATGCAAACATAAACACTATCTCTACATAAGGGTAAGAATTATAGTGTATTTTGGTGCACAACGTAGAGGCATAACGGCATGATAGTGTAATATATATATATATAGGTGTACGTGTTCATTGAAAAGCAAAGATGTTTTTTTTTGAAAACACATCTACAGGGTTTATTCATAAAAATTATCTCAGTTGTTATAATATTGGAAAATACATTCTCGACACTAAGGTCAAGATACTTAAGGCGATGATAGCACCCGACTGTCTGCCTCATGTTGGAAAAGTCAGTAAAGTTCTGAGTGAGACGCAGCGAGTGCAAATAATGCGGTGCGGTACAGTCGGACGAGAAAGGATTCCCTAGATCGTCCCAACTGCGCGCGACGTTCCATGTAACGCTACAGGGATATGGACTTTGAGCGTGCCGGTGACGTAGCGTCACATTCCAGCGTGATGCGGTTTCTCGACCGACACCCCATCCCAACATCCCAAAATTGTCTAACGTGCCCAAAGAAGTTTCACTTGAAAAACATTACAAACACTTTTTGTTATTGACTGAGAAGGTGAACTGTATAATGAAAAAGCTCGGGAACAATTTTATATAAATACCTATGTATGGTAAAATTAATTACTTAATTAATTAATTGCGACCTATATAATAAATTTATTTCACCAGCAGTTTGTTTAAATGCAAAAATACTAGGTAAACCTTTTTTAATTGTAACATTAGTTTCCTCTTTGCAGCACTATTTTGCAATAACCAAATTGAATACGATAAGGACTGTGGTTTTAAATTTTGATAATCAAGTCAAATTAGATATATTTAAATTAATTTTCTTTTCTGGAATAATGACAATGAAACATATTTTGTATCTTTGAAATTTTTAAACATACGCTTGCTTTTTCTGTTTTTATACAGGGTGATTCAGAACTTATGTGGAAAAAATTAGGGGATGTACTACATACGTCTACAAATATGATACCGCAAAGAAATTAATATGTACGCACTCTTTAAATTAATAAATAGTACAGTGCCTTCATAAATGATTACAAGCCACGTGACCAGGACTGTGATTCTCGAAGAGAAACTCGTATGCGAATAGATTTCTTCTTGTCTCTCTCAATTGCCGTAGTGAGGAAAAGGATATTCGCATATGAATTGCTCCGAGATTGATTCGAGAATTTCGACCCTGATCACGTGGCTTGTAATCAGTTATGAAGGCACTGTACTAATAAGTACTTGCACGCCATTGATATCTGATCCACTTTAAATTTTGCGTCAGGCAGACTGACGATGCTACCATGTTAAACTACATTGTTTTTACATTTTTTTTATCGAATGTTCGGACAGAAATGTATGACACGTTGTCAAACAACTGTTGTCCATCTAAGCGGTACGTTGTAACGGTATAATTTTACAGGTAAACATTAATTACGAAAAATCTATAAGACTTTTATTATAGTTTTTTCGGTGCATTCGACTGAATTTTTAAGAATGCATATATTCCTAAAATCTTTTAGATAAGTTCTGAATCACCCTGTATAGAATAACGAAAGAGTACAGTTAGAATATTCATCTTCAAGAAATCTAGTATAGTAGTTGGAAATTTGCAGATAAAAAACTTGAGGATGTTTGGAAAAAAATATATGGCGTATTAAAAATGAAACGACTCGTTATAAGATTATTAAACATTATTATTTAAAAAATTATAATTTGTTTTTAATTATTTCTGGTACGAGAGCAGTTGAGAAAAATGATGTTAATTTTGGCTTCATTTTATTTTTCCAAAAGTTGTCGTCTTTAGAAATCATCTCTATATGTAAAGGGCCTGCAGGTGACCACACGATAAAGTAGCAACACTCCTTTTCAGAGATATGTAGTTGCCCTTGAATTTGAAAATAATAATTATGGTTCACCTTCAACCGAATTTTTCCATCCTTATCGATCGTCATAAAGTTTATTTTTTTTTCGGCAATTCCTTGTTCGAGAGATATATTTTTTAGTGTTTCGGGGCATTTTACTTCTATGATCGAATCGTCGTCAACAACCAGCCCATCAGGACTTGCTCCAAGAAAATATTCGTCATCTCGTCCTATGAATAATCCACACTCTGTTACAGTTAATCCAGTGAGTTCCTGGAAGTCTTGAATTGCGATCATTTCATGTTCTTGTCCATATTTAGTGGCAGTGTTGCCGATAAATTTATTATATAAGAGGTTTTTAACTGTAGCATCAGGTTTAGTAGTTGCCTTCAGTTTGCATATTCGCCCAAAATTGGACGCAGTTATTCTGAAGGTTCTCTCCTGATGCCACAAGGGATTGGAACTTTGACCTCTGGTATTTTGCTCAATGTGAAGAATTTCTTCTGCTGTTTTTTTTAGTATATTTTCTAACTTGTCTTTTCTAGATTTTAATTCTTCGTCAGATATCTGTTCTTCAACTGCGCCGTAATCATCGTCTGGATTACTAATTACAAGTTTTCGTTTAAAACCTCTTTTCTTTTTCTGTTCCAAGCTCCTCTCTCGGCGCAATTGCCGTTTAATAATAAAACGCCTGGTGTATAATCCAGGTGACTGTCCGACAAGCTCCATAATTTTTTCAATGAACCTTTCTTTGCTATTGTAGGCTATAACAGCTAACTGGCATCTTGTTTGGTAGGACGCTTTGAATGAGAAGTTTACCTAAAAATAAAACAGTTAGAGTTGTCCGTGTAAATAATTGAAACTTATTTTGTTATAAATAAAACTGTACAAGAAATTACAATGCACTTACTCTTTTGCCACCTACGAATCTGTTTACTAAACTGTTGAAAAGTTCTGCAGGATTGTTATTCTTATTTAGCAAGAAAGAAGAAGACTTTGTTAATACTCTTTGAAGGCAGTTCATTATATCCTGCTTAAGTCCACATTCAGTAATTTGTGGGATTAAATTTTCTTCAGATGGTTTTACTCCTGTACAAAAATATTCGTCACATTTTTCATGCAAGCCAAATATGTGATCGACACTATTCTGGACATCTTTTCGGAAACATGATAATTTTTCTGAATAAGTTAAATCACATTTTGCACGATATACAGCTGCTCTTTTTATAGCAACTCTGAACTTAAGAATACTATTTTCTAGTTTTCTTCTCAATTTTATTGGTACTACTTTCAAGGAAGAAGAACTTCTTGCTGTTTTAGAAATATCTTTCAGTTTGTGGCACAAATTTCGCAAAAGATGATTGACACATTCCACTTTTTCTATCAGTGTAGAACCATAAGGTTTTTCAGTTAGAAGCTTCTTTGTGACACTGCTGTCACCGTCTCCAACTAATTTTGTGTATTTCAATCCGTGCATTTCCATGCTCTTCTTAAAACTCTCAACGATGATAGCAGATTCCATAGCTGTAGACGAGCCACTCCAGTTTTTAGCACAAGAATGTTCAGATACAATTTCGTTTCTCCGTTCATGTCTTGAACAAACCATGCAGAATTTATTTTTCACGCCTAAAAACAACACTTTCTTTGTAGCTTCACCAATGATCACCGCAACTCCAGACAGGGCATTATAATTAGTCTTGTATGACCTCTTAGACCATGCGCCATCTGCTATCACTGTTATGCATGGAGTACCATCTTTATCAACATTTCCATTTTCTTTTGCGAGTTCCGCTTCTTCCTCTCCAGCCAATTTCAATTCTTGCATCAATACGTCTTGGACTATCTTCTCTAAATCATTGTGATTTTTAAGGTAGTATTTTTGACTTATTGAAGGAATGTTCAGTAAAGAAGTTAGCTGTTCCAACTGTGAGTAGCCGCAACCGATTGACATAGTGCCTATAAAGAAATATAAAAATGTAAAAATAATTCGTACGATAACCAACCTCGGCAATAATATCACCAATTGATATTCTCAAGGAACTAAATATTTTATTTTATATCTCTATAGAATAATATTTACCTAATACTGATGTCACATTTATATCCATTTGATTCTCACACCTGTCCGATTCTAGTGAGGACGTCACTCCACACATATTACATTTTACAATAAATGTTGACAAAAAACCATTCCTTTTTTCCTTGAGAATATTACAGTTATCCATTTTACAGTCGTAAAATGGCATATGCTGAATATTTTTAATTTGTTCCCAAAAATATAAAATATTGACAATTCTTCTACCTTCTATTGCCAAAGTTTTTTGTTCGTCCTTCTTCACTACCTCTGTTTCTAATTCGAGAGAATCCTCCTGATACTCATCGTCGACTACTTCTTGTTCATTTATATTTTGATTTACATTGTCAATATTTCGAACCGGATCTTCGATGTTTTGTCTTTCTGATAATGGTCGTCTTTGTCCCCATCTTGACAACGCTGCTCTGTAGGATGAAACATACATAATTCAGCATATACTATAGACTCCAATAACTGTAGTTAAAATTATAGTAATAAAATATGGAAATTAAAATTATATGAATATTGAGTAGATAAATACAAGGGCATAGCCCAGTTGCGCCGATTTTAAGCAGGTAGAAGTAATCCTATAACCCAATTGCGCCCGCAACCGACCAGCCCCTAAAATGGGCATAGCCCAGTTGCGCCAATGCGCCAAATTTTAATGTAAGTTTTAGTTCGAAATTCCTTCAATATCTGAACAAATTAAAAAATATCTGGATGAGGTGCATAAAAACTTTTATCTAACCTAACCTAACCTGCTGATTCTATAGATTAGGATTATTTTTACCATCGGCGCAACTGGGCTATCATAAACTCTCCGACCCTTTTGAGACCCGGATTAGAGCAGGTAAAATCGGCGCAATCGGGTTATACCCAAATACAATTATTAGCCTTCCAAGTAGCTTGGAATAACCCATTTCTCAGAAAAAGAAACCTGAATTAATTTCAGAATATTGGGTGGAATTAGAAATTTTGTTTTAGCAAGTAGGACAATTGGTTTTGTCAGATATGTAGATTGATTATAAATACTACATAACAAAATAGATTTAGGATATCCTCCTTTTTTATTTGAATAATTATGTGAAACGCAGCCATATGACACAAATCAAATATTACGATGTTGTAAACAATACCAAGTAAGGAATGCTTCATACAGGACAATGCACGGTAATTTCTTTGTTAGAAAGTAAAAGGTGAACAGTTTTTCTGGTAATCAACGTACCATCATTTTTTGTGACCCACTTTGTAACCCACTTTGACTATGCCTATGACTGATTTGAAAATAAAGAAATTATTTCAGTAATAGATATTTTTGAAGTAAAAACTATTTTCATTTTCACAGTGGGACACCCTATATATAAAATGAGTGTTGTGCATATTAAAAGCATTTCACAATATACATATATTAATAATAATGAGTACTTACCTTTGTCTCAGGTTTTTTATTGAAGAGCTACACACTTTTTGTTTTTGCAGTCGTTTGTTACCCATTTCAATACGAAACACTACTGCAATAGTAATAATAACCACTCTGTGAACTGTCACACACCACAAGTATAATACCACAAAATCTTAAAGCTATTTTCACCACGATATTAACTATGCGAATGTTATTATAAAATGAATTTCAATATACTTGCAGCAGGGACTGCACCTGGTCGTAATAAACCTTAGTTTATGGCGGTACCAATAGATCGCAGCATTTTACGGATACAAAATTCTATGAATTTTGAAAATTTATTATACACAAACGACAGCAGGTAAACGGTTTAAATTTTAACACCGTATGGTGAATTACATTTTCTACATGCATGTGCATGGGTTTTGCAAAACCTTAATATTTACTGATTTTTTTTTTCGTTTCTCCGGTCTCATGGAACGTATTCAAATGCGCATGCACACAGCCCTAGATCACATAATTCTATATCATTCCTACAAATTTTAAACGATTCCGATGAATAGTAACGAAAATATGAATTTTCAAAAATATGATTGGGTGTTATAATCCCCTTAAAAAGGAAACCAACACGAAAGCCAGAAACATCTTAGAGATGATCGAAATAAAAAGAACTAAGGATACTGTTAATGACAAAAATTAAGTCGATAGTCTGTCGAGAATGTATTTTCCAATATTATAACAACTGAGATAATTTTTATGAATAAACCCTGTATGTCTGAAAACTTGTGTGTTTGACAATACTAATGTATAAAATGATAATTAAAAAACTAGTAAAAAAGAAAAACACGTGGTACTTTTCGTAGATAGGTGTTCTCGGATAAATCGAAAAATTTTAGTGTATTCTTGTTTTATGTCAAATTTTTTGTCATTGATATGACACGTAATAGACATATGATGTTACACATACTGATATTTTAGACTTCTTATTAACAATAAGAAAAAGTTATTTGTGGCAAAGTACGTGTACATTTTTTGGGTAAGTTTTTTGTTTTGAAAACGTGGGTAGATTGATGTATTTCTGATTTATAAAATTTTAAATTGCAGAATGTATGAATCAAATTTTTAATATGTTTGTATTTGTGTTATATATTTATAATAACTGAGGAAGGCATTAAAAAGAAAAGTGTCGAAACGTCTTAAAAGGAAAAAAAATGTTTTTTATTTGTGTCGGAGTAAATAGAAAAGGTCGCTAACACCAAGAAATAATAAAATTTATATATATATATATATATGAACATCTACGTGAGAAATTTCTTGAATTAGCGGCATATTAAATTAATTGATGACAATTACTTGCATTATTCAAATGTTAATGATTTTTAAGGAAAAGAAACACACCACCCCGAGGACTAACACATATGCATTAGTTTCGTTTAACCACTACAACGTGAACATTCGTCAGCTCGGCCTCTGTAATGTGTTCATTTTCCTATCTACCGAAATTTGTATATATAGTTTCGGGGACGATCTTTGCAAGCTTGAGAGATAATTTCATATCATTCTCATTTAACGAAGGAACCATATTAATTACTATGTTTTCCTTCTACGATATTAAAGCACATTCAGTGCACTCTGTGTTGGAACACAGAAATCCAAATTTCATTCTGGATAATTACAATTAATATTTTATATGTGGTTAATGTATATATTAAACACATATAATCCGTTTCTTTGCCGTATATATCTAAATATGAACATCTACGTGAGAAATTTCTTGAATTAGCGGCATATTAAATTAATTGATGACAATTACTTGCATTATATGCTTGTTTATGAATACTATAGTTATACAACCTAGAGAAAACGGTAAATATTTCTTATATAGTAAAGTGTCGTCCTCTGATATCTTTCAAATGGATTAATATTGTAACGTTTTCGGGTTCCAATAAACAACTCGTGCAATTATTTATTTAAAAACAGTCTGTATATTTATATACTTAAAATTAATTAACAATATAAAACTAATGTATCACACTTAAACTACTATTAATAAATTAAAATTAACACTTCTATTTATTTATTTCTATTACTAATATCTCTGTCCGTATTTATGTAACACTTCTATTTATTTACACGGCACTACTTATTTATTTCTACCGTACGACTTATATTTATTTCTAGGCGCGTCGGCTACCACTATTTATTTCTTCGCACTCGAGACTACTTATTCCGAAATTACTCCGCAATTACTCATCGGTGACCCAGTCGCCTTATATATACACATGCAAAACATCGGGAAGCATTCTCGTATATTCCATCTTCCTCTCAATGTTAGTAGAATATTCGAGAGACATTCTGGTCCCGTTGGACTATGCCGCACGGCGTGAAGATTGATTTATAATGGTGTGTAAATAAGAGCGTTTTTATACGTTGCCCGGTCTGCCTCTTTTTTGCGTGTGACAATTTCGTTTTTATCGCGCCGAGAGATCTGATTCTTTTATTTAATGTAAACACATTTCGTTACAATATGAATGAATGAAAGTGCTCAGCTAATGAAATATTGTCAACCCCACTCTCACAATTTAATCCGGAAGTTTATAAAAAATGTAAATATACAGTAGAGTCCCGATTATCCGAGCTAATGTGGACCGACGGTACCTCGGATACGCAAAAACTCGGATAATACGGATTGCCGTTTGATTGAGAACAATGTGTTTTCCAATTTCTATATCTGACCTATTCCTTTACAACATAATTGAATTAATTCTAAATAAAACTAGAAATACTAGACAAAATAAATATCAATATATTGTATAATCTTGAAAAACAATGTAACATAATATAACTTAATAAGTCTTCTGTAAATAAACATTTAATAACATATTTACTTTGAACAATGTAACATATTGAACATAATACATCTTCTGCAAGGAATTAACTTGTTTAAAGAAATCTGTAATGGATTTTTGACTCATAAGTGTTTGTCTTTTCTTGGCAGCAGTGTTTTAAAGTCGTCGTAGTACCAAAATATCGCCTGGACTTGTATCATCTTGTTGTTCGAGGTATAAAATAGCTGTTTTAATAGCGTTAAATCCGTCGCTATGAGATATTTTTGTAGATTTTCAACATAGTCGTCATTTTCATACTCAAATTCGTCTTCAATAACTTTTTGGGTTCTAATAAGGCTTACAATATCGCCATCACTTAGTTCATTGTTGTCATCATCGTTCATCCATTCTGCTATATCATTTTCATTTAACGTAGTTGAAACATCGAGATTGTTAGCAAGGCCTAAAAGCGATTCTTCAACTGCATCTTGTACACTGTCAGGTTCCATTTGGTTAATAGAAATCTTATTCCAAATTTTAATAATTGTCGTCTCTTTAATGTCAGTCAACATAGTAACGCAGGTGTATTTATAACTAGGTCCTGCCAGATAGATAAGCAGGGGAAGTCCCTACGTTAAATAATGTAATGAAGGAACTTCCCTACAACAACCGTGCCGGGAACGACGACAAGCAGTGATACCTCGGATAATGCGGAGCCTCGCATAACCGGAACTCGGATAATCGGGACTCTACTGTATTTTGATATTTTCTATTAAATTTTACATAAGAGTATATTTTGTTTGATTTGCTTTTCACATCGTTTGCCCTTGAATTACATATGAACATAACCTATATAGCTTAACTGTGATAAAGTAGATTTAAGTAAATGTTTTATTGAAGAATCGTAGGATTACTATTTTTTTCCCTTATTATACTCACAATTACCCTTTTATAACATAATAAAAAAAACATACAAAAGGCTTTTTAAAAAAACGTATTCATGTTTTTTAAAGTAATAAATCTAAACAAGAAAACGGTATTAAAAAGTCAGCATTTTTATTAAATACCTACATGAAATGTCAGTCTGTTTCAGGTTCAGAGTTTGGGTTATTCTCATTTTTTCCTATGTGTTCAACAGGTATGTCTAAAACAGTCTTCTATATATTTCGTATGACTAAATATATTATGTAAAAGAAGAAAAAGTAATTAAAAGCTATCCGAACCACAACATTTATTCAGTTGCTTTGCATGGTTTTATCAACTTGACTGGTTTATGTGAGGCATTCAAACCAGTAATGTAGTACGTTTTACAAAGAAAATGCATTATAAACACCACATTATTTTAAGGTTTTGGTATCTTCAGAATTTAGACATTTAAATGGTTCACAGCCAATCGTTTATCACTTAACCAGGATAAATGTGAGACAATTTACTTTACTAATAAACATAGATCAAACATATAATCTACGAATTGAAAATACTTGATATCAGTGGCGGCTGGTGAGCGCGTTTTGGCGGTGCAGTTGCGTGGACGGGACTGGTTCGTTTGTTGTCGGTGATATGCTCGACATTTGGGAGTACATCGCCGATAATGCGCGAGTCGGTCTTGTCTGTGTGGTTGCTCACGCCCCGAGCCGTCACTGCTTGATATTAGACTAGACACAAGATTAACATGGAAGCTGCAGATAGATGAATTAATCAAACACTTGTCTTCTGCTACTTATGCAATTAAACGTATCAGATTTATAACTGATAGTCTACTGGAATAACGACATACTATGGACTATCAAATCACATATCAACAATGTTTAACCAATATGGGGTAGGTAGGCCTATGTAGAAAAGGTGTTTATACTGCAGAAGAAGGCTGTTCGAGCAATTGTCTGTGTTTCACAAACGATCCACTGCAAACCTCTCTTCAGAGCGCTTATTATAAGTCCATTAGCCTAGACACATATTCTGCAACAACTAAGGAGGGCTTTGAAAATGCTGTCACATCTGATAGGAGTGAGATTACAGAAGTCTTCACTCAACCATTTGCTGCACATCCCACATTACATAGGACAAAAGCCACTTCAGTACAACATCGTCACTGGTAATTATTTAATAAAGTCAAAGTTATATGTATACATCTTCCTACTTTCGTATCTAAAGAGAAAATAAAGGACAATCTCCTTCAAGAAGCATTCTACAATGTCAATGACATAAATTGGCCCTTTGATTACCGTCAAATAGGGTGACTTGGAACGAATTTGACATTAAAATCCTCGTAATTTCGTAAAACTTCTGCAAAATGGAATACAAAAATATGTAACGTATGTGCATTATTAACAGCTATAAGGTGATATATAATTTATGTATGTAAGTATATACATTTCGATAAAAAAAATAAAAAAAGACTGTTCCAAGTCACCCCGCAAATAGGGTGTCTTAGAACACTCTTGAAAATATATGTATTTTCCATTAAAACTTGGTGTTAATGCGACTTGGAACATAAATATAATTTTTAAAACCAAAAATGATCAGAAAAATATTAGATTGGGTATAATGAATGTGGAATTTATGAAAAGAAAACGTTTTATTATCAAAAGGTTAACAAAAAATTATTTCTATATAAATAAACAAAATAAATATCACTTTCAAAAAATAAACAAATAACATTTTGTAAAACATTAAAAAATAAAAATGTAAACACTTAAAAATGAATTATAAAAATCTAATATTTCCTCTTGTATTAGATATGATTTGCATTTTTCTTTCAACTTGGTCCTCTGACACAATTTCTATGTCGTCTCTGATAGGAAATATGTAACAGTTCTTCATGGAAGAGCTTTCCTTTAAAAATTTTACTTGTAACCCTTGTTCACTTTTTTCGAGAACCTCTCCAATAAATATTTTTTTCTACTCCCATACTTTAATTGTATTATTAGATATGCCGAACCTGTACTATAATGATATTCATTACGATACAGATTTTCATTATGTTACAAGTTTATATCCAATAGGAATACAGATTTTTCATTACGATACAAGTTTATATCCAATAGGAATGCGACATTTCAATATTCAAACAATATTCAATATGGCGACTGCATATCTGACAGATATACAAATTAAATAAATGTGACAGTTCTCTGCAATTTACAAGTAAGTACTTAAAATTTGTGCTTTTTTGAAAATATAAACGGTAAAAATGAGGGATAATGACAGTGAAATGTAATAATTGACTCCACCAGAAATTATGGAACAAGCCTTAGTAGCCACGAACAATTTATTACCAGCCAAATTCACAAAAACGTACGGAAAATTTTAACCTCAATTTATGAAATGGATTGTTCAAAAAATATGTTTTATTAGGGGGTCGTAGAAAAAATAGTGTATGCAACTCGCATTTAATGGCTATTAAGACACTCGTATTCATTACAATACTCGGCTTCGCCTCGTATTGTAATTCTCTTACTCGTGTCTTAATAGCTATCATCAAATGCTCGTTGCATAATATACTATTATATTATTTCGCAAAGTTGTAAATTTGACCATAACAAAATCCCCTATGTTAATGTCATTCATTTTTGGTCTAGTTTCTTCGTTTTCTTCAGTCTCTTCGTCACTAGAATATTTGTCTTCTTCCTTTGAGGAAACTATGTCTTCGTCACTTAGATTATAATGACCTTTTCTCTTCTGATTTTTTTTGCTGGTTCCGGAAGTGCTAGGTTGTTGATTTAAAATGAAGTCAGTAGTTACACTTTGGCCCGGTGGAACATTTATTTTTTTTCGTCTTCCTTGTTGTGGTTTCGTCTTTGCACCGTATCTAGCTTCGTTAAAAAACTCTGACATTGTTTCTATAATCTCAGCGCTGGTTGAAGCCTCTGTGACAGTGAAGTTAGGAATTCTTTTCAACACTTGATCTGGGTCAAAGGGATATATCCCTGTAGCCTTGAAACCTGACTTGATATTTTCGGAACTTGAAGCTTCAATATTTTTCAGAGTTGCATTTAGTAATGAAGGGAATATATCTTTACGCACTGGACCTTTATGTCGGTTCTTCCATGCTATTAAAACTTTTCTCCATTCTGATTTAATTGGGCGGAAAAAGCTGACATCAAGGGGCTGCAGTAAATGTGTACTATTGGGGGGCAAAAAAATAAACTTTATGTCGTTATTTTCGCAGGCTTGTATGACAGATAAAGATAAATGAGCTGCTAAATTATCCCCAATTAACGCTTTTTTTCCATTACATTTTTGGAAATAAGGTAACATTTGCGAAAAAAACCAGTCATCGAAGGCGCCTTGGTCAAACCAACCTGACGCAGTTCTATTAAATCTGCAATTTGTTGGTCCGCCTGTGGTCCAAGTGGACCATAAATGATCAGCTTTATAGACAACATACGGAGCTGACATAACGCCTGAAGCGCTAGCCGCAAACATAACAGAAGTTGCTGATTTCGAAGAATCCATAATTCTGCTTGGATGTTTACAATTTCTTCTCACCAGCACCTTGGACCTGCCAGGATCGTCCGCAAAACATGTCTCATCAAAGTTAACGATGTTGCTTGGAGGAATATCTCTTAATGTTTCTTCAAGATTAAGAAAATAAGCTTTAATATCATCTTTTGTTACTGTGGCGCGAGCGCGTTTAATATTTTCACAAAGTCTGACTTTTAATGCATTTTCATGACGAGTTAGAAACAGACGAAGCCAATCATGACCCGGTTTGTTATCTTTGAATTTTTTAATTTTTTTTCCTGACTTGTCTAAATACGATTTAACAAAGTTTTTCATGTCGTCGGGTTCAAAAGGAAAGCCCCAATCAGCGGCTACTCCTATGGCATCAACAAATAAATTTTCTTCCATTGCGGGGAGTACAGTTTGACCGCCAGCAACTTTTTGATGTTTTTTATTTATTTTACGACTTAATGTTCCTAACGGAATCCCATACTTATCAACAGCCTGGCGGTAAGTAAGTTTTTTTTGTTTAATTTCTAAAATTGCACGATCAACAGTGTCGGCATCGTAGTCTTTGTAACGCCTAGACCCTAACTTGCGCGTGTAATGACGCGGCATGTTTGTTCCAAGTCACCCTATTAATGTAACAAAATAATAAATCAACCTCTCTTCAGGTACCATGTATAAAAAAATTAAGGTTATGTTCATGGATGAGGTCACAAATATATAAGGATTAAAGAAAAAAATATCACACTTTGATAAATAGCAACATGTACTCCCTACTAGAAAAAGTAATCAGTTGAGAAAAATTCTTTAAATTTACAACTTACCAATGTTATTTTTTTGTGGAGTTACAAACGGGAAAAGAGCGCAGTAGGTGGTGAAGTTTAAAACTATAACATATACCGACTTTACAGAGACCTGTACTCTAGCTTCAAATACTAGAATTGCAGAAAGCTGTATTAAAGTGTTTAATGCTGTCAGTTTGTTCCAAGTTATACCAATGTTCCGAGTCACCCTATTTGACGGTACCTGTGTTGACGTTATCATCACATTTTTGCTTGAATGGGGTATTGTGTAAATAATATTATTGATACAATAAATTTATTATTATAATAGAAACACTATCCTTCTTACTGCAGAAGTGTTATAATTAATTCTGCTTTTACACCCACAATACTTCATCTCATTAGGGAAGTCGCAGCAACTTTCATTATATATTTACATTCTTGGTAATTATCAATATAGTAAGTACTGCCTACACGTGGTCTGTATATGGACGTTTCTTCAATTTGTATTTACCTGCGATTTTAAAAATTGCTTTCAATAATAGTAATTCCTAATAATTGAAGTTACGTTGGGGTTATCACAACACAAAACTAGTTTACTTGTATTTCTACTATTTAATTTTTCTTTCACCCACGTTTAATTGCAATTGTTGAAATCTTTATGGATTTTATTGTGTTATATATGTAGAATTTTAGCCTTCACACTGGTTGAAGTGAGGTATATCACTTCGTAAAAGTTAATTAGATTCACACTTAAATGTACTCGGCTTTACATTACTTATTTTATTATGGTTCTTGTTATTTTTATTTTATTCAGGCCTGAATCGTAACAACAACTGCCATGATGCAAGCCTGGATGAATAATCATCAATTATTGTTGAGGATAGTACATACCCAACAACTTATACAAACAAACTAATTCCTAACCAAGCAAAGCTTTTATTAAAGGTTAGTACTTTGAACCTTTTTCTGCTTGTACTGCAATATTATTGTCAATTATAAGATAAAATATGTAGGAAAAATGACATTTCTTCGTTACATCGTCTTGCAATTTGTATTTCAGAATAACATTTAACAGCCACAATCACTTATTTTTGGAATTTAAAAAATTAGTGTCAGTAGACTTATCGTATCCCTTAATTCAAAATATTTTAAGATATTTAAATCTAAAGCAAAACGCCTCTAAAATTGTAACAAACACGATTGGTGTAATTGGATAATTGCGTCACTTCCATTATGCTTCCATTGGCTTCTCTTTACTACTACGAGAATACTGCTTTTACTATAACAAATTTAGCGGGAGAAATTTATGAATGGGCACATCCTACTGCCCAACCCCTCTGTTGGCTACTTACCCGAACTAACCTTCAGTTGTATAACTATAGTATTAATAAACAAGGGTTATACTATCTTCTAGTTATAGCGATCTGTGATATAGACATTTCAAGTTAAATACTCTCTCTAGTAAAACAGAAATACATTCTCTAACTTTTTCATATGTATAACAATATTTTAAACAAAATTTCGCATTACTATATGTAATAAAACACAAAGCAACTTAAAAATGCATTTATAAGTCAAGAATATGAATTACTTTATAGTCCAGTTTGGTTTAATTCCAATAATTTTTTCAAGAGCTCTAATTTTTGCTCTTCAATTTGAATCTTTTTTGTACAAGAAATGTTCTTTCCTTCTCTATTTCTTGATGTCGTTTTTCCCATTATTGCCTTTTTAAATTGCAAGCCAAAATATATAGTTGTCAAGTCGCCATCTTTTATTTAACTCTCTAGTTGTACAATACTACCAACTACATCATACAACATATTTCTGTTTACAACTCGGCCTATCCTGACAACACTGATCACCCGATCAGGCCGCGCTAAATTCAAAAATGTTAAACACTAGTGGATGTGGATGGATTAGTACTGGTCCACGGTTTAATACGTGATGACTCGTAAATACCCTCAAATGGTGTATGTGCTAATTGAAATCCATCGACATCCTTTACAACATATCGGTCATTACCCAAACACTTAGAAATAACATATGGGCCCTTAAATTTTGGTAAAAGTTTTCTGTTAATACCTGGCGTAGTGACAGTATTAGCCAAAACGACATAATCACCAACAAGATACTTATGGCTATCTACACGCCCCTTGTTATAATACTGAGTGTTATATTCCTGGGATTTCCCTATCTTCTCGGCTGCGATTTTTCTTTCATTAATCAAATCTCTTCTGATCTCTTCAATAATTCTCTTAAAGAATCCACTACTTTGCCCCTCTGGTCAACGCCAAACAATAACCTACTAGGAGTGCTTCCTGTAGATGCGCTTACTGTGTTATTAATGTTAAACTCAACTTGGTCCAATACTTCATCCCATCGATCAGGACAACCAGTAATCTTTGCTAACATAGGCGTTATTATTCTATTGATTCTCTCAACCTGTCCATTAGCGCGAGGTGTACCTACAGCTACTCGAATGTGTTCCACTTGCCAGTCATTCATAGCTTCTTCAAACATCCTCGATGTGAAAGCTGTACCTCTGTCTGAAATAAGTCTATTTGGTCGACTATAGCTTCTGAAATACGATTCTATATGTTTTAACGTTTCCCTCGTATCAACTGACTTGCAAGAATACAATCTTGTATGCTTAGTAAAAGCGTCTATTATTACTAAAATATGTTTCTTACCATTCGTTGTTTTCTCAAGTGGCCCCAAATGGTCAACATGAATTGTATGGAAAGGTATATTTCCCTTTGCAATTGAATGTAAAAAACCCTGCCTTCTCCCTGTTCCAGGGGAATACACAATACATTTAAGACAATTGCCAATATAATATCTTACCTTTTCTTTCATCTTTGGGAACCAATAGCTTCTTGTAATAAGTTCAATAGTTTTATCTAAACTAAAATGTCTCATCTCATCATGATATTTGTTCATAATGTACTGTACTGTAAACTACATTTATCTATCTTCAAGTCAACTGCAGATTTAACTAAAATTTCGAAAACTTGTTTCAAAACATCCAAATTTTCCTCGACTGTTTCAGTAGCTATGAGAATATCATCGAGATAAATCATCATTTTGCCCTTAGTAATTAAATCTTTAAACAACTCGCTAATAAACCTGGCAAATATTGCAGGGCTATTGCAATATCCAAAAGGAAGTTTTAAGTACTCGTACTGACCCTGATGAGTCACAAAAGAAGTAAAATGTGTACATTCCTCATTCAGTTTTATATTGTGAAAAGCATCTTTCAAGTCCAACTTACTGAACCATTTTTTGCCATGCAACCCATCAATTTGATCAGCAATATTCGGTATCGGAAAACGATCCTTAACAGTAATCTTGTTTAGATCCCGAAAATCTACACACAAACGTTTAGTTACATTTTTCTTATTCACCAAAACTATGGGGGAAGCATAAGGTGATGAACTTTTCCTAATAATGCCCCTACCCAACAAATCATTAATAATTTCATTAACAGTATTTTTATCAACAAAAGATAATCGACGCGGTCTATAAAAGAAAGGATTGTGATTCCGTTCAACTCTAATATTCGCAACAAAATCTGAATCAATACTGTCACCACGCTTAGGCTCAACATAATTTAAGTTAAACATATTAATAAATTTCAGTCTCTCTTTAAAACTAGTATTACCAATATTTAGTTTTGAACCACAAACATCATTATCATGCAGATCAATAAACAATAATTCATTTACAATCTCAGAACTAATTACATTCTCAACAATAACACTATTGCCATTAAACTCAACATTAATTAATGAACTAGAAATAAAATCTCTGCCTAGTAGACAGTCATAATTCAGCGAATTATTACTAACAACATGAAAAGTAATAGGTACAGAAATATCATTAATTTTAACATCATGTGTATACAGACCCAAAACATTCAGCTTTGAACTGTTAATACCAGTAAAACCAATCGGACACAAATATGGTCTCGTATGATTGCCAGGAACATATTTGTCTTTAATTAATGATATCCCACTACCACTATCGAGAATAGCAAATAATTTGAATTCCCCATTACCAAAATTAAAACTAATAGGCACCTGGTGGGCAGGCGGAATTTTCGGTTCTTGCTCCACCAATAAAGTTGTACTATCAGGTTCACGCTGGTTTGTTCTCTTCTTCGGGCAATCACTCTTGAAATGTCCCTCCTCATTGCATCCAAAACATAGCTTCTTTTTAGCCTGCTGGCACGCAGATGCATAATGACCTTCCTCCCTACAATTAAAACACTTCACAATCTTCTTTGAAACACTGGGTTCAGGAACAACATTTGAACGGGAAATTGTGCTTGACCTAGCACAATGTCGCTCATTGCTTGACAACTTTTTCATCACATCCAATAGATCTGACAGAGATGTAAACCGTGCCATTCTTGCCTGTGCTTGCAAAATTCCATTGTCAAAACCATCAATCATATAGGAAATTAAATCGCTTTCACACATATCTAGTTTATTACCTAACATTACTTTGTCCTGGTAATAATTGAAGAAAGGTTCATTCCTTTTCCATGTTCTATTATCAAATTTACGCATTAATACTATGCGATTTTCTCTACAACCAAACATTGCAGTAACTTTATCTTTAAGTTCTGCATATGTAAGAGACACATATTCTGGTTTGGAATAAAACCATGACAATGCAACACCCTTAAACTTGCTGATAAGGATTGGCATTATTACCTTGTCACCCACATTATGTGATTGCTTAATCATCTCTATTCTCTGGAACCATGTTGATACATCCTCCTCGACACCACCTTCAAATTCCGGTATCATTGCACTATATACTCCATATTTATGTTTTTACGTTTCTTTCTAGCATTTTCCTTATCATTTCCCTCACTCGCTTCACTCTCATTACTAGTTCCAGCTTTCTCACCCTCATTACTAGTTCCAGCTTTTTCACCTTCAGCATTCATCTAATATCAATAGTATGAGGACTGGCTATGTTTGTTTGTCACCCAAAATCTCATCAATTTTATGAAAATAATAAAATCTTACTGGAGCTCTTCCACTTTTCCCTTTTATTTCTTTCGTATTTTTGTACGTTCTTAAAAGATTTTGCCATTTTTTCTGGCATGCAGCAGGGGGGCTATTCTGGAGAATAGCGATTCGATACCACCATTAGCGAGAGTAAATAGCGATACCACGTGATATCGCAAAAGCGTGACGTAAATAGCGAGTGTCGCTACGACCTATTCTACACAACATACTTAACTTTTTAGTAACATTTTTAAAATTATGTTTGCATTACGAACATGACATTGGTAATAGTGGTAATATTATGGGGGAAAAGGACATTTAACGCAGGCCCAAAAGGAGCATTTAATACTGTTCATGTCAGTACATCTACCAAAAGATGCTTGGCCAAGAGCTGTTAATAAACTATTGTCAACATGTCTTTGGTATAACTACCATGACCAAGAAAAGATAGTGTACATAGAACCTGTGCAAAGTTATATATGTATATATTACTCAATAAAGAATATCCAACGCAATGATTTGTTTATTATTTTAGATTCTAATAAAATCTTACAGCTAAATATGTTGGAATGGATGTAGAGTTCTCGACAAATAAAATGGGACATATTTTTTAATTATTGTAAGTCAAGATTACAGATATTGTTGAAAATATTTGACATTTATAATATATGCAAGGCATTTCATAACATTAATTGTTTTAGTAAAAGACTTTCTCACACAAATAAAATAAAGCTAAAATCGTAATAAGATGTGTCCCATTTTATTTGTCGAGAACTGTAGCAACATGCCTTTGATTAAATATGATATCGATATTATTAATCAGATCTCTTGCTACTGCTTTTGTCAAACGGAAATTTTTAATGAACTCGTCTGTTATTAAACTTGTCTTTGTATCCTTAACCTGCGAATTTCTCTTTTTCTTTCTTCTCTTTCCAACAAGTGGATGGCTAGATATTGCCCCTAGAAAACTGCCATTGTCGGACAAATAAGAAACAGAAAATTAGAAATTACTTTTATTTTAAACTTTTATTCTATATCAAATGTCAACTAAAAAAAAGCAAGTCTGTAAAACAATAACAGTAGTGAACTTATGAACATATCATAGCGATATCGATAAATTATAGCGACCCCATTTTTAGTCTCGCTAAATATAGCGAGATATCGCTAAGTTATGACGTCAAAAAGAATCATGGCGGCATCGCTATGTCTGCAGAATACCTCGTAGCGATATCGCTATTGACGTCATAAAGTGGCCTTGACGGATAGCGATATCGCTATCCTCATGAGAATAACCCCCCAGATGTCACCTAAATAAATATTTTTACTTATATTTGTGTGAAGTTTGACAATATTTGTTAGCCACATACCTCTACGTTTAAGCTTTGCAATATTGTGCTTATATTTTGCCAAAAATATTTCTTCTTCTTCAGATGATAGTGATATTTAAATTGTGATCCTAGAGTTTCAATTAATACGATTGTAGATTCGTGATCCCACGCTTTTGATATTACTGTTCTCAATACTACTAGTACTAGGCTCATGTGATTCTGTTTCAACTGGAGTGTAATGAATTTTGGCATGCCTTAACAGCGACGTTCTGAATGTTCCATCTATTTATAAACAAAATATATTTAAAAAAAAAATGTATGAATCCACAAACCAAAAAATTACCTGCTTGTGCTTTTTCATAATCTTCCAACGATATTTCGAATTCATAAACATTATTGTTTTAACAATCCTTAAGGGAAATGAGTGTATTTTTCATTTTCTGCAAATAAAATATTTACAATCTACCGATTTGTTGCATATAACATAACCTACTGCGCAAACGTAATTTACAAACTTCTTCGTCTTCTTCAAACTCAACAAAGCATCTGCTTTTTGGTAAGTGCTTGATCGGGAAGGTGGGTACTAAAATAACTCACTAATCTCACAAAGCGAAAACTAAATAAAACAGCAATGTATTGAGTGTTGCTGAGTTTCTCAGAGATTTACGGTAAAAAGAACACAACTATTATCTTAACATTAAATAGAATTTATTATATTATATACCCAATTCTTTAATATTCAACCCGAAAAATAAAATACAAATAAAAATAAATATAAAAACAAAACAAGAAAACATTAATATTTAGTTATACTGCCATTTCCTTCAATGACTTTATTTAACCGATGAGGCATGGAATTAATTAATTGCCATGCGTAATTTTCGTCAGCCGCTTATTCTTCCCACGCATTTTCTATGGTATCCCAAAGCTGATTAACATTTTGAAAACGAATATTTTGGGCATAAATTTTCTTTGTTAATAAACCCCATATGTTTTCAATAGGGTTCAGATCGGGGCTGTTAGCAGGCCACGGCAAAGTTTCCATGTTATTATTACCAAGCCATGTTCTAACAATATTTGCCGTGTGCACAGGACAATTGTCATGTAGATAAATAAAATTTTCGGGATATAATTGACGAACAGAAGGCACCATTACGTCTTCTAAAATATGGATATAATTTTCAGCATTTAACCGCCCGTCTATTTTGTAGCAAACTCCTAGTCCTTCATAGCTGCACCAAGCCCATACATTTACGCTGAAACGTCCACTCTTTCGTACCGGATATATTGTTCATTAAATGGTGCATTCGGCGGTCTATACAGGGTGTTTGTTCACTCGCTGTCATAATAAAAACAGTATGTATATTTATGTCAAGTATATCGATATTCGACAAAAAAAAAATTTTTTAATTAGTTAAATTTTTTTAAAAAAAGTCAACGTTTTTATATTAGATAGTACACATTATGTTGAGGAACAAGACGTGCCAAAATAAACACACATATGGTTTAAAGGTCGAGTGTGTGATATGCATGTTCGCTTTATGTAAACACTTTCATTAGGGATAAGAAATTACTTACACAGCTACTTCTTCAGATATCCGATTACAAAATAATAAATGAATAGTTTATCTTTTAATAGCAATTCAATATGCTTTGTTGTTCGTTTGTAACGCACAATTACAGCAAATGTTCAAAATTCTCACCATTCTGTTGAGTACGTACTCTGGCGCGTCGTATAAGTGACTCACGCACACTTTGAAACAAATTGCGTTGACGTATGCCATCCGTTTCCACAATAATACGTTCACGTAATTCGTCAATATCGTTGATTTCTGTCCTATAAACTCGCTGCTTCAAATATCCCCACAGAAAGAAATCAATTGGATTTAAGTCTGGCGAACGTGGTGGCCATTGCACTGGCCCACCGCGGCCTATCCAGCGATCTTCAAATACATCATTCAAATATTCACGAACCACGCGGACAAAATGTACAGGTGACCTGTCATGCTGATACCACATCGACGCCCGAATATTCAAAGGAATATCTTCAAGTAATCCCGGCAGACTATTTTGTAAGAAATCCAAATAAATTTGTCCATTCAAACGAGGCGGTAAGAAAAATGGTCCAACAATGTAATTATTTATTATACCGTTCCATACATTAAAAAAAAATCGGCGTTGATAGTGACCACGTCTAATCGCCCGGGGGTTTTGCATTTGCCACTCATGGGCATTGTGGAAATTAAATACACCATTCCTGGTGAAGGTTGCTTCATCAGAAAATAAAATGTTACCAAGGAAACGTGCATTATGTAAATATGTTGCTGCTGTAACCACTCACAAAATTGCGTCCGCGCAGGGTAATCTGTCGGTGATAAACTTTGTACACGACTATAATGATATGGATGCATTTGATCTTCCCACAGCGTTCTCCAGACGGTATAATTTGACACATTAAACTGTCTATCAAGTTGTCGTGTACTCAGTGTTGGGTCGTTTTCTATAGCTTCTATGATATCTTCTTCTGCGTCTAATACTCTATTGCTTCTGCCACGTCCTTCGCGTCGTTGTGGTTCAATTCGTCCAGTATCTCTTAATCGCTGAACTAATTGTATAAAGGTAGCTCTCGCAGGCAATTGTCTGTTTGGAAATTGTTCCGCGTATCGTCGTCGAGCTCTTGCAGCATTTTGTTCGCACTCACCATACACTAACACCATATCTACTAATTCAGTATTATTATAAGCCATACTCTTGAAAGGAGACACACAAAAAATAATTAAATAATACAATATCTACCAGGTACAACTTCAGTAGTCCATACAAGTACGAGCACTAGACTAACTGCTGTTAAATATCATAATATCACTGCAAGCACATTCTTCACGTTCGAGAGTTTCTTGTTTGCGACAGGTCAGTATTTCAGTGGTCCATACAAGTACGAGTACCAAACTAACAGCTGTTAAATATCGTAATATGATACACTGTCGCTCTTCGTGTTCGGAGAGTTTCTTGTTTGCGACAGGTCAGCATTTCTCGTTTAAATAAGCAAAGCTTACGTAGAAGGTACACACATACACACACTATGTGTACAGACCGTCTTAACAACATTTTCCAATATTTTCTTATTTTTTTTTCGCGCTTATTTGAAAACTTTTTCTATGCGAATTTTTGGTAGTACATTCTACATTTTGGGAAATTCATACTCTCCAAATTAGGAAACCGAGTAATCAAACACCACCCTGTGTACACGTACACGACCATTGTGCGTAGACTGAAACACTTTTTCGTCAGGGAATATGACATTTTGCCAAAAAGGCAATTCTCTATAAATGTGATTTTAAAAAAAATAGTAATCGAGCTTGTTTGTGTTCCTCCGTTAATTGTAATTTTCTAGCTAACTTTTCAAGTCCGATTCATGGGCTCTTCGACAAGCTGTGGATCGTGAACCAGGAAAATTTACTGAAATTTTGGCATTTCTAGCGGTATTAAAAGGGTTTTCACTTAAATATTGTAAAAGCAGCGCATCTTCGTCTCGCGTGGATATTCGGGGACGAGCAAAACCACCTATTCCATATAATGTACTTTCCTCCTCCCAGCGTTTCTTAATTTTTAGCACAGTAGATTTGTTTATGCCAAATTGCTGTGCTACTGCTCTAATTGACCAGTTATCTTCAATTTTCGCTATAATACGAGCCTTAGTTATCAAATCTAAATGTGCGGGCATATTGTATCTGTCAGTTAAATATGACAAATTGAATTGACGCTATATGACAAATTGAAAACAAAAGTCATATTTACATAAGCCTATATTAAGTGTACGCCAATTTATTGCACAGAACTGTACATTAACATAATTATTTTCACTGTTTTAATAAAAGCAAGTATGCCCTAAAATTTCTTTTAATAAGTTGTTCAGTAATTCATCTTTAAGTAATTTTACGAAACTTTTCTAAACGTAGTAGTGGATGAGATATGCATTGGTAAAATTTGACTTTTTAACTGAACAACTTGCGGCGATTCGACTCAAAATCTAATCGGTGGTTGAACGCTATCGTGGTCACAGACAGACATGTTTGCACTGGGTATCAGGAAGCCTTCAAAGCGCGGATTTCTGCAAAAGTGCAGAGGTAGTAGACTTTCATCATCACAATACTTCTTTAATAGTATATATGAGAAGGGAAAATTGAAAACAAGACCGAGCCGTTTCCTATAGTAGAGCAAGATCTAGGAATGGCGGATAATTACGAATATTCTTGAACCTTGTCATTTGCTATATGGTATATGAAAGTAATACGTGACTCAGCCGACAAGAGGGCAGTTCCGTTAGTACTCAATTTTTATACATTATGTTTCCCACTATAGTTTTCCTTTAATCTGTTTTTCGTCCATTTGCCTACTATAGCTTGTGCAGGTTATATGTTTGTGTTTATCTTTTATTGTTTTACTTTAATCAATTGTTCTATGTTGTTTTTCGTTACTTTTATCATAAAGTTATATTTCACTGTTTGGCAGCTAATAAGGTGACTAAGGGCCGGTATTTCGATCTCAGTATAAGTTAAGTATAAGCGATATACCGAAGATATTTCGATATTTCTGTCTTTCGAAGTTCAAATAACGATTATCTTCGAGACAAGTCTTAGATAAAGTTACCCGGTAGTCAACGGCCGTATGAGTTTTATCCGGAAGATAAGTGACGATGATGATCGAAGACAGACGAATAGACTCGCATATTCGAAAGTTATCACAAAGCGGTTCAATTTATAGGTTAAATGTTGTGTTTATACTTTTCACAATGCATCAAGATTTTCAGAACTTAAATGAATAATTGGATGAACAAAACAACTTGGAAATATATGTAACAATCTAGAAAAAGAAAAAAAGATTTCGACCAAATAATTTCGAAAAATAGTGATACAGAATTTGTTTGTTAATACCAAAGAGTGAAAATTCTCTATTACACCGCACTAATAGGTAATAAATAATAAATTGTACGTAAGAACTGTTTTGTAAAATGTATTGCTCGTTTTCTTTTCGGCGTATTCATAATGTTTTGAAGTATGTATTTACAAAATAACCTCGAAACACAAAGAAATAGGTTATCTGTGTATACTAGTTACAGTGAGTGATACAATGATACGCACACTTTTTCCGTTCTTGTCTTTTGCATGTCAGTATTGTATAATAACTTCCTTTTCTACTAGTTTCTTTGTATTGGAAACAAATAAGTGTTGCCAACATATGTATAAAATACGTTATTTTAGGGGATAACTATCTTTAGGATATATTTATACTTGCTACTATTTGAAATACCGAAAATGGTTATCGGTCAGATTATACTTCAGTATAATTTTATCCGGAAGATAGTTATACTATACTTTATACCGAGATTGAAATACCGGTCCTAAGTAATAATGGTTTTTTTAATGTCATATAAAAGCAATAAAATGCTTATGTGCCCAAAGGATGCAAACGTAAGTTATTAAATTAATAGAATTGTAAAATAACTTTTTCATTTACATGGTATAATATATTTTAGTTCTTCAATTATGGATGCAAGCTGTAAAAAATCCGAAACTAGAATTGCAAGCACCTACTGAAGCCCGAAAGAACGATAGAGTATGTGATATACATTTTGCTGAGCAAGATAGACGCCACGGTGCAAATTTGAAGAAACATAGTGTTTCATTTCTAGATTTGCCATATACCATTGAAGGTATGATTTTATTCTATTGGTTTGCTGTATGAAAAAAAATCAAATGTTGATATAAGTAATTTCAAATGTGTGATGCATAATACCAGAAAGACTTTTATAAAATTACTTATTCAATTTCATTTATTTACTTACACAAAAAACATTAACAAAATATTGTAAGCATGAAAATAATGTACATATTAAATATATTAGAAGTAGGATATGAAACTTGTGTAAAAGATTTATTGCAAAATCTTGGATTATTTGGAAAATCTTTTGAAAGTATTTTGTAAAATATTAAATTTACCATATAAATTTAACAACTTCAGTGCATTTACATAGTAAACAAAACATATTCGTGAGATATTTAAGAAGTTTTCCACACTTTAGATAGGTATAAAAAAAATGGGGAAATAATTTATTATGGTCCATCACTCGATACATATTTTAAAATGAAATATGCCTTTACTGTAACATACATATATCTCATAAGTTTATTTACTTTACCATGTAAATACTTTTGCTTGGAGTCGTTCATTTATTTGCATATATAGATTTCTTTTCTTAGTATTGTTTATATTCCAGGTACTGTAATGTTTTTCTTTAATTTTACCATTATAATATACTATTTAAGTGTTATTAAAAGAAAATATATTTGGCAATGAAATATCTTTTATTTTTCAATAAACAAGTAATAACTGTCCTTTTTGAGCTATATTGTTAAGATTTAAAAGTAAACACATAATTGATATCTAGTACTAACATAATTATCCAAATGCAATGTCTTCATTATTTTATAATACATATTGGTACATTTATTAAACCATGAAACAATTAACTTCACTAATCAATATGATCCAATCTTATATTGTTTTCAAAATCAATCTTTTCAATGTAATTAATGAAGACATATGTTTATTCAACTATTGTGATACTAATATTCTGTATATTATCAGTATCATGATAATATATATTCATATATAATACAACGAGTAGTCAAAGTATGCTCGATTATTTTTGTGGTGGTTCACGAATGTTTCCTTATGCTTGAATATTAATAGGATGAGTGCGTCAGCACGAGTCCTATTTACAAGCGCAAGGAAACAAGAGTGATAACACCGCAAAAATGATCTACCATACTTTGATTACGAATTGTATTCGAAGGACTATTCATCGAATGATTCATTCATAAATGACGAACTGAGTTTTTTAATTTTCTAAAATTAAGTAGCTATTGCGTTGGTTTCCATAGTAGTATGTTTTCAACAAACTACTGTCAATGTAGAAAATTTTCTACGATTCGAATTTAATAAGTTATTGCAAGAATAAATAGATTTCTGATATGGAAAGCAATTCAAAAAGGTTTGGTGAAAAAGGTGAAAGTGAAATTGATGCTGAAATTCATAAAACTATTCCGGAAAACACAAAGAAAACAAGAGATTATATCTGGAGGCAATTCTCAGATTTCTTGTCCGAGAAGAGGTACAAATTGGACGAATCCACACCCCCTATTGAAATTAATTTCGTATTAAAATCTTGGGCATGTAACATGAAGAAGCAAAATGGCGATGACTATAAGGAAGGAGTGGTAAAGCACATGTGGAATGTTACCGCGAAGTTGGTGCAGGAATTATATTTTGAGAAGTGGAAAATAGTAATAAACCCGTTCAACGATATTGTCTTTAAGTCAAGTAGGAATGCCAGAGACGCCATGCGACGAAAATTACAGTCGTGTTCCGAAAAAAGAAGTACAAGTGCAGCAGCTATTACCCAAGAAGAGTTTGCAAATATTGTCGGCAGTTTTGATGAAGATACCCCGAAAGGCCTCCAAAAAAAATTCTTTTTTATAGCTTCTTTGGAACTTGCTTGGCGAGGTGGAGAGGGAAATAACTGTCTCACGCACTTCTTTAAAGAAGAAATTAACAATGATGGCTCCCCTACTGGCAGGATAGAGTATAATAGCATATTTTCAAAGACTGCGCAGGGAGGATCTAAGCCACTTTCCACCAGCAAATGGCTAATTAAAAATAAAGACAATTCTGATTTATGTCCTGTGAGGTAGGTGTCAGTTTTTGATAAATTCCTATAGGTATGTTTATGTTTATTTTTATTTAGGTTGTATCACAAGCTTATATCCAAAAGAGGAGAAAACATTAAGACGAACTGTTTGTTTCTGACTCCCAATCCTTTTTGGAACAATTCGAAATCGTCTAGTTGGTTCAAAAACTCTCCGGTTGGGATTAATGAGATGAATAAATGGGTGAAAAATTCTGCTGAAAAAGCCGGATTGGATGTTAAAAAAAGAAAAATATCCAATCACTCAATAAGATCGTCTACAGTGACAACTTTAGCAAAACCTGGAGTCGGGGAGCATCAATTGATGAAAATTACTGGCCACGGCAATATAAATTCTATTAAAACTTACCTGCAGTTAGATGATGAACACCATGAGAGTATTATTGGTCATTTGAGAAAAAATATAACAAATACTGGATCCACTGCTGTAGCCTCTACTTCTAATATCACCAGTTCCGTTGCACTGTCCGAAGAAAGTGAGATGAAAGGCACTTTCAGAGAAGCTTTTTTACACAACTGTAGTCATATTAATTTTTCTAATTGCAATTTTCATTTATAAAATTATAATCCATCATGTAATTTTTATTATATAAGGTATTTGTACGTTATTGTTTCAAAAAATAAAAAAATTGCGACATATATCTGTCAAAAATATCCACCGATACCACTAGTGGTGATTTCAATGAAATACCCACTAGTGTAAATACGCAGCAGTATTTTTGTTGCTAGGACACAAAAATGTGATTCTTTGATTCTTATTGGTCATATTTTTACAAATGACACATGAGTTGAATAGTCATATAAATTAACAGATAGGTCCATGAAAAACAGAAAAATAGGAAAAACTATTGAAAAAATTTGTAGCAAATGTAGGTATCTTGTCCTTCACAGAATTGCATCATTTTCTCACGCTGTATGAGATGAACTGCGGGAAACTGTATCATTGTGACTAAATGATGCTCTTTAACTTTTAAAATCCATTTAACAGTCACTGGTGGAGGATTCTAGTGTTTTACATTTATAAAATGATGTACATTTTTAAATTAAATATTTAGACATGATTCTGGCGGTAGAACAAACGGAGAAAGATGTCTGCAAGTCGCTGATATAATAACATGCATGCGTTATGTAACAATAAAAACTATCGGAAAACAAATATTAGAAGTGCATATCCTCATTCTTACAGATGTTTTCGTTTCATATGTTCTGCCAAATGACTTTTGATGTTTGTTCTATATTCACAAAAGTCGCATTTAAAATCAAATTGTTCCAAATGTTGAGTTTTTATATGTCTTTTTAAATCATTTTTGATGTTTGTCCTATATTCACAAGAGTCACATTTATAATCAAATGTCTTACAATGTTTCCTTTTTATATGCATTTTTACATTACTTTTGATATTTGTCCTATATTCACAAGAGTCACATTTATAATCAAATGTCTTAAAATGTTTCATTTTTATATGTCTTTTTAAATCATTTTTCGTATTTGTGCTATATTCACACGAGTCACACTTGTAATCGAACTTCTTCAAATGTTTAGTTTTTATATGTACTTTTAAATTCTTTTTGTAGTTTGTTCTATATTCACAAGAGTCACATTTAAAATCAAATTCCTTCATATGTTTAGTTTTTATATGTATTGTTAAATTACTTTTCTTGTTGGTTTTAAATTCACAAGAGTCACATTTAAAATCAAATTCCTTCAAATGTTTAGTTTTTATATGTCTTTCTAAACGCTGCTTGCAGTTTGTTCTAAATTCACAAGAGTCACATTTATAATCGTCTTCCTTCAAATGTTTAGTTTTTACATGTTTTTTAAAATCATTTTTCGTGTTTGTGCGATATTCACACGAGTCACATTTATAATCAAATTGCATCAAATGTACAGTTTTTACATGTTTATTAAAATCACTTTTCGTGTTTGTGCGATATTCACACGAGTCACATTTGTAATCAAATTTGTTCAAATGTTTAATTTTTATATGTAGTTTTAAATTGTTTTTAATGTTTGTTCTATATTCACATGAGTCACATTTATAATCAAATTGCTTCAAATGTATATTTTTTATATGTTCTTTTAAATGACTTTTGCTATTTGTTCCATATTCACAAGAGTCACATTTAAAATCAAATTCCTTCAAATGTGCAGTTCTTATGTGTCTTCTTAACTCATTTTTAATGTTTGTTCCATATTCACAAGAGTCACATTTAAAATCGAATTCCTTCAAATGTTTAGTTTTTATATGTCTTCCTAAACGCTGTTTACAGTTTGTTCTGTATTCACAAGAGTCACATTTAAAATCAAATTTATGCAAATGCTTAACTTCTATATGACTCTCAAAATGATATTTGCTGTTCGTTCTATAATCACAAGAGTCACATTTATAATCAAATTGCTTTAAATGTTTAGTTTTTACATGACTTCTTAATTTACTTTTGATGTTTGTTCCATATTCACAAGAGTCACATTTATAATCAAAATTCTTCAAATGTTTAGCCTTTATATGTCTTCTTAAAGATTGTTTGTATTTTGCTCGAAAGATGCACAGCGAACACTTAAATATTTTCTGTTGATCTCGTGAGCTCGGTTCTTCCACTTTCATGTGTATATTCCCATAATCAGTCGTAGAATGTTCTTGGTCGTCCTTTCCTCCAACATAAGCGTGGGCATTTTCCGCGTGTAGCCTGAGAGATTCTTTAGTCTTGAAACGTCTGTAACAAATTCCACATTTATATATTTTCACTTCGTAATGCTGATTGTTGGTGTGCTTTTCGAGATCTGCTTGGTACTTCGTCCTATACTTGCACTGTTCACATTTATAAATTTGGCGGAGGCGCCTCTTGCGTTCGTTGAATCCTGTTGTCGCGTCCTTGGCCGGTGGTGGCGGTAGAAAGCTCTTTCTGAAAATACAAAAATATTTTTAATCTCACACCATACATCAATTTAAGGGCGGATTTTGTTTGACCACCGCGGAAGTAGGCGTTTCTATAGAATTGATCAACTCCGTAAAATCCGCACCAGAAGAAAAAGTTCAAATTAATACTACAATTATTTTCACCATTCTGTTTCATACTAATATTTTTCTCTAAGTAATTAACGTATCAATAATAATAGTAATATTTATTCATTCTTGTAGCCACATGACCGTTACAGAACACGTGAATATAAAAGAATAGAGGCGGTTCTTACAAAAACAACCATAGTCCAAAAATTTGAATTTCGCGGTCAGTGTTAATTTAAATAGTTTGGGGAACGGCCAATCAACTGGTGTACCCGTTTTCTGCAAAAAAATACACAGTGCGAAGTTACAGTATAGTAAAGTTTCACAAGTTCTCCAAAAACAGCCTCTGTCCATTCGAAATTCTACAGAAACAGCCATAGTCCTGGACAAAGGCTGTTTTTGCCGGAAATTCTTCTTGCGCAGTAGTTGACCACACACATGGTTCAGAAATTCACACGTTATAGAGATTTTGTGGTTACAAAATCATCTTTTAGAACAAGGCAGATCACCTCATGATAGAAGAGGTAAACATCAAAATAGATTTAAGAAAACACCTGAACCTGTTCTAGAGTTGATTTGAAGCATGACAATCTCACTATTCCAGAAGAAAGAATCCTCACCGTTTATATCTACCTGAAACACTTTCTGTAAGAGCTATGTACAAAATGTTCTTAGAGAAGTACCGTATTAATATTTCTTACAAAACCTACTGGTCCGTATTCACAAGGTCATTCAATATTAAACTTGGTCTGCCTAGGTCTGATACTTGCACTATTTGTGATCGATTGATATCAAAATTAAATTGAAGTGCTGACCTAGGAGAACGTCGAACAGAGAAGAATCTTCATCAGCTCAGAGCAGACAAGTTTGATGAGATAAAGAGACAATGCAAGCTTAAAGCACTGTTAAGAACTTAACATAATTTATTTTATTTTTTATTTTATATTATTATTGTTTCTTGCTCTATATATGAATGTTTTTCTTTATTTTTATGTGTTATTATATTTTTGTAATGTATGTTTCGTTTTTGTTAACTTTTAATTATATTGTCAGTTAATGCATTTTTTACTTACAAATATTGTGAGCATACTGATGCGGAGCAGCTTTCGGGCGTATACAGTCTCATCGGTCGAGTTTATTATCTGCCGGCCCGAAAACACGACTATACACCGAAGGCGATGCAAGGCCTCCTATGTATACGTACGGACGGCAGTGTCTGGCATGTGCGTATATGTAGGGGCCATATAGCTTCTCGAGCGATTCACATGTATATATGCTGTAATCTTATGTTCGATGCAAGAGCGGCCCCGAAATCTCGGCGCACACCGAAAATAAACAAATGTGTATTTGAACTGATATTGAGTTTTATTTAGGGTACTTCCAAAATAGGAAGTTTCCTTAACAAGCACAACTACGGACTTATTATATGCATGACGTTTCATTACATGCAAAATTTGCCTTTACCGCATATTCAGACGGGCTAAGTTTTCTTTTCCAGTCAATTATGGTATCAAGTTTTTGTGGTGCACGATTTAGCAACGAATGATGCGACTATGTTTGTTTAACCATTGGAAAAAAGGGCCAAAATGATGTAGCTTCATTGTTGATGCATTATCTTAACAACGTAGATATAACCAGTGAAGACTTAGTGCTGTTTAGTGACGGATGTCCCAGCCAAAATAAATCTATTTAATATTCTCAAAGTATTCAAACCATAACGCAGTCCCCATACGAGGACATTCTCGTTTACCAAATGATCAAGAATTTAGTTTGATTAAGGCAAAACAAAAGAAAAAAATCGTGCACAAGTTCAGGCTGACTGGGACCGACTTATACGAGGGATAAGCTACAATTATTGAGAATTGAAAAATCTAGTTACCCGTGCAAAACAAATTGTTGTTTATTAAATAGTGCATTATTTTATCTGTCAATTGAAGTTTAGTTTGTGACATTTGGTTGAACAGTGTCTGAGAAATAGTCCATAGAATAATAGTAATAATAATAATAATATTTACTGATTTCAGACAAACAGAGAACTACATATGCAGTATACATGTGTTGATGAAATCTCGTCAAACATAGCTACACTAAATCAAAAAAACAAAGAATATATACGACACTCATTTTATAGACATGTCTTGTAGGCACTCATCCGTACTGTAGTAGCACTGTTCCAATAAAAACCTGTTACCCTGAAGCCGAAATTTTTGAAAATTTGTTTCTTCCTTGAGGCAATCTGGTAGTTTGTTGTAAAATCTGCAGCCATTATAATAGATCCCCTTTTGATATAACGTTGTGCTATGTTGTATTGGCATCATTAATGTTTTATTCCTGGTATCATGACCATGGTCAACAATTTGCTGCTGAAAAAATTTTCTATTTTTATGCACAAAACAAAACAGCTCGTATATATAAATGCATGGCAGGGGCAAAATACCAAGTTCCTTAAAGGCTGGTACACATGTTTCCATTCTCCTAAGATTTGCAACAATTCGCACAGCACGTTTTTGTATCAGAAAAACTCTGTTGAAATTCGATGACCTACCCCAGTGCATAATACCATACTTCAAAACGGTATGAAAACAGTCAAAGTATAACTGACGCATGATTGAGCGGCCACACTGATTTGATGATATCGCTAGAGCATAGCATGTTCTCGACAACTTTTCGCAGACATAAGCGACGTGTTTTTGCCATTGTAAGCTGCCATCAACGATTAGTCCTAATATTTTTGTTGTGTCTTTATACTCTATACAGCTACCGTTACTTAGGTGTAGTTGATCATGAGATGTTACTCTGGATCTAGATGCTTTAAAAAGAACGCAAATAGTTTTGTCGTTATTAAGACACAGTTTATTCGCTTTTGACCACACACATGTCTTCTTGTACAAGCTCAGAGCATATCCTTCCGCGTCCGTTAAACTATTACTTGTTATTAAAATATTAGTATCATCTGCATATGACACAACCACTGATTGCCCATTTTCATCCTGAGGATGGATAAGTAGGTCATTTATGTAAATAAGAAAAAGAATTGGACCCAAAATTGACCCCTGCGGTACACCGGTATTAATACTTCTGGGCTCAGAAACACAATCCCCAATCTTCACCTGCTGGCTACGATTTGTTAGATACGAAGTAAACCAATTAAACGGTGTTCCTCGTATACCATACCTATCCAGCTTATGCAGTAGTATCCCATGATCCACACAGTCAAAAGCTTTAGAGAAGTCAATAAAGAGACCCAGAGCCACATGAGATTTATCCAAAGGAGTTATTATTGTATTTATGAATTCACCCAATGCAGTATCCAAACTTCTTTCCTTGGTAAAACCGTGTTGTGACGCTGACAAGAAGTTATATTTAGTTAAATATACAATTAATTGATTGTTAATTACAGACTCTAATAATGTATTAGATATACCATCACTACCCGAAGAAGATGAGTTTTTTAATTTACTAATTGTATGTACCACATCATCACCCGACACAGGTTGCACAAAAAATAATTTCGCTGATAATAAGCTTCTGATATCGGAAAAATGGAATTATCACGAGAGAACTTTCGGATAATGATTCACTATGATTTTAAGAAAGTATGAGTGTGAGGAAAGATTAAAATCGGCATTTGGTGATCTCGCACCATCATTGGCTACTGTTTATAGATGGTATAAAGAATTTGAGCGAGGTTGCAAGTCGGTGGTACACAAAAAAGGAGCTGGCCCTCCTTTAACTGCTGTTAACCCCGAAAGCATTGCTGCGGTGAAGAAGATGGTGGAAGAGGACAACCGCATTACCTATGCAATGATAGAGTCCAATCTGAAGATTGGATCCTCGCAAGTGAGATCATTATTGCACGAACACTTACATTTGAAAAAGGTTGTATCTCGGTTTGTACCCCATCATCTGACAAATTTACAAAAAGCAGAACGTGTTAGAATTTGCCAACAAACTTTAGATATTTGAATGATGGTAGCCATCAAATTATTTCTAAAATTGTAACTGGCGATGAAACGTACATACCGTTTTTTGATGTTCCCACTCGCCAAGAAATCCGAGTGTGGTTACATGAAGACGAGGAAACCATCACGATGGTGAAAAAACAACAAGCAATGAAAAAAGTTATGTACGCAATATTTTTTAGAAGTACGGGTTTGGTGGCCGCAATTAAATTAGAAGATCAGAAGACAGTTACCGCTAAATGGTATGTTGAAAATTGTTTTGTTACGTGTTAAAAATTAATGGGTTCAATAGCTTATATTTTTAACGTCAACATAGAGATTAAATGTAGTAATTATTTTGTTTTTCCTTGTGTAGGAATAAGTTCGTGTCTTAGCACGATAGCGGCATTTTATCTTGCGAGTTAAATTAGTCATGGCGTGGTATTTTTGATATTACGGTTGGCAGACCTCGAATCCCTGACTTAAGTCATCTGCGTTGCGCAGGTATCTTTCTGGCATCTTCCCGCTCGAACTACGGACATTTGGGTGATTGACAGTCGTTGAGTCACATGAGTGTCGTTGAATTTTTACACTCTTAACTTTCATTATAGATTAATGATCTTTCTGTTTTGTCGACAGTGGCAGCTGCTGCAGGGAGGGCAACGGGGCACTCCCCCCCCCCCCCGCCGTTACAAATTTCTTTTAAAAGATAAATTAACTATAAATACCTAATTTGTATGTAATTTTTCTGATTTGTTTGATAACAAATAATATGTTTTCGGAAGTAACAGTCCGTCTTTTCAGCGCGTTTAAAAATCGCAGTCTGACGTAGGCTCCAGGGCATCTCGCGCGACTGCCCGGTCTATATTAGAAATCGAGCGATGAAACTGGCGCGGGGAGCGCGCGGATATACGTCAGCACTGGCCGCTGGGGCACTATTCTATGGTGCCGCGTGGCGGTCCAGTATGTAATATACAGCGGTGAGTGTATGTTGTAATTTCTATCGGTGCAAATGTAACTATGAATTGCGTTAGTAACATAATCGAAATGATAGAAAATAACATACTGAGTTATGACATTAAGATAGAATTAAAAAATCTAGGTCTCCCTAGATCAGATTTATTGATTAATCTAGAAGATCACAATTCGAAAACTAATAAAACCGTGACGAGAAAATTCAACAGAAACTCTTACAGTTTATCAGACTGGTTGTGTGGGTGTAATGTGCAAAATGCTTTTTTCTATGTCGGTGCTATAAAGTTCACTTTACGACACCCGTTTTGGTTGCAAAAGTATTTCTTTATCACACGCTAATTTTGTTGTTTTGACGTTGGTAACAAAAAAAAATGGAAACAAATTATATTTAAATGTCAAAATGTAAGCCTTTAATGTAACAAACATGTGCAATATAAGTTGTACAAAGAATAAAAAGCACACATACTAACATTTTATTTACTAAATAATAATATAAATTGTTAAGCAGAGTTGGATGATAAGTTTTCTGATGCTACTATGGAAATTTACTTCCAATGTTGAATAGTACAAGTATTACGAAAGTTTGTTTTTGATAATATGTCGAGACTATGATGGCGAAAGATTTTGTAAATTGTCTTCTGCTATTTGGCTAATCTCTGGGGGCGTGCAATTATTTATTTCGTCCTTTTTGTTGATAATTTGAAATAATTTATAGCATGAATCAGTCCGAATTTTAATCATAATTACATATAACACCGCCTATATTCAAATATTTAAAATGTTCACGAAGTTGGCCGAAGACAAGGCAAGGCCTTCATCGACATTCCGAAGACGGCCGAACACAAACGAAGTTGGCCGAAGACAAGGCAAGGCCTTCACCGATATTCCGAAGACGTCCGAACCCACACGAAGTTTGCCGAAGCCAAGGCAAGGCCTTCACCGACATTCCGAAGACGTCCGAACCCATACGTAGTTGGCCGAAGTCAAAGCAAGGCCACTACTGACATTCCGAAGACATCCGAACATAAACGAAGTTGGCGGACGACAAGGCATGGCCTTCACCGATATTCCGAAGACGTCCGAACCCATACGAAGTTAGCCGAAGACAAGGCAAGGCCTTCATCGCCATTCCGAAGACGTCCAAACCCATACGAAATTGGCCGAAGTCAAAGCAAGGCCACCACTGACATTCCGAAGACGTCCGAACACGTGCGAAGTTACAGTTTCCATAGACGTTTTAATCATAATTACATATAACACCGCCTATATTCAAATATTTAAAATGTTCGAACGAAACATGCCTCTCATTTTAAGCTTTTTTTAAGTTTTAATAACCAAAATAGAAAAATCAAGTGAACGGTGTTTTTCAACTTTGAAGAGAATAAAAACATTTTCTAGAAATACCATGCGGGAAAGCAGACTATGTGCCTTAGCAATGTGTTCCATTGAAAAACAATTACTGACATCAACACCAAACTTCAATGAATTAGTTATTAATCATTTTGCTGATCGTAAGGAACGGCGGATGGATTTTATTTTCAAACAAGTTAATTAAATATTTAGCATATTGAGTTTATTTTTTGTCTGTACGTAATTTTTGATATTAAACACTCAAGAGCCCTCGGTGCCCTCCCGTCCCGAAAAATCACGGGCCGCCACTATTTGTCGACAAATGTTGGATTTATTGAGTGTTAAATCATTTGGATTAACCGCTTTGCATTGAGTGCTTTGGGTTAAGCGGTTATTTTGGATCGGTGAAAGCCCGATATAAAAAACGACACATACGTATAATATTGTTTGTGAACTTCTGTCGAGGCCTTCGTTGTTCGTTTGGTAGCGAAGGATCTATAAGACATGTACTTTTTCTCTACTTATTCATTAATGATTTTATTTGTTGTTTTTTTTAAATTCATTTTTCTATTCCGGTGCTATAAAGTTCACTTTACGACACCCGTTTTGGTTGCATAAAGTATTACTTTATCGCACGCTAATTTTATTATTTTGAAGTTGGTAACAAAAAAAAATGGAACCAAATCGTATTTAAATGTCAAAATATAAGCCTTTAAAGTAACAAAAATGTGCAATAAAATTGTACAAAGAATAAAAAGGACAGTACTAATTAGCAATATAAATTGTTAAGCAGAGTTGGATGATAAGTTTTCGGATGCTACTATTGACATTTACTTACCATGTTGAATAGTATAATTGTTATAAAAGTTTGCTTTGATAAATATGTAGAGGTTTGTGGACGAAAGATTTTGTAAATTGTCTTCTGCTATTTTGCGAATCTCTGGGAGCGTACAGTTATTTATTTCGTCCTTTTTGTTGATAATTTGAAATAATTTATTGTATAATACATATAGCACCACCGATATTCAAATATTTAAAACGTTCTACTGAAAAATCAGAGTAACCAACTTCAAAAAAGCAAAATTTCTAAAATATTCGAACAAAACATGTCTCTTATTTTAAACTTTTTTGAACTTTTAATAACCGAAATAGAAAAAATAGTATAAAATACACGTTTCATAAGACATTTTGCGCACTTGTTCTTTAGAAAACTCGCCGGCTCGTTTTCTAAACTTGAACGCGTGCGCAAAAATCGTGTCTTATGAAACTTGTATTTTAATATACTATTTCTTTTGTCCATGCAATGAGATCATTGTTCTCCTGGGGTAATCTGGTGTGTAAAACTAATTAACCTTTTCTTTAGGGAAAAATTGATAATTAACAGTGGTATAAATCCAATTATCCACTTGACGAATCGCGCAAGGTGATCTTGGAGGCGTGGATTATTATCATAGGCGTTCGTAAATTTCCGGTTCCTTTGGTTCCCCCTTCCCCGACATGACTTAAACTGTGGAGGTGGACTTCCGGATTCTAATGTCAGGATACGTGAGCTTACGTTATTTATAAACTTTTATTTACCTGCGGAGGAATATTAATTTTGTTTTGCTGATATAATTAGACTTGAGAAATTCTAAACATTTAAAACACTACATACAGGGTGTGTCTATCAATTGTGTCCATTTGTGGATTTTGGAATTGGTAATGTAAACATTTAAAACACCACATATTGGGCGTTCTGTTCTGTTAATTTAATTATTTTTAGATTAATTTCTGTTGCTGAACACCACTTGACGGGTGTGTTTAACCAGTTAGTCATTTGTAGAGTATTTCTGATTAATTTTGCTTTGTGATAATCCTCTCTCGGAGGCTTTGTTTAACTCTTTAACATTGTGACTAAGTTGTGAACCTTTTGATTTGCAAGGCCATCCGTCAGTGGGATGCTTGATATAATTTTGTTTGGAAACATTGCATACAGGGTGATTTGCGGTAGACCTAACTTAATTTCACTTTTAGTGCTTAATTCTTATTAATTGGTGTTTTGTAATACGTAGTTTTTTTTTTTTTGTATGTTGCTCAATACTTTTTATCGATAGTAAATTTATTTATTTTGTTTTAAGTAAAAAAAAAGAAAACTATATTCGTAGTACTCGTACTAACTTGACTGTGCTTTTCGAAGTAACGAACAAATTGCAATTTATTCGAGAAAGTTATTGCTTAAGATTTAAATAGGTTCTAATTTAAAAGTCTATGATTTAAAGCAGCGGTTCCTAACCTATGGGGCGCGACCCAAAATTGGGTCGCGAAGCATATTTCTTGGGTCGCGCTGAGTCGAACCAAAAAAGTTAGTAATACACCAAATAATAAGTAATACCAACACCTCCTAGAAGAGTTATTCCCTAATACAAGTTATTCCCTAATACAATGTTTCGGTTTTACCGCTCTTCGCGAATGGCCTTCCGGAAGTGACGTCCAATTCCTGTCCTGAGGCTTTCTCTTCTAGGAGGTGTTGGTAATACGCACGCCATTGCTTTGCGTGCGCGCAGACTCAGTAAGCTCTGTGTCAAAAACTCGTTTCTATTGTGTATTTTGTTGTGGATAACAGTGAAACGTGTAATAACAGCGAAACGTGAATACAAGCATTTTAGAAACAAATTTTGTCTTATTATTAATAGTGAAGTGATCAAGCTGCAGTGCGTATTGTAAAATTGTAATCACCCTAATAATGGCAAAACGTGAATACAAGGAAGCATTTTTAGAATTAGGTTTTACTTGCATTAATGATCGAGGAGTGAACAAGCCGTAATGCGTGTTGTGCAGTGAAATATTAAGTAATGAATCGATGAAACCGAACAAACTTAAAAGACATTTTGATGCAAAACATAAAAATTTTTCCTTTGAGGGAAAAGATCGTACTTTTTTCGAAATAAAAGAAGCCCATTTAAAAAGACAGCGTTTGGATGCACCAAGTAGTAGTGGTTTTATAAATTCTGCCAAACAAGCTACACTTGCTTCTTTTCATGTGGCTTGGCATATTGCAAGACAAAAGAAACCCCATAATATTGCTGAAAAACTTATAAAACCTGCTGCCATTGACATGGCACGTATCATGTGCGGAGATGAAAGTTCAAAGAAATTACAAAAGATACCATTATCAAATGATACAATTCGTTTACGAATTAATGATATGTCATTTGATATTAAGAATCAACTTATTTCTGCTATAAAAATTGTTGGCTTATTTAGTATTCAACTGGAACGACAGATGTAAGTAAAGATGCTCAACTCATGGTTTACGTGCGGTATCCAGGTTTAATAGATATACAGGAGGACATTTTATTTTGCAAACCAATGTCAACAACAACTAGAGGTGAAGATATTTTTCTTATGGTCGATTCGTTTTTTAAAGAAGAAGGATTAAATTGGAATCAGTGTTTCAGTATTTGCACCGACGGTGCAGCTGCCATGACAGCATCTCAAAAGGGATTTTCGACAAGAGCAAAACAAATGAATCCACAAATTATATCGATTCATTGTTTGTTACATAGACAAAATCTTGCTTCAAAAAAATTATCACCCGAATTATGTATCGTTTTGGATGAAATTGTTGCGGTAGTCAATTTTATCAAATCAAGAGCTCTTAACTGTAGAATTTTCCGCGAACTGTGTTTCGAATTTGGTGCAGAATACGAACATTTATTATATTATTCTGAAGTTAGATGGCTGTCCCGGGGCAAAGTTGTTCAAAGAGTATTATCATTACGGACAGAAGTCGTTGTTGAAGACAATAATATTGATATCACAGATTTTGAAATACAGAAAATTATTATTAATCATTTAGAAAAACTAATAGCAGACTTTGATCGATATTTCCCTGCAGACGATGTTTTCAAATATAATTGGGTTCGAATGCCATTTAATTTTGATGTAAGTGATTTGTATGAGGAATTTGTTAATATTAATCAATTTCAAGAACAATTAATAGAAATACAAAGTGACCAAGCACTTCGATACAATTTCTACAAAAACACTGAGTCTTTATGTGCTTTCTGGTTAAAATTAAAAACCGAAAAGCCAATAATTGTTAAAGAAGCCCTAAAACTATTATTGCCCTTTTCAACAACATATATGTGTGAGGCTGGTTTTTCGGCTCTGTGTGTAATCAAAAACAATTACCGGAACAAGTTAAATCCTGAAATAGATATAAGGTGCTCCTTGGCAACCATTCAACCGAGATTTGAAGATCTTTCAAAATGTATTCAAGCACAAGGTTCTCATTAAAACTATATGACTTGCATTTAAAATTTAAAAGACTTAACATATGTATTGATATTTCTTTTTTTTTAGGAATAAGTTAAAATGTCAATTATTTTCAAAAAGTTATAAATATATTTTAATTTGATCAATAAAAATTATTAAAAACACTTGATTATTAATTAAATTTTCCTTGGATCGAAAAGTACTTTTGTTTATCTTTATTATTAAAAAAATAAATAAAAAATTTGTAAGTTAAAAAAAATCATCATCGTAGGATTGAAGATTTTTTAAAAATACGATCTAAAATAAAGCAATGAAAAAATTTTGACTATTTTTTGGGTCGCGACATGAACATATTTCTCAAATTTGGGTTGCGGCTTAAAAAGGTTAAGAACCGCTGATTTAAAGTTAAATTAAGTCGATTGTTTTTTTTTTAAAGAAAAATATAATAAGGAAAATTCAAAATTTGGTAAATGTTCAATTGATTTTGTCATATGATATTAATTTTCACAATTTTCAAATTTTTAAATTAAATTAAATTTAATTCCTGAGACTCGGTTTTTTCTTTTATTTTGTTTTGTGTTGTGTGAGTTACATCAGCCTTTCCCTACCGAATTTTAACAACTACGTTCCGCGTGCGGATTTCTTAGATAGGCTTTAACAGCGCGGTGGCGTCCTATAAATTAAGTTTGGCTTGGCAAGGTTTCTACCCATCGACCATTCTCTTCACTGAGCAAGGGCAGCCTAGATGAAAAGGTTCTCAGGTAGGTAGTGATAGGTTTGTGACTCACATGTGGTGTATAGATTCGATTTTATGTTCTGGGAGTTTGTAACGCCAGCGCCATAGTTGTTTTGCCACTGGCCTCACCATATCTCTGTTTACGTGGCAGTTTGCCTACTGTGTTTTGTAAAGTGCCCAGAAAGGGGATCATGTTACATCATGATAACGCGTCGTCCCATACAGCAGGGACAACTGTTCAGTATTTAGCGGAAAACAAAATCAAAATTATAGAACATCCTCCTTACTCACCGGATTTGGCGATGTGCGACTTCTGGCTATTTTTTGAGCTCAAAAAACATTTGAGAGGGAAAAGGTTCCAGTCAGAAGAAGAGATTAACATCGCCGTTAAGTGTTTTTTACTTTCTTATACGTAGTATAAGGAAGTATTGTGATGATGAAAATTTTCGACCTCGAGATTTTTGCAGATGTCCACGTTTTGAGGTCCCCTGATACCGAAAAAGTGGGTTTTAAAAAATGTCAAAAACCGCTGGATATATCAATTCCAAATTTTGTATTTACGTGTATAATCTCCCTCTTGACATCTGATTAGTATTTCAGTAAAATCGGTAGACCAGAAGTAGCAGTTTACTTCAGTGAAAAAATCAAATTTTCCAATATTTCGTCAAATACTAAGTTTAAACAAATTTATAAAGAATTCATATGTACTTAAAATTAAAATTGAGAATAATTTTCTTTACAAAGTTTTTCGAAATTCCTACCGAAAGTAGGTCTTTTACTCTTATCGAAAATCAGTTTTTTGCGAATATTCCGCAAGTCATGCTTTTTAGACAAGTACGTTACGAGTATAAAAGTATTTAAAACATAATTTTCAATATCTTTTGTATAAAAAAAATTTCAAAATTCAGACCGGAACTACCACTTTTACTCTTATCGAATAGCGATTTTTTGCAAATATGTTGTAAGTTATGCACTCTATATATATTTACCAAGAGTACAAAAGTATTTAGAACTGGATTTGCAATATTTTTTGTATATATGAAATTTCAAAATTCGGACCGGAAGTAGCACTTTTACTCTTAGCGAGTAGCACTTTTTTTCGAATATCTTGCATAGTATGGATTCTATAGAGATTTATTAAGAGAATAGAAGTACTTAGAATAAGATTTTGAATAACTTTTGTATAAAAAAATTCTTAAATTTCTATAATTTGAAACGCTCATACGTATAAGAACGTCGTGTGGTGGTCACACCTCATTTTTTGATAGTATCCCTAAGGACAGCTGGTTGAACGCTTTTAAACTATGGAAGGAAAGGTTAATATGGTTAAGTGCATTATTGTAAATGGCAATTACTTTGAACATATTTAAAATAAAAATTCTAAAAACTTGTATCAATCTTTCTATTCTCAATAATTGTAGCTTGGCCCTCGTATTACAAGCCAGGGAAAAATCTTCTCCTTTTAATTTAGTAAAAATCAAGAAAGAAAACTTTTTTTTAACATATCCGAAGCTTTAAAACCATATTTTATGCCAAATCCTAAACCACCAATGAAGATTAAAAGAGTTACGAGTACTTAAAATATATGCCGATGTAGATGACGTTCAAACAAAGGATACTTACGCAGGACCTTGGAATACTATACAGTTGCGTAATCGCATTAACTCTGTCACGAAATGACATTGTCTCCTTTGTATCAAGAGGAAATTCAAATAAAGCCCCAAAAGCTAGTTTTTCTTAGAAATCTAGCTAAGTGTCTCAAAACTCGAAAATGTTGAGTACTACCTACGCCTTTAATCTAATCCTGAACAACCAGGTACGAGTTCTGCTGGTCCTATTGAGGTGGAAATCGACAACGATGATAACAGTAGTGGCGACGAAAACTAAAACATCTGCCAAAGTACACACTTGTCAATTATTTCTACTGAATTAACAAATAAGAAATGAGTTTGTATTCTTAAAAATTATTGTAATAAAACCGTTAAAATTTCAGTGTTCGTTTTATAAAAATTTTAATAATTTTTTGATGGAAAATGAATGAAATTCGAAAGATGAACTGTTTAATGAAAATTCAATTCAATTTATTTAATTTAATTGCAACTGAATTATTGTATTATAAAAAAATATAAGAACGAAAGAACGTTTTCTTTAATTTCCCAAATAAAGCAAATTGGGACTATGGCCGTTTTTGTAAAAAGCGCCTAAATTGGTAAATTAACTACGCAACAATACATACAAATGTAAAAATTGATTAAAGAACAAAGATGAAGATGGAATTAAATAAATCAGAACCAACTACTGCCGTAATTGAATCGCCAAATATTATGAATAAAAATTCATAACATATGACAAATATAGTAACATAAACATGATCATTTCTATTGCAGATTCATCAGCACTCTAAATTGAGGTTAGCGGCAAATAGTTTCTCAACGACAATTTGAATTTAATTGCATTTATAACATGCTTTGCGTGTGCTAGTTTATAAAACATTGGTCTGTAAAATATCCGGCAGTTTTTGTGTAATCCTAGTTTCATCCTTATTTTCTATTGCAAATTTTCCATCTAAGTTTCGTATTATGCTGGCAACAATTTCATATAGTCAACCATCAACTGAAGTATGAAGTATGACTATTATAGTAGTTTATACAACGAGTCAATAATGACAGTTATTATTCCCGAGAGCCGAATTTTCGAACCGAGCCGCGTAAGTGGCGAGGGAGTAACTCAGCTCGAGGGAACAATAGTCATTATTGCAAGTTAGTATACACTACATTCGAAAGCAAAAAAAAAGTAGACAAAAATACAGGTTTCTGTCATAGACTTTCTCAAAATGATTAGTGTAATAGCGGCTTTACAGTTATTTGTCAATGTTTGGTTATCTATCAAAATTGACAGCCTTACACTTGATATTAAACTATTATAAAGATGCCTTCCATAAATGAAGATATTAAAGTCAATGTTATTGCAGATTTGAGTAACGGTTTCAAAACCCATGAAATTGCGGAAAGAAATAATATAAATACAAGCACAGCTTTTAAAATTATTAAAAAAAACATAGAGATCACCACAGAATTTGAAGAATTTTTGGCTCTGGCCGCAAAAGACTATCAACAGCTGAGCATTAATGCAAATAATGTAAGTAACATTCCGGGTTCTGCTTTTACTGCCTGACGAAGAATTAGGGAAGCTAATTTGCGATGCCATAATACTGCCGAAAAACTTAATTTGAATGCGACCCACAACATCTGGTAAATAACAGACACTTCTGGAAAACCGTAATTTTTATAAAAATTATTTTAAAGTAAGAAAAATGGAATGATTCATGTATACGATGAGTTACCCGATTTGACGAAAACTTAGTAATGTGCATCCAGAAAATTTCAAAGTAAGTTTTTGGGGTTCGATTTAAATTAAAAGGACTGATATATTATGGGAAATAGAAGGAAACTTGAATTCAGAGTCTTATATCAACATTCTAAGTAATGTGATGTTACCTTCAGAGGAGCTATTTTTTCCAAATAGCAATTTTGTAATACATCGAACAGAGTGAAAACATGGGTCATAGAAAGTAATATCAATATGTTGTATTTTTCACCAAGAAGTCCTGATTTAGATATTATCGAAAGTGTGTAAGGGTTGACGATCAAAGAAATAAAGAAATTAAATCGAAGACCTCAAAATAGAGAAGAACTGGTAGAAATAGTTCACACAGCATTGGAGAATGTAAATCAAAATAATTGTACCAACCTTCTTAACTCTATTCCAAATATGTAGATTGCAAGAAGTTTTAAACAAAAACGGTTCTATAACCAATATTAATGCATATATTTCTTCATATTTTTTAATTAGTATTTTGATTCGTATTAATCAGATGAGAAGATGTTTTGATAATTATTTGATATTCCATAGGATAATGACTTGACACTAATGACAAGTAAATAAAGCCAAGTTTACAAAGTCGAAGATCTCTTGTCTACTTTTTTCTGCTTTCGACTGTACTTTATCTACGACTAACTGAAAATTACTAAAACAATCAAAATAATTAAACGAAAATCTCATATTACTGTATTAATATGACGTTTGCCGGTTAGACAGTTAGTAAAATAGCCGGTCGCATTTCATTATTCCCTCCGGGTATTATGAGTGTTATTATTAATCAATAGTGATTAATATAATACCTACTTTATTGTTTAGTCGTGGATAATAGTAGTTTATACAACGAGTCAATAATGACAGTTATTATTTCCGAAAGCCGAATTTACGAATCGAGCCGCGTAAGCGGCGAGGGAGTAACTCAGCTCGAGGGAATAATAGTCATTATAGCGAGTTAGTACACACTACTTTATCTAGGACTAACTGAAGATTACTAAAAAAAATCAAAATAATTAAATGAAAATGTCAGATTACTATATCGATATGGCGTTTGACGGTTAGACAGTTAGTATGTGGCCGAACTTGTCTGTCGTTACTACGGCAACGTTGGTAACGTTATGGTCTAATTGGCGGAATGCAGGGAATAATGGTAACGTTATGGCTCATTATTCCCCGGTCGCATTTCATTATTCCTCCGGGTATTATGAGTGTTATTATTAACCACTAGTGATTAATATAATACCTACTTTATTGTTTAGTCGTCGATAAAATATATTTATGCATTGTTACATCAAATTAAAATGAATGCAATCACACAATTCCCTCTAAGAGGCTTTAAAACGTCAATTTTATGCATATTCTTTCATTTATTGTATACAATTACGAAAGACATTAGTGAAAAAAAACGTCCTTTTAGCCTCACACTTCTCATGTATAAATATACAAAAATCAATCGTACCTGGCATTCCTCTCGCAGCAGAAGGTCATATGGTGTTCATAATATTCCTTCCGGTCAAAATGGATTTGGCAAAACGAGCACTGCGTGAGTTCTGAAAATGCATGGAAAAAACAGACCCATTAAATTACATGCAACTCTGACATTGATGTAATTTTTGTACAACGCAAAGATCATGAAATATGAAAATTAATTAAGCATAAAATGACTTTTATGTAAAGAAAAATTTAACAATTCCGAAATTCTCCATCTCCTGTAATACCGGGTTATTCAAAAAGATGAACCCAATGACTAATTTGTATTTCATCAGAATAGGGGCAATAAAAAGAAGTGGGCTATGTAAAAATACAAAACTAATGATACACCATAGCCAAGTCATCTCTAAAATACGCTACTCTTAATAGTGGCATGAGAAAAATGTTCAAAAACATTAATGAAATCTATGCACGTAATTCAAAACAAGGCCCTGACTACTCAGTATAAAACAAATAGCTAGACTGGAAGAATATATCAGTTGACAAGGTAGCACATAACATTCAGAAGAACAACGTCACTCCGCAGAGGTTAAGCGACATGCATAACTACAGTACATGCATCAATGATGACTATTATATCACTGAAGTGGATAGCGTCATGAGGAAAAGGAGTTTTCAGTTTAGAACCATAGCGATATTTAATAAACTTCAATCGGAAATAAAGAACTACTTGAGTTTCAGGGTCTTCAAAATCAAAGTACAAAGATACATGGAAGAACATGTTAGTATACTCTGAGACTTTCGACTGGAACGCAGTGTGGCCCAGGGGAGTCAGAAACCTAGGGACGGGAAATTGAAATAAGAAGAATATAGATATGAGTTAAATAATTCACGCCTAACTTACAATGCTCCCTCAATATCAGCAATAAGACGACTGGGAGAGGTAATTGAATTTAATTTAATTACTGTTGTATCAGAAAACTAGAAATATGTTTACAATCATTATTTGTCATTTCTAATACTAATATAATAATACTATTAGTTTATATATTTATTCCAATTATGCCAGGATAGTGCCAAACTGTGTGTTCATATGATGTAATTTTCGGTGTTTTCCTCAGTTGAAAACAATTTATTTAAGCACATCTTGTTCTTAGATGCTCTTAAATAAACGCAGTATGCTTTTTGCAGTTTGTGGTGCATATTATTATAAAGAGTTACATGAGTATTTGCTTTCAAGTTTTGTAGAGGTGTGTTAATCGTTAGTCTTTGATTTAAGACTATGCTTGTATGGAATAATATGTGGTAAAGTGACACAGGTGCTAAAATTCCCACACTGAAAGGTGTAATAACTTTTAAGAGCATTGGATAACATCAACCTGGATAGCATTAAGCTCAAACAATTTAATCAATTCTATTCATTTGAACAAGAAACAACAATTAATAAAAGATTATTATTTAAAGATGATACCATTTAAAATACAATAATGAATATGCTCAAATCCAGAAACATTACACAACACAGTACAGTACCTTCAATTGAAAACATTCCAGATGGATTCTCATAGCAAACAATTTTGTGTTTGACCAAATGCGATTTCGAGCTGAATCCAAGGCAGCAAAATGTGCAGGCAAATATGTCCTTAACAATGTCTTTCATAGTGATAACAGAATCCTCTTTGACAATTTTATTCGGGCTGTTTCCATATTCTTCACCAAAATATACCAGTAATTCATCACCAGCTAGGATTTGACGAGTGCTTTGATAATATATATCATCTTCACATCGAAAGATATGCAGGTTGCCTTCAGAAGCATTCATGGTAGGATTAACATACTGCATCCAATTCAAATACTTGGATTTATTTTTGTCCAAAACAAATTTTTCTCCTTCCATTTCCCAGGGACATTCTGTTGCACCAAGTCCAGTGAAAGGACCAAATCTGACACCTTCAGGAATAATTCTCAAAGCATATATTCCAGTTTGCCCAAAACAATTTTGGATTTCTAAAATATTATTTGGTATATCTACTTGTGCCCCTTTATCTGCACTATTCAAAACATTCTTGTTTAAGATATTCACAAGCATTCCGCATTCAATGCAGTAGTCTTCATAGTACGCTTCACAATGTTCACAGTCTGTTGGCCGAATACACACAGATTAAAAATCATATTATTTACTGCCACTAAGTGATTTTTTTAAAATAAATTACGGATTGATGAAACATATATTTAATAGTGTCGGCTCTCAAAATAGTCAAGTAATATACTATATTTAGATGTCAAGTAGCTGTGAAGATTTAATTGGCAGTTGAAATAAAGTGAATCAGGTATGGAGATAAAATATTACTGCTTTGTCTATATAATGGAATGAGAAGCCTATTATCTAAGATTCTGTTTATCAATAATCAATATGAATACTAAAGCGCACTTTAACTTTTCTCTGTTAAGCTCCTGTATTTTTTTTATTATGCTGCAAATGTTTCATCATTACTAGGGGGTTGACAGTTAGGGGTACATTAATTAAAATTATGTTCTATATTTTACAATATTTTAAGAACTCGTCAAGATTTTAAGTTGAAAGCTTTACTGATAATTAATCTGTAAACCACTCAAACTTAAAATCTTGAACAATAAAGACTTGTAATGTAATGTAATTGTAACCAATGTACCTACCCCTGACTGCCGATTCCTTATTATAACCATCAAACAAGCCAGTCAGAAACTTCTAATGGAGTTGTTGCTATTAGAAGTTTCATAGCCCTGCGGCTGCAACAGTACCAACAGTAACATCAGAAGCAAAGAGTTTTCATAACATTTCATTAATTAATTGGTGATGTAACATCATCAGCAATATTACCACGGCAGTAGTTACAAATGTACATTTATATACATATAATAAACCAAATTATATTCAAAAAAATAATATTCATAGATATGACCATGATAAACATTTTAATCTAATCTCATACAACATAACCTGCTATTACAATGAAGAGCTATTAATATGTATTTACTTACATAGTAGTCTATTATCGAATTTAATTTTAATATTATCGGCACTGACCCCTCCTTCTACTTTAACTTCGTCATTTTGTTCTTCAGTCACATCAAATGACGCCATTTCTGTTTTAATATTGTCCGTACATTTGGATTCTTCATACTGTTTTATTTGGTCATACCGAATGGGGCCTTGGAGTTCAGCATTATCTACAGTAATAACAGTTTCAGAGATACACACTTTATCCTCTACAAAACTGTCTTCTTGGTACTGTTCGTCCTTTATATTTGCGTAAAGCATTGCGTCATGCATATTAACTTGATCAACATGATCGGCCATAATTAATATTTATTAATTGGAGAAATGTGAGTAAAGCAAAAGTATACAATATGTATTCTTATAAATTGGCAACGAAGGATTTTTGGAAGCCACTTAGATCATCTTATCTATTACCGTACAAGACACTGCCCACAATGCAAAACAAACGACTACCATTACAGGGTTACCAAGTGAAAAAAATAAATATCACCAGACTTTTATATAAAACGTTGCCAAATTTGAAATTTCTTTGGGCCGTTCTTTCTTGTAAATTTTAAATTAAAATGTGCTGCTAGAGAAATTTCTTGGATGGTTTTCAGTGGTAACAACTAGTTAATGGTGTATTAAACTAATATACACACCCCGTTTTTGACGGTAACAATGAGATATTAACACAATACTTACTTGTACAGAATTTTACTTATATATATTTTTTATTTGCGCCGACGGCATCTTTTCTTTTCTGGTCAGCAAATTACTGACGTTAATATTGCTGTTCGACCTAATTATTGTACAAATTACACTTGTTTTTAACGAAAAACTTAAATAATTACGAACACGACGTCTGGTGTCAATTTCATAGAAACGTCGTGGAAGTCACTGATCACAAGCTCAACATTAAAATTCGTACTTTGAATAAGAAATTTCACAAACCAGTTCCGCGTACTCAAAAACCTGGTATTGATTTTTCTATGAAAGAAGTACTAGTCATCATTCAGTCATCTGAGAACTTTAACGTTAAAGAATTAAGTTTATTAGACAAAGGTCTAAAATATTGTTTGCCAAGCAGTAGGGTTCCTATGGAGGAGATTATAGCAGGCATCGAGACATCTATCAAAAGTTTGGCAGATCCTGTAAAATATTTTGTAAGAGGGGCCTGTTAGGTTCAAATCCAGGAAAACTTACAGCAGCACAAACAAATTGCAGTCAGCGATGAATGGATGCGATTAAAAATCTCAAAATCAAAGACTGTTTTTACGTAAAGGCTGATAAAGGCAACAAGTTAGTAATTATGGACAAAACCGATTAGTTTAACCGGGTTAATCATTTAATATCGAATGCAAATTGAGTCTTTTCAGGACACAAATCAATTCAGCCAATGAAATTGGTTGAAATTCAATAAAACTGATGTCAATTTTGCTTATGTTGAAAAAAATTATATTTTGATACAAACTTTTCATGATCGTTTTGTAGACTTCAAAAAAGTTGAACCTGTATTGGACATTTTCAGCAATCCTTTCAACAAACTGCGTTCATTGCGTACGAGGCACACGTAAATACGTGCGCCTGGAATTTTGTTTGGAAAAAATCCTTTAAGAGGGGCCTTTACCAACAAATAGAAACGTATGCAACTTATATTACTCGCGGGACGAGTAGATGCAAGGGGGTGTGAGTGGGTGGAGCAACACGTTATGAGGGTTCGATCCGAACGCTTCGGTTTTATTCATAGATAATGGAATACTAAAGATGGGAAACATATGTATAAATGAAAAACTTACGGAACTGCCCTCTTGCGGGTCTAGTCACGTATTACTTTGATATACTTATTCATATTTTGAAATACTTAATTATTACTTTTGGATGTGAACAAATTAAATGGATTCATTTTCACTTCGCTTTAATGCACATCTTAAAGTCGGATGAAAATTAATACATTCAATTTGTTTGGAATAAAAGAATACTCTGTTTTTAATTTATTTTCAGCCATCACAATAGTACAACATTATTCTATATTCGTTTCGTCACTATCGTTCCTGGTTTCTTTTTTCACAAGAAAATTACCTTCCTCGGGTTCATTTTCAGTTGGAAGCTTGTAACTGTAATAATTTGTAAATTTGTAAATAATGCCCAAAGTTTACAGTTTCGATTGTAATACGTACTATCGCTAACACAAAAAACTAGGACAGCTTTGTTTTGGTTGTGTAAAACCAGAGAAATAGAGTAGGGGAGAACGCGCTTAAAGATGCGCCAACTAAGTTAAATTGAATTCCGCCATTTTGAAGGTTATATTTATACCTAGCTCAACAATTCGCATGTAAAGTTCATTGACTTAGAAAAATGTAAACAAACTTACGTGTGAAAAGAAATGCCTTCCTGCAAAATGGCGACCACTATAGCGTTTGCTTAAAACTGGATGCGCACTCGTCGAAGCGCGTTCTCCCCTACTCTATTTCTCTGTGTAAAACCGACGGAAATCAACAACTAACGTCAGTTAATTGGAAATTATTTGAAGCTGTCATCAGTCAGTTTGATTAATAAGGCGAGAATATTTACTTGCAAAGAAAATGGTATGACAATGAGGCAAATTGCGAATGCCTTTGGTATTAACAAAATCAGTGTTACATCCGTAATACAACGATGGGAAAAACAAGGCGATTGTACCAGGAAAGTTGGTTCTGGAAGACGAAGGGTAACAACCAGGATAATGCCTTAACTGATTATTCGCGGCAAAATCACTTTGCTACGGCCCGTAAGGCTGCAAATGAAACACATTTTCCGGCATGCACGATGACGATTAGTCGCAGAATTTGCGAAGCGGATTTACGAAGCAGAGTAGCTGCTAGGAAAATTCATTTGACGAATCTTGGGAAACAAACCCGTTTATTATTTGCTCTTAATAACACTTATCGAGAACCGGTTTTGAGAAAACGTCGTATTCACCTACCCAAAAGTATTCCATTCTACCCACAACGGACTTATTAGGGTTTATCGTCATAAAATTTTCAAATTCGATGAAGCATATTCGCAAAAGTGCAATAGATCTTGACGGTTCTCTGTCGATGTGTGGGGATGGATCAGTTTTCGGGGTATTGGTGTCTGCTGCAGAATTGTTGGAAGTTTCATTGCTAGAACTATTTAGATATTTTAGAGAACACCATTGTACGAGAACTACACCCCACCAATAATTTTGTGTTCTTGCAAGATAACTGTCCTATGGAATGTAGCCGCGTGGTTCCGAGATCAGAATATTGAACTAATCCCATGGTCTGCACAAAGACTTGATCTCGACCCCAGTGAAAATGCTTGGGGTTGTATGATAGAAAAACTCCAGGAAAGAAATCGTCAGCCGTAAGCTGCAGAAGAACTTTGGCAGCAAATTGAGGGTACATGGAATACATTAAAACAAGACCAGAATTTAATAAGGCCTTTTATATATTCCATGCCTCGTCGTTTGCAGTCTGTTATCGACACAAGCGGAGGAATGACTAAATATTAATTTTATTATTTTTTGCTTTTGTTAATTGTATTTTTTGACATTATAAAAATTAAATTACATAACCTCATATTATTTTGTGTGACAGAAGTGCCAAAAGTCTGAATAACATTAGCACAATTAGCAACATTCATGGTTATTTGAAATAATATTTGTCCTAGTTTTTTATGTTACCGATAGTACTTCCCATTACCTTGTGAGTTGCCTAAATAGATGTGTTCAGAGTTTCCAACATTAACCCCTTCAGGGGATAACAAATCAATGGAAGTTGCATCAGACCTAACAGCAAAAGCGTATGTATTAAAAACGGACTGTAAGAAAGGCAATCCAAAGCTACCGTGGGTTGAAAATTTTAGTATACACATAAAATGAATCGTCAAATATTTAAATTCTGAAATCTACTCGCATATTGGTATTATGTACTTAGTTAAATTAAATCGAATTAACAAATATCAAAATAATGTAAATAAAATTGTAGACTTAAAATTACTTACCTCGTATTTAGATTTTTCATACGATTTGCATGCTTACTTCTTTGTATGGTTGATCTTTTATGATAATCTAATTTTCGCTTGCCCATAACTTATATTATTGTAGCGTGATTCGTTCGTTAATTTAAAAAAACAGAACACGCAGTTATAGGAGAAACTATTTAATATCACTAATTAATGTTATTTACGTATATTTATATCCAATTCATTAAATAGACACATACATTTATTTCTACAATTTCTCTATACTGTCAGTCATGTCAATTTTAGTTTTATTGACAAACCTTGTCTCCATGACACCCATTCGTATTTCGTGACATTACACTCGAATATTATATGACATTTCTTTTTAATTACAAACTGTCACTCTGACTTGGAATAGCCGACCGATTCCGATAGATTTTCGTCTTCGCTAGGACTGGTAGAGATACCGTAACGTGGGGATAGACGACGCAAAAGCTTGGAAAAACGACGTGTAAAATGTGTGTGACAATGTTTACTGTTTAATGTTTTTTATCTTCAAAAATAATTACAGAAAGTTTTTTTTTTTATGTCGTACATCAAATGTGCAGCTGGCGCGGGGAGGTCGTTTTTTTCTATTTTTGTATCAGCCTTAGTTAGTAGACATTCATCAAATTCATGCATTTTTGGGGTTATTTCTAACACACATAACTTTTTTAAGAAAATAAATTAGTACAAAAACGGACCTTGCCATTATAAATTGATGCCTTTTGCATCACTAACCCAAATTTGAGATTCTAAAATTACAAAATGAGTTTAAAAAACGCGAAACGGCGATGCCTTAATTTTCGATAGGTAAACGCCCCTCTTAAGTATGTAACTCAAATTTATCAAAAAATATTCATTTTATATAATATTTACATAGGTAGTAAACATTGATAAATATAAATAGGAATACAAAAAAAAATAAATATATATTAAGGTGACCAGACGTCCCGATTTTGGCGGGACAGTTTTCTTTGACATTTTACAATTATTTCTAAAAGTTTGAATAATGCTAAATAATTTATGTATGAGGTTGCTTATTCTTAAGTAGCTCTACTGAAAATTATTACCCTTTTTATTATTATACTTTTCTACGAGTGCTATTAATATATAAATATCGTTATAATACATCAGTTATTTGTAATAAAGTAACTTTCACATTTCTGACATTGTTTTTCTATAAGATTATCTTTTTTATTATTTCTCTCTAGATCTATTTATCATTACAGTTGTACAATATAATGAGAAATAATATTTGAATTTGAATTTCTGTTTGATATAAAAATATATTGTACTATTGCATACCGCAGGGCACTGTATTGGGACCCATTCTCTCTATTTTAGATTATCACATAATATAAAGAAAACGCATTACGTATGTTTCTCCATCACAGCTAAACAACGTCCCAACTTTGAGGCACATGGGGGGGGGGGGGGCACAAGGTAATAAAGGAAATAGACCAAGTGAAATATTTAGGAATATATATAGAAGCAAATCTTAAATAGAAGAGGTACATATAGGGTATATCTGCAATAAAATTAGATGTCTTGTATATAAATTCTATATATGTGAAATGTTAAACAGAAAATTATTATTCATGTTCTACAGAAGCCTGGCGGAATCAGTACTGAGATATGGTATAATAGCTTGGGGCGGAGCCTATAATGACACTCTAAAATCCTTAAATTCTGTTCAAAACTACTTGCTCAAAACAATATACAGGAAAGATAGACTTTATCCTACCATACAGTTATATTCCGTAGACATTCTTAACATCAAATCTTTATATATACTGACATCATGTACTTTTCTTCATAAACATTCTGAAATAAGAGTCCATAAATCATAAATACCTTACAAGAAACAGAATAATAGGATGTCTGCAAACAACAATAAGTAATGCGACATTTTACCAAAGATTCTTTTGTTACTCAGGACCGAAACTATACAACAAGATTTTACCTGAACTAAAAATTATTGAAAGAATAAAACAACACATCTGGTGATAACAAACATTTCAATGTCTATTCCTCATGTACCTGAGACACAAGTTACATCTTAATGAAATATAGTTATAGTTAAGCTTGATTTATAAACTTGACGTTGCCGTTGTCGTTACAGTTGATGCTAGCAGTTGCCGTTCGTTCTGTTGATTTCTTTCGGAAATAGCATTTATAAACTTTCCATTCGTTCAAACTGCGAATGGAAACGTCAGCTACGTCGACTAGTACAGAGCGTGCATATTTACCGAATGAGTGCATGTTATCTGCCGTTTGATTGGCTAACCGTTTGACGTCAGCAAACGGCAACGACAAAACATAAAAGTTGGTTATGTACCAACGGACTCCAACGTCAAGCGAACGACAGCTCAACGTCCAACTGCAACGGCAACGAAGTTTATAAATGGTTCTGTAGCTTTCCACGTATTCAACTTTAAGGGAACGGCAACTGCAACGGCAACGTCAAGTTTATAAATCAAGCTTTATAGTTAGTTAGGTTTAGGAACGTACACTTGCGTACGTGAAATATGTATTCATATTAGGTTACTACTGTGCTATCGAGAAAGATTGTAGACCACGTGATTAGTAGTTTTCTAAAATCTGGTGATTATCGTGTTCATACGTTTATGAGATTCGCGTATCGCTAGTATTTGACAGTAGCGTACATTTTATTCACAAATACTGCTGTCATTGTTGACAAGTCAAATATAGCTGTATTACGGAAAAAAGGAATATGTATGTATGGTGCGCCACTGTCTAGAATATTTTACATAAAACATTCAATACTACCAACTGCTGTTAATTGGGTTGCTTAATTTGGTAGTCACGTGGTCTACAGGAATTGTTGATATCTCTGTACATTTCTTATACTTTATAATGTAATTGCACATACAGGTGGCCAACACCAAGGTGCACATGTATTTTTCTTTAAATAAATAAATATAATTCTAGCGAAAATATGCATACGTAAAAATGACAAAACCCAAAACAAAATAAAACATTAATTATACTAACAGGAATGAAAGTAACAAAATTTCAAGTATACAATACCCTCCGAAAATAAACGTAACAAATTATTATTGTTGTATTTTCTGTATTTTGCTGATACGTACAAGTATTATTGTGATTATTTTTCTTTTATATTTAACGTGATTTGATTCTTGCCGTACGCCACTGACGTTGTTTCCTAACACTCTCTTCTCTCATCGACTGAGGAACCTACTTGTGATATTTGATACGCAAATAATTTCTTCTCCTGGGTAAGTTTTAAGTATTGTAGTTTTTATGTCTTAGCACTAATATTTTTCCTTTTATAGGTCCTCTTCAAGATAAGGATGCAGCAACTCTTCTGCACAATTTATATTTATATTTTCTACAAAATATTATTCAACTTTCATAAACACTTTAATATGACTTTTATCTCTCGGAATTAGCTATTTATATGATTTTTTTAAAATTAACTACAATTCTTTATATACATGAAAATTATATCCATTCATTTTATAACTAGTATTTCTTATGTAATATCAATGATAATTTAATTATTGACTTTTAAAAAAGGCATTTTAAACAACAATATAGTTCTTATATTGTATTGTAACAATATATTGCCAATATTATAGTTGCATTTAAGCATGATCAGACAATTATAAAATGGTGTTCATCTTTGTAAATTAAATATATAGGCACGACTCAGACGGCAAAACAAATGAAGGAATACGTTTCCAAGTTGCTGAATAACATGAAAATTCAAATCGCAATCGGTAAATCAATCACGAGAGCCGCTATATGATATAAACAATCGGGAAAAAAAATAGTAGACACACGTGCGCCTCTCCCACTCTCACTAATGGTTTCGTTTCATATGGTTTTCTAAACTACTTTTGTAGTTCGTTTTATAACCACAAAACTCACATTTATAATCGAATTGCTTTAAATGTTTATTTTTTATATGTTTTCCAAAATGACGTTTGTCATTTGTTCCATATTCACAAGAGTCGCATTTATAATCCAATTGTTTTAAATGTTTAGTTTTTATATGTATTTCTAAATAATCATTGCGGATTGTTCCAAATTCACAAGAGTCACATTTGTAATCGAATTTCTTGGAATGTTTACTTTTTATATGTCTTTTTAAATCAGATTTGTAGTTTGTTACAAATTCACAAGAGTCACATTTATGATCGAATTTCTTGGAATGTTTACTTTTTACATGTCTTTTTAAATTAGTTTTGTTGTTTGTTACAAAATCACAAGAACCACATTTGCAATCAAATTCTTTCAAATGCCTATTTTTTATATGTTGTTCTAAATGCTGTTTTTGGTTTGTTACAAATTTACAAGTGTCACATTTATAATCAAATTCCTTCAGATGCTTACTTTTTATATGTCCTTCTAAATGCTGTTTGCTGTTTGTTCGAAATTTACAAGTATCACAATTATAATCAAATTGCTGCAAATGTTTATTTTTTATATGTCTTCTTAAATATCGTTTGTGTTTTGTTCGAAACACACACAGTGAACACTTAAACATTTTCTGTTGATCTTGTGAGCTCGATGGTTTTACTTTTGCAAGTGTATTGTTATAATCAGTGGTTGAGTGCTCTCGGTCGTGCGTTCCTTCAACATAAGCGTGCGTATTTTCCACGTGCTGCCTGAGGGATTCTTTAGTCATGAAACGTCTGTCACAAATCCCACATTTGTATATTTTAATTTTGTTATGCTGTTTAATGTGCTCCTTAAGCTCTGTCTGGTATTTTGTCCTGTACTTGCACTGCTCACATTTGTGAATTTGACGGAGACACCTCTTGCGTTTATTCAATGCTGCTGTCACTTGATTGGCTGGTGGTGTCGGTAGAATGCGCTTTCTGAAAATAAATAAATATTTTTAAACTCGTGGTAAACATCAATTTAAGGGAATTAATTTCACCATCAATTGGCTGGTGAAACACCTTAACGTTTACGTATGCTTACATCAAATGAAATGAATCTGATGATAAAATTCCCTACGTTAAATAAGGCAATTCGGACTCATACTCTAAAAGGCCTAAAAGCGACTATCTTATGCATCTTCATTTATTTTATACAATGAGGGAGTTTGGTAATTACAGTCAATTCAAGCTCGCACTTCTCATACAAAAAGCAATTGTACGTACCTGGCATTCCTCTCGCAGCAGAAGGCCATATGATGTTCGAAATATTCCTTCCGGCTCAAGTGGATTTTGCAAAACGGGCACTGCATGAGTTCTGAAATTGCGTGAAAAACACACCAAATAAATTACATGCAAAACTGACATTGATGTACTTTTTATGCAATACAAAGATAATCATGAAATATCGTGGATATTATAGTAGTAGTAGTAGTAGTTTATTTCGCCATCAAAAAAAAACTTACATGGCATGTCAGGTACAAAATAGTGAAAAAAATTCAAAAAAAAGAAAACTTCCGAATAACTAATTACACTAACATGAATACACATAACATACTAATAGAATCAAAAAACTGTACACAATAATGAGTCAACACAAGTAACATGAATGCACAGAGGCATCACCTGAAGTCGTGTGACAGATATTCCTCAACATCGTAGAAAACATTAGTCAATAAAAAAACGCCTAATTGTTTTACTAAACTTGTTCACACTTAACTCCTTAACAAAGTCTGGTATTTTGTTGTAAAGCTTCACACCCCAATAGCTGAACGATTGCTGCGTCTGCTTCAATCGGTGGCGCGCTGTCACTAATTCATCCTTACTTCTAGTATGGTAGCTGTGATTATCGGAATTTCTCATAAACTGGGTTTTATTTGTGTGTATATACTTTACACAAGCCATTATATATACGTTAATAATAGTCATAACCCCCTCCTCAGCAAAAACACTCCTGCAGCTGTCACACGGTCGCAACCCGCGCAGAGCCCGTATAGCACGGTTCTGCAGCAAAAGGACACGCCCAAGCCCCGACGGTGTACCCCATATCACTATCGCATACGATGCTATGCTGTTTAAGTTCGAGTAGTACGCCAATTTCGCAGCTTCATGAGTTACCAGTTGTTTGATCCTCCTTATTGCATATACAGCAGTACTCAACTTCAAGAGAAGAGTTGTTACATGTTCAGACCACGTAAGTCTGCTATCCATTATGACCCCCAGAAGATTTAGCGTTTCACCCTGCGTGGCTGATGAAAAAGTAAGTGTTTGTGTTTTTTTCCCGTTTAGTTTTAGCTTGTTTGCATCACACCTGGTTTTTATTTGAAGTATTATGCGATCCCGCTCATACACCATATCACTACCCCCTTTCCTCAATACGAAGGAGGTATCATCTATTATACTCTGTTCACTGAACGTATAGAGTAGCAAAAAACGCGTGATTAATGCATGACTTTTAATACTGCCTTTCTATTAGCTGTGAGAGCTACATACAAATCCTAAAACCCACGATATAAATCATCTGCTTTCTGTGATTTTGTCACATGATTGTGACTATACCACGCAGCAAAATCACAATTTTAGAGAAGGATGAAAACATGTATTTGCTAATGTAGAACAAGTGAGCATATACTGTTATTTTGAAATATATGTTATATATGTATACTTTTTGCTTTTTGCCTTTGCTATATAGTATTGTGTATTAATTGTATTGTTCCTTGTATTTGCGCTGTTTGTATTTGTTTAAGTTGTTATTATTATTATTCTCAGTCTTTTTAAAGACTCTATTAATGATTAAAGGTTTATTGAAGGTAAGATCTATAAATCGTAAACAAAGCAAATGGTTTATAGGTTAATTATGTTTCAGCTTTCCAGAAGTGTTGAATTTAAGTCAGTTTTTACCTGTTTCTACAGTACTGTGCAAAATGCATCCAGAACTGAAGAAACGAGTAAAGAGGCATTTTACAGTGCTAGAAAAATAGACTGTACTGAATATATTTACCAAACGTCAACAAGAATGCCCAGCTGACTCTAAGACACGAATTGTTGACTTTACAGCCGAAGCTGCCGGTATCTGCTCTGCAAGTGTTTTTAATATTTTGCGAGAACACAATGCACAAGATGTGAAACCTCCAAAGACGTATACAAGAGCACGATCTGTCCTGGATAATATTGATGATGATATGCGCAATATTATTAGACGTATAGTACACTCATTTTTCTATAAAAATGAGGTGCCAACAGTGAATAAGATTTTATTTAAAGTAAATGAAGATGAGAACTTGCCAAACCTCAAACGTACAACAGTGTGGAAGTTGTTGAAAGAAATGAATTTCTCTTTCAAAAAAAGAGCTCGTAATAGTTTTTTAAAGGAAAAATGTGAAATTGCTATATGGAGACGGCGCTACCTTCGTCAAATAAAAGAATTCAGGGAACAAAATAGAAAAATTTACTACCTAGATGAAACATGGGTCAATGAAGGCCATACTGTGCAAAAAATATGGGTAGATGAAACGATAACAAGTCCAAGGCAAGCTTTATTACAAGGGCTCTCGACGGGTCTTAAAAATCCAACTGGAAAGCGAAGACGATTGATTGTTCTTCATATTGGTTCAGAAGATGGATTTGTAGAAAATGGCTTATTGTTGTTCGAGTCAAAAAGGACCAATGATTATCACGAAGAAATGAATGCAAATATCTATGAGGAGTGGTTTGAAAAGGTATTGGCAACGATGGAAGAAAAATGTGTTGTGGTATTAGATAATGCTTTCTATCACAGTAGAAAAATTGAAAAAGTGCCAACTACAGCCACACGGAAAGGTGATATTCAGTCTTGGTTGCAAGAAAAAAATATATCCTTTCAAAAAGATATGGTTAAAGATGAACTATTACATTTAGTTAAGGTGCACAAAGAACATTTCAATAAATATGCGATTGATGAACTTGCAAAAACTTACAATAGAACAGTACTAAGACTGCCACCCTATCATTGTGAATTGAACCCGATAGAATTAATATGGGCCCAAGTTAAAGGAGAAATTGCAAGGAAAAACACTACATTTAAATTAAAGGAAGTAAAAGAGAAATAAAAAACAGAAACACTTGGTTCAGATTTATACTATATTTAGTGTAAATCTGAACCAAGTGTTTGTGTTTTTTATTTTTATTGGAATATGGATTTACATCAAGTAAAGGCCGAATCTATTGAATTTTTGAAGTAAAAGAGCTGTTACACACATCATTGAACAATGTTACAAAAGAGAACTGGTTGAATGCCATCAAACATGTTAAAGAAGTAGAGAAGAATATGTGGGAGTTAGACGTAATTGTTGAAAATTTACAAGAGAGTTTCATAATTAATTTGGAAAGTTCTGAAAGTAGTGAATGTGACAGTGACATTCAGGAATAATTTTAATTGTCAACACAGAAAAATTTAAAATATATGTTTACATTCATAGTTTCTTTCGCTCTTGCTTCTATATATTTTTTAAAAATAAAGTATATTGTGTATGCATTTTATTTATATATGTTTACTATGCATGTACTCTATTTATACACGTATAAAATACCTTATAAATTCATAATAAAGTAACTACCTATGCCCTATTTTAACTTGTAATTTATATTATACACATGTGAATAAAGTCTTTAATATATTTGCTTCATTTTTAAATACCTATATTGCTTTTGTATTACTTGTTAAAATGCCTGATATTTATTTTGACAAATGCATATTAAATTTTTCTTAAATTGTTTACAAAATCCGCATTTGTGTATTTTTTTGTTAAGTCAATTAATATTTATCCACTTATTAAGTGATGGCTTTTTAAGCAATTTACGAATGTTTCGTTGATATAGGTTATGTTTAAGATTTACGTATTTTAGTTATCTAAAAAGACAAAACATGCATTTTCTGTAAATTTAAATCGGTTCAGTATTTTATATACACTAATAAATTGTTTTTTTCGAAAATTTAAACATGTAATCAAAAGATTTTATAAAACTTTATTGTTAATATGAGTACTCTATTGTAAATTGAACTGTGCACGTGATACAGTCGTGAACAGCTCGTGATTACTCTATATGTTCAGTGAACAGAGTATAGTGAAGAACAGAATGAATTTTATGTAATGTTCTTCAATTGCGAACATCTCTCATATTCATAATGTGACCTCTTGTGTAAAATTATTGAAATTTTGGGCAACGAGAGATCATATGAACGTACGTAATTTGTTTTTATATTGAATATTATAACTATCAATAATTTATGAGAGTCGTAGAAAGAATTATATGTGTTTGAGTATTACCACGGATAAATGCTAATTTATATATTTGTTTGCAATTTTGCCATGACAGTGTCAAACTAAGTGTTTTTATGATGTTCTTTTCGGTGTTTACCTCAGTTTTGTCAATAGTTATATGAGTATCAGTGTCGCCAACTATGTAAGAACCTATTATAGTACGGAGCGCCAAATTACATACAGTACGGTTCATCCAAAGGTGCACACTTTTTTAATAGTAACTTTGCCTTTTAATCATTGGCGTATTAAAAAATTACAAACTCTTTTTGCAGTCTTCAATTTAATTTTTATAAAAATTTTACTTTTTTAAATGTCAAAAATTTAAATCAATGATGAATCGACAATTACAATTAGAACAAAGAGCTAGAGCAATAGCACAAATTAGAGGAAGGATAGTCTTTACGGGAAGCTGCTGAAAATTTTAACGTTAGTAAGTTCCACCAAGAGGAAATGTTGGAAAGGTATCTCTTCTGCACAGGATGAAGGTCTACTTTCTTTTTTAATGGGGTCGGTGGAATCAGAATCGCTGTAATACATTGTTAGCAACAATTCTAATTTTAGATATAAAAACGCTTGCTAAGTTTATATATTAACATACAATTCTCTTAAGAAAAAGGTTGCCAATCTAAATAAAAAAAAATAGTCAATCTTTCCAGCGACAGAGTTTCGACGTAAAATATATGGATGAATAGGTATATACATTCATCAAGATACATTTAATGTAAACATAATAAAGAACAATGAAGCGTAATGTGCACAGTTTACATAGCGGGGTTTTTATTTGGGATGTTACTGCAATTTTATCGAGTTTATGTGGGCTTTTTACTCGCATTGTAAGTATATGTGAAATACTCTTATGATTTTAGAGTTTGTTTTCTTTTATGATCAAAACCTAATATGGATACAATAATAAAGAATTAATTTATTATAAACCAAAATATATTTAATTGTTTTTATACATATATACACTCTAACGCATAATGTATTAATATCAATTAGATACATTATTTTTGTTACGTATGGCAAATCTTATTTTCTTTACGTGAACCCGGCGCACAGAGGTTGTTTTTTAAATTATATGTGGAAATAAATAAGGCAAATGAGAAACTCCCCATCATGCAATTTGTTATTCACATTCAAATTGTAAATATATATTTAATATACAGGATCCACAATGTCTATCTCCCCCATATAAACATACAAGATCAGTTAAATTAGTAGGGTTGTTAAGAAATTTGAGGAGTATTTGATAGTATTTTCAAATTCAGATTTAACATTTGTTGTTAACTTTTGAAGATATTTTAAAAAAACTGAAATCGCCGAAATTTTCAAGTATACATATCTTCGTAACCACTAGAGACAGATCAAAACTAAAAATGGCACCTTGTAGTATTTTCTACGTAGGATTTAATAGTCTTAATTAAAACTTCATGACCAACTTAATTATCAAGATATAACATAATAAATTTTTGAAAAAGATTATCATACCAAACCTTATATGTGAAATCAGAAAAAAATAATCATTTTTATAAAGTCATGGCCAACCATGATTGCTACTTAAAAAAACGTAAGTTTATGTTATATCTTGATAATTCAGTTGGCAAGAATTTTTGATTTAGATTATTAAATTCTACGTAAAAATTTCTGCATGTTCCATTTTTAGTTTTGTTCTATCTTAAATGGTTACGAAGATATGTAAGATGGAAAATTTCGGCTTTCTGAATTTTTTCAATATTTTCAAAAGTTGACAATAAATCAAATCTGAAAATATTATCAACTATTGCTGAAATTTCTTAACAACTCGGCTAATTTAACAGATCCTGTATGTACAATATTAACAAAGTTACCCATATCTGACAGATCAAATAAAATGGGTGAAAATAGACTGTAAAACAAAAAAATAAATGAATAATAATAATAATAAGAGCCCACAAAGCACATCTCTCATTGTTTTCTCTCTTGAAAACTCTCTAGCATGAAATTCTCTATATTATGAAGGCTTGAAGGCAAGTAATACCATGGATACAGCTCCACAAACATTTTTGCCGCTCCTGTGCAATACTGCGTATGCCTCTGCATGCACTTCAAACCTAAAACACATTTTTGTCTAGATTACGTAAAGCCGTTTTAGGAATAGTCGTAGAGAAAAATGCTTTTTCAGCTTCTTGCCAGCCAAGTCAGCCATGAATCAACAGATATTAAACTGAGTTAACAACAAAACATATTATTCAAACAAATATGGGTACACTGCATTCTGCATACTCTTAAAGTTTATGTCATAACTCAAAAAATAAAGCTAAAATAAAGAAATAGGTTAAAGTGTATTATTTACCATATATTTTCCTCCAACTTTTTCCTTTACACATTTCTTCTAAAGTCAATAATAAGAGGACTACAGGCACCGAACGAAATAAAAAAACATTTTTGCAAAATAGCTGGTAGAATTAGAAATTATATTTCAGTAAATGTATCCCTAATCCCTTAGAAATAATAATTAAGTGAATTCCCGTTACTGACGAATTTGAAATATTCGCATTTCCTGATTCTTGTCCAGATTTACAGCTCAATTCAACAACTGACCATAGATAGCGCTGGAAGAGGCTTTATTTGTGCATGTTGTAAGAAATATAAAATTATTGTACGATATAAGGAATATATACACTTGGAAATTTTACAGTACATGAAGTTGTAATTATCGTACAAATACTACAATTATATTATAGTACGGTTGGCAACACTGAAGAGTATTTACTTTCATGTTTTATAAAGGGGGATTAACATATATATATATATATATATATATATATATATATATATATATATATATATTATCATGATATGTGTATGTTAAAATAACACATAAGCCTAATGTAATATCAGAAGTTGAAATTGCCAATTTTAGAGTAATTTAAGAATATGCAACTTCATATACAAGTTAATAGCATTATTCACAGAAATAATGGCAAATTGTAAAAAAGTATGTAATAAATTCTAAAATAATTAATTTCTCAAAAATCAAGAGAAAGAAATTTATAATAACATTTTAAATATCATAATAAAATTATTTATAGTATGTACCTTAAAGGTAGACAACTCAATATACAAGTTATATTTTGAAAATAAAGGTAGCATGGAAATTTAAAAAACAAAAGGATTAGAAATAAAGTTTTTGAAGAGAAAGGACGCTTAAAAGACGCGTCTATAATTTTCAAGTAAAAGTATTGTAAAAAGGTTTAAAAATAATACCTTAGTGTGTGTAAAATTGTTAATATATATTCCATCGATAAATCAAACCTATTGGTACTAAAATTTATTCGATTATAAAGTCTTAAAAGACGTAATTTATGTGCACTCCTGTCTACAACAGTGTAAATGAACTCTAATGTTGAAAATTAAAATCATATAAAGAAGCTTACCTACAGAAAATAATTTAAACGAACTGTGAAAGTGATTTTCCGAGGATTTTTGGGAACTTTTACATCCTAAGACGACTCTACACTTATCAACGTGAGAAACAAGACGGAAAGGATTCAAGACACACCATTGGACTGGAAAATAATGCAAGTTAAGTGCTTGAAATAATTATAAAACATTATAGATTTATTGAGATCTCAATATTAATTATCAAAGTCAGTAATAAAAAAAATATTGAATCAGAATAAGAGTTTAGAAAGCATATTGTTAATAGAAAAGATAGTTTTGTATCAATGTTGTAAGAATATGCTATTATAATTGTATCATCATAATTATCATACATTAAACAAAAGGTTTTAAAAAATTATTTAACTTCGAATATTTCATAAATCTTAGGAATTAATTTTCGTTACCTATACTTATCATATTTTAGTTAGGCATTTTGTGAACATAGTATTATAATTATACCTACCTTAAGTTATGTCGAATTCAGTAATTTTGTTTATTAATTTCTTTCCATGGATAGCTTCGTTGTCCACTTATAAAATGCTGTTCAATTTTAATTAAAAAAATGTTACGTGGAAATTTTATATATGTTTCTTTGCAATATAGTCATTGTTTTTAGAAATTACACTGTGTTTTCCTTATATCTAAAGTATTTTCCAACCCATAATAACTCACTAAGCCTGAGATTGTTTATCTAGAGTCTCACATGTTCTAACTGAGCTAATAAATAATACTCAAACAATTTTTTGTTAAGTAAATAAATGCCGGAAGAAATAACATAACCAAACTTCATAGTTTTGTGAATACGTTTTTCCCAGAGAAATAGAGTAGGGGAGAACGCGCTTAAAGATGCGCCAACTAAGTTAAATTGAATTCCGCCATTTTGAAGGTTGCTCACAAGCCTTACAAAAATGTTTGGAACAAATAACTTTATTTTTGGACCAGGTCCACGTTTCAACATTTTTTCCTAGCACATCTAACCACATTTTCAATGAATCACCCCGTGGAAATCTACAAATAGTGCAGAATTAATCGCGCTCTTAAAGATGCAATTCTTTCATTCTATTACGGTAATATTTATACCTAGCTCAACAATTCGCATGTAAAGTTCATTGACTTAGAAAAATGTAAACAAACTTACGTGTGAAAAGAAATGCCTTCCGGCTTAAATCTTCGACTGTTACTGCAGCCCAACACAGAGCACGACATGTTAATAACACACACAAGTCCTTTTTAATACAATTAATTAAAAATAACCTCCAAGCTTGACAATTACAACAACACAAGTGCCAATTACCCTGCAAAATGGCGACCACAATAGCGTTTGCTTAAAACTGGATGCGCACTCGTCGAAGCGCGTTCTCCCCTACTCTATTTCTCTGGTTTTTCCCACCACTTGTAATATAATTGGAGCGAACCTAGCCATAAGTAGACCCTGGGAATTTTAGTTACAGTAAGGTAAAATAAACATTGAACAAAGTTAAAAATATAGTCAATAAAAATTTAAATTGTACATTTATAAATTAATTATATCAAATTATGTAAGTTTAATGCAAACATAAGCACTATCTCTACATAAGGGTAAAATTTTAATGTATTTTGGTACACAACGTAGAGCATGTTAGTATATTTTGGTGCCCAACGTTGTGCTTAGTGTATTTTAATACTCATTATAGAGAGATGTTAGTATAATATATATATATATATATATATTCAAGTTGATACGTACCGATGACGACCAATGAGTCAGAAACACGTGTCTACGGTTGCTCTACAGCGGAATTTACCCATTATTTTTCTCTTTCTTTTATTTCATGTATCCGCGATAATTCCTTATATATATATATATATATATATATATATATATTGTTATAGTATAAAGGCATACGTTAACAATATAATATGGAAAGTTATTAAAGTTACCAAATTTAATTAAATAAACGTAGAAAAATTTATTATGATGTGTTTAAAATAAGATTTATTGAGTTAATCATAAAAGAGGTTAATCGCATTTAACAAGTATTCGAATTTTATAAATAACCACCTGTATATGGAAAGGTTGACCATGTTCATTGTTCTTAGAAGTTCAAAATATTCTGGAAAGAAGAGAGTTGAATATTAGTTGTTATTTTGTAAAATGTATTATAAATTTGTAAAAACTTGGGTAATTGACGTTTATGAGGTGATAAAAATATTTAGAATCTTATTTTGAAAGGTGTATAGATTGTATTGTAGAACAGTTCCCGGGAATAATTTGAAATACAGGAACTGTCATTATTTGACATGTGTTCAGAAATATAAATGTAGAGAGGTATTGGGATATGAATATGAAAAGAAGGGTTAATAAAATTATGAAAAGAATTTAGATATTCAGATAATACAATTTTAAGAAGTATTCTAGGTATATTAGAGAATTTAAAAGCTATGTTGTTGGTGGTTATTGCTGTTGTAAAACTTTGATTGGAGAATACAAAATGAGAAAGGATTACTAGGGAAATGAATAAATAAACGAGAGAATTTTTCGAATTCTAAAAAGCGGTAGACGTGTTTTTGGAAAAGATAATATCTTTTCTGATATTAACGCGATAATAGATATTTATAAATGAGAAAAGTGTGTCTTGAGTGAACTTCGTTAATTACAAATAAATTAATATAAAAAAAAATAATTGTACTTACAAATTTGTACAAGATCCAGGTATATCCGAAATAGGATTGTTATCTCCGGGATCATATAAGTTTTCAGAAGGCTATTTAGTACCAGAGTTTTTGAAATTCCATAAAGGGTGAAGAAATCTTCAAGATCCGGTTATTATAAAAGGTAGCAGATTCCAGAAGTACTGGCGTTCAAAAGAGGCAGGTTATCACAAGAGGTCCATAAAGGTTGGTGAATTACACAAGTTTCTGGGTGAATAAGAGAATTTGCTGTGCACGAAGAGATTTGGCTTAATATCGTAAGGACAATTTATTCCCACATCGAGCAAGTTCCTGTACAGGATAGTTGGTATTTTTCCTTCAAGAATTTGAACTAGATTGTAGTTTATCAACATCAGAGAAGTGGTATCCGTCCAAAAACGTCATCAAGAAGTGGATAGTACTCATCTAAAAGAAGAAAGCAATTAAGTATTACCATTTTAGTATTTTTTTTTGTGTCAGTATTAAAGAAAGATAACATTTTGTGAATGTTGGAGAAGATTTAATTATATGCAATATAATTCAGTATAAAAATAGATTGAACTAATTGTTAGTACAACAAGTACATTTGTTATAAACAACATAAGTTATTATAATTCTCTACTATCCAGTAATATGTCAAGACATGAATAATTTTCATTTGAATACAAATTTATGGAGTTATCAAGCCAGTAAATAGTTTTGAACACATTATAATAATAGTATAAATTAACTTGAGAAGAAAGTATTTGAAAGAATTACTTAATTTTGTATATCATTAATTAATAATATCAGAGTACGTACCTGCATTATTTAGTTGGGTTTGGAACTAAACACTTTGAGTAAATATTTTATAAACGTCAAATATCAAGTTTCCATATTATAGTTATTGTTAGCAAATGTCCCATATTTTTTTTAAAAAAACACACGAATTTTGAATATAAACATATTATTTATTAGTAGAATATCGTTTTATTTTATCATAGTCAAATTTTCATCTAAAGGAAATATTTTGGTTTATTTATAACCTCAATGAAATAAATGTCATTTGATATATTGAAATGGAATAAGTAGTGGTGACATCTAGGTGTTTTATTGAACACTTGTTAGTAAACTGGATTATTTAAAGTATGGAATGTGTAAAAATAATACAGAAATCGGTAATTTATAAAATGTTAGTTTAGAGAATAAAATAAGTAATTCAAAAAGGATTATTGAGATTTATTAAAGCATATAATTAAAGGTAAAGTTAAATACTGTAAATTAAATTAAGAGTTAGGAGAGAGTAAAATAATTTAAGTAAAGATAAAATATAAAGCTAGTCGGGCATATAAATAAAATACCTTCGTATTATGAGTGAAATAGTAGATGATATATAAAGAGATTATAAAACTAGCACATACGAGGGTTGTTCATTAAATGATAACAATTTTTCAAAATATGTCTAGAGTGTTATTTCATTGCATATTCAATTCAATTTATGACATTTAAACTGTAATAGGATTTAATAATTATTTGGAGGATTGAACTGATATGTATGAGATATTACCTAGTACATTATATGACGCATCAACGTGGGGCTACGTAAAATAAGACTCGCTATATAGTATTTTCAATATTTTATTTACATTATTATATGTGTGTACATAAATAAACATTTTACGAAGTGGATTACCATAGTAAAACCTATATTGATAATATTGGAAAGTATATTTGTATTGTTGTCACATAATAGTATTAAAAATGGATACTAGGTCTAAAAGTAGTTCAAGAATGAATAGAGTAGAATCATCTACCGATGATGAGGTGGAGGTTAGTCAGGAAGGTATTGTACCAGAGGGAGGAGAACTTACATTACAAATTCAGGAAGGTATTCAACAGACAGGAGGAATACAAGATAGAGGAGATGAATCGCAGGTACAGAGAAAGACGTCAATCACAAAAGCAGATATGGTATTAATTATACAAATGTTTAAACAAATTAGTGAAGAGAATAATAAGAAATTAATGGATAAATTTGACAAGATGATTGAAGAAAGTAGACGACAACGAGAGGAAGATAAAGAAGAAAGAAGACGTATGAGAGAAGTAGACAGAGAAGAAAGTAATCAATTGTGGGATAAATTTTTCGAAAGATGTGAGAATGACAGAGAAGAAAGTAGACGACAAAGAGAGGAGGATAAAAAAGAATTAGGAGGAAGATTGGATAAATTGATTAAGGTGAACATTGATACTAGAGAAGAATATAAAAGGGATATTGAAGAATTTAAAGAATCTTTGGTATGTAAACCAGATACAGTCGAAGAAAAGATAATAGAAAATTTTGAGAAGGAACTGTATCGACCTTGAACAAAACACAGATGTAATTACGAAAATGAATACAATTGTGCTATTACAAAAGAAAACTAAATACTTAGATTCAGGCAGAAGGATTTTAAGAACTCAATTAGATTCAATTTTATTAGAAGAAGAAGATGACAAAAAGTTATACTTATTCACCTCAAGGCAGACAAAAGGGATATTTATAGGAGACGGAAAGTTTACTGGAAATATATTTAATGTTGGACGTAATAGGATACTAACATATATGAGAAATAGCTTAAGAAGTGAAAAAATTAATATGGACAGTAAATTTGAAGGAATTGTAAGTGGTAATGATTTTATTGAGAAGAGAAGAGTTTATTTAGAAAGATATGTGTCACGTAATGTTTATCAGGAGACATTGATCTTGGATATAAATAGTAAAGTGTTATTAGAGTATGATATTGAATGTCAGAAAGTTTCAAACACATTCACATTAAATCATATTAATTTTGGAAGAGTATTTAATAAGATTAGGAAAATGATTAATAAGATTACTTATGTAATGGAACTAGAGGATACATGGTATTTAGAAAATTTGGTACCAGTAGAAAAATTGGGTACATGGAAGAATAGAGTTAAATTAAAAATAGAATTATGAACAGAAAGTTATAGTCAGGACAGAAGAAAAAAAAAGGTCGTCTTCTGAAGGTATTTACGACACCTGCTTTCCGAGTATAAATTAGATCTCAAGTTATAGACAGGACATTACATTAGAATTGATTGTGTTATATAAGTGGGTAACGTCACTTCCGTATCCAAATATTGATAATTCATTCTCATGTTGTTTTTGAAGAATAAACAAACTATACAAGAAATGTTTTTATATTCAAGAGTTAAAATTTTTATATGGAATAGAAGTTAGGGGCATAGTAGGAGTATTTTGTATAACAAAAACAAAATCGGATATAAAAAAAATGTTAACGTATTTGATTTGTTGAGAAAGGGGCATGTTAAAGTTCATAAGTATGAATAAAGCCTAGTATAAAAATGGATATATAGAAAGAGGTTCAGAATCGAAATATAGAATATAAAGTTTAGAATATTAGAAATATTTGAAGAATGTTGTTTAAAGAATTGTATCATATGTTACTCTCATTCCTACATATTTTATATATAAAAAGAAAAATAAAACCAAAGTACTATAAGAAAATTTATTTGGAATTAAATGTCTAATTATATGCCCAAATATAAAACTTAGAAGGAATATATTTAGTAGTTGAGGAAAAGAAAGAATTATCTAAAGCCTTAAAAGTGTAAAATAATTGAAGCAGTAAAAGTGATTTGCAGATTAATAAAGTAGGTGATGTTATAAAGCTAATTATAAAAAGATAGTAAAAGCCTTGATGATATAATATTTTAATTGAAGGAAATATGCTTGCAATAATTAATAAATATAAAATGTACCATTAAAATATGGAATTATAAAATAAATGATAGAGAATGGGTTAAAGATAACCTAATATGATGATTTATATAGGACTAAAATGTCTAATAAGGGATTAAGGTAACGTACGCCAATAAAACGTAAATATAAGTATAATCTTTCATAAATAGAAAGTATGGGGAAGACGAATATGTCTATAGGAATATTATGGGATACATGCGCAAAGGGAATAGAAATAATAAATATAATATAAATGTATAAGTGAGCATAAGTAAAATATTTTATAGAGGCAATAATCTTTACGAGAAAGAGTTGAATAAAAAAAAAATTGAAACTATCACCTTAAAAATGTTAAGAGTAATACAGATACTATGATATTATAAAAATTGTATAGAGGCTAAAGATTTATATGTAGAGAATACTTGCTAAAATATTAATAGAATATACAGGGCATAGTTATTATGTATGTAAAATTTTCTTATAATGAATTAAAATAATTGGTACTTATATTACTTTGGAGAAACTATATATAAAAAAAATTTGCTTAAACATATTTGTTAATTGTTGAGAATTGTGAAATGTTTGTACATTGGATTTGAATATGAATAGTTTATTGTAATAACATTGTTTACAAGATAGGAAGTACTGAAAGTGTAATTATTGAAGTTATATTAGTTTAATAAATGAAAATTTGTTTATTTGAGGTTTAAATTTACATTTATTAAAAGGGGCATATGTTATAGTATAAAGGCATACGTTAACAATATAATATGGAAAGTTATTAAAGTTACCAAATTTAATTAAATAAACGTAGAAAAATTTATTATGATGTGTTTAAAATAAGATTTATTGAGTTAATCATAAAAGAGGTTAATCGCATTTAACAAGTATTCGAATTTTATAAATAACCACCTGTATATGGAAAGGTTGACCATGTTCATTGTTCTTAGAAGTTCAAAATATTCTGGAAAGAAGAGAGTTGAATATTAGTTGTTATTTTGTAAAATGTATTATAAATTTGTAAAAACTTGGGTAATTGACGTTTATGAGGTGATAAAAATATTTAGAATCTTATTTTGAAAGGTGTATAGATTGTATTGTAGAACAGTTCCCGGGAATAATTTGAAATACAGGAACTGTCATTATTTGACATGTGTTCAGAAATATAAATGTAGAGAGGTATTGGGATATGAATATGAAAAGAAGGGTTAATAAAATTATGAAAAGAATTTAGATATTCAGATAATACAATTTTAAGAAGTATTCTAGGTATATTAGAGAATTTAAAAGCTATGTTGTTGGTGGTTATTGCTGTTGTAAAACTTTGATTGGAGAATACAAAATGAGAAAGGATTACTAGGGAAATGAATAAATAAACGAGAGAATTTTTCGAATTCTAAAAAGCGGTAGACGTGTTTTTGGAAAAGATAATATCTTTTCTGATATTAACGCGATAATAGATATTTATAAATGAGAAAAGTGTGTCTTGAGTGAACTTCGTTAATTACAAATAAATTAATATAAAAAAAAATAATTGTACTTACAAATTTGTACAAGATCCAGGTATATCCGAAATAGGATTGTTATCTCCGGGATCATATAAGTTTTCAGAAGGCTATTTAGTACCAGAGTTTTTGAAATTCCATAAAGGGTGAAGAAATCTTCAAGATCCGGTTATTATAAAAGGTAGCAGATTCCAGAAGTACTGGCGTTCAAAAGAGGCAGGTTATCACAAGAGGTCCATAAAGGTTGGTGAATTACACAAGTTTCTGGGTGAATAAGAGAATTTGCTGTGCACGAAGAGATTTGGCTTAATATCGTAAGGACAATTTATTCCCACATCGAGCAAGTTCCTGTACAGGATAGTTGGTATTTTTCCTTCAAGAATTTGAACTAGATTGTAGTTTATCAACATCAGAGAAGTGGTATCCGTCCAAAAACGTCATCAAGAAGTGGATAGTACTCATCTAAAAGAAGAAAGCAATTAAGTATTACCATTTTAGTATTTTTTTTTGTGTCAGTATTAAAGAAAGATAACATTTTGTGAATGTTGGAGAAGATTTAATTATATGCAATATAATTCAGTATAAAAATAGATTGAACTAATTGTTAGTACAACAAGTACATTTGTTATAAACAACATAAGTTATTATAATTCTCTACTATCCAGTAATATGTCAAGACATGAATAATTTTCATTTGAATACAAATTTATGGAGTTATCAAGCCAGTAAATAGTTTTGAACACATTATAATAATAGTATAAATTAACTTGAGAAGAAAGTATTTGAAAGAATTACTTAATTTTGTATATCATTAATTAATAATATCAGAGTACGTACCTGCATTATTTAGTTGGGTTTGGAACTAAACACTTTGAGTAAATATTTTATAAACGTCAAATATCAAGTTTCCATATTATAGTTATTGTTAGCAAATGTCCCATATTTTTTTTAAAAAAACACACGAATTTTGAATATAAACATATTATTTATTAGTAGAATATCGTTTTATTTTATCATAGTCAAATTTTCATCTAAAGGAAATATTTTGGTTTATTTATAACCTCAATGAAATAAATGTCATTTGATATATTGAAATGGAATAAGTAGTGGTGACATCTAGGTGTTTTATTGAACACTTGTTAGTAAACTGGATTATTTAAAGTATGGAATGTGTAAAAATAATACAGAAATCGGTAATTTATAAAATGTTAGTTTAGAGAATAAAATAAGTAATTCAAAAAGGATTATTGAGATTTATTAAAGCATATAATTAAAGGTAAAGTTAAATACTGTAAATTAAATTAAGAGTTAGGAGAGAGTAAAATAATTTAAGTAAAGATAAAATATAAAGCTAGTCGGGCATATAAATAAAATACCTTCGTATTATGAGTGAAATAGTAGATGATATATAAAGAGATTATAAAACTAGCACATACGAGGGTTGTTCATTAAATGATAACAATTTTTCAAAATATGTCTAGAGTGTTATTTCATTGCATATTCAATTCAATTTATGACATTTAAACTGTAATAGGATTTAATAATTATTTGGAGGATTGAACTGATATGTATGAGATATTACCTAGTACAATATATATATATATATATATATATATATATATATATATATATATATAAGAATTAAAAGGAATCGTTAGGGGATCCAGCATAAAAAACATCTACAGTTACAAAGTTCTTTATTTATTGCCAATATTTCGCATTACAAACTAATGCTTCTTCTGGGCTTAACTACAATATTAATATGAATTACAGAATTGAAATTTAAAGTAGTAATAAAATAATCTATTTAATATTAAAATTGACTCACAATTTGAACTTTTTTTTTTTTTTGAGAGAGAATCGCATCTGACTATGACCTATGTTGTTTTAACCAAATCGTTTCAGATAACATATTAAAAAACTTTTTTTAAAAAACTGGTATATATAAATTTAAAAAACAGATAAATATGTTAATAAAGTATTAAAACGGACAAGAACATGTTTACCCATTGACAGGTGACAAATCAATGAATTGATCTGTAAGGGACAACCGTATCCAAGCTGCCTACAACTTTAATATGATATTGATAACCTAATGTGTTCAGATTTAGATTTGTTAAAAGAATTAAAATATACAGTGCATTTAACTATACAGTGTGACTAGAAAATGAAGTGTTTATAATTAATATGGTTAAGTTAAGTTAAATCCATTAGTTATGACAATTAGTAATTTGTATAAATTAGTCTTGTATAACTTATTAAGGAAATGGCATTTTAATTTTTGTTGTTTGAATTGATAGTGATATTAGTTTTTGTTAAATGAAAGCAAATAAGAATAAACGTTACTTAATCTATCTATGTCCGATCTGAAGTTCATAGAATTATCGTTATTATTGATTTCAATCATTTCCAAAAATTCCCTAGATTTCTTGTGCCTCTCAACACACAAAATCTGAGTGTTATCATACATGGGTTGGTGATTAAGTCTGAGACAGTGTTGTGCCAAAGCACATCTCTGTTTTTTAGTGTTAATATCGCTTTTGTGTGTTCTGAGGCGAGTTTTCAGCCACGATGACGTATTTCCTATGTAAACTTCATCGCAATCTTTACACGGTATAGAATATACTATGTTGGAACGACATTCTTTATTGTCTTTGTCTTTGACTTTCGAGAAAAATTTGTCTACACCAAGCACACCATAATACCCGAATTTGACATTGTCACACCTAAGGACCTTTGTGATTTTATAGGTAACATTTTCCAAGTTTACATTCTAGACATGGGGTACTTTCAAGACATCACAACTAACTACGGTATTAGTGCCACAGACACTTTAAAATTATGGCTCAGAACATCAGAGAAAATCGCAAGACTGACAAACAGAAGGAACTTCCTCCTAAAATGCAAACATGCAGGAATAAAACCGAATCATATTAGCAATAGTTCAAGCAACATAAAAAATCTACTCACAACCCGAGACAGAAGAATTTTCCGAAAAGCTGAAAATTTTAATAACAGATTGGAACACGGTGTCTTACAGTTGGAAATACAAATTACTTTGTCCGATTTGAATTTCAGTAAGAAACTATTAAATAATACTAAAGAAAAAGCTAGAGGACTTGTGCCAATCCATGTTTTTACTGACTTTGAAAGGTTTGTTCATGCTAAGCATGAATCATGCTTTCGTAAAGTTAAAGAAAATAACATACGTAAGTTTGAACAACTATTACTTCAATCTAAGCAAAAAGTCCTATTCAATAATAATACAGATTGGTTTGTAAACCTTACAAATCAAAATATTCCAGCTACTATAAAAAATTTTTTGTCATTAGGTCCTAAATTTAGAATTAGTACAAAACCGTCAGATATTAACGTAGGTAGAATTCTTGCTGAATGTGAACTAATTTTAGAAAAAATACCTCATCAGAAAACAAACTGTTGTAGAGCTCAAATAACAAATATTTTGACGAATTATTTCACACAGCGTTCTGACTCTGGTGGTTTCTTAAGAATGGAGATGCGCAATTGTAACAATTTTCTTAAAAATAATAACAATATTTTGATTTTGAGGGCTGACAAAGGGTCTGTAACTGTAGCTGTTGAAAAAACAGAGTATCTTCAAAAAACTGTTGACTTACTTAATGATCCTTCCACATACAAAAGAATAAACTCAGACCCTACTGCTTCGATTCAAACAAAAATGAATAATATTTTAAAACAACTAAAAAACAAAAATGAAATAACAGATGATCAATACAAAAAACTCAATTGTCAAAATGGGGTTATACCAAAACTATACACATTACCAAAAATACATAAAGACCCTGTATGCTACAGACCAATTGTCAGTTGTGTAAATTCTCCTTTATACAATGTATCCTCGTTTGTCGCTTCCATTCTTTGTGAAACTGTAAAGGACAACCCCTCTGGTTTTGATGTACAGAGTTCGTTTGAGTTTGTTGAAATATATCAGAATTTTCAGCTACCGGACAATCACGTTTTAGTTTCTTTTGACGTAAACTCATTATTTACCAACATACCAATACACCTTCTTTTAGAAATCATTGATTTAAAATGGCAACAAATAGAAACTTTCACCACTCTAAATAAAAATTCATTTATGACACTCTTGAAATTTATAATTAATAATAGCTATTTTACGTTCAATGGGGGATTCTACCTACAAATTGATGGCGTACCAATGGGCATGCCTTTGAGCCCAATCATTGCCAACATAGTTATGGACTTCTGCTTGGATAGCATAGTTGCTTCTTTAGACTTTGAATTGTCAATAGTAAAGAAATATGTTGATGATTTAATATTAGGATTACCTTCTGACAAAATACATTACACTCTAAACAAATTCAACTCTTTTCATGATAAAATTCAATTTACAATAGAAACAGAGACAGAGAGGACTTTGCCATTCTTGGATACCAAACTAAAAAGAAACATGAACAACATCATTATGATAGACTGGTACACAAAGCCAACGTATTCAGGCAGAGTCATTAATTATCACTCCAGTCACCCAATAAAACAAAAACTTAATTTAATTACTGCCACAAAAAACAGAGTATCCAGGATTTGCCACCCCTCTTTTCTCAATGACAACATGAAAAAATTAAGCAATATATTCATTAACAATGGTTATCCTAAGTCACTAGTTAATAAATTTCTATTTAATACACCTCACATTAACAATAATGTTTCACAAAATAATAACAATAATTTTAATTCAGAACCTACCTATTTCAGATTACCATTCATAGAAAATGTTACCTATAAAATCACAAAGGTCCTTAGGTGTGACAATGTCAAATTCGGGTATTATGGTGTGCTTGGTGTAGACAAATTTTTCTCGAAAGTCAAAGACAAAGACAATAAAGAATGTCGTTCCAACATAGTATATTCTATACCGTGTAAAGATTGCGATGAAGTTTACATAGGAAATACGTCATCGTGGCTGAAAACTCGCCTCAGAACACACAAAAGCGATATTAACACTAAAAAACAGAGATGTGCTTTGGCACAACACTGTCTCAGACTTAATCACCAACCCATGTATGATAACACTCAGATTTTGTGTGTTGAGAGGCACAAGAAATCTAGGGAATTTTTGGAAATGATTGAAATCAATAATAACGATAATTCTATGAACTTCAGATCGGACATAGATAGATTAAGTAACGTTTATTCTTATTTGCTTTCATTTAACAAAAACTAATATCACTATCAATTCAAACAACAAAAATTAAAATGCCATTTCCTTAATAAGTTATACAAGACTAATTTATACAAATTACTAATTGTCATAACTAATGGATTTAACTTAACTTAACCATATTAATTATAAACACTTCATTTTCTAGTCACACTGTATAGTTAAATGCACTGTATATTTTAATTCTTTTAACAAATCTAAATCTGAACACATTAGGTTATCAATATCATATTAAAGTTGTAGGCAGCTTGGATACGGTTGTCCCTTACAGATCAATTCATTGATTTGTCACCTGTCAATGGGTAAACATGTTCTTGTCCGTTTTAATACTTTATTAACATATTTATCTGTTTTTTAAATTTATATATACCAGTTTTTTAAAAAAAGTTTTTTAATATGTTATCTGAAACGATTTGGTTAAAACAACATAGGTCATAGTCAGATGCGATTCTCTCTCAAAAAAAAAAAAGTTCAAATTGTGAGTCAATTTTAATATTAAATAGATTATTTTATTACTACTTTAAATTTCAATTCTGTAATTCATATTAATATTGTAGTTAAGCCCAGAAGAAGCATTAGTTTGTAATGCGAAATATTGGCAATAAATAAAGAACTTTGTAACTGTAGATGTTTTTTATGCTGGATCCCCTAACGATTCCTTTTAATTCTTCATTCAGACAGCAGAGACTTCTTTCCAAGTTTATATATATATATATATGTATTGAAAAATTGAAAAATTCTTGGTAGTAGTGGCATACAATGAAATGAAAGTAATAACAGTATGACAACTGGTTGTCAATTAGAAAACAATGACAAATATAAAATGCAAATCACAATGTATAAATGAAAATGTAATCAAAAAAACAATAGGACAGTCAGGATTACTTATATAGTCACATCAAAAGGCAAAGATTTGTAATATATTTTATATATATATATATATATATATTAATTCATTTTTTTCTTGGTATTAGCGACCATTACTTTACCAGCTAATTAAACATTAATAAAACACATTTTTTTAGACGTTTCGACAAAATTCTTTAATTGTCTTCCTCAGTATTTTTTTTTTTTGATGTATAACACATACAAACATATTAAAAATTCTTTCGAATATTAATTAATAATCCTGCAAAATAACAATTATAATTTAGAGCTATGTTTATTTTTTCCCACGTTCTCAAAAACAAAAACTTACCACACATATCAGGACTTCGTCAATACAACTTTTTCTTAAAAAGGAATTTAAAATACTCGGTATGAGTACCATTTTAATTTTATTTGTTTTGTGTCACCTTATTTATGAACAATTAGATTTTTATTTTTAAAGTGTAACAATTATGCATACATAGTCATAGTTTAAATATTGCATGTCAATGAAAACGATTTTAATTTAAAATCGTTTTCATTGACATGCAATATTTAAACTATGACTATGTATGTCATAAACGTCAAAACGATTTTAATTTAAAATCGTTTTCATTGACATGCAATATTTAAACTATGACTATGTATGCATAATTGTTACACTTTAAAAATAAAAATCTAATTGTTCATAAATAAGGTGACACAAAACAAATAAAATTAAAATGGTACTCATACCGAGTATTTTAAATTCCTTTTTAAGAAAAAAGTTGTATTGACGAAGTCCTGATATGTGTGGTAAGTTTTTGTTTTTGAGAACGTGGGAAAAAATAAACATAGCTCTAAATTATAATTGTTATTTTGCAGGATTATTAATTAATATTCGAAAGAATTTTTAATATGTTTGTATGTGTTATACATCAAAAAAAAAAATACTGAGGAAGACAATTAAAGAATTTTGTCGAAACGTCTAAAAAAATGTGTTTTATTAATGTTTAATTAGCTGGTAAAGTAATGGTCGCTAATACCAAGAAAAAAATGAATTAATACATTAACAAATGACCAAGAAAGATTAAATATTTATACTATATATATATATACACAGGGTGTTTAAAAAAGATGCGGCAATATTAAAAGGGTTGATTGTCCAGGTCATTTTATACAAAAAAGTTTATAATAAACAAGGTCCGCAAAGGCTTCGTTACCGATCTACAGCGTGTTGAAGTTTAATTAAAAGAAACAGTAAAAATTAGACTTCTCCAAGACGGCATTAATGATCATAATGAAATTTTAGGCGTGTTATTTTTCAAGAAAAAAATAGGACGCCGCTGATTTCTCTAAAAATAAAAATATGTTTCTTTTCTTTGTTCAATTGTGAAGAAAAAAGCTCTCTTAACTTTTTATCGTACGACGTAACGTTTCTTAGTAAAAAAAAAACACATTTTAGTGCATGTACATTTATCATGCTTACAAAAATATTTTTAAACAGTCCTGTTTTATTCATTGACATATTGAATGACATATGATTAATAATTTTGTGTGTCAAATTTGTTGAATTTCCTTATCATGAATCGCTATACAAATGCAGAGATGACCGACATGCACTACATTTATGGACTTGCTGATGGAAATGCATTAGAAGCTAGGCGGTTGTATACTGAAAGATTTCCTGGCCGTATTGCTCCTGATAGAAAAACTTTCGAAAGTATTCATCGGCATCTTTATCAAACAGGCACATTAAGACGAAATGGAGGAGAAGGAAGGCCAACGACAGCAAGAACGGTACTTCTACTCGAAAAATTGCTGACGCTTTGGATGTAAATAATGAAACTATTTGGCACATTCTGAAGGATAATTTGTTGTACCCATTCCATATACAACGCGTTCAAGCATTACTTCCTGCTGATTTTCCTCCTCGCATTGCATTCTGTCAATGGCTTTTGCAGAAAATGGTTCAAATCCCTCAATTCCTTATGTTGATTCTGTTCACCGATGAAGCGAATTTTTCAAGAAATGCAATACGCAATTTCCATAATAACCATGTATGGTGTGACGAAAATCCATATGAAATTGTTGAAAATCGTTTTCAACATAAGTTTTCTTTGAACGTTTGGCTTGGGATTGTGGGTGACTGCCTAATTGGACCGGTATTTTTACCAAGGAGACTAACCGGAGAGGTGTATCGCAACTTTTTGGAAAACACGCTCCCTGGATTTCTGGAGGACGTACCATTAGCAACTAGAGATGCAATGTGGTATATGCACGATGGCGCACCAGCCCACTTTAGTCAAGTAACTCGTGATTTCTTAACACAAGCATACGGAAATCGCTGGATTGGCCGAGGTGGACCACACTTATGGCCTGCACGATCCCCGGACTTAAATCCCCTGGATTTTTTCCTGTGGGGCCATTTGAAGTCATTGATGTACGCTACTCCATTGGAAAACGTAGAAGGCTTGAGAAATCGAATCATTGCTGGGTGCAACTCAATTTAAACCGATCCTGTTGTTTTTGAGAGAGTTCGCCAGTCGATGAGGAGAAGATTGGATTCTTGCATCCGAGCTCGAGGTGGTCACTTTACACAGTTATTGTAATTTTTGCTTGCTAAAATTGTTGGTATAGTAAAATATTTGTTTTTGCCCTTAAATAAAACCCTTGTTTTTAAAAAAAATTTTCTGTAATAAATGTACATGCACTAAAATGTGTTTTTTTTTATAAAAAACGGTACGTCGTATCATAGAAAGTTAAGAGAGCTTTTTTCTTCACAATTAAACAAAGAATAGAAACATATTTTTATTTTTAGAGAAATCAGCGGCGTCCTATTTTTTTCTTTAAAAATAGCACGCCTAAAATTTCATTATGATCTTTAATGCCGTCTTAGAGAAATCTAATTTTTACTGTTTCTTTTAATTAAACTTCAACACACTGTAGATCGGTAACAAAGCGTTTGCGGACCTTGTTTCTTATAAACTTTTTTGTATAAAATGACCTGGACAATCAACCCCTTTAATATTGCCGCATCTTTTTTAAACATCCTGTATATATATATATATGAAACAATGGTTTCTCGGGTTCTTGGCCGCGTGTGAGATGTGTCCTGAGAAGGACTGTTGTCTCGACGTTTCGACGAGATCGCACTCGTCATTTTCTAGAGATAGTCTTCTGCTGGTTACAGTTGAAAGTTATCTGCTGTTCGCCTTGTTGTACGCCTGCTTTTATATTGCTGAGTTGGAGTGGGGTCGGGTGGGGGATGTTGTACTGTGGCGATCGCTCGCAAGCGGCTGCGTGTGATTGGTCCGTGTATTTGCGAGTCCTGTGTATGGGTCTGCTCCGGTTGTGGAGTGTTGCGTTTATCGTGAGTTCTAATCTGTATGTCGGCCACGAGCGGTTACCATGTATGCGGCAAGCGTAGGCCGTCGTCTCTTTTATTTAAACTTCTGGGCCTCTTTTCAATTTCTATCGCTTCTCTAGTGATTCTAGTAGCTAGATTTTCGCTCTTTGCTAATAACTTTGTATTGTCGAAGTCGATATTATGCCCCGTTATCACACGATGTTGTGCTAGAGATGAAGTTGGTTCTTTCTTGAGCACTGCGTTTCTATGTTCTTCTTTTCTTACGTTTATTCGCCTGTTCGTCTGCCCTACATAGGATTGGTCGCACTCCAAGCATGGTATTTCGTACACGCCCTGATCTTCGAGTGGAATTTTATCTTTCGCGTTGATTAATTCATCAGCTATTTTTCTCTTTGTTGTAAAAACTGTGTTGATGTTGTGTTTTCTTAGTATTCGGCTGATTTTATCTGTGGTACCTTTTACATATGGGAGAAAGGCTCTTGAAATGAATTCTTCTTTCTCTTTCTCTGTTCTTCTTGTTTTGTTATAGATGGCTTCCTCTATTATTTTGTGCGAGTAACCGTTTGCAAGGAGAGCGTTTCTAATATTTGTTCTTTCTTCGGATTTATGTTCTTTATCTGTTAGTCTGTCGGATCGTAGTACTAGTGTTTTTACTACTGCGTTCAGTTGCGCCGGATGATGGTGAGATTGCGCTTATAAATATCTATTTGTGTGTGTAGGTTTCCGGTAAACAGTATGTCCCAATGTCCCGTTTTCTTTCTTGATCACCAACACATCTAGAAATGGTAGTTTCCATTGTTCTTCTACCTCCATTGTGAATTTAATTTTCGGATGTTGGGCGTTTAGGTGGTATAGAAAGTCTTCTAGTTTTTCTCTGCCATGTGTCCATATTACAAATGTATCGTCGACATACCGCAGCCACAGTTTTGGTTTATTCGCACAGGTGTTAACACACTTTGGTTCAAAGTTCTCCATAAATATGTTGGCTATTATCGGTGACAGAGGTGAGCCCATCGATGCGCCTTCAACTTGTCGGTATTTTTGGTTGTTGTAAGTAAAATAGGTATTTACTAGGCAGTGTTCTATCAAGTTGATTGTAGTCTTTTTTACTTGATACTGGTTTTCTAATATGGACATGGTTTCAGCGATTGGCACCTGCGTAAATAGGGAAGTTACATCGAAACTGACTAACAGATCCGTTGGTTCGAGATGGATGTCTTTTATCAATTCAATGAAGTGATCTGCATTCTTTACGTAGGATGCCATTTGTTCTGCGTGTACTTGAAGTTCTTGTGCCAGGTATCGTGCTAACGCTTGTGTTGGTGATCCAATTGAGCTTACAATCGGACGGAGTGGTACATCGGTCTTATGTATTTTTGGAAGTCCGTAGAATTTTGGACAACGGGACGACTTTTCCCTGGGGATGATCTGTTTCTTTATTTCTTCACTCAGCGGTGTTGCGTTTATTTTCGTTTTTGTTACTTTTTCTAAGTAAGTCGTCGGGTCCGAATTTATTATTTTGTATGACGGGTCATCTAGCAGTGCATTTATTTTGTTATCGTAGTCGGTCTTGTCTAATACGACGGTAGCGTTTCCCTTGTCAGCGGGTAGAACGATGATGTTATTGTCCTTTTGAATATCTTTTAAAGCTAGATATTCATCTCTTGTGATGTCCAAAGAGAAACATCGGTCTTATGTATTTTTGGAAGTCCGTAGAATTTTGGACAACGGGACGACTTTTCCCTGGGGATGATCTGTTTCTTTATTTCTTCACTCAGCGGTGTTGCGTTTATTTTCGTTTTTGTTACTTTTTCTAAGTAAGTCGTCGGGTCCGAATTTATTATTTTGTATGACGGGTCATCTAGCAGTGCTTTTATTTTGTTATCGTAGTCGGTCTTGTCTAATACGACGGTAGCGTTTCCCTTGTCAGCGGGTAGAACGATGATGTTATTGTCCTTTTGAATATCTTTTAAAGCTAGATATTCATCTCTTGTGATGTCCAAAGAGAAACATCACAAGAGATGAATATCTAGCTTTAAAAGATATTCAAAAGGACAATAACATCATCGTTCTACCCGCTGACAAGGGAAACGCTACCGTCGTATTAGACAAGACCGACTACGATAACAAAATAAAAGCACTGCTAGATGACCCGTCATACAAAATAATAAATTCGGACCCGACGACTTACTTAGAAAAAGTAACAAAAACGAAAATAAACGCAACACCGCTGAGTGAAGAAATAAAGAAACAGATCATCCCCAGGGAAAAGTCGTCCCGTTGTCCAAAATTCTACGGACTTCCAAAAATACATAAGACCGATGTACCACTCCGTCCGATTGTAAGCTCAATTGGATCACCAACACAAGCGTTAGCACGATACCTGGCACAAGAACTTCAAGTACACGCAGAACAAATGGCATCCTACGTAAAGAATGCAGATCACTTCATTGAATTGATAAAAGACATCCATCTCGAACCAACGGATCTGTTAGTCAGTTTCGATGTAACATCCCTATTTACGCAGGTGCCAATCGCTGAAACCATGTCCATATTAGAAAACCAGTATCAAGTAAAAAAGACTACAATCAACTTGATAGAACACTGCCTAGTAAATACCTATTTTACTTACAACAACCAAAAATACCGACAAGTTGAAGGCGCACCGATGGGCTCACCTCTGTCACCGATAATAGCCAACATATTTATGGAGAACTTTGAAACAAAGTGTGTTAACACCTGTGCGAATAAACCAAAACTGTGGCTGCGGTATGTCGACGATACATTTGTAATATGGACACATGGCAGAGAAAAACTAGAAGACTTTCTATACCACCTAAACGCCCAACATCCGAATATTAAATTCACAATGGAGGTAGAAGAACAAGGGAAACTACCATTTCTATATGTGTTGGTGATCAAGAAAGAAAACGGGACATTGGGACATACTGTTTACCGGAAACCTACACACACAAATAGATATTTAAAAGCGCAATCTCACCATCATCCGGCGCAACTGAACGCAGTAGTAAAAACACTAGTACTACGATCCGACAGACTAACAGATAAAGAACATAAATCCGAAGAAAGAACAAATATTAGAAACGCTCTCCTTGCAAACGGTTACTCGCACAAAATAATAGAGGAAGCCATCTATAACAAAACAAGAAGAACAGAGAAAGAGAAAGAAGGATTCATTTCAAGAGCCTTTCTCCCATATGTAAAAGGTACCACAGATAAAATCAGCCGAATACTAAGAAAACACAACATCAACACAGTTTTTACAACAAAGAGAAAAATAGCTGATGAATTAATCAACGCGAAAGATAAAATTCCACTCGAAGATCAGGGCGTGTACGAAATACCATGCTTGGAGTGCGACCAATCCTATGTAGGGCAGACGAACAGGCGAATAAACGTAAGAAAAGAAGAACATAGAAACGCAGTGCTCAAGAAAGAACCAACTTCATCTCTAGCACAACATCGTGTGATAACGGGGCATAATATCGACTTCGACAATACAAAGTTATTAGCAAAGAGCGAAAATCTAGCTACTAGAATCACTAGAGAAGCGATAGAAATTGAAGAGGCCCAGAAGTTTAAATAAAAGAGACGACGGCCTACGCTTGCCGCATACATGGAAACCGCTCGTGGCCGACATACAGATTAGAACTCACGATAAACGCAACACTCCACAACCGGAGCAGACCCATACACAGGACTCGCAAATACACGGACCAATCACACGCAGCCGCTTGCGAGCGATCGCCACAGTACAACATCCCCCACCCGACCCCACTCCAACTCAGCAATATAAAAGCAGGCGTACAACAAGGCGAACAGCAGATAACTTTCAACTGTAACCAGCAGAAGACTATCTCTAGAAAATGACGAGTGCGATCTCGTCGAAACGTCGAGACAACAGTCCTTCTCAGGACACATCTCACACGCGGCCAAGAACCCGAGAAACCATTGTTTCATCATACGACCGCGAAAACATCAGGAATATCATATATATATATATATATTGATATGGGGGGGGGGTATGTGACATGCGCGTCCCCTTTAAATCTGGCACTAGATTATAATACGGTAAGTACCGTTTAAAAGATCTTGTAATTATTTTATAAATTGAAATTTATTTTAAATTTTTAATTGCCTCCGGCTAGCTATGTTGGTTGCCTACCTATAAGGTGGGTAACGTATTTTATTAAAATAGCATGAAGCTCTGTTTTAAGCCATGTGGAAGTTACGTATTAATAAAATTAAAATTGTGTTTTAGTTTATTTGACTGCTCCCTGTATATTAGAACTAATCTTTGAATTATTTAAATATTTGGCTAATCGTGGAGCGGTTCCATTCTCTTTCTAGTGTTGGTATTACTCTCATAACCAACATACATAGATGCTTACTAAGTTCGCGCGTTTTGTAAGTTCACTCGGTTATGTCACAAACGTAAACAATCTGATATGTTCACGTCGTCGTGATTTTTAAGTACGGATAGGCTTAATCTCATTAATGGGTCGTTAAAAAAAAGGATTCGACTCCTTTCAATGAGGAGGTACACGACTTATATTTGTATGGTAACCTACTATATCAGCGGAGAAGCGGGCCCCCTTTTCGACGGTCTTGCAGATACCCTATCAAATGAAAACAATACATACACACAAGTGATGGTGCTTTTGGATAGGGTGAAAGAATACAGGTATTTATTAGATTATGTTCTTTATTATTATTGAATTTGGTGTAACTTTATATTTACAGTTTAAAACATCTTTATCAAGAATGTCTTTAGGCATAATCTTTACTTGGAATATCATGAACAAATTACTCTACGCAAGTCATATTAGGCATACACATAACCATATTTAATCTGTCTACTTTACTAATGGTAAACGATTGGATTCAACGTTGGATTTCTAAATATGATTATCTGACTCTTCGTCTCCCTAAAAAAAAACTAATGTGCAACGTAAGTATTCAACTTAGAATGTAGTCTAATCAAAATGCATGAACGGTAATTGAATTATAGGTTAAATATTTAAATATATCCGGCTATTATGTACCTACTATTTAAAACCGGCTACGTGAGAAATGAACGTTTAGTCTTGGTAAAAAAACTCGGATTACACTTAAGTCTGATGACTGTCAGTCATTTACAAGTTTATCTTGGTTCCTTCTAATGAACGTGACCTTATATCAATATCACTTTACATACAGTTTTGTTTGTTTAACTTTAAGTTCGCTGGCTGGAAAGAATGCAGGTGCTGCTGTCGTTCGTGAAGGGGGCTCCACAGATGCTCGTAGATGAAGGAACGTCTTGATCCTCCGGGTTGATTCTCTTGATAGGCACCCCTGGTTTATCTTCTTGGCTGCACCTTGTTCAGATGTGTTGACTCGTTGTAGATGACTGGACACAGGTTCGTATTTTTTCAAATATATTTGAATTGTTGTTTGGTTAACTCCCTGGTAGCTGAAGTTAATATCCTTGTTGATTATTTCTTTCTTTCCAGTACGTTATTTGCATCCTTGGTTTTTCCACTATCGAAAACACAGGATGGACTTAAGTTCGAAGTGACACTGACTCGCTCTTTGTTTGAGCCTCGCGCGTTGTTTCACAGATGTATACAAACGCGAATATCTAGAACAACCTTACTGGTTGTGTATAAATCTTGAAGGCACTGTTCTTTTCACAACCTTACTGCTTGGTTGTTGTCGAAGAATCCCCTTTCTCATGTGAGTACTCCCTTTTATATCAACCTCATGTTTGTATGGTGGTTGTCAAGGCAACCAACAAAATTCAATCAAGTCACCAACCATTCGTTCATTTCAAAAGGCAAACCCTATTGTTTCGCGATTTTATTGCATTCATAAAGTCTTTTGAAATTTATTTCTACTATATACAATCTTAGAATTCTAGTTTTTGACAATTAAACGCGTGTTAAAAACTTTAATAGTAGCGCGTTTGATTTTCTTAGTACAGTTCTGCTCATAAAAATATTATTTTTTATAATTTTTGATTTGCCTAACAACATACTCAATATGTGTATCTCTAATGCAACGGCGTTTACAATGGTTCTCTTAACATTTAATTACATCGTTTCTTTCTTTCATTTCCGTTTCTTTTTACCAGACAAAAATTCATTTATAAAAATTAAAATTATTTAAGGGTGACTTTTGACAACCTATATTCAAACATGTGGTGAAATCTTAATAATGCTCATGCCCTGTTTGTACAGTACTTGAATATGTAAATGGCTTTTGGTTCAATATGTCCGTATGCAAAAGTTTGTTTCACCACAGAATTAAAATTATATTTCACATAATAAATGACATTTACGTTTGACGTATATAAAAATCAAAAGATGCTATTGTTTTTTCCACGGTCTTTACATTTCCATTTACTTACAAAAACCTATGATACATCATGTATTGATACTGAAGTATCCCTATTAATTTGCAAATTTAACAATTTTAGTCGATTTTTATTATAAATCTTACTTTTGCAATGGCCATATTTGTCGACCCAAAGTAAACATTTTTATAAGTAAACCAATGAGCAGGATACAAATGTTTTATATCTTTGTTATGTGTGATGCGAGTCTGCGCACATTGTATGCGCATTTGACCTTAATTATATGCCCAATTCAATAATAATTATTTTAACTACAATGTACGAGGGTTCGTCCAAAAGTGAATCTTTTAAAACATGAACGAAAATCTAAATAATCATATTTTACATATTTGACTGGTCGTGGCTAATATACAAGACCAGTTCAATATATATATATATATATGTATATATTCGCACATGAAAGCAGACAAAGTTTCCCTTGCTGCTAAAAAAGATATATTAATTTGCGCATTTGCATCTAGTATTTAGGTATCTAAAGATTCATAGGGAAAAGCATTTTATTCCCCTAGTTTCACGGAAAATGAGAGAATTGTCTAAACTATTGATCGAAATAAAAGCACTTCTTCTAAGTATAAGAAATCTGTTTGATGTACCGAAACCACAAAATTACGATTTTTAGTTACAGCTGCGGAAAATGTTGCTAAATATAATTATGAAAAATAATATTACGAAACTTAACTTATACCATGAAAATGGGAACTACGCTGAAGCAATCCTGCAAAATTGCCATTACACACGCGTTAAAAAGGAAAGAAATCTATAGTTCAGTACCAAGCTTTAAACGATCTACACTTAAAAAATGAAGTGTGGCCACCACACGACTTTCTTATACGTCTGTGGGTGTCAAATTATAAAAAAGTTGATCTAAATTAAGATTTAAATACATTTATCTTCTGAAAAAATAAACAAAACCCTACTGTACTACTTCTATTCTCTTAATAAATCTCTAAATTTGGAATTCACCGCTATCGTGGTCGGACACTCACAGAGAGACAGATACACATACACAGAGAGAGAGAGATATATATTTTTAAAAACCACTCTTTCGGTATCAGGTGACTTCAAAACGTGGACATCTGCAAAAATCTCGAGTTCGAACATTTTCATCATCACAATACCTTACTTTCTTATACTACGTATAAGAAAGTAAAAAATGGAATAAGGTAACGCTTGTCCCATTAGCTGCTGATCTCAAATTAATTAGAGAATATTTAATTAAACATGCCACTATCCCAGGAGACAAATTAAAAAATAATAATAATAACGTATTATCATACAATATTTTGTCGCGTAATCTCATTAAATAGAAGAAAGCCTGAAAAGCTGCAAAGACTCTTACTCCCGAACGTATGAAGGACTCGATGAGAAATGAAAATGATAAAACGTATGAAGAATTTTCAGAAGTTGTGTCTAATATAGAGAAATTTTTAATAAAAAATTTAAAAAAAATAGTCTTTAGAGGGGAAAGGGGAAGTGGAGTACCCATGTTTTTCAGAAAAGATGTGCAGGAACATTTAAATGGATTGCTGATATAGAGAAAAAATTATTGAAAATTATGTGTATCTGTTTGGGAACCCTAATAATAAAAGAAGAATTTCATATTGCAGGAAATACTGATAATAAACCAAGTTGAATAAATAAATTACAATTCTCTTAAATTAAAAAGACATTGCCTCCTAAGAGATTGGAATGCCACGAGCTAACAACAAAGTACCCTACGCTAATAAAGGACAAAGGATGGCTTAAGATTAAGATGTTTGTTGAAAACATATACAAACAAGTTAAAGTAAAATAAAATTATTTTATAAAAAATTGTTTTTTTTATATACCTAAACATACGAAATACATCAGTGGATAATAAAATAACATTCTGTTTTTTTTTGGAAAAAAATATTCTGTTTTAGTATAATTCGGACAAAGTCTAACATTAGTTATTTCAGTTAGTTAAAACCAGCTTGAAGACCTACGATGTATAAGACTTACCACAAAATCAGCATGTTATCAACGTGGTACAGAACTTTTATACTTAAATTGTAATAAATTAATGTAAGATGGTGTTACAATTGTGACCGTATGGTATCCAGTATCAATTTTGGGGATCGTTAGACTATACTTTTTTGAGGAAAATAATCAAGCAGTCACCATTACTCCCATTACATACACATGCTAGAGAATTTTTTGGTAGGAAAACCACAAAGATTGGGGCAAGACAACGTATGGTTCCATCAGGGTGGTGCGACAGCGAGGCAGATTCTTCTTAATTTAAGGGAAATGTTTCCTAATAAAGTTATATCAAAATACGATAACACAAATTGGCCGCCAAATCTCCGGATTTATCGGCTCCCGATTTCTTTCTATGGAGCTTTTTAAAAAACGAGGTATATAAGAACCGACCACAAACTATTCAGGCATTGAAAGACAATATTTTTCAAAAATATAAGTGTATTAATGCTTAACTCCTGCTCAGAGTTATGGAAAACTTTTGAAATAGGTTAAGGTTTTGTTTAGAAGACAATGGAGGGTGGGGGTATTTAAAAGATATTATTTTCAAAAAGCAAAATTTCACAGGTTGTTATATAAGTTGGTTCAATTTCTTCATTTTTCAACAATTTTACAGCTTCATAAAAATGTGTCATACCAGATGTCGAACCCTGTATTTATTCTATTAATTTTCAAGACTCGTCCCATATCCACCCTAAAATTGTAATTAATTGCAGACAAAATAATTTAAAATATATAAAATAATTATTGGTTAAGTTTTCTGTACTTATATTTTAGGAAAGAATTGCATTTGTAAAAAGAAAAATTTAAAGCAAACATCCTGTAACGTGCAAAAATGCTTGGCAAATTCGTTAAGCGGAAACAAAATAATGTCTCGCTGAAGTATTCTTAAAATATCAAATAAGCACAGATATAATTCTAATGACAGTATTTAGAATAAGCTTGGCAACAGGGCCGGACCTCACTTCCACTGCCATTTGTCAAAAAATATTCATTTTGGACGTCCGATAGCTGCAAAGTAAAATAAAAATATTCATGCGGACTTCATATTAACGGTCATATCGGTGACGCTCGTATTGATAGGAAAATGTAAAAAAAAAATATTGTTACTTGTAGAAATAGAGATATCCATTGCGTAGAGTAACATTCTATTTGTAATATACTTGACTGAAAATAAATATATTTTCAATATTTCTGGTGGACGTTACATAGCTGGATTTTGTAAGGACTTCATAATGATAGGAGGATGTATATATATATATATTGTTGTAGTATGAAGACATACGTTAACAATATTTTATCGAATGTTATGATAATTGCAAAATTTAGTTAAATAAATGAAGGAAAACTTATTATGTGACAAAATGTTTATTGAGTTACTAGCGATAGGTTAATATTTAATATAACAAGTATTTAGTTGGGTGAATTTAATACTAAACCACCTGTACAGGGTGTAGATAAAGTCTGGAACAAAATTAATATTTCTGTTATCTTCGGTTTGATGGAAAAACCCTGAAACAGGTCGATTTTGTTTTTATCCCGTGCACTTTATAACATCGTGAATTTAATTCTGTCGTCATCTGGTTGCGCGCGGGCGTGACGTCATTAGTTTTTTCAAATGGTAACCCGCCACATTTATTACCCCTTGTCGTTAGGTATTCCATTGTGCATGCAACGGTATAAAAAGTTTGGTACCTTACATAACAATTTTTGGGAGAAAAATGCTTTCGAATTACAAAAAATTAAAATTCTATTTCTAATGAAAAACTAATCAAAAATTATTTTAAAAAATCAGATAAATTATAATCCGAGGTTTATCTTGGATTGTCGTCAAACAAGACACCAAAAACATGTCAACGGAAGTGTTCAAATTGTCCGCCATTGGCCATTTGACACTGGCCGAGACGGACGTACACGCTTTCTACGACACGTCGTATTGTCTCTGCACCAATATTTCGCATTTCCTCGCGGATACGATGTTTCAGATCATCCAAGTTATTTGGCTTATTTCACATGACCCCATAGAAAAAAATCGAGTGGTGTGTGATCTGGCGAACGGGCAGGCCATTCAATTGTTCCCCTTCGTCCGATCCATCTCCCGGGGAAAATTTCGTCGAGGTAACTCCGAACACGCCAGCCAAAATGTGGAGGTGCTCCATCTTGTTGAAACCAGATTCTGGGGTGAGGCTTGTCGGGGGTGTTTTCATTCGGAAATAATTCTACCAATGTTGGCACTAGCGTAAATCTTAGGAAATGTAAGTATGTTTCAGCGTTTAAATTTCTGTCCAGAAAGAAAGGCCCCACAATGCGATCTCTCACTATTCCCGCCCATACATTAACTTTTTGCCGGTGTTGGGTGTGCCCCTCTCGAACCCATCGAGGATTTTCGCCCGACCAGTACCTACAATTGTGGCGATTCACTTCACCGTTCAAGGTAAAAGTTGCTTCGTCACTAAAAACCACATTGTCGACAAATCCGGGATTCTCATCGCACCATAGCATGATTTGTTCACAAAACTCGAGTCGGCGGTCGAAGTCATCTTCATTCAGTTCCTGAACCCGATTGATTTTGTACGGATGAAGTTTTTCCTTCTTCAGCAATTTGGCTACTGTGGTAAAATCGACTGCATGATCCCTGGAAATGCTCCTTGTTGAAGTGTGGGGGTTGTCCTGAAGTTCCAAGAGAATATTGACCCTTCTATCTTCCTCAATTTTTGGTCGACCTTGACGAGCCCTGTCTTTTACACTACCAGTTTCAGCAAATTTTGCGACAATTTTGCTCACCGTTGACCGCGAAATCGGTGCGCGGTTTGGATTTTCTGCATTGAAAAACTGACAGGCTTCTTCATGGCTACGTATTTTATCAACACAACCAACAATAATGAGAATTTGAATCCGCTCTTTTTCGCTCAAATTCGCCATTTTCGCAATGCACGTTCAACACTACCAATGGAGCAAGTATTGTGAATGGATAAGTTCAAACACCAAGTAATGAACTGTTAATATGACGTGTCGTAGAAAGCGTGTACGTCCGTCTCGGCCAGTGTCAAATGGCCAATGGCGGACAATTTGAACACTTCCGTTGACATTTTTTTGGTGTCTTGTTTGACGACAATCCAAGATAAACCTCGGATTATAATTTATCTGATTTTTTAAAATAATTTTTGATTAGTTTTTCATTAGAAATAAAATTTTAATTTTTTGAAATTCGAAAGCATTTTTCTCCCAAAAATTGTTATGTAAGGTACCAAACTTTTTATACCGTTGCATGGACAATGGAATACCTAACGACAAGGGGTAATAAATGTGGCGGGTTACCATTTGAAAAAACTAATGACGTCACGCCCGCGCGCAACCAGATGACGACAGAATTAAATTCACGATGTTATAAAGTGCACGGGATAAAAACAAAATCGACCTGTTTCAGGGTTTTTCCATCAAACCGAAGATAACAGAAATATTAATTTTGTTCCAGACTTTATCTACACCCTGTATATGGAAAGGTTGACTAGGTTCATTTTTCTTAGAAGTTCACAATATTCTGGAAAGAAGAGAGTTGAATATTAGTTGTCAATTTATTCCAAGATCCTATACAGGATAAGTGGTATTCTTATATCAAGAGTTTGAACAAGATTGAAGTGGTATCCGTCCTAAAACATCACCAGGGAGTGGATTAAAACACATCTGTAAGAAGAAAGCAATTAAGTATTACCAATTTAGTATATTATTTGTGTCAGTATTAAAGAAAGATTTAATTTTATAAATATTAGAAAAGATTTGGTTATTTACAACATAATTCAGTATTGAAATAAACTGAACTAAAAGATATTACAACAGTTACATATGTTATGAACAACATAAGTTTTTAATTCTCTATTTTCCAGTAATGTGTCAAGTACGTGAATAATTGTCACTTGTATGAAAATTTATGAAGTAATCTAATAATAACCTAATTTTGTACATATTAAAATAATATTACAATTTAATTTGTGAAAGTAATAGAAAGTATTACCAAATTTTGAATATCAAAAGTAAATAGTATCAGAGCACTTACCTGAACTATTTAGTTGTTAATGGTCAACATACACCTCTAAATAAAATTTCCTTAGTGTCAAATATCAAGTTTCCGAATAATAAAATATTGTTAGCAATTGTATGTCCAGTATTTTACAAGTGCGAAGTTTAAATATAAACATAACAGTCAGTAGAAGAGTTTCGTTTTATTTTATAATAAACAATTTGAAAACCAGAAAATATTCTCGTAGATTCTAACCTGAAATAAATAAATGTCATGTGAATTATTATATCGAGAAACTACATATTGATAATTTTCTTACAGAAAAGAGTTTTTTTATATGTTGCTAGTGGTATTAACTGAGTCATTAATATAATCACTTTGTGTTAAGCATTTCACAACTTACAAGAAAACATTTGGATGAATTAAATACAAAGTTATGCATTAGTATTCGTATGCACATCTGTTATAGGGTCTAGTAGTGCCATCTTTATGATAAATAATACACTTATTTGGTGGTTTAGATTATACACGAGGACAGTGCCGTAATAAGTTTATTCAGAATTTAGGAAAATATTTATGTAAGCTACAAAGTAAGTTTTGAGGGCTTATTAAAATACAAAAGCTAGGAATTGAAGTTAAAATTAATTATACATCAATAAGGTAAAGAAGAATTAAAATATAAATTATTTAAATCTTGAGCAAGTATTTAAACATAAAGCTAGTCGGGCATTAAAATAAAATACAAATAGTAAATTGATTATTATAAAAATAACTCACGTGATTATTAGTATATCACATACAAGGGTCACTCAATAAATAAAAGTAGTTATACATTACATGTCGAAGGTACTATTACATTTTATAACTGGTACAACGTGTGGCATTTAACCGATAATAAGTAAATGTTAGTGTCGAGGGTTGAATTAGTTGAATGTAATTATACCTAACACAATATATATATATATATATTGTTATGGTTTGACCCTTGTATATTTCATTAGGATCAACCACACATTATTATAATATATGCATATCTTTAAAATAATAGTCTAGATATTAGTTTTAATAATTTTATAAAATTAACATTCTTAAAATTTGAATAGATATTGGGCGCCAGGCAAGATTGCCAACTTCAATATTGTCTTTATACAAGTAGTCAGAATACAGCGGTGAAAAACCCCTGTTAAGTACAACTCTTGACAGTTTACAAAAAAAGTTAATTTTTATATATTATCTAGAAAGTTTTTATCACCGGCTCTATTAAATATATTTTACACAGTGGAGACCATGATTACCTACAGGATTCAAGGTCGGTTCAATTAGCAAGGTGATTTGTTAATTCTTATTTTACTTATAATCTTAATATGTGTCGATGATTTATTTTCAGATAATCAACAGATCTACTTGGTGTTTATCAACAACTTTCCATACTCATAGGCAGGATACAAGCAGTATAAATATAAATTGGGCAAATATTTTGAAGTATATTGTCTCATCTAAATTCCCATTACCAAGTCTTATACAAATAAGACAATACTTCTGGAACAAATTAATATTCAAAATTTATTAATGGTATATGTCATATAGTTAATGCCAATTTGAATTATTAATAGCTTAATAATATAATACTATTCTCATTCGTTAGATAATAATGAACATACAATATGTAAGAGTGAGTGAACGATCATAAATAAGCTTTAGTTACTTGGAGCATCATAAACTATTCATTACATTCAACGTAATTCTGTTTAGAATCACCATAGATAAATGAATTACAAATTAAATTAATTGCAACTGAGTAAAATTAATCTACACACTCTAAGTGTAATAATAACACTGGTGGTGCAATGGATTACGGATTTACTAATTTATTAAGTGCGATATTTGGTACAATTATTTTCCTATTTGTATTCTTTACAAACAGGTTATACTCTGAGGTGTGTTGACTTTTTGTATCATATTATTATTGAGTAGAATGTATCGTTTGCCTTTATAAAAATAGAAATTCTGTTTACACATTTACATTGTTTTTTTTTTCCAAACAAAGAAATGGAAATATATTTAATTAGTTGGATTTCATGACTATTGAGAATACCTATGGGTAAACGGCATGACTTCTATTTCATCTAATCGTCAGCTAAATCACTGGTATGAGTGGGCTAGCAGCTTCTAAATGAACAGGGAACAAAAGGACCATCTCCAAAGAACGGGAACACAGGTAGAAATTTTTTCTTACAAGATAATTGGTTCTCAGGTTTTAATCAGGTGTTTTTACTTCAGTCTAATTAAATACGCTAAACTGCTTCCTTTTTCTAACCTCTAAATCTTGTTATTGTTATTTAGTCAGATGATCTTAGAACAGGAATCTTCTATTTTTGTTGATTTGTATCGATAAACACTATTAACATTGAATACTTCTCTCCAACAGAGATCGCTGTCGTACTTCTTATCAGAGTGCATTAATAATGTTATCAATAATATATTTTACTTGATATTTATTTTTATCTGTCGCATTACATGTCATATGAGCGACTCCAAGCGACTCACTCTCTTTCTTGTCAGCTAGTTTTTATATTTCATCCAAAATGATCTTCGACTGTTTTTTTATTTATTGTTGTCATAAATAATCTCGACCTCCAATTTATTTTTAAATAATTACTAATTTCATAATATTTAACATCAGAATTCCGTTTTGAGTATTTTTAAAAATAATAATTTGATTTGTCTAATTCAAATTCATTAAAATTGCATTTAAGTTTGCTTTGAATCTTAAATTTGTCAATAATGCATATTTCAGTAAAAGAGCGTCAGTTGAATGCTGACGTATTTATATTGCATAAAATATATACAGTTAACTCAGATAATACCACTAACAACATATACAAAACTCTTTTCGGTAAGTAAATTATCAATATGCAGTTTCTCAATATAATAATTCACATGACATTTATTTATTTCAGGTTAGAATCTACGTAAATATTTTCTGGATTTCAATTTTTGTTTTTTATAAAAATAAAACGACACTCTTCTACTGAATATTATGTTTATATTCAAACTTCGTACTGGTAAAATACTAGACATATAATTGCTAACAATATTTTATTATTCGAAACTTGATAAGTTGACGTTAAGGAAATTCTATTTTGAGGTGTATGTTGACCATCAACAACCAATTAATCCAGGTAAGTGTACTGACACTATTTACTTTGGCTATTCTAAACTCGGTAATACTTTCTATTACTTACTCAAATTAAATTATAATATTATTTTTAATATGTTCAAAATTGTATTATTATTAGATTACTTCATAAAATTTTCATACAAATGACCATTATACACGTACTTGACATATTACTGGAAAATAGAAAATTAAAAAATCTTATGTTGTTTATAACATATGTAACTGTTGGAATATCTTTTAGATCAGTTAATTTATATACTGAATTATATTATAAATAATCAATTCTTTTCCAATATTTATAAAATTAAATCTTTCTTTAATACTGACACAAATATTGTACTAAATTGGTAATACTTAATTGCTTTCTTCTTACAGATGTGTTTTAATCCACTCCCTGGTGACGCTTTATGACGGATACCACTTCCTTGATGCTGTTAAACTTCAATCTTGTACAAATACTTGATGAAAGAATACCGTTTATCCTATATATGATCTTGCTCGTCTTTTGGAATAACTTGTCCTTTTATTCGGATGTCGAATCTCTTAGTGCACAGCAAACTCTCATATACAACCGGAACTTGTGAAATTCACCAACCTTTAAGGATTTTCCGATCTCTTGTGATACTCCGCCTCTTTTAAACACCAGTACTTCTGGAATCAGCTGCCTCCTATAATTACCGGATCTTGAAGAATACTGCAGCCTCAATGGAATTTTAAAACTCTGGTAACTCAACAGCCTCCTGAAAACTCCGATGATCCCGGTAACAACAAACCTATATTAGATGTACCTGGATCTTGTACAAAATTTGTAAGTACTATCCCTTTTTATATATTAATTTATTTGTAGTTAACGTAGTTCACTCTGGACACACTTTTCGCTTCTATATTTCACTGTATTCGTGTTTTATATCAGAAATTATCTTCTGATAGAAAAACACGTCTCTCGTTTTTTAGAATTTCAAAAATTCTTTTTTTTATTTATTTCCATATCCCTAGCAATTCATATCTAATTTTCTATTAGCCAATCAACGTTTTACAACAGTAATTGAAACCAACAATACAGCTTTTAAATTCTCTAATATACCAAAAATACTTCTTTAAGTTGCATTATCTGGTAATCTAAATTCTTTTTATAATTTTAAACACCCTTCCTAGCATATTCATGTACTAATACCCACTTTTAATCCATATCTTATAACAAATGTCAAATAATGACAGTTCCTGTATTTCAAATTATTCCCGGGAACTTATCAACATTAAAATCTACCACCTTTCAATATTAGACTCTAAATATTTTTATCACCTCAATAACGTCAATTACGCAAGTTTTTACAAATTTATAATACATTTTACAAATTAATAACTAATATTCAACTCTCTTCTTTCCAGAATATTGTGAACTTCTAAGAAAAATGAACATGGTCAACCTTACCATGTACAGGTAGTTTAGTATTAAATTCGAATACTTGTTATATTAGATAATCACCTATTACTAGAAGCTCAATAAACTTTTTATCACATCATAATAAATTTTCCTTCATTTATTCAACTAAATTTTGCAATTATCATAACATTCGATAAAATATTGTTAACGTATGCCTTTATACTATAACAATATATATATATATATATATATATTTGAAAGTAATAAAGTTAAATACAAAATCTATCAATATGAGTACATAAATACATAGAATAACAGTAAGAAATAAAACGATATTCCCTTTTTTGTTTTCCTTGTTTTGTGTGTTTTCGGACGAAAAGTTTTTCTTGCCGATGGAAACAAACATGCGAGTGCATGAGACTATGAAAGAAGTATAGGAGGGACTCTAGACTTTACATTCAGAATTTCTTTCAAGATAGTAATTATTAAGTACATAATTTCTTGAGAACTTTAATTTTAAATGTGCCGTAATAACTTTTTAATTGATAATTGTTAATGTTAAATTTTAAAGTGTCATAAAATTAAGATGCAATTATTAGAACAAATACATAGGCCATCGGCAAATGTAAGTATACATAGATTTTCAGCATTGTTAATTGATTTTATCTTTCAATGAGCAAAACTTAATATGTTCTTTTTTATCTACACCTAATAAAGGTCTGATGAAGGTTCTGAAGGAGGACCGAAACGTCACAAAGCCGAAAATACGAGTTTTATTTACAAAATTACCTAAACCCTAATTCTACCATTGCGGTAGTAAGCTACATACATAGTGATATACGTCATCAGTTAAAAAACTGAATTTCGTCGAGCATTATATATATATATATATATATATATATATATATATAGTATAATATTTAAAGAAAAAAATCTGCTTTAGATCCTGGCCGTGTATTTAATAAATCATACTTAATTTCTGGGAATAGCGGCCATATAAACACCAAAATAAAAACAAAATTAACGTTTCGACATTATTTATTCTATGTCTTCTTCAGAAACCAATATCTATCGGAAGAAAAATCGGAGTTATTTACATATACATATCATTGTTCTTGTTAATGGCATTACAATTTACTAATATACGATGGAAAACAAATCTAAAGTAATTAATAACATTTTTGGTGTTGTATGATTACTAATAATATTACAACCAACATATATGTACTTACATAATCAACAACTTAATCCTACTTTACCATCCTGGTTTTTTTTTATTTATATATTTTATATATATGGAACTACATCTTGTCCAATGTTGTTTTTAATAATTTGTAATTAATTATTCGTCAATGAAATTTGATGTCGTTATTCGATGGCAGTCAAATACTAAATAAAATATACTTTTATATTCAACCCGTGTAAAACACTTCAGAGACCAAAAAAAAGGACTATAGGAAAAACAATTCTTCTTTTATAAACTACGTATATACAGATGTGTATTGATATAGCGAAAGAATAATTCTTCTATTCCCTTATATCAGTATATTTAATTCCTATTATAAAATATTAAAATAAATTTCAGATAGACCACTAATTTCTGTCCTGTCATTGACTGCTGTGTTATGCTTTTTTATTTGTATCATTTCCAATACATTTCTTGCTATGGAGTTCTGTTCTTTGTTTAGGATACTTGCGTCGTTGAATTTAAATGTATGTCCGGTGGTAGTAGTATGTTTCTTTAATGATGTCATGTTTTGGCAATATTTATGGCCCTTAATCCTTTCAGCAAGATGTTGTTGTGTTTGCCGTATGTATATTTTATCACAATTCCCACATGGGATTTTGTACACTACATGGGTTTGTTGTTTACACGGAACATCATTTTTAATTTTTGTGTATAGATGTTTTAAACTATTATTATTTTTGTGTGCAAGTTTTATATTAAAGGGTGCTAGTACTTTTGCTATTTGTTCAGATAAGCCTCGTACATATGGAATGCAAACGTATTTATAGTTAGTGGGTTGTATTTGATTGCTAGTCTTTGATTGTTCATGGTTATAGTTTTTATGAACTCTCTCTCTAATGATTTTTTCAACGAAACCAGTAGGGTAGCTATTTATATGAAAAATATTCTTTACTTTTGTTGAAGTTTCCTCCCTGAATTCTGGACTGGTTAGTTTAAGAACCCTATCTATAAGAGCAATAACAACTTTTTTTTTATGTGCAAAGGGTTGGCAAGATTTGAAATTAACATATCTACCTGTTGCAGTAGGCTTCTGAAAAAACTTTGTCATTATTTTGTTATTACTCCGAATCAGGGTCATGTCTAAAAAATTAATTTTACCCTTCTCTTCTATTTCCACTGTAAAACCTAACCTTTTATGGTAGCTATTGAAACATTGCAAAATATAATCTACTTTATCACGTGGGACAGCCATAATGCAGTCATCCACATAACGTTTGAAAAAGGTAGGTTTAAAATTTAAGTTTGCTAGTACCTCTTGTTCCAACTCTTCTAACACCAATTGGGCAATAACGCTGGAAATTGGAGCCCCCATTGCACAGCCATATATCTGTCGATAATATTTGTCTTTGAATTGAAAGTAAGTAGTTGAAAGTGTGAGTTCTACCGCATTGAGGAATTCCGTTAACGGGATATCCGTGAATTGACTGATATTGTTCCAGTTTTTCTTGATCGTGTTTTTTGCTAACTCAATTGGTATATTCGTATATAGTGAAATAACATCAAGAGAAATCAACTGATCATGTTCTTTTAATTGTATTTTGTCAATAAATTCTTTGAAGTCAAATGAATTTTTTATGTAGTATTCATTTTTATAAGTTATGTTTGCTATAATGTTAGATAAATATTTAGATAATTTATATAAAGGACTTTGGATACAGGACACAATTTGTCTCAGTGGGACATCCGGTTTGTGTAATTTAGGTAATCCGTATATACTAGGTGGTAAGGCATTATTTATCTTTAACGTTTTGGCTGTATGATCTGAAATTACATTCATTCTACTCCACCTATTGACTAAATCATTGTTTTGTTTTTGGAATTTTTTTGTAGGGTCAGTTTTAATTTCGACATAAGTATCCTTATCATTTAATAACTCAAACATCTTTTTGTCATAATCAGTTTTGTTCATTACAACCGTTTTGTTGCTTTTATCCGGTTTTACAATGTAAATTTCCGGATTTTCTTTAACAAACTTTCTTGCTTTTTTAATTTTGTTACATTGTACATCATTATGATTTTTTTTTGGATGACTGTTTAAAATTAGTTAAAATGTTTTTGTTCTAATGTTGTTTTTTATATCCTCTGGTACTGAATGTAAGGTTGTTTCTAAATTTGCAACAATATTATGTATTGGAATTTGACTTTTTTTTATTAATTTCCATAGCAAAACCGGGCCCTAAACTTAATATTTCTGAAACCTCATTCGGAATTACATAACTTGACAAATTAGTGATCCATTCATGATTAGTTTTTTCTTTTCTTGCATCACTACCTAACTGTTTTATTTTTAAATTTTCTACTTTTTTCCTATGCCTCTGTTTGATCTTACTAAAATGTTTCTCACTCTCTAAATCTATTTTTTTACTAATACAAGAACCAAAGTCAGATTTTAAAATATGATCTAAATTATTTCTGTACAATTTAATACTACCCTCTAAATTATTTATGTCTTTGACACTGTCTTTAATTAATAAATTTAAAATGCAGTCTTTAAATATTTTAATTTTTGAAATTAATGTGTTATTCAACTGTTCATTATTCATACATACATGTGAAAATTTAAAGTTTAAAAAACAAGGCTGCAAACATTCTTTCTTACATACAGTTAAAAAAAAAATTCTGTTTTGTTGCAAATTTAGAAACAACCTTACATTCAGTACCAGACGATATAAAAAAACAACATTAGAACAAAAACATGTAACATTTTAACTAATTTTAAACAATCATCCAAAAAAAATCATAATGATGTACAATGTAACTTGCATAACAAAATTAAAAAAGCAAGAAAGTTTGTTAAAGAAAATCCGGAAATTTACATTGTAAAACCGGATAAAAGCAACAAAACGGTTGTTTTGTTCATTACAACCGTAAAAAATTAGCTCTACCAGTCTGACCGGAAGAGCTAATTTTTTTCTTTAAACGCGGCAGGAAAGAGCAGTCAACATAATAAGGATCCGGGTACTTGATGTATTAGACCTGTTATCACTGTAATTAATTTTGCATGAACATTGGAGCAACACTGGGATCGCATTTGTTGTGGTCAATGGACATTGCACATCCCTGGCGGACGAGTTGAGCCGCGCGCAGCTTGCTGAAATTATATCAACAATTTGATGGCCTCTATTGCAAACAACTTACTGATTAAAGTATTAGTTGCTATACATGGGCTTATTTCGTTTTTTTTTCCTTCAAGACTGTGTAAAAAAAAATGGCCCTTCCCATTTGAAAAACAAAAGTTGATGTAATTTCCGGCTAAACCGGCAACTCTAAAAAAATTTCAAGGTCATTGTAGCATGGTAAATTCTCGATCATAAATGTTTGTTCCTATAAATTTTTTCGTCAGATTCATAATTTTGGCGCTAGAGTTTCGTGCGGTTTGGATGAAACACACGGTATATATATATATATATATATATATATATATTATTTATATTAGTTTCTTGGCCGTATATTGTATTTACTATTTAACGAGAGGAAACATCAAATACCTCTCAAATGGATATTTATTTCGAAATGACTTTGTTGTGGTTTTGACATTATATGTATATCTATGTAAACTTTTTAATATTTTTGAAAAAGACTTAATAAAAGTCGAAACGTTAAAGAAATTTTGTTGTTTTAATCCAATTCGTAATTTTTAATTGAGGCCGCTACACCAAGAAAAGTTGTTTAAAACAAAGAAATTCTCAATGGGTTTCTTTTAAATAGTATATATATATATATATATACTCATTAATTTTAGCATTATAACAGAATTATACTGGTTAAGTGATACAGGTGTTAAAATACCTACATTATGCAGGTGTTTTAATTTATGTGTAGTATGTTTCTGCAACACTGGATAACTCAACATTAACCTTAAACAATTTCTATTAGAGATGGTCTTAACGGTGATTTTTCATTCACCATTCTAAAGCAAACGGTGATTTTAAACAGCTCTTTTAATCACAGCGAAAGCAGGAGCCGTTTATTTTCGCCGTTCGTTTTATTTGAAACAGCTCTTTCAATCACCTCTCTCTGAACTGTTTACTATAAACGGTGAAAATAAACTGTTCCTCCTTTCGCCCATGTTACGCCGTTCGATTTGAAACAGCTCTTTGAGCTGTTTAACTATATGCGCAGTGAAAATATATTCGCGCTGAAAATGCATATCTTATCTAACACAATAAATTCCCGTTATACGTATAACATACATATAATGGAAGTTATTGAATTGACGATAAACTACCTAGGTTATAAAATATTAATATACGCATATTAGGTACATTAGTAGGTATTTTGCATTTAATTTATGTTTTATATAAATAAAACACATGAATGTGCAAAAAGACTTCAAATAGATTTAAATTAACAATATATAGTAAATAACATGATGAAATGTTTTTAGTTATAGATGATCATGTATGTACATAAATATATGTCCAAAATATGCATGGATAATAAATATCTTATAAAATAGAAAATAAGTAAAAAGTAACACCAAGCAATAAAGTATATTTTATTTATTATTTGTTCAGTTTAATGTTGTACCTATATGCAATAATTAAATACACTTCAGTTTCTCTTCTAATATTATATTTATTAAATATAAAGTTTACTTAGGCACTTTTTAATTATTAATATATTAAACTACATTACTAAGGATTAGTAGTTATTATGAAAATATAAGTTTCTTAACTTTGTTAGGACGTAATCGACTTCGCCTATTCGATAAGTAACATTGAAAATATGTAATTGCTTCGTTACAAACATATTTATGTCAAATTGAATATATTATTTAAAATGAAGTAAATCTTAGAATCGCAGACAGAAATATTTCTTTCCGTGAAAAATATATTTATTTGCATTTATTGAAAAGAACCCTTTTCATCTTAATAAATAGGAAATTAATCACTGTGATTTTACGAATTTGCAAACGGTGAACACAGTGATTACGAAATCACTGTGATCAATATCTGCTCTCATCTCTAATTTCTATCTTATAATATCTATCAACTTGATCAATTCCATTCATATGAAGAAGAAATTCAAAAAAGAAACATCAATTCATATGATAATTTAAAGAAAATGTCTTTATAATACAAAAAAACAATATGGTCCAATCCAAAAATATCAATGGTACAGTACCTTCAATTGAAAACTTTCCAACTGCAGCGTCAACACAAACAGTTTTATGTTTGACCAAATCTGACTTCGATCTGAATCCAAGGCAGCAAAATGTGCAAGCAAATATGTCCTTAATGATGTTTTTCATAGTGGTGGAAATATCCACACTGACAATTTTATTCCAGCTATTTCTGAATTCCTCACCAAAATACACTAGTAATTCATCACCAGCTTGAATTTGACGAGTGCTTTGATAATATATATCATCTTCACTATGAAAGACATTCAAGTTGTGTTCAGAAGTATTCCTCGTAGGATTAATATATTGCATCCAATTCAAATGCTTCGATTTATTTTTGTCCAAAACAAATTTTTCACCTTTCATTTCCCAGGGGCATTCTGGTGTGGTGAGTCCAGTAAAAGGACCAAATTTTACACCTGCAGGAATAATTCTCAAAGCATATATTCCAGTTTGTCCAAATAAATCTTGAATTTCTAAAATATAATTTGGTATATCTTTTTGTGCCCTTTTCTCTGCACTATTGAAAGCATCCTTGTTTAAAATATTCACAAGCATTCCGCATTTGATGCAATAGTCTACATAATATGCTTCACATTGTTCACAGTCTGTTGGTCAAATATACACTGATTAAAAAGCATAGCAAAAAAATCATTTTTTTAAATAAATACAGCGTGATGAGGCATTACTACAAATATCAGCTATTAATTTAATTACATAGTAGTTCATTATCAAATTCAATATTAATATCATCAGCACTATTTAAGATTACAACAAATCACAACAGAACTTAATATGCATTTACTTACATGGTAGCCTATTATCGATTTCAATTTTAAAATCATCAGCACTGATCCCTCCTTCAATTTTAACAGTTTCAAATTCTACTTGAGCCCCTTCGGATGATGCCACTTCTTGTTTTATTTCATCATATCTAATCGGACCGTGTAATTCCACGTTGTCAGTAGTAATCGCAGTTTCAGAGATATACACTTTATCTTCTATAAAAGTATCTTCTTGGCACAGTTCTTCCTTAACACTAGAAAGCATTGCCTCATTCGCATTAACTTGGTCAACATGATCACCCATTATTATATAACTTTTAAATTGTGGGTGATTGCTAGTAAACGTGGAGTAAACCAATATATATAATAAACGAACTATAAATTAGCGGCTATGGTTAACAATTGGCGCGCCAGCAATGACCTTGATGCACAGTTATATGTATCTTGAGGTTGACAGCGTTGTCAAATGCTAAATATAATCAAAGAATATTACCTTACGGTAAAGACGCGACACTCTGATATCATTTTCAAAACGCTCCAATGCGCATGTATATTCTCAAAATGGCCGTTAACTGTTGTTAAACGTCAGCTGTTTGTTTTGTGCGGTATAAACAAATTATAGTAGCGTTTTTTGAAGTAAATTGAAAATTTGTTGACTTGTTAATGTATTGATCATTGGTTAGTTGTGGTGGAAAATCTTGAAAATGTAATCTTTTTTTACTTTCCGGGAGATATAAACAGGTAAACATTAATATCTTTATTGTAATATTCTTTTGGAAATTATGGAATTAGTTTTTTCGTACAAAGAATTGCACTAATGTACATACCTACTTAACGTTTATTACAATATTTTTCTTTTTATCAGGCGTTTTGAATGGATTCAAGCCTGCAGTCGTCCAGATTTAATAGGGAAAGACGAATAGTTTTTAAAACAAACAAGAGTATGCACGAAACATTTTGAAGCACATATGTTTCTGAATGATTTGAAGAATCGACTACAATGCCATGCAAAACCAACACAGTACTTACCAGCAGATGAAAATGTCCGCCCATTGTAAGTTTAAAATGAAGACTCACTATTCATGTAATTGCATTTTTTTTGTTAATAGACTAACAGAGGAAGCAAATCCTGAGATCTATGAACCATCTTGCTCATTCTGGTCTAGTTCACCGTAAGTTTAAGATCAAACTTATCCTTCATACAATAATTGTATCCTTTTTTGTTTATAGAGTAACTACGAGAGGAAGTCCTGTGGCTACTCAAACACATAAAAAGTTGTCTTTCAGTACACCCCGAAAAAGAAAGTTAAGGTTTGAACTGAAAATTAAATTATGTTTGCGGATATTTTATGAAAAAGTGTTTGGATAAACATACATGTAATAAATGTTCACAATATGGTAGGTACATTAAGGAATTAAGTGCAAGCACAATTATGTGCCATTTAAATGCCTAGGAAACCAAAGAAAAATCAACATTTTGCAATTTATGTATACCTACCTTGGATTTTGTAGAGTATATCGGAGAAATTGTGTTTGGTGCAACATTTTGAAACCTTTGCAATTACAGATAATGTTGGATTAAATTTCATTAAAGTGCTTGAACAAATTCCTTTTTGAATGCCATGTGAAGACTTCCCCAGGTTGTACTTAATTTTGTAAATTAAAATTTTTTTATACTCTCAAAAGAGCTAATGCAGATTTTAAAAGAACACCTGGGAAGTCGACAAAATTAATTACTATTTCTAGTTTGTAGTTGTAGTTATTTTTATATCAAATTATTTTATTGTTATATATAATTGGTGTTAAATATATATGTTTATTTATGAATTATATTATTAAAGAATTCTGTTTATTACTTGTAAATTTTGTCTCTTAATTGTCCTCTTCAAAACATTCCAAACAAAATATGTACAAAAGTATTATTTGGATATCCACGTATAATAATTGCCGAATAACTACTGTTTAAATATGATAATAATTTATTTTGGCAATATTCGGCAGTTCTACGCCAATGGACTGAAAGGCGCGCCACTGAATTAGTAGTTTTAAAATGGCCGAAGGTCATTGAAATGTAAGCTGAGTTTTCTTATGGAGTGTCGCTTCTTTACCGTAAGGGTAATATTCTTTGATATAATTAGCGATCGTGAACAAAGATTTAAATAGGCATAACAGTTAAACTTGCTCATTATTCGTTAGATTTTGCAAAAAATATTGATGTTTGTTTTATTTTAGAATATTTATACCTATTTGTTTTTCTTAAAATAAAATACACCGAAGTATTGTTTAAATTCGTGTGTTACACATACATCACGTGTATATGTCGAGATCAACTATACTTATTATTAGATTATTATAGTTGAACAATTATCACTTTTATCTATATAATTTAATATATGTATTGCAAATTATACTATTTATATAGGTAGTATGCATTAAAATATTTTATAACAGTTTCTAAGTTAATAGGTTAATACATGTAATGTAATTCAAAAGTAAAGGAACCTAAGTTGCGAATTTCACAAAAAGCTCTTGGGAATATCGTAATCCTTATCTTTATTCGGAAACATCCTGTTAAATATCCTTTAGAGGAATCTATTTTTCTATTGTTGATTCTGTTACATACTCATGAATATAATTAAAATGTATATATATCTACTTATACACATACGGGCTTTATAAACTAAGGAATAATGAACAAATTTAACTATTATGCCTGTTTAATGTTTGTTCACGATCCCGAATTATACATTTAGCATTTGACAACGCTGCGAACTTCAAGATACATACCACTCTGCATACAAGGTCATTGCTGGCGCCCCAATTGTTAACCATTGCCAAATTAGCAATAATAAAAACGAAGCCAACCAAAACCTTGGCAAACTCACTATATGCTCACTTGTTCTACATTAGCAAATACGTATTTTTATCCTTCTCTAAAATTGTGACTTTGCCAAGTGGGGCAACTGCCATATAATCACATAGTGTAAAGTAAAGTGACAGCGTCCCTAGTAGAAAAATCACTATATGCACACTTGATCTACACTAGCATATTTATATTTTCATCCTCCTCTGAAATTGTGATTTTGCTGCTTGGGATATATTAGCTGTGATCACTGATACTCTAGTATATCAGTGATTAATATCTGCTACTGGACGTACTACCCACTGATCTGAATAATATAAATTGATAAGCATTGCAATAGGATGCGCGTGGAATTTTTATGCCAAATTGAATACTCAACGCGGGGCCTACGAGTATGCGCAGTCCCTAGTCTTTTGACATTCGAATGTGAAATCACAGTGTGAAATCACTAAAGTTCCGAACACCGATTTCAATGGACGTCCCAAGTAGCAAAATCACAATTTTAGAGAAGGATGAACATATATATTTCCTAATGTAGAACAAGTGTGCATATAGTGATTTTGCTACTAGGGGTACTAGCTCTTTGTTTATATTTTTGGAGTATTAGACATTGAAAAGGATTATAATTATATAATTCCCGACATACCATCATAGACATTGTTATCCCAAAATGTCGTTATTTCTGGTTTTGTTGTCTAACAATTGAAGCGCATTGTTAAGTGTGCTAAATGTGTGTCCGTACTAGAAGAAATCTCACAAACATCTGTCGATAAAAACGAAAATGAAAAGTGTGAACACATGGATGTTAAAACTAACATCAAGCAGTAAATAATTACTGTGACTTACATATATACCTTTATACGTAAAACGTATATGCATATATGACATAAGCAGCGATTTAGGTCTTGAAGCTATTGTCGAGAATCTCCACGCACACTGATGAGACCTCATAGGTCGAAACACCGGTGTCTGTGCGTTCGATTGTCGCCAAGAGCACTTAATGTATGTGTGTATCTCAAACACATGCATATACGTTTTACGTATAAAGGTATATATGTAAGTCACAGTAATCTGTCGATAATGCTAGTTTTTATCTTTTGAATAGAAAAAATCGTGGTGCTTTAATACGTCCTTCACAAGATGTCCAATTACACCATATTCTTGTACAAAACTTCCTGTAGAGACAGTGTTTTTTGGGGTATTTGTACGTTCAATTTCTATTACCTTGTTAGTAGAAAATAAGTACTTTGTATCCTTAGATACACATATTGCCGTGAACTTTACTTTAGAAATTAAGACAATATTGTATATAATTATAAAATGTTAGAAATAGATATAATTAATGTTGACACTAAGATATACTTGTGTATTTAGATCAATATTAGCAATAAGAAAACACACTCATAGTTTAAGAAATATTTATTTTAAAATAAAATTTATTAAATCATACGATAACACAGGTATGCACTTAGAATATAAGTATTTTAATTAAGATTATATATATACAAACACCATTTAGAAATAAGTGAGGAAAAACCTCAACGATAATAGTAAATGACACAAATGAATATTTATTTTCAGAAGTGAAAAACCAGAGATAACGTTTAAATTTGAAAATAAAGAACCTGACTACAGGTTAGGAACAAAAAGAGCTCTGAGTATATTATGCAAAGAACCTACATTTAAAAATGGAAAGACCCTTAAAACCAACAACCGTGAAAGAGTGATGTTAACTAACGGAACAATTATAAGAGTCAATCATTTAAAAGCAATTAAACTATACTCAGAGAATAAAATAAGATATGCTCGTAATGTATATGAAGAGGCTTAATGCACTCAAGTAACTTAAAGATAAAATACATACAGTTGCGTTGAAAAGGATATTAAAATAAAGTATATCATAAAGAACAGCACAGAATCGTATAACATTTTTAATATACACAACAAAAGTATCAATTCTCATCGTAATGCGAATAATAGCAATCCTTTTCATGGTTCCAAACTTAGTGCACATACAAACGAACATCTGTAACCAAAGGAATAAGCAGCATTAATATAAAAAGCAATGATTTATTACAGCATATTAAACATACAAAACTCTCCAAGGACGGTAAAATGGTTCGAAGAAAGAACGGAGCAGACAGAGAAGCCACAGACAGAGGGACTGGCGATTGATACAATATCCAATTTCTTTCCATTCTTTCCGATTAAAAGCACCAAAACAAAAATACGAGTAAGGTTAGCGCTTGGTCGAAGAATGTACCTACAAAACAGTAAAAGTAGCAATGAATACATTTATAAATACAATGAATGTTTACGATAGCAATAAAAGAATAAAATAACGTAAGAAAAACATCAAAATAAATATCAATATACTTACTGCACATTAGATATAAATAAATGGAACAACAACAAATACTGTCGTTGGTGAATGTGGAAAATATCAAATGTCAGGAACGAACATAATAAAAATAAATACCAACCTAAAATAAGGCAAGAAGAAGAAGAGACAAGGCATAAGTATCGAGATATCCGCTAGAGGCGCCACAACGAACAATTCAAAAATAAAAGTCCGCAAAACAATCAAATAACGAGCGGCATTTATTTTCAACTATAAAAAGGGAGTCACAACAGAAAATAGTTAGTTGTTAGCTGGTACCTGTGACATTAAAAACTTCTAATACACAACAAAGTGATAGCGTCTCTTGAAGTAGATAATACATCTACGTGTTAAGCGAGTAATGGTCAAGTGGAGTTGCTACACGCTTACCATTATTACCGCAGTATAAATAAATAAATAAACTAACTAACAACTCACAAACAAACAAGAAGCATACACGCTTCTATAGGAATAATTTCCAATTGTTTTCTCGTCGCCATATTTGCAAGAAGTGAGCGTCACCATTAAATTTATAGAAGATTCCAAGGAAGGAAGAATCCACAAAAAATGGAAAACCAATTTCAAGAAGAATTCGAGGAATTATATGAATCTACGCAGTGAGTAGTAAATAATATTGTTATAACTATTAAATTCAATCAAAAATACACAGGTTCTCTCTAAACACTCCATTTCTTTTAATATTTAGTTATTTAAATATTAGAACGTAAATATAGGGACACAATCTTTATTAAAAATAAAGAACATTAGTCTTAATAGTGTACTGTGTGCGAATACTTGCACAACGGACCAGTGTTCATTAAAAAAGACATTAGTAAGCACAGCTTTGAACAATATTCAAACTTTTATAAACAGGAACGCCTAAAAGCTTCGCACTAAGAATCTAAAGTCTCCGTGAGAATAGCGGTTTAGACAATTAGTTTGTGATGCATTAGGAATGTATCTGGGGTGGTGATTGATCCAAGCTTTATGTAGTACGTGTGAATGTTTGCATAAAGCCGATTAGTCAGTACTTTCATTATCAAGTCAACATAATTTGGCCCAAATATACAGGCCTTCGTAAGAAAAAAGTGAAGGTGGAGAAACCCTGTATTGATTGAATTCATATTAAAATAAACGAACACGATATTATTATGAAAGCTGCTACTTATAAAAATTATAAATAATAAATAATATACAGGCAACAATAAATTTTATCTATTGTAATTAATAAGCAGATAATACATTTTTCACATAAGTAATCTGGTGTCATAGTTATTTATAACCCTATCCCACACAACATCAAAAATAATAATGAAAGTGAAACAAGTAAGGAAAGAAGTAAATCACAGTAGAACCCACGAGAGATAATAAATTATGTTGTTTTGCCTATAGAGCTAGCATAAATTTCAATTTTATTTATTTATTTAACAAATAAATAAACAAATTATATAAATTTCATTTAAAGGCAAATATTACAGCAATATGTTTGATTCATCTATTTTACATGAAAGTCACGTTTCTCTTTTAATTAACACTTTTTTATAACCAGTAAATATTTCAAAAGGAATGTATTGTTTATTTTGAGTGTTTTTCAAATTTCCCTTAATAAATAAGTATTTCATTATCTTCAGATGCAGATTTTAATTTTAAAGTTCATGTTCTGTTAAATACTTTTCAAAGATTTTAGGCATTTCAAATTACCGCCTTTATTTCATGTTATTGCGCATGTGCGTCAGCCCCGTGCGCAGTTCGTATTTGATCACAATTTTTAACATGCTATTGCTTATCCATTTATATTATACAGATCAGTGGTACTACCCCAAGCAGCAAAAGTCACAATTTTAGAGAAGGACGAAAATATATATTTGCTAATACCACGCGATCATCACCGTGCTTAACAATTTGGCGTTGTGACGTATTTACTAAACGAGCGTAATATCGGGATTTTTTTTATTAGGTTGTCCAGAATGTCAATTATTGATTAATTAACATTTTGAAACGTCACTTTGACAATTCAAATTGTAAATTAGTACCACGCGATCATTTAAATTCTAAATTAAAGCAGGCGGGATTTTTTTTATTAGGTTGTCCAGAATGTCAATTATTGATTAATTAACATTTTGAAACGTCACTTTGACAATTCAAATTGTAAATTAGTACTTATATACCAACTTAATTTAAATTTCACAGCCTGCTCTAATTTAGAATTTAAATGATCGCGCGGTATACCGATAGGTCCAGCTCGGAACGGGCCATAGTCAGCAATGAGTCGCAACACCGAAACCCCCACCGAAACCCCTCTACCCGCAACAGCTTCAATTGCAGCACATTGCAGTTAAGAACAGTGCTGCCGTTTCAGTACAATTGTACCGAATTCAGTACACTATTTACAAATTCAGTACGTCAGTACGCCATTTTGCAAAAAGAGCTAATTTCAGTACAAACTTGGAAGTTTCAGTACTAAATTAAATCCAAGTAATAATAATAATATAATACGAATAACAATTACAAAAAACGAGTATAGAAATAGTTTAAATATAGATACGGTCAAAAATTGATTATTTGCCAAGCAATACTGATTAGCAATATCGCATGCCATCAATGGGAACCTAGTGAAGGGCATATTGATTTGATAAAAAATAATTTATAACATATTACAGGGTTTTTCGGTTACCTTACACGATTTGTCGTCCTTTGTGTTTCACTATTAATCAAAAGACATTCGCATTTGTCAAATGAGTTTCACCTTCTGTCAAAACAACTTCATGAATTGTCATTATTTCAACATGGAACGTGTGAGAAGGCGAAGGGAAAATGCCAAAATTAGTAACAAAATACGCACATTAATTATCAATTCTATGAATCAGGAAAAATCTTCTGTTGAGGAAGACGGTTTGATGTAAAATTGAATACAATGTGTAAATTTTATGCAAAAAATGTGCAAACGAGACAAGTACATAATCGAACCCCTGAGCCCCTGACGACAGAATACAAGAATAGAAATTCTTTCGTAAATTGTGTATGAATTTCATTATGTACTTACTGTCTATTTTACACACATATAATAAACATGCATTAGTTCGATTGCTTTCAATTATTATATTATTTACATAAGAAGAGGGAAAGTCATTTGCCAAATAGTAAGACTGTTTGAATACAAAAGACAAATCGTGAAAGGCAACCGAAAAACCCTCTATAATATTCAAAAATTAATGTAAGAAGCTAAAAAAAATGTTGATATAGTGGAGGCAATCCTTAAACCGTTGCACGTCATTACTCGTTAATGACGTCATATACTGCAGCGTAGTCAAGTCTGTTTGAAAAATCATATGATTTGCACGCCATTTTAATGTAAACAAATTTGACATATAAATATCTGAAAAATATAATTGTGTAGGTATTGTAAATTTTATAATTTTTTGGGTGGTACGGTTTTTAAAAAATGAATGACGTGCAACGGTTTAAGGATTGCCTCCACTATATAATATGGTTGTGGTAAATGGTCATTTAAGAATGAGCTGTTGTGTTGTCATATGTTTCAAATCAATATATTTTATTTTGTCTAGTTATTTTTCATGTTCAAGTATATGTATACTTCTGTATTTAAATATATTTTATGAAAGTTGAATAAAGTCATTGTTAGTGATGTATTTTATTGTCCCTTGTGAGTAAAAAAAAAGGTCATCCATAAATTTTTCTCGATTCAGTACGTTTTTTGTAAATTCAGTACGAAAATTCAGTACGTTTTTAGAGCTAGTGGCGGCAGCACTGGTTAAGAATTTAGTAAGACTTAAACCGCGCAAGGACATAGTCGTTTGCATATTCGTTCTGTATACGTAATTTGCCCATTTGTTTCAGACATAATAAGGTCCAATTTATTATTATTATTGTATTCTTAGCTGCTACGGAAAAGTAATTTTAAGTAATAAAAAAACAATAACGTTTTCTAAAAGATAAAAGTAGTAGGGATATGAGGCTGTTCGTGAATTTGTTGGCATTTGCGGCAATTTCCGACTACACAGCCATATTTCCTAAACGCATTTACGATCCTTTCAATCGTCGAATGCGAAGGAATAGGCCGATTTACGTACTCTACAGCAAATAAATCAGCGGTTGTTCGACAGGAATTGCCTGCAAGATACCACGAAACTATTTGTACCTTCTCTGCGGTTGTATACACTGACATGATAACTACCTTTACGTATGCATAGCTAAATACGAATGACGGGACATCTGTTGCGCTCGATCATCGGAATTAGGTTGCGCACGCGGAGTGGTATCGTACACACGTTGCCACATAGCACGTTCCATACGTATATTGTTGCCTATGTATGGCCCGTTCCGAGCTGGACCTATCGGTATATACCATGAGATTATTTTGAACTGTCCTGGGTTGGCCATAAAAAAGTCCCAGTATTATCAAAAACTAGGAAATATTTACTTTCGTGAATTGCCCATACTAAATTTACATGTCAAATGTCAAAACCACAATGTATTGAAGTGTCTTAGGCCGGCAATACACGGACCTCTTGAAGCAGTCAGGGGCGACAGCTTCAAGCTGCGACTGCACAGTGAATTGCAGAGTTCTATGGACGCACATACACGAACCGCTCGAGCAGTTGCAACTGATTCGGGCGGTCGACAGCACGGTGAATTTTCATCGTGCGGTCAAGCAGTCTCCAGCCATACACTGACTGCTCGAGCTGTCGACAGCTCGAGCGCAGCCTCCATCCGCGCTCTTCATTCGCGTCCGACAACGCTTCCCGGCCGCACGCTTCGTTTGTTTGTTTATAAAATAATGGAAGACAACATCGATTGTGACGAGCTTATAAGTGAAATAAAATCACAAAAACTTATATGGAATTATAAAATTGATGACCACAGTGACAAAATAATGCATGGGCAGCAATTTGTGAAAAAGTAATTGTAAATTTTAAAGAAAAACCGGTGGCGGATAAAAATAAAATCGGTGAGTTATTGATATGAATTTTTTTTATTTTCGAAAACAAATGATAGCAGTAAGATATCAGTGGCCACCGGTCAAATAGTGATAACTCCAAAAAGTCGTTTTGGTGATTATAAATCCATTTGTATCAGAAAGAAACTCTGATATCTCTGACGATTTTGGAGTTATCACTAGTTGACCAGTGGCCACTGATATTAACACAATAGATAGGTATAAAATACAGCTACTTCATATCATATTCCATTGCCAATCTAGTTTTCCTTCTTCACTCACAAAGTAATTTGCAAATTCTTCTCTGATTGCTGTTAAAATAGGTCCACCTCGACGAACATTCAGAGTTGATTCTATTATAGAGTTTGGAAGACCCTCTAATGTGTCTTCAAATTTATGTCCATCTCTTTGCTTTACATAGTTATGCAAAACGCATGCTGCTTTTATTATATCTACTGCAAATTCGACATCTACATTAAGTGGTCGATGGAATATGCGCCATTTGTTAGCAAATATACCAAATGAGCATTCAATAAACCGTCTAGCACGTGATAATCGATAGTTGAAGACTCTCTTTTGCTCCGGCAAATTGATTCCTCCGTAAGGACGCAACAAATTTTCTTGTAAGCTAAACGCCTCATCTCCTACAAATACATTCGGTAAAACAGGTCCATTTCGCGATATTGAAGAAGGTGCAGGTATATCTAATTTTTTTTCCATTAACCTTTTGTAAAAAGTACTTTCTTCGAAAATAGTCGAATCTGCATGCCTTCCATATTAACCTACATCCACGAAAGTAAACATGTAATTACTGTCACAGACGGCCATTAGTATTATAGAAAAATAATTTTTGTAATTATAATATGCCGATCCACTTTGTGCGGGTTTTATTATTCTTATATGTTTGCCGTCCACTGCTCCAAGGCAGTTCGGAAACTGTGCAGTTTGCATAAACCCATTTATTATTTCTTTCCATCTATCTTCAGTTAATGGTGCTATGCACATATCTTTCATACAGATCCATATATTTTTACATACATCTCTTACTATACCACCAATTGTAGAAGCTGAAATTCTATAACTGTATTGCAAATTCATAAATGTTTGTCCAGTGGCTAAGTACTTGAAAATAAAAATATATTAATACATATTGCTGTGACAACATATATTTGTGGGTATTACCACAAGTTGGGTATAGTCTTTTGTATATGCTGTACTCTTAAAATTATTCTTTATACACCAAAAACTTATAATTGGTTTTGTATTTTATTTTATATTGTTGAAGCATGTACTTAATGACTATTGTGGGTTCTGGCAATGTATGTGGTTCCTTCTCCTTCACTGGTGATCTTTCTCTTACTCATAATAGGGAAAAGGTAATAGTTTTGTTCAAAGAAAAACTGAATGTCTATACAACATAATCATATACACTTTTATGCTCTGAACAAATACATAATTTAGAATGCTCATATCATTTATACCTAATGTCGGTTGTAATGTATGTAAAATTTATTTATTTATTTATGATGCTAAACAAAAATATAAATATTTATCCTGTAAATAAATAAATGTAAACTTTAATTGTACATTGATAGTGATATTTATCAATGTAATTATATTTTTTATTGGCTTCAATTAATTGCCTTAGACAACCATTTGCACGTGTTGTATCTAGCTCTTAATCTTTGCCTTGTGAAACTTTTAATTAATTATTAGCCTAACTTGAAAGAGATTAATGATGCCTAGACAATACCATGGAGAAAATGCTCATTCGCACGTAGCACCTCTCCAACTGCCCAACACCATTAGTCCTATTTTGTTGTAATCCCAACTTTATGAATTAAAAGAAAACCTTACAGGATAATATTTTTGCTTATCTATATTGTCCAACATTACATTGATTAATCATTTGCACGTAAAAACCAATGTCTGTCTAACAATTTGTATAACTTCTTTTCAAAAAAAAAACTTACTTGCTATCTTTAAATATTTCATCAAAATATTCACTATGAATGTCCATTTTGAACGTTTCCGAATTTAAATATATATTAATAAAAGAAAATTTATTATGAATGAAAGTGATAAAGAAATAATGAAAACTACTATTCTACAAAGTAACAATTATTTATAGCGTCTTATTCTTTCGAAGTCAGAAATCTTCCTTTCGGAGTCGTAATAAGAAGTCTCTCTTGTCGGATCTTGTTTTCCAATTTATACCCGAAAAAAAACTCTACGTTGACTATTGCGCCCTCTAGTCCATATTTTAGGTTGGCATTGGAATACACATCCCAGTGAAGTCGCTGCCCGCATGTTGCCGTCTTGATACACGCACACATACACATACCGTTCTGACAGTTCTTTATCCACTAAAACGTCAACATATCGCAAATTGTTTTCTTATTCAAAAAGTCTTTTCTGCCTCGCACAGCATTTCCAACGGTAGGTTTATTCTTGTTGTTAATACCATCCTTTTTTGTATTCGTCAATGAACCTATTGCCTTGTTTATTGTTCGATACATATTTTTTCTTCCCATTTATTAATGTCAATTTCACTTTTCTTTTAGCTAGATTGTGATTTGGTAAAATGGGAAACACGTTGGAGATAACTATTATTTTTCTTCCCGCACTGCCTGTACCTGGAGGACACGTTTGTTTCTTCACTGTATCTCTGTCCTCTATCCATGATCTTTCCATTGGTAAAATGTCGATCTGCAATAAACTTTACACAAGTTTTATATATATATATTTTTTTCTCTTTTGTAGGTCATGAAACTGTACACGTCTGTTTCCAGTCTCTGAAGCATTGTGTTACAAACAAATCATAAACACATATACTTTTTATTTATGATATCAGCTACCTTTTAATACAAAATGTTATTGCTGATCGTTTTTACGTTTTACATATTTTTATATCCTTTTCTTAGTCTAGTTATAAGCTAAGGTAAATTTTATCTTTTAATACAATTTTGTTCTTAAACTCTTTCATAAAGTTTTATTGCTTTATGTATGTAAATCATAATAATTTACTTATTTATATTTATATTTCTTGCATATCGTATTTCATCTTTTTCATACAATTCTATTGCTTTCACATGACTAATTCTCTTAATTGTTCCATCCATTAACATAACCCTTTCTCTATTATTTGCCTTCATTTCCTTTTTTTTGACTTAAACAGCGGTCCATTATTTAGAATGTATTGTATAAAATTAGGTTCCTTTTTATGATATGTAAACCATACATCTTTTCTACAAAAGAAATATATTACTTATATTTATTTTGTCTTTTATTTCATTTTTATTTAATAAATTTTTATTCTACATTTTTCACTATTTATTTGAATAATAATAGTTTTTAAATCACTTTCTTGTATGTTGACCATGTGTATGCAACTTTGTATACGTCCATGTAATTTTTGTTGCATATTTTTACTCAATCATATTTATTTTATTTCAAAACTTAAACTAAACCTTAAAGCTATTCTTATTTTATAAACTTGCGAGTTCACGGCAATATGTATGTCATTGTTTCAGCTACGTCATTACAGAAGAAATGAAAGGTATTAAGAGATGGGTATAACAGGTATACGAAAAAAATGAAACCAAAGAGTGGTTCAGCAGTCACCAAGATACGACCCTATCCATATTATGATCAGTTGTCATTTTTGAAGGTCTTTGAGGCGAGACCAGAAAAATCAGACAGCCTGAAAGAAACATCTGAAGGGAGCGATCATAATAAAGAATCTTCAAAAAAAAGTGGTAGTGCTTTAAAAAGAAAACTTAATAAAACTGAGGATGAACTAATTGAAAAATTGTCTAAACGTATTGATGAAAAACCCAGTTCATATTTTGCAGTAGAAGATGATGACAAATTGTTTTTACTATCACTAACTGGAGAGTTCAAAAATATTAAAGATCAATATAAATTAGATGCAAGGTCAGAAATCATCAACGTTATTAAATATTTCAAAGGAATATCCCAGCATACACAGTCAAGCTATTATGGTGAAAGTAGGGGATATTTTGCACCTTCAGCTAGTGAGCAGCGTGGACCTAATTACAACTATTCAAGTTACAACAAGGGTTATCAGTAGGCTTCGGATAAATATGCACTAAAAAATATTTTGCAAATATGCATCTAAAATATTAAAAATATGCACTTAAATATGCATTAAAAAATCGTTTATCAGATATAAATAAAACATTTTTTAAAGGTTATATTGGTCTATTTACAATAAATTTACAGATTTTTACTATTACACTTCCCTATGACATAAAGTAATATGTAGTAATGGTCAAATATAAATTTACGCCTATTATCACCTAAAATATTTTTAAATTCTGAAAAACATCGTTCCACGTCACATGATACAATAGGAGCGAATGATAAATCCACTGTGTCAGTGAGATTTAAATTACTGGGAGCAACAGCAGTTTCCTCATTTTTTTTTTTTGCAAAACTACAATTTTTTAATTTACTCAACTTATCAAAAACATTTTCAACAATTTGTATGCTGTTCTCTAAAGGAAGTCCCTTGGTTTCCAATTTCAAAATAGCCTCGGAAATACAAGTAAAATTTAATATAATGAAAATCAAATCTTCGCGCAATCCTCTTTGTGTTAAAGCGTTTTGAGCACCCTCTTATGCTTTTCGCTTCTTCAAGATCGAAATCGTTCACAATACGGGCAATTAGCTCAAAATGTTGAGCGTAATAGCTTGCAGCTTCAATCCAGGTGCCCCATCTTGTAAGAATCGGGGACGGCGGAAGTGGAATCCCTCCAACAGTAATTTCTTTGAACTTGGCAACGCGAGAAGGTGCTTTTAAAAACACTTTCTTGGTCGATGATATTAACAAATTTACATTTGTATAAACGGAGCGCACTAATTCGGCCACTCGATGTAAGCCATGCGCCACACATGTAACGTGAGTCATTTTTGAATAAAGTATTTTCAAACCACTCATTGCTTTAAACATGTATGGAGCAGCATCCGTACACCCAACGAGCACTTTTTCGTAGCAAATGCCTGTTGGCCACAAAAAAGTGGCAATTGTTGTATGGTTCACTTTTTCCAACACTTTTATTGTTAACAGATACGATTTATTTCTTTCTTCTTCAACTCCCAAAATACCAAAAACAAAACTTGCTATGCTTCTTTGTTCTACATCCGTTGTTTCATTTAAAGATACCCAAATATTTTTATCTTTAGCTTTTTCCCGAAGCTTTTGTATTGTGGCGTTATATAATGGCAGAACATAGGTTTTTCGCAGTGTAGATTCGTCTGTGCTTGGTATGTTTTTTCAAAAAAGTTTAAAATGTTTCATTTTTTAATTTCGCCAACGGTATGTGCGCAGAAATTAGAGCTCCACACAATTCCTCGTTAAATGGTGAACGACTGGGACCAGGTTTTAATATAGCTGGTACTAACATCTGCTGTTTACTTCCTAAGCTTCGGTTCTTCTTTTTTTGGTGCTTACTGGTTTGTAATTGCTGCGTCACTTGGCATTTTTTCGTTGCTGTTACACTCACTTCACAGTATTTACAAAACAGTACACTTCCATCAGTTGTAAAATCGCTGAAGTCTTTGACAAATTGGTTTAAAATTGCGCTAACTGATCGATTTTATTTCGGCATTTTTATCACTGGGATGTTCGCTTCTCAAAATCAAAGAAAAAAGTTATGGAATATTCTATTCCTTGCGGGTTGGGTACCTGATAATCGGTCATAAAAGCTGTTTGGGATTTAGCAAATATATTTTCGAATGACGGTGACGGTTCTATTAGATTTGTTTATGTAATGTAATTCGAAAATAATAGGACTTCTATAAAAAGGCAGCCGGACGGAAAAAGCATTCCTTCGTTCGTTCAGAGTCGATTATGTAAATACCAAATAAATACTCTTACATAAATCTGTCACATAAATATTCTTAGATAAATTGTACATAAAAATAGAATTTTGTGTTACTGTGATTCAATAATTATAGTTTTAATGAATTTAGTTTATATGTAGTTCGTTTGTTTCAAGAGTGTTCTTTAATTTCATTTTCAATTATATTTTTATTTGGTGTTTTAAATATACACTTTTAAAAATAAATAGTGAGTGAATTATTTATTATTTTTCGGACCCATAAACACCATTACATTATGTTTAAAAAAAATGTCAACTGGGAAATATGCATATAAAACTGAAAATGACTAAAATATGCACTTCAACTCAAAAATGACTTAATTATGCATTAGAATATGCAGTTATGCAAAGGCATATTTATCCGAAGCTTAGTTATCAGTCTGCAACCTCTGCATCAACAAGTGATCAACCTTATAACTCCGTACCAGTCTCAGCTAATGATGAGTTTTCTCAGTCATCCTATGAAGACAGTCTTCCACCTTCGTCTGTTCTATCTGATTATATTATTACTGATATATTCAATGAATAAACAAATAAAAAAATTAATAATTTTTTTTACTAACCTTAGTGTAACAGCTAGCCTTTCTTCTGGTGGAATACTTTTTCTCATAATAGTATCTTCACGTTTAATTTTTTCCGTGAGTATATTACAAAGTTCGTCAAAAGATGTAATTGACATTCTAAAATAATTAAAAAACTTTTCTCCGTCACGTCTTACTTCCAAAAACAAGTGATTAAATTCTCCATTATAAATTCTTGTTTCTAATATTGGATGAACCCACAATTTTCTATTTTTACGCCGCCGTCGTCGTCGTATGAGCAAAAGCAGCAGAAGTGCTTCCTCTTCAAAATCCATGGTGCTACTGATTTGAAATTGCCCACCGCTCGAGCTGTTGAACCAACTGCTCGAGCAGTTATCACTGGCAGCTTCAAGCTGTTGACTCTTGACAGCAAGAGCGATCCGTGTATATTGATAACTGGGTAACTGCTCCAGCAGGCCGTGTATTGCCGGCCTTATACCTTCGTATTTTTATTGTTTTATTGTCGCTTTTCTGTCTATTTCAAAATAGTATACCTCGTATACCATGCCATTTACGATACAACAATATAGGTTTATCGTAATGTCGCATTTTCGCAGTGGAACATTTTTTGGGATCGTGTTTTCAGCAATTTGTAAGGAATGATGGAAATCTGGAAATAAACTTGGACACATTCACTTTCCATCGCAATAGGGTGATTGAAATGTTTAAGGAAACGGGAGTGTTTGTAAATGTAAACCTGAAAAAGCACCCACAGTTTTCACTGAAGATGTTGTCGCAGACATTAGGCAGTGAATGGATGTTAGTAACACAAAATCTGTACGAAAGCTGTGTGCTCAAACTGGTAAAGAGATCTAATTAACTTAAACGTAATTTGTTATACAGCATTATGTATTTAAATTGTAGGTATTTTCTACGAAAGTACTCACAAGGCACTGAAAACAAACTTACATATGCACCCATATAAAGTTTCTGTACCACAACATTGACGGGGCAATCACTTTGAGCAGAGATTGAATTATTGTAACTGGTTTGATGAAATATTACATGAAGAACACTTGAATCGCACTTTCTTTCCATCCTTTCAAAATTGATGTTTGGGTTGCAATGTCGAAAAGACGGATTATTGGAGCAATTTTTTTTCATGATACAATTAATGCAATACGATACCGAGAACAAATATTGGGACCCTTCACGAGGATGAATTAAACCTGGGCTACTTCCACCAAGATGGGGCAACTGCACATACTGCGCAACAAACTATTTTTTATTTGCAAGGATACTGTTCTTGTATTGTGTACAATTCTCATGATTTAACCCCACTGGATTTTTTCCATTTGGCCATCTTAAAAATTAAATTGTTTCTGAGCAGATTGCATAATCTCGATGAACTTGAAGAGGCAATTAGAATAGAATTACAAAATATCACACCAGAAACGCTCCAGAATGTGTTCAATAATATAAGAATACGTGTCAATCTATCCATTGAGAATAATGGTGGACATTTCGAACAACTTTTGCAAAATGTATTCATTTTGTGAAATAATTATGGAATTATGTATTACAGTAATAAAATTGTAACGTATTTATTATTGTTTATGATAAAAAAATAAAGTGCAATTACTATATTTCTACAAAAATTCTTTCATATAATTCTACTTAAAACTAACCCTATTTCATTGACATTCATCACAGGAAATTTTTAAATAGTAAACCTAACCACAAAAATAAATAAAAAAGGTTTGCCAATTACGCTGTGTTCCCAAATTAAAATCAGTATGGTAAACTCAGGACAGTTCAAAATGATCACTTTGTACATAATGATTTTGCTGCTGGGGATCGGTTTTGAAATATCAGTGATTGAATTACTACTAACTAAATCTTTGGCTATAAATAATAAATAACTAAACGTTAAAATGTAGGTATGACCTTAGCAGTGATTTTAAAACATCAGTGAAAATTAGAGGTAATTGTGATCCAGAGATATAGAGAGAGGAGAATGCTCTTGAACCACTACGCATCTAATTTTTACGCGACGCAACGATCACCGCCATTTCGACCCAGATATGTCATAAGTGGTTTTGTTTATGTTCATCTAGGTTATGTTTGTGTTTGTGGTGTATTACTAAATTATTGTGTTTTTGTTTTTGACTTTTAAATGTAGTTCTCAGACATACTTGTTTCTGGTGAATCGTGTGGAAAAAGTAGTTGTGGAAGTAATATTTGTTTCATGTTCTCAAGTGTATGGTTTAATTATTGCAAATTTTTTGATGTCAGCGCCATCTATATTTGCCTCCACGCAATACAAAATGCGGATAAAAATGTTGGCTTGACTGGGTCATTTGATCTTATGTGTGGTTAAGTGGTGGTTAATAATAGCACAGAGAAAGAACAGAGAGCCCATGAGATAAGCTTTATTGTAGCCCTTCAGTTTTAGTTCATTTAAGGAAAATAGAGGACACTACGATTTAGAATTTACCATTATTTTATATTTGAACCACATGTTTGCTTGAAAAATGAAATTAAGATTTGTTATAAGTTACCTTTTAAGTTTAACTAACCGACACCAGATGACGATATTGAGGAACTTGAATTAAGATCTATTTTCTATTTTTAATATTTAACAAGAATACAATCTCCTTATTCATCTCACCCAAACACATTTAGCCTTGAGTTGACAACAAAAAAACCAATTCACTTTTGTTAGTGAACGACAAAAAACATATATGTAAACACACCATACTTATCAATATAAATTGGGAATTCTTGAATTTCAGATGATATAAATTCAAATATTATTTTCGGTTTTCCGAGTGAGATTTTATATTAGAAAATAAACCAAATAGAGTATATCTGTGTACCCATCAATCATCATGATCGTAGTTACAAACACCGACAAACACTTCCCAATAAGAAAAGCTTAGAAAAGTAGTTGACATAAATCCGATAACAATTTTAATTGCATGGGTACATTTGTTTTGGCACGGTTAAATTTTATGTTCACCTCAGGCACGGATTAAATCATTTTTTTTGTTAAAATATGTTTAATTAATTTACACTCTATACGATTGGAGTAATGGCTTGTTAATTTAGCACTCTTTAAATCAATTTTGCACTATGTACAAAAAAGTAGTATGCGTATGTTTTTTCTTAGTTATGAGGATCGTCATTTTACTTTTAACGCCGAGTCACTTTACAATAAAACATTTACATGCCATAAGAAAATTGAATATAAAATAAATCCCAGTATTAGAATATTAAGAATCATTTTCATACGTTGCCCTATAAATTGCTTAATGGTATCACCATCTACAATCTCGCTTTGAATGAAGCATAAAAGGAGCCCGGAATGATTTCACTGAAGTCCGTCGATCATAATCATAATTTCTTAGATTATTCTGAATCTGTAATTATTGTCCTTTCACTGAAACATAATAATGTTATTCGGTTACATATTTAGCAGATTATTTAACAAAAAATGTTTACATCAACTTAGTAGCTTTATTAGACATTCATATCCCAGAATTTTTGTTATATAAAAATGAGGCAATATCCCTTTTACTCAGTGGCGACCCGTGATTTTTTGATACGGGAGGGCACCGGGGGTCTGAGTGTTTAATATCAAAAATTAAGTACAGACAAAAAATAAACTCAATATGCTATTTAATTAACTTGTTTGAAAATAAAATCCATCCGCCGTTCCTTACGATCAGCAAAATGATTAATAACTCATTCATTGAAGTTTGGTATTGATGTCAGTTATTGTTTTTCAATGGAACACATTGCTAAGACACATAGTCTGCTTTCCCGCATGGTATTTCTAGATAATGTTTTTATTCTCTTCAAAGTAGAAAACACCGTTCACTTGATTTTTTCTACTTTGCACGCCCCCAGAGATTCGCAAAATAGCAGAAGACAATTTTCAAAATCTTTCGCCAACATAGTCTCGACATATTATCAATATCAAACTTTTATAACAGTTGTACTATTCAACCTTCGAAGTAAATTACAATAGTAGCATCAGGAAACTTACCATCCAACTCTGCTTAACAATTTATATTGTTAATTAGTAAATAAAATGTTAGCATGTGTGCTTTTTATTCTTTGTACAACTTCTATTGCACATGTTTGTAACATTAAAGGCTTACATTTTGTCATTTAAATATAATTTGGTTCCATTTTACTTTCTTATACGTAGTATAAGGGAGTATTGTGATGATGGAAATTTTCGACCTCGAGATTTTTGCAGATGTCCACGTTTTGAAGTCCCCTGATACCGAAAAAGTGGTTTTTAAAAAATGTCTGTGTGTCTGTCTGTCTGTCTGTGTGTGTGTGTGACCACGATAACGGCCAAACCGCTGTAGATATCAATTCCAAATTTTGTATTTACGTGTATAATCTCCCTCTTGAGATCTGATTAGTTTTTCAGTGAAATCGGTAGACCGGAAGTAGCAGTTTACTTCAGCGAAAAAATCGAATTTTGACAATATTTCGTCAACTACTAAGTTTAAACAAATTTATAAAGAATTCATATATACTTAGAATTGAAATTGAAAATAATTTTATTTAAAAAGTTTTTCGAAATTCCTACCGGAAGTAGGTCTTTTACTCTTATCAAAAATCAGTTTTTTGCGAATATTTCGCAAGTCATGCTTTTTAGACAAGTACGTTACGGGTATAAAAGTATTTAAAACATAATTTTCAATATCTTTTGTATATAAGAAATTTCAAAATTCGGACCGGAAGTACCACTTTTACTCTTATCGGATAGCGATTTTTTGCAAATATGTCGTAAGTTATGCATTCTATATATATTTATCAAGAGTACAAAAGTATTTAAAACTGAATTTGCAATATTTTTTATATATTTGAAATTTCAAAATTCAGACCGGAAGTAGCACTTTTACTCTTAGCGTGTAGCACTTTTTTGGTAATATCTTGCAAAGTATGCATTCTGTAGAGATTTATTAAGAGAATAGAAGTACTTAGAATAGGATTTTGAATAATTTTTGTAAAAAAAATTCTTAAAATTCTATAATTTGAAACGTTCATACGTATAAGAAAGTCGGGTGGTGGCCACACCTCATTTTTTTTTTTTTGTTACCAACGTCAAAACAACAAAATTAGCGTGCGATAAAGAAATACTTTTGCAACCAAAACGGATGTCGTAAAGTTAATTTTATAGCACCGAAATAGAAAATAGTTATTTACGAACCAAGTGCGGGAAGACTATTTTCCCGCATGAGCGCACATTGTAAGCACGAGCGACCGCAGGAAGCGAGTGCTTTTAATTGGGTGAATGCGTGGAAGATGTCTTCAGGCAAGTGGTTTGTACAATATTTTTTGTACGAACATTAAATTAAAAAAATATTATTGATTAATGTCATTGGTATCATACCTAACCTAAGATAGATTACCTAATTAATTTAAGCATTTCATGTACGTAACTATTACTCACCTTTCCTTAAAATTAAGTTGTTATATTCTTACACAATGCAAACATGAGGTATTTATTCTTATATTTATAAATTTATAGTACATTTATTGCGTTTTTTGGTTTAAATACAAACAATTCCGAACCGCCAATATGAATGTCGATCTGGTTCAAATAGATGGCGCCACAATTTTTTTGGAAGAATTTTTAATTATTACTCCTATTTCCCCAACTTTTAGTGAAGAATAGTAGAGGGAAGTACTATTTTATAGACTAAATTTTATTACTACCAAGTTACATTTTTTTTTAAATGTCCCAAAGTGTAGGTGTTTTTTTCAATTTTTGCAGTCGCCTCAACCGGGAAAACGTATTTCCCAGTCGAGCTACACATGCGCCTATTGTCACTTTACGGCGGCGAGTACAAAAAAGCATTTTGCACATTACACCCACACAACCAGTATGATAAAGTGATAAACTGTAAGAGCTTCTGTTGAATTTTCTCGTCACGGTTTTATTAGTTTTCAAATTGTGATCTTCTAGTTTAATCAATAAATCTGGTCTAGGGAGACCTAGATTTTTTAATTCTTTTTAAGTCTTAATGTTACTAACGCAATTCTAAGTTGCATTTGCACCGATAGAAATTACAACATACACTCACCGCTGTATATTACATACTGGACCCACTGGACCGCCACCCGGACCCGGCACCATAGAGTAGTGCCCCGCCGCCTACATATATACGCGCGCTACCCGCGCCAGTTTCATCGCTCGATTTCTAATACAGACGGGGCAGTCGCGCGAGATGCCCCGGAGCCTACGTCAGACTGCGATTTTTAAACGCGCTGAAAAGACGGACTGTTACTTCCGAAAACATATTATTTGTCATCAAACAAATCAGAAAAATTATATACAAATTAGGTATTTATAATTAATTCATCTGTTAAAAGAAATTTGTCACGGGGGGGGGAGTGCCCCGTTGCCCTCCCTGCAGCAGCCGCCACTGCTTTTACTGATGATCGAGTGTCGAGGTTTTACATCAAGTGTCCAAATGACTGCCGTCAAAGAGTGTGTCGAAGTGCCGGTGAAAGATTTGCACCTCATTTATTTAAGAAAACAAGAAGAGCAGAGCACTAACAAAAATAACAAATGCGCATATATCACCCAGTTCCTTTCAAAAATTGAGTGTAAAATTCGCTGTTCAAATTTTTAGTCAGATGATGGTCGTAGCTATAAGAGTTTTCAGTTATTGAGTAATTTAGGATTTTCAATTTCAAACACTAATTCCTTGCAATTTATTTCTCAAAAGTAGGCGGAATTATTATTACTTCAGCCAGATAAATTATTTGACAGTTACAGTACATATTAGTTAAGACGTCATCGCTGTTCAACGTCGTTTCAATTATTTCAATTATTTAAAATGAGAACCGCCTCTCAAAGCGAAAAGGTGGATATGATTTTAGTAATTGGAGAGTTTGACAAAAATTACTTACTAGCATCAAGAGTTTATGCTTAAAAATATCCTAACACGCGTCATCGCCCTGACAGGCGGTCATTAGAAAGTTTATTGCAAGTGTTATCAGAAACCAGAAAGGCAAAGACCAATTATGGGAAATGAAGAAAATGATTTTGTTGTTATCGAATTTCTTGTAGAAAAGCCGCATACAAGTCAGCGGAAAATAAGTGAAGCCATTGGAATAATTAAGCAGGCGGAGCGTCGGAAAAATTATAAAAAGGCACAGCTTTTTCCCGCATTGTATTCAATTACACCAAGCACTTTTGGAAGTAGATTACGATCGTCAACTCGTATTTTGTTTATGGGTTCTAGAGAAGTTTAATAAAGATGAATTTGTTTTGGATTCTGTACTTTTTACGGACGAGTCATCATTCCACAATAACGGATTAGTTAATAGACATAATTTTCACTAATACAGTGACGAAAATTTCCATTTTTTTAGAACTCTCGAAGGCAACACAGATGTTGTGTCAATGTGTAGGGTGGAATAATTGGAACGCTAGTGATACGTTCTCTTTCGATGGTAACTAACAAAGAATGTGGTTACAACTAGACGGTGCACCAGCGCATTTTCAAGTAAATGTTAGAAATGGATTGGATAGGCAATATCCCAATAGGTGGACAGGACGCGGCGGTCCATTCAATTGGTCAGCAAATTCTCCAGACCTAACGACTTCTGTTTTTTTTTTTTATGGGAATATTTCAAAAATATTGTCTATGATACACCACCAACTACACCAGACGATATGAGAGACAGAATAAGAATAGCGTTTCGTTCTTTATCACCAAGTATTTTAACAAGAGTTAAACAGTCCTTTCAAGAGAAAATTCGTTTATGTATTGAAAAATAAGGACATCATTTTGAGCACTTGTTAAAACATTAGTTTTCTTTTACTACTTAAGTTTGCTATTTGTTTAATAAAGTATGTATTTGTTGTTTAACTAGTTATGGTGCTTTTTAATTATTGTGAAGCAAAACCAATCAAACCGTTAGGTTAATAAATATTAGCCATTTAAAAAATGAATTGCAAGAAACTAAAGTTTGAAATTGAAAATCCTAAATTACTAATATAGTTTTTAGTAATAATAGTAAATAATGTATCTGTTTGAAGTAATAATAATAATAATATTGTTTTTAAACACTCTGTATAATGTTTACATTTCAACTTAAACTTATCTTAAAGTCTGATGCTTTGAGTAAACAATAAATACAAGTTAAAGTAATTCGCTCAAATATGTAAGACAGAAATAGTTAAATGTCTCTGTTAAGTTATGTATAGGGAGTATAACAGTAAGTAGCCTTCATTTAGCCTATAGTATCAAAATATGCCATAATATACAACTGTTCCACTTAAATTTTCATAACTTTGGTACGCAACATTTTATTGAATCACTCTGTATATTTCAAAACAATTTTAAAACGTGCCCGTAATGTGGCAAAGTGTTAAAACATTTTGCCGCTTTTCGTATATATAAACCGACGAAAATGTGGTGCGCCAGCCTGTATATTATCTATGCTATACCTATATAAGTGTTTCCATTAGGATATTTTCCAGTTTGTTCACTAAAATTAATCGTCTTCCTAGATTGTATTTTTATAATAATATTCCCCCAAACATTAATCTTACTCAAAGAAGGAGCTCTTGGAATTTATAGTCAATAAATCATAAAATAGAAAAAAAAGTAGGCAAGGTAACTTTGTGTGCATAGTTGATGTAACAGTTTTTTGTGCAGAAATGATTGCAAGCAACTATAGACCTTAAGTCTTATGATCATATGGGTAGAAATTAAATGAAATTTTGAATCCTATATTTAGTAAAAATGGTTTTGTCAATTGTTAGACAAAAATAATTATAATATTTTCAAATAACAGAAAAAAATATGTGTAAACTAATTTATTCAGTACCCAAATAAATTACCTAAAATAATAATTTCTTTAGAAGCGTCATCTGTCGTTAACTAGAATACCAATTGTAGGTTTCAATCTCTTAAATTACAACTAAACTGCAGATTATATAAATTTATCAAATATTCAGCGCCTCTGGTGGTAGTAACCCGGCGACGGTGGCGTAGCCTGGTGTTCGTAACCATTTTAGGGCTACAAAAATTTGTTAATCATGGGCCATCTGGATATTTATCTGTGATAATAGGGATGAGCTTAGCAGTGATTTTTCAATAGCTGTGATCACAGTAACAGTGATTTTAAAATATCAGTGAAAATTAAAAGTGATTGTGATCACGACTTATATCCATATCTAGATATAGGCAATATGTATGCATGTTAAAAATATAGTAATAATTCCTATATGCACATGAAATTAAAAACCACCTTCAACCCTATTTATAAGGACTGTTCTCCCTTAGGCTGCACGCACACCAATTATACAAAATATAGCTAAAACTATACGTTCATTTTGCCTTTATAATTACATAATGTTAATTAAATTTATTGACACATTATTAATTAAGAATTTGCTAGAAATGTGTTTAAAATGCTTGTCAAACATTTTGATTGGTGTGCATCTCCTTCAGACATTACCATATATTTTAATGGACGCTATCGTACTTCAAACATTTTGTTTGACAATTAAATTGTTTTGTATAATTGGTGTCCACCCAGCCTTATAAATTTTAAATGGCACTGTCTTACCCGAGAAATTATTTGGATGGGTTTCAGATATAACCAACATTTGTAACCGCGGGAAAGATTTTTACTAGAATAACAATTCATTGTAATGTAGGTTGCCTAATTTTAATTTATTTTATATCATTTAAAACAAAGTAAAGAATAGTTGAACGAAAAATAAGTGCAGAGCGGGGTAGCTTTTTATTCAATTTATAACGTGAACCCAAGCAAACAAATCTCCTCCGAAGGATTTTTGAGAAAACTTGTTTTTAATATTTTGACATTAATTAATTTTCTTTAATTCGATATTTTTTTTTTCTAAATTTGATTATTCAGCGGGGTAGATTACTAAATTCTTCATAAGTTTACGTTGAAAATTTTCTCCAAATTTAAAATCAACAAAAATATCTTGCTCAAAAATCTGCTATTTTTCCATTATTCACAGATCCACTATATAGGACCCATAATGTTTTGCCATTGACATATTAAATTAAATACATGTAGTAATAATAATAATCAATGTCTTAACATTTTACGAAAACTGAATGTCAATAATAATATACAACTCAGGTAGGTTAATTCAAATTGCATCAAATTAATCGCTAACTGACACAGCGATATTTTAAACTTGCTAGCAATCAACTGCCGAATTATTATTCATGGTGCTAGTAGCCCAATCATATTCCAGATAGTCAATATTTGAAACATTTCTTAGTTAGCTACAGCCGAATAGAAACACTGATAGGAAATGCACTTTATATTATTTTAAAACCAATATATTGAGTTTGGCTAGATTATTTCAATAAAACCAATTACAATAAGATATTAAACTTATTTAATTCTGAAAATAGTTATAGTTTTAAAGTACAAATGTTTCTAAAATATTTTGTATTGGAAGATATTTAAATTATGCTTATACAATTAAGAACTGGTTAAGTAATAAATTTTTACAAAGACTAAAAATATTAGAAAATATATTGAAAGCATGAGCAAATAATATAGTATTTATTGCATTTATTTTGACATGTTTCACTCAATATTTAATATTTAACTATTTCTTAGTTTATTTCATAATATCAGCCTTCCTATAAATGCCGGACAATATTTTAAGAACAGCGGACAACAAAAACACCAACAACAAAAAAACCAATTCACTTTTGTTAGTGAACGACAAAAAACATATATGTAAACACACCATACTTATCAATATAAATTGGGAATTCTTGAATTTCAGATGATATAAATTCAAATATTATTTTCGGTTTTCCCAGTGAGATTTTATATTAGAAAATAAACCAAATAGAGTATATCTGTGTACCCATCAATCATCATGATCGTAGTTACAAACACCGACAAACACTTCCCAATAAGAAAAGCTTAGAAAAGTAGTTGACATAAATCCGATAACAATTTTAATTGCATGGGTACATTTGTTTTGGCACGGTTAAATTTTATGTTCACCTCAGGCACGGATTAAATCATTTTTTTTGTTAAAATATGTTTAATTAATTTACACTCTATACGATTGGAGTAATGGCTTGTTAATTTAGCACTCTTTAAATCAATTTTGCACTATGTACAAAAAAGTAGTATGCGTATGTTTTTTCTTAGTTATGAGGATCGTCATTTTACTTTTAACGCCGAGTCACTTTACAATAAAACATTTACATGCCATAAGAAAATTGAATATAAAATAAATCCCAGTATTAGAATATTAAGAATCATTTTCATACGTTGCCCTATAAATTGCTTAATGGTATCACCATCTACAATCTCGCTTTGAATGAAGCATAAAAGGAGCCCGGAATGATTTCACTGAAGTCCGTCGATCATAATCATAATTTCTTAGATTATTCTGAATCTGTAATTATTGTCCTTTCACTGAAACATAATAATGTTATTCGGTTACATATTTAGCAGATTATTTAACAAAAAATGTTTACATCAACTTAGTAGCTTTATTAGACATTCATATCCCAGAATTTTTGTTATATAAAAATGAGGCAATATCCCTTTTACTCAGTGGCGGCCCGTGATTTTTTGATACGGGAGGGCACCGGGGGTCTGAGTGTTTAATATCAAAAATTAAGTACAGACAAAAAATAAACTCAATATGCTATTTAATTAACTTGTTTGAAAATAAAATCCATCCGCCGTTCCTTACGATCAGCAAAATGATTAATAACTCATTCATTGAAGTTTGGTATTGATGTCAGTTATTGTTTTTCAATGGAACACATTGCTAAGACACATAGTCTGCTTTCCCGCATGGTATTTCTAGATAATGTTTTTATTCTCTTCAAAGTAGAAAACACCGTTCACTTGATTTTTTCTACTTTGCACGCCCCCAGAGATTCGCAAAATAGCAGAAGACAATTTTCAAAATCTTTCGCCAACATAGTCTCGACATATTATCAATATCAAACTTTTATAACAGTTGTACTATTCAACCTTCGAAGTAAATTACAATAGTAGCATCAGGAAACTTACCATCCAACTCTGCTTAACAATTTATATTGTTAATTAGTAAATAAAATGTTAGCATGTGTGCTTTTTATTCTTTGTACAACTTCTATTGCACATGTTTGTAACATTAAAGGCTTACATTTTGTCATTTAAATATAATTTGGTTCCATTTTACTTTCTTATACGTAGTATAAGGGAGTATTGTGATGATGGAAATTTTCGACCTCGAGATTTTTGCAGATGTCCACGTTTTGAAGTCCCCTGATACCGAAAAAGTGGTTTTTAAAAAATGTCTGTGTGTCTGTCTGTCTGTCTGTGTGTGTGTGTGACCACGATAACGGCCAAACCGCTGTAGATATCAATTCCAAATTTTGTATTTACGTGTATAATCTCCCTCTTGAGATCTGATTAGTTTTTCAGTGAAATCGGTAGACCGGAAGTAGCAGTTTACTTCAGCGAAAAAATCGAATTTTGACAATATTTCGTCAACTACTAAGTTTAAGCAAATTTATAAAGAATTCATATATACTTAGAATTGAAATTGAAAATAATTTTATTTAAAAAGTTTTTCGAAATTCCTACCGGAAGTAGGTCTTTTACTCTTATCAAAAATCAGTTTTTTGCGAATATTTCGCAAGTCATGCTTTTTAGACAAGTACGTTACGGGTATAAAAGTATTTAAAACATAATTTTCAATATCTTTTGTATATAAGAAATTTCAAAATTCGGACCGGAAGTACCACTTTTACTCTTATCGGATAGCGATTTTTTGCAAATATGTCGTAAGTTATGCATTCTATATATATTTATCAAGAGTACAAAAGTATTTAAAACTGAATTTGCAATATTTTTTATATATTTGAAATTTCAAAATTCAGACCGGAAGTAGCACTTTTACTCTTAGCGTGTAGCACTTTTTTGGTAATATCTTGCAAAGTATGCATTCTGTAGAGATTTATTAAGAGAATAGAAGTACTTAGAATAGGATTTTGAATAATTTTTGTAAAAAAAATTCTTAAAATTCTATAATTTGAAACGTTCATACGTATAAGAAAGTCGGGTGGTGGCCACACCTCATTTTTTTTTTTTTGTTACCAACGTCAAAACAACAAAATTAGCGTGCGATAAAGAAATACTTTTGCAACCAAAACGGATGTCGTAAAGTTAATTTTATAGCACCGAAATAGAAAATAGTTATTTACGAACCAAGTGCGGGAAGACTATTTTCCCGCATGAGCGCACATTGTAAGCACGAGCGACCGCAGGAAGCGAGTGCTTTTAATTGGGTGAATGCGTGGAAGATGTCTTCAGGCAAGTGGTTTGTACAATATTTTTTGTACGAACATTAAATTAAAAAAATATTATTGATTAATGTCATTGGTATCATACCTAACCTAAGATAGATTACCTAATTAATTTAAGCATTTCATGTACGTAACTATTACTCACCTTTCCTTAAAATTAAGTTGTTATATTCTTACACAATGCAAACATGAGGTATTTATTCTTATATTTATAAATTTATAGTACATTTATTGCGTTTTTTGGTTTAAATACAAACAATTCCGAACCGCCAATATGAATGTCGATCTGGTTCAAATAGATGGCGCCACAATTTTTTTGGAAGAATTTTTAATTATTACTCCTATTTCCCCAACTTTTAGTGAAGAATAGTAGAGGGAAGTACTATTTTATAGACTAAATTTTATTACTACCAAGTTACATTTTTTTTTAAATGTCCCAAAGTGTAGGTGTTTTTTTCAATTTTTGCAGTCGCCTCAACCGGGAAAACGTATTTCCCAGTCGAGCTACACATGCGCCTATTGTCACTTTACGGCGGCGAGTACAAAAAAGCATTTTGCACATTACACCCACACAACCAGTATGATAAAGTGATAAACTGTAAGAGCTTCTGTTGAATTTTCTCGTCACGGTTTTATTAGTTTTCAAATTGTGATCTTCTAGTTTAATCAATAAATCTGGTCTAGGGAGACCTAGATTTTTTAATTCTTTTTAAGTCTTAATGTTACTAACGCAATTCTAAGTTGCATTTGCACCGATAGAAATTACAACATACACTCACCGCTGTATATTACATACTGGACCCACTGGACCGCCACCCGGACCCGGCACCATAGAGTAGTGCCCCGCCGCCTACATATATACGCGCGCTACCCGCGCCAGTTTCATCGCTCGATTTCTAATACAGACGGGGCAGTCGCGCGAGATGCCCCGGAGCCTACGTCAGACTGCGATTTTTAAACGCGCTGAAAAGACGGACTGTTACTTCCGAAAACATATTATTTGTCATCAAACAAATCAGAAAAATTATATACAAATTAGGTATTTATAATTAATTTATCTGTTAAAAGAAATTTGTCACGGGGGGGGGGGGGGGAGTGCCCCGTTGCCCTCCCTGCAGCAGCCGCCACTGCTTTTACTGATGATCGAGTGTCGAGGTTTTACATCAAGTGTCCAAATGACTGCCGTCAAAGAGTGTGTCGAAGTGCCGGTGAAAGATTTGCACCTCATTTATTTAAGAAAACAAGAAGAGCAGAGCACTAACAAAAATAACAAATGCGCATATATCACCCAGTTCCTTTCAAAAATTGAGTGTAAAATTCGCTGTTCAAATTTTTAGTCAGATGATGGTCGTAGCTATAAGAGTTTTCAGTTATTGAGTAATTTAGGATTTTCAATTTCAAACACTAATTCCTTGCAATTTATTTTTCAAAAGTAGGCGGAATTATTATTACTTCAGCCAGATAAATTATTTGACAGTTACAGTACATATTAGTTAAGACGTCATCGCTGTTCAACGTCGTTTCAATTATTTCAATTATTTAAAATGAGAACCGCCTCTCAAAGCGAAAAGGTGGATATGATTTTAGTAATTGGAGAGTTTGACAAAAATTACTTGCTAGCATCAAGAGTTTATGCTTAAAAATATCCTAACACGCGTCATCGCCCTGACAGGCGGTCATTAGAAAGTTTATTGCAAGTGTTATCAGAAACCAGAAAGGCAAAGACCAATTATGGGAAATGAAGAAAATGATTTTGTTGTTATCGAATTTCTTGTAGAAAAGCCGCATACAAGTCAGCGGAAAATAAGTGAAGCCATTGGAATAATTAAGCAGGCGGAGCGTCGGAAAAATTATAAAAAGGCACAGCTTTTTCCCGCATTGTATTCAATTACACCAAGCACTTTTGGAAGTAGATTACGATCGTCAACTCGTATTTTGTTTATGGGTTCTAGAGAAGTTTAATAAAGATGAATTTGTTTTGGATTCTGTACTTTTTACGGACGAGTCATCATTCCACAATAACGGATTAGTTAATAGACATAATTTTCACTAATACAGTGACGAAAATTTCCATTTTTTTAGAACTCTCGAAGGCAACACAGATGTTGTGTCAATGTGTAGGGTGGAATAATTGGAACGCTAGTGATACGTTCTCTTTCGATGGTAACTAACAAAGAATGTGGTTACAACTAGACGGTGCACCAGCGCATTTTCAAGTAAATGTTAGAAATGGATTGGATAGGCAATATCCCAATAGGTGGACAGGACGCGGCGGTCCATTCAATTGGTCAGCAAATTCTCCAGACCTAACGACTTCTGTTTTTTTTTTTTATGGGAATATTTCAAAAATATTGTCTATGATACACCACCAACTACACCAGACGATATGAGAGACAGAATAAGAATAGCGTTTCGTTCTTTATCACCAAGTATTTTAACAAGAGTTAAACAGTCCTTTCAAGAGAAAATTCGTTTATGTATTGAAAAATAAGGACATCATTTTGAGCACTTGTTAAAACATTAGTTTTCTTTTACTACTTAAGTTTGCTATTTGTTTAATAAAGTATGTATTTGTTGTTTAACTAGTTATGGTGCTTTTTAATTATTGTGAAGCAAAACCAATCAAACCGTTAGGTTAATAAATATTAGCCATTTAAAAAATGAATTGCAAGAAACTAAAGTTTGAAATTGAAAATCCTAAATTACTAATATAGTTTTTAGTAATAATAGTAAATAATGTATCTGTTTGAAGTAATAATAATAATAATATTGTTTTTAAACACTCTGTATAATGTTTACATTTCAACTTAAACTTATCTTAAAGTCTGATGCTTTGAGTAAACAATAAATACAAGTTAAAGTAATTCGCTCAAATATGTAAGACAGAAATAGTTAAATGTCTCTGTTAAGTTATGTATAGGGAGTATAACAGTAAGTAGCCTTCATTTAGCCTATAGTATCAAAATATGCCATAATATACAACTGTTCCACTTAAATTTTCATAACTTTGGTACGCAACATTTTATTGAATCACTCTGTATATTTCAAAACAATTTTAAAACGTGCCCGTAATGTGGCAAAGTGTTAAAACATTTTGCCGCTTTTCGTATATATAAACCGACGAAAATGTGGTGCGCCAGCCTGTATATTATCTATGCTATACCTATATAAGTGTTTCCATTAGGATATTTTCCAGTTTGTTCACTAAAATTAATCGTCTTCCTAGATTGTATTTTTATAATAATATTCCCCCAAACATTAATCTTACTCAAAGAAGGAGCTCTTGGAATTTATAGTCAATAAATCATAAAATAGAAAAAAAAGTAGGCAAGGTAACTTTGTGTGCATAGTTGATGTAACAGTTTTTTGTGCAGAAATGATTGCAAGCAACTATAGACCTTAAGTCTTATGATCATATGGGTAGAAATTAAATGAAATTTTGAATCCTATATTTAGTAAAAATGGTTTTGTCAATTGTTAGACAAAAATAATTATAATATTTTCAAATAACAGAAAAAAATATGTGTAAACTAATTTATTCAGTACCCAAATAAATTACCTAAAATAATAATTTCTTTAGAAGCGTCATCTGTCGTTAACTAGAATACCAATTGTAGGTTTCAATCTCTTAAATTACAACTAAACTGCAGATTATATAAATTTATCAAATATTCAGCGCCTCTGGTGGTAGTAACCCGGCGACGGTGGCGTAGCCTGGTGTTCGTAACCATTTTAGGGCTACAAAAATTTGTTAATCATGGGCCATCTGGATATTTATCTGTGATAATAGGGATGAGCTTAGCAGTGATTTTTCAATAGCTGTGATCACAGTAACAGTGATTTTAAAATATCAGTGAAAATTAAAAGTGATTGTGATCACGACTTATATCCATATCTAGATATAGGCAATATGTATGCATGTTAAAAATATAGTAATAATTCCTATATGCACATGAAATTAAAAACCACCTTCAACCCTATTTATAAGGACTGTTCTCCCTTAGGCTGCACGCACACCAATTATACAAAATATAGCTAAAACTATACGTTCATTTTGCCTTTATAATTACATAATGTTAATTAAATTTATTGACACATTATTAATTAAGAATTTGCTAGAAATGTGTTTAAAATGCTTGTCAAACATTTTGATTGGTGTGCATCTCCTTCAGACATTACCATATATTTTAATGGACGCTATCGTACTTCAAACATTTTGTTTGACAATTAAATTGTTTTGTATAATTGGTGTCCACCCAGCCTTATAAATTTTAAATGGCACTGTCTTACCCGAGAAATTATTTGGATGGGTTTCAGATATAACCAACATTTGTAACCGCGGGAAAGATTTTTACTAGAATAACAATTCATTGTAATGTAGGTTGCCTAATTTTAATTTATTTTATATCATTTAAAACAAAGTAAAGAATAGTTGAACGAAAAATAAGTGCAGAGCGGGGTAGCTTTTTATTCAATTTATAACGTGAACCCAAGCAAACAAATCTCCTCCGAAGGATTTTTGAGAAAACTTGTTTTTAATATTTTGACATTAATTAATTTTCTTTAATTCGATATTTTTTTTTTCTAAATTTGATTATTCAGCGGGGTAGATTACTAAATTCTTCATAAGTTTACGTTGAAAATTTTCTCCAAATTTAAAATCAACAAAAATATCTTGCTCAAAAATCTGCTATTTTTCCATTATTCACAGATCCACTATATAGGACCCATAATGTTTTGCCATTGACATATTAAATTAAATACATGTAGTAATAATAATAATCAATGTCTTAACATTTTACGAAAACTGAATGTCAATAATAATATACAACTCAGGTAGGTTAATTCAAATTGCATCAAATTAATCGCTAACTGACACAGCGATATTTTAAACTTGCTAGCAATCAACTGCCGAATTATTATTCATGGTGCTAGTAGCCCAATCATATTCCAGATAGTCAATATTTGAAACATTTCTTAGTTAGCTACAGCCGAATAGAAACACTGATAGGAAATGCACTTTATATTATTTTAAAACCAATATATTGAGTTTGGCTAGATTATTTCAATAAAACCAATTACAATAAGATATTAAACTTATTTAATTCTGAAAATAGTTATAGTTTTAAAGTACAAATGTTTCTAAAATATTTTGTATTGGAAGATATTTAAATTATGCTTATACAATTAAGAACTGGTTAAGTAATAAATTTTTACAAAGACTAAAAATATTAGAAAATATATTGAAAGCATGAGCAAATAATATAGTATTTATTGCATTTATTTTGACATGTTTCACTCAATATTTAATATTTAACTATTTCTTAGTTTATTTCATAATATCAGCCTTCCTATAAATGCCGGACAATATTTTAAGAACAGCGGACAACAAAAACACCAACAACAAAAAAACCAATTCACTTTTGTTAGTGAACGACAAAAAACATATATGTAAACACACCATACTTATCAATATAAATTGGGAATTCTTGAATTTCAGATGATATAAATTCAAATATTATTTTCGGTTTTCCCAGTGAGATTTTATATTAGAAAATAAACCAAATAGAGTATATCTGTGTACCCATCAATCATCATGATCGTAGTTACAAACACCGACAAACACTTCCCAATAAGAAAAGCTTAGAAAAGTAGTTGACATAAATCCGATAACAATTTTAATTGCATGGGTACATTTGTTTTGGCACGGTTAAATTTTATGTTCACCTCAGGCACGGATTAAATCATTTTTTTTGTTAAAATATGTTTAATTAATTTACACTCTATACGATTGGAGTAATGGCTTGTTAATTTAGCACTCTTTAAATCAATTTTGCACTATGTACAAAAAAGTAGTATGCGTATGTTTTTTCTTAGTTATGAGGATCGTCATTTTACTTTTAACGCCGAGTCACTTTACAATAAAACATTTACATGCCATAAGAAAATTGAATATAAAATAAATCCCAGTATTAGAATATTAAGAATCATTTTCATACGTTGCCCTATAAATTGCTTAATGGTATCACCATCTACAATCTCGCTTTGAATGAAGCATAAAAGGAGCCCGGAATGATTTCACTGAAGTCCGTCGATCATAATCATAATTTCTTAGATTATTCTGAATCTGTAATTATTGTCCTTTCACTGAAACATAATAATGTTATTCGGTTACATATTTAGCAGATTATTTAACAAAAAATGTTTACATCAACTTAGTAGCTTTATTAGACATTCATATCCCAGAATTTTTGTTATATAAAAATGAGGCAATATCCCTTTTACTCAGTGGCGGCCCGTGATTTTTTGATACGGGAGGGCACCGGGGGTCTGAGTGTTTAATATCAAAAATTAAGTACAGACAAAAAATAAACTCAATATGCTATTTAATTAACTTGTTTGAAAATAAAATCCATCCGCCGTTCCTTACGATCAGCAAAATGATTAATAACTCATTCATTGAAGTTTGGTATTGATGTCAGTTATTGTTTTTCAATGGAACACATTGCTAAGACACATAGTCTGCTTTCCCGCATGGTATTTCTAGATAATGTTTTTATTCTCTTCAAAGTAGAAAACACCGTTCACTTGATTTTTTCTACTTTGCACGCCCCCAGAGATTCGCAAAATAGCAGAAGACAATTTTCAAAATCTTTCGCCAACATAGTCTCGACATATTATCAATATCAAACTTTTATAACAGTTGTACTATTCAACCTTCGAAGTAAATTACAATAGTAGCATCAGGAAACTTACCATCCAACTCTGCTTAACAATTTATATTGTTAATTAGTAAATAAAATGTTAGCATGTGTGCTTTTTATTCTTTGTACAACTTCTATTGCACATGTTTGTAACATTAAAGGCTTACATTTTGTCATTTAAATATAATTTGGTTCCATTTTACTTTCTTATACGTAGTATAAGGGAGTATTGTGATGATGGAAATTTTCGACCTCGAGATTTTTGCAGATGTCCACGTTTTGAAGTCCCCTGATACCGAAAAAGTGGTTTTTAAAAAATGTCTGTGTGTCTGTCTGTCTGTCTGTGTGTGTGTGTGACCACGATAACGGCCAAACCGCTGTAGATATCAATTCCAAATTTTGTATTTACGTGTATAATCTCCCTCTTGAGATCTGATTAGTTTTTCAGTGAAATCGGTAGACCGGAAGTAGCAGTTTACTTCAGCGAAAAAATCGAATTTTGACAATATTTCGTCAACTACTAAGTTTAAGCAAATTTATAAAGAATTCATATATACTTAGAATTGAAATTGAAAATAATTTTATTTAAAAAGTTTTTCGAAATTCCTACCGGAAGTAGGTCTTTTACTCTTATCAAAAATCAGTTTTTTGCGAATATTTCGCAAGTCATGCTTTTTAGACAAGTACGTTACGGGTATAAAAGTATTTAAAACATAATTTTCAATATCTTTTGTATATAAGAAATTTCAAAATTCGGACCGGAAGTACCACTTTTACTCTTATCGGATAGCGATTTTTTGCAAATATGTCGTAAGTTATGCATTCTATATATATTTATCAAGAGTACAAAAGTATTTAAAACTGAATTTGCAATATTTTTTATATATTTGAAATTTCAAAATTCAGACCGGAAGTAGCACTTTTACTCTTAGCGTGTAGCACTTTTTTGGTAATATCTTGCAAAGTATGCATTCTGTAGAGATTTATTAAGAGAATAGAAGTACTTAGAATAGGATTTTGAATAATTTTTGTAAAAAAAATTCTTAAAATTCTATAATTTGAAACGTTCATACGTATAAGAAAGTCGGGTGGTGGCCACACCTCATTTTTTTTTTTTTGTTACCAACGTCAAAACAACAAAATTAGCGTGCGATAAAGAAATACTTTTGCAACCAAAACGGATGTCGTAAAGTTAATTTTATAGCACCGAAATAGAAAATAGTTATTTACGAACCAAGTGCGGGAAGACTATTTTCCCGCATGAGCGCACATTGTAAGCACGAGCGACCGCAGGAAGCGAGTGCTTTTAATTGGGTGAATGCGTGGAAGATGTCTTCAGGCAAGTGGTTTGTACAATATTTTTTGTACGAACATTAAATTAAAAAAATATTATTGATTAATGTCATTGGTATCATACCTAACCTAAGATAGATTACCTAATTAATTTAAGCATTTCATGTACGTAACTATTACTCACCTTTCCTTAAAATTAAGTTGTTATATTCTTACACAATGCAAACATGAGGTATTTATTCTTATATTTATAAATTTATAGTACATTTATTGCGTTTTTTGGTTTAAATACAAACAATTCCGAACCGCCAATATGAATGTCGATCTGGTTCAAATAGATGGCGCCACAATTTTTTTGGAAGAATTTTTAATTATTACTCCTATTTCCCCAACTTTTAGTGAAGAATAGTAGAGGGAAGTACTATTTTATAGACTAAATTTTATTACTACCAAGTTACATTTTTTTTTAAATGTCCCAAAGTGTAGGTGTTTTTTTCAATTTTTGCAGTCGCCTCAACCGGGAAAACGTATTTCCCAGTCGAGCTACACATGCGCCTATTGTCACTTTACGGCGGCGAGTACAAAAAAGCATTTTGCACATTACACCCACACAACCAGTATGATAAAGTGATAAACTGTAAGAGCTTCTGTTGAATTTTCTCGTCACGGTTTTATTAGTTTTCAAATTGTGATCTTCTAGTTTAATCAATAAATCTGGTCTAGGGAGACCTAGATTTTTTAATTCTTTTTAAGTCTTAATGTTACTAACGCAATTCTAAGTTGCATTTGCACCGATAGAAATTACAACATACACTCACCGCTGTATATTACATACTGGACCCACTGGACCGCCACCCGGACCCGGCACCATAGAGTAGTGCCCCGCCGCCTACATATATACGCGCGCTACCCGCGCCAGTTTCATCGCTCGATTTCTAATACAGACGGGGCAGTCGCGCGAGATGCCCCGGAGCCTACGTCAGACTGCGATTTTTAAACGCGCTGAAAAGACGGACTGTTACTTCCGAAAACATATTATTTGTCATCAAACAAATCAGAAAAATTATATACAAATTAGGTATTTATAATTAATTTATCTGTTAAAAGAAATTTGTCACGGGGGGGGGGGGGGGAGTGCCCCGTTGCCCTCCCTGCAGCAGCCGCCACTGCTTTTACTGATGATCGAGTGTCGAGGTTTTACATCAAGTGTCCAAATGACTGCCGTCAAAGAGTGTGTCGAAGTGCCGGTGAAAGATTTGCACCTCATTTATTTAAGAAAACAAGAAGAGCAGAGCACTAACAAAAATAACAAATGCGCATATATCACCCAGTTCCTTTCAAAAATTGAGTGTAAAATTCGCTGTTCAAATTTTTAGTCAGATGATGGTCGTAGCTATAAGAGTTTTCAGTTATTGAGTAATTTAGGATTTTCAATTTCAAACACTAATTCCTTGCAATTTATTTTTCAAAAGTAGGCGGAATTATTATTACTTCAGCCAGATAAATTATTTGACAGTTACAGTACATATTAGTTAAGACGTCATCGCTGTTCAACGTCGTTTCAATTATTTCAATTATTTAAAATGAGAACCGCCTCTCAAAGCGAAAAGGTGGATATGATTTTAGTAATTGGAGAGTTTGACAAAAATTACTTGCTAGCATCAAGAGTTTATGCTTAAAAATATCCTAACACGCGTCATCGCCCTGACAGGCGGTCATTAGAAAGTTTATTGCAAGTGTTATCAGAAACCAGAAAGGCAAAGACCAATTATGGGAAATGAAGAAAATGATTTTGTTGTTATCGAATTTCTTGTAGAAAAGCCGCATACAAGTCAGCGGAAAATAAGTGAAGCCATTGGAATAATTAAGCAGGCGGAGCGTCGGAAAAATTATAAAAAGGCACAGCTTTTTCCCGCATTGTATTCAATTACACCAAGCACTTTTGGAAGTAGATTACGATCGTCAACTCGTATTTTGTTTATGGGTTCTAGAGAAGTTTAATAAAGATGAATTTGTTTTGGATTCTGTACTTTTTACGGACGAGTCATCATTCCACAATAACGGATTAGTTAATAGACATAATTTTCACTAATACAGTGACGAAAATTTCCATTTTTTTAGAACTCTCGAAGGCAACACAGATGTTGTGTCAATGTGTAGGGTGGAATAATTGGAACGCTAGTGATACGTTCTCTTTCGATGGTAACTAACAAAGAATGTGGTTACAACTAGACGGTGCACCAGCGCATTTTCAAGTAAATGTTAGAAATGGATTGGATAGGCAATATCCCAATAGGTGGACAGGACGCGGCGGTCCATTCAATTGGTCAGCAAATTCTCCAGACCTAACGACTTCTGTTTTTTTTTTTTATGGGAATATTTCAAAAATATTGTCTATGATACACCACCAACTACACCAGACGATATGAGAGACAGAATAAGAATAGCGTTTCGTTCTTTATCACCAAGTATTTTAACAAGAGTTAAACAGTCCTTTCAAGAGAAAATTCGTTTATGTATTGAAAAATAAGGACATCATTTTGAGCACTTGTTAAAACATTAGTTTTCTTTTACTACTTAAGTTTGCTATTTGTTTAATAAAGTATGTATTTGTTGTTTAACTAGTTATGGTGCTTTTTAATTATTGTGAAGCAAAACCAATCAAACCGTTAGGTTAATAAATATTAGCCATTTAAAAAATGAATTGCAAGAAACTAAAGTTTGAAATTGAAAATCCTAAATTACTAATATAGTTTTTAGTAATAATAGTAAATAATGTATCTGTTTGAAGTAATAATAATAATAATATTGTTTTTAAACACTCTGTATAATGTTTACATTTCAACTTAAACTTATCTTAAAGTCTGATGCTTTGAGTAAACAATAAATACAAGTTAAAGTAATTCGCTCAAATATGTAAGACAGAAATAGTTAAATGTCTCTGTTAAGTTATGTATAGGGAGTATAACAGTAAGTAGCCTTCATTTAGCCTATAGTATCAAAATATGCCATAATATACAACTGTTCCACTTAAATTTTCATAACTTTGGTACGCAACATTTTATTGAATCACTCTGTATATTTCAAAACAATTTTAAAACGTGCCCGTAATGTGGCAAAGTGTTAAAACATTTTGCCGCTTTTCGTATATATAAACCGACGAAAATGTGGTGCGCCAGCCTGTATATTATCTATGCTATACCTATATAAGTGTTTCCATTAGGATATTTTCCAGTTTGTTCACTAAAATTAATCGTCTTCCTAGATTGTATTTTTATAATAATATTCCCCCAAACATTAATCTTACTCAAAGAAGGAGCTCTTGGAATTTATAGTCAATAAATCATAAAATAGAAAAAAAAGTAGGCAAGGTAACTTTGTGTGCATAGTTGATGTAACAGTTTTTTGTGCAGAAATGATTGCAAGCAACTATAGACCTTAAGTCTTATGATCATATGGGTAGAAATTAAATGAAATTTTGAATCCTATATTTAGTAAAAATGGTTTTGTCAATTGTTAGACAAAAATAATTATAATATTTTCAAATAACAGAAAAAAATATGTGTAAACTAATTTATTCAGTACCCAAATAAATTACCTAAAATAATAATTTCTTTAGAAGCGTCATCTGTCGTTAACTAGAATACCAATTGTAGGTTTCAATCTCTTAAATTACAACTAAACTGCAGATTATATAAATTTATCAAATATTCAGCGCCTCTGGTGGTAGTAACCCGGCGACGGTGGCGTAGCCTGGTGTTCGTAACCATTTTAGGGCTACAAAAATTTGTTAATCATGGGCCATCTGGATATTTATCTGTGATAATAGGGATGAGCTTAGCAGTGATTTTTCAATAGCTGTGATCACAGTAACAGTGATTTTAAAATATCAGTGAAAATTAAAAGTGATTGTGATCACGACTTATATCCATATCTAGATATAGGCAATATGTATGCATGTTAAAAATATAGTAATAATTCCTATATGCACATGAAATTAAAAACCACCTTCAACCCTATTTATAAGGACTGTTCTCCCTTAGGCTGCACGCACACCAATTATACAAAATATAGCTAAAACTATACGTTCATTTTGCCTTTATAATTACATAATGTTAATTAAATTTATTGACACATTATTAATTAAGAATTTGCTAGAAATGTGTTTAAAATGCTTGTCAAACATTTTGATTGGTGTGCATCTCCTTCAGACATTACCATATATTTTAATGGACGCTATCGTACTTCAAACATTTTGTTTGACAATTAAATTGTTTTGTATAATTGGTGTCCACCCAGCCTTATAAATTTTAAATGGCACTGTCTTACCCGAGAAATTATTTGGATGGGTTTCAGATATAACCAACATTTGTAACCGCGGGAAAGATTTTTACTAGAATAACAATTCATTGTAATGTAGGTTGCCTAATTTTAATTTATTTTATATCATTTAAAACAAAGTAAAGAATAGTTGAACGAAAAATAAGTGCAGAGCGGGGTAGCTTTTTATTCAATTTATAACGTGAACCCAAGCAAACAAATCTCCTCCGAAGGATTTTTGAGAAAACTTGTTTTTAATATTTTGACATTAATTAATTTTCTTTAATTCGATATTTTTTTTTTCTAAATTTGATTATTCAGCGGGGTAGATTACTAAATTCTTCATAAGTTTACGTTGAAAATTTTCTCCAAATTTAAAATCAACAAAAATATCTTGCTCAAAAATCTGCTATTTTTCCATTATTCACAGATCCACTATATAGGACCCATAATGTTTTGCCATTGACATATTAAATTAAATACATGTAGTAATAATAATAATCAATGTCTTAACATTTTACGAAAACTGAATGTCAATAATAATATACAACTCAGGTAGGTTAATTCAAATTGCATCAAATTAATCGCTAACTGACACAGCGATATTTTAAACTTGCTAGCAATCAACTGCCGAATTATTATTCATGGTGCTAGTAGCCCAATCATATTCCAGATAGTCAATATTTGAAACATTTCTTAGTTAGCTACAGCCGAATAGAAACACTGATAGGAAATGCACTTTATATTATTTTAAAACCAATATATTGAGTTTGGCTAGATTATTTCAATAAAACCAATTACAATAAGATATTAAACTTATTTAATTCTGAAAATAGTTATAGTTTTAAAGTACAAATGTTTCTAAAATATTTTGTATTGGAAGATATTTAAATTATGCTTATACAATTAAGAACTGGTTAAGTAATAAATTTTTACAAAGACTAAAAATATTAGAAAATATATTTAAAGCATGAGCAAATAATATAGTATTTATTGCATTTATTTTGACATGTTTCACTCAATATTTAATATTTAACTATTTCTTAGTTTATTTCATAATATCAGCCTTCCTATAAATGCCGGACAATATTTTAAGAACAGCGGATATATTAAAAAACAGGGATCACCGTCAATAACAGTAACGCTTAAAAATATCTACGTGATTTATATCAAGTAGATATTTTTCACCGCTAGGGTGCGTTCGGATTTGCGGTGCGTTTGTTGAGAGAAAATACGTCTGGGTAATTACGTCACATACTAGATTCGACTAAAAAATGCGAACGATTGACAGGCGCTGTTTAGGGGAAAGTTCAAATATTGAATTCGGGGTTATCATTAATAAATATAAATTGTCATTTATCAAGTTTAATTACAAGAAAATATGAACAAATTTTTATGATTCCAAATGGCTACACTCGAAATAAATTTTGTAATTATCAAATAGTAGTTGATGCAAATAATAAATTAATAATGGACGGCGAACACATCCTGCTAAAAAAACATTATTGATAATAAATTTATACATCAATATAAATAAAGAGAATTTGATTGCCGCCAATAAAAGTAGATTCCAATAAAAATGTTTTTCTTTCGATAATACGGTAATATGCTTTACTTAAAACGCATCCATATTTTATTCTATTTTTAAAAAATAGAATAATATACTATACTAAATAAAGTGAAAATAATATAATGCAAAAATGAAGTAAACTTATGTTTGACTCGGCTAAATTTTTGTCAGATACTCGTTTTGCTATATACTGCGCAGGACGAGCAAGTTTCGTCCACCTCGGGAATAGGGCGTAAAGTTGTTTCACCCGGCAGATATATGAACGCTTGCTATCTTGTACCGACAACTCTATGACGTCATTTCTACTAAATATGAACGGGTCTTGATTCAAATTTATTTACCTGGACGACGTCCAGATGGATATCCGAACGCACCCCTACTGATATTAACGGTGATCACGGTTAAGATATATTATATATATATATTTTTAAACGTGATTGTTATTGACGGTGATCGCAGTTATAATTCACTGCTACCGAAGTGTGCCGAATCGTTACGATCAGAGCCGAATATCAGTCTGCACTAGGGATGGGACATCGGTGGGTAAACATCGATATCAAACATCGATGTTAACATCGTTGATCAACATCGATGGTTGCAAAATATCGACTACCAAACATCGATGTTTTTAAACATCGATAATTATATTTATAGATTTATTTTTTGGCAGTTTAACAAAAACTTTATTATAACTTAATTAATTTACGTCCTTAACAAAATGATATAAAAGATATCACTATTCAAAAAAAATAATAAAAGAAATATATACATTTATAATATGTAGTTAACTTTAGAAACTACTCAAAAAAAACTATATAAAAAAACAATATTATGCAATTACGCATGAAACAACCACATGACTTAAATCGTCTGATACTTAAAAAATATATACATTTACGTGTATCAAAGCTTTTTAAGAGAACGATTTTTATTTGGGATTTTATAGTCTTGCATTTTTTTTTGACTACGCTGGCAAATACCGAGATACGTATGGATATGGTTTTATATTTCTGATGTGTCATCTTGCATTTAATACGTGTATCGTCGTGTATGATTGTACGCACTAGGGAATTTCCCGAAGAAGTATACATCGGTAATGTCTATCTCCCTTCTTTTTCTATGAAAATACGTTTACCTCCTTCACTTATTCTGCATGCATACATAATTTAACTTTTATTCTGCACATTAAAAGTACTATAAATTTATGTATTTAATTATATATTATTTAAATATTTATACTGAGTAATATTTAAAAGAGCCTAAAATGAAATATTCGAATTTATATGATATAGCACTGTGTAATTTAAATACTTCTTTTATTCGTAGACAATTTTACATCCTCGTAGCCTGTATGTGAGCTGTTAATTTGGAAACATTTTTGTATTTGTCAACAGAGGACGCTGTTTTATTTTGTGATTAGTGCAAATACATTTTGTCAAGCTTAAAAGTTCGATGTTCACTATATTTCTTCTAACATCGATAGTTTATCGATAAATCTAAATTGCAAACATCGATGCAAAAACATCGAACATCGATCCTAAAATATCGATGTTCAATGAACATCGATGTTTATCGCCCATCCCTAGTCTGCACGTACACGCTCTCGCTCTTGAATTGTACGGTCGATATCCAAACGTTATTTCAATCACTGATATTTCTAAAGCGATATTAGTTGTGATCACTGCTACTGTAGAATAACAGTGATTAATAACTGCTACTGGATATATCGCTCATCTCTAGTTAATAAACATTAAAATTAAAATGGCGGATCATGTTGACCAAGTTAATGTGCACGACGCCATGGTTTCAGCAAATATATTTAGTGTACAGGATGAACAGTGCCAAGAAGAGAGTTTTGTAGAGGATAAAGTGTGTATCTCTGAAACTGTTATTATTGTACATAATGCTGAATTCCAAGGCCCCATTCGGTATGACCAAATAAAACAGTACGAAGAATCCGCATGTACAGACAATATTAAAACAGAAATTGCATCATTTGAAATGACTGAAGAACAAAATGACGGAGTTAAAGTAGAAGGAGGGATCAGTGCTGATAATATCAAAATTAAATTCGATAATGGACTACTATGTAAGTAAATGCATATTAATAGCTGTTTATTATAATAACAGGTTATGTTGTATGAGATTATTAAAATTTTTATCATGGTCATATATATGAATATTATTTTTTTGAATATAATTCGGTTTATTATATGTATATAAATGTACAGTTTTGTGCAATAAATTGGCGTACACGTCTTATTGCTAATTTTGACATTATTTTGCCATTGTGAAAATGGCTTAAGTTAACTTGACAAATGGAATTATAGCGTCAATTCAATTTGTCATACATGACAGGTATTCAAACAAAAGTCATATTTATATAAGCGTATATTAAGTGTACGCCAATTTATTGCACAGAACTGAACATTTGCAATTACGGAAAAATTGCAGAATATGGGTGCAACCGATTTTTGAAAAAAAAACTAGTGTACCTTATAGTGGACCTCTAATTGAACAACTTTTACTTATAAATTAATCGGCGCTCACGTACAGGAAAGGAGATAATTAATAATTAAGGAGCTCACCGAGTGATTTTTCCATGTCACATTTTATGTCGTATCTGTTATACACACCGTTGAAATTATGAAAATTGTCATAAATGATGTTTATTTCACTTTACCACACAACAATTACATATGATTTTTATGTTTTTTAGTAACTTTTCTCAACCCAAACATAACAAACACAACCGGTGTGAAGTTAGCAACGAATGCCAGCAACGAATTTTAGTACGGTTCGCTATATAATGAAGGCGGCAAATCGTTCGTGCAATGTGTGTTTATCATCGATTCTTCAGTTGTAAAAGTATTGTATGGTACAGCAATGTTCACTATAGGTTGCAAACAGAGCTGGGGAATTATTTTCAAATAGTAATTAATTACAATTACAAAATACTTTTTTTTAAAAAGGAATTACTTACAATTACAAAGTACAAGAGATTAAGAAAGGAATTTTTCTTCTAATTACAATTACAAACAAAATGTAATTGACAATTACTTTTCTAATTACAATTACAATTAGATTTGTTTATAAAATCCGAGGAAAAACGTATTTTTCTGTTATTAGTCTTTTGTTGTATATAATATACAAATCGGAACTTAAAATAGGAAATGGGAAAGAATTCAAATATATTCCAATCCACCTGTATAAAAAACAACGTAATTTATTATATGAAAAACAAAACAAATAAAGCAACTACTCAAGTATAAGATAAACTTTGTGATTAAAATAATTAATACCAAAAAATTGCACCATAAAACTAGGAATGAAAATAAGGTAATTTAGGGTACATTACTTACCATGGGGGTGACAAATTTGGAGTAGTATATCGTCGCCCTAAAGTCAAAACCTCGTATCTACCAAAATGGAAATTTTCAGGAGAGACAAAAAAACTTTTTTATACGAAGTCTTTAAAACTGCTTCTTAATAATAATTATTAATTGAAACATAATGTAACCCTCAATTAAATGAAAGTTAGACGAAAAAAGATCTAAAGTGATTTATCTTCTTTTTGAAAAAGAAGTGAGATACGAGGTTTTGCATTGAATTAGTATTCATTAAGGGTGTTGTATAGGTACATTTTCAAATATTTACAGATTACAGGCTACCTTTAAACTTTATGCAAAAATGATTTAGATGAAATATTCTTATAATGTTTATCTACACGTCCTTTGGCATTTTGTTTTTTCAATTTTTTATTAATTGTTATAAAAAATTAAATATAAATAGACAATCGAAAAATAAAATGCGTATCGACGTATAACATATTATTGTGAACATTAATTTCTAGCAAAATTTTTTCGTATTTATTAAGATAAATGTGTAATTTGATAAGAAAGAAATGGATTTTTGGCACTGCTTTAGTACGCCACCTGCAGTCAAATATTTGATATATCCTTGCAATCCAAGACAGGGCGGAGTTACTTTGTTTAGGTGGGGATTCACTTTACGAGCGATATTCGGAATACAGAAATCCTTGTTACGGTTTTGAGTAGGTATTTGATTAAACATTTTTTATATTATTTTACATTTCATAAAATTGAAAACATTATCTAGTAACCTTGATTTAACTTTATAAAATTAATGTATATTTTCTTTTTGTTAAATTTACTTATATTATTTTGTATTACATTTCATAAAATTGTACACATTTTCTGGTAGGCTTTGATAACTTTTACATAAATACAAACTTAAACAAAAGTATTACATATGATTCATAAATAATACTAGCTTTTTTAGTTCTTCCACTATTTTACATTTATCAAGATAAAATACTACTGACATTTATAAGTGAGTTAAAAATAATGTAAAACTAATATCGAAAATGAGATGGATATAGATGGTGCGTACTTCATCTGTACAGATCGTCAGATATTGTAGCAGACTGGTAGACGTTCAAAAGAGTTAATTTACGACCTAGTAAAAAATTACTCTCAAACGATTCAGTGTTCGGACAGTTATAAAAAGATTTGAAGTAAACCAGAAATTGCTCCAAAAGGATATCTTTTATTTTAAAAATTTAACTAGATTACTTTTCCTGTTATGGTAAATAAAGAACAGACAGAAATAGGACTTATTATTTTACAGATGTAGTTACATAATAATAATGAATAAACATTAAATTTTAAATAATTTATATATAATAATAAAACAATGAAATTCGATTCAATACATGATATTATAGTAGTCATTCTATTTTTTTTTTTGGAAGAAAATATGGGAGACTATTTTATTTAATAAATCGTTAGTGGGGCATGCGGCGACTCTAAAACCAAAAAGTTGGAACTCCTTGTGGGTTTTTGGTAATCTCAAAAAGTTTTTGAATGGATTCTCGGCGTAAATGGTTGGTCGAACAAAAAAATTTTTTAACAAAAAAAAACAATATCTACAATTTATCTGATGTACTCGCTGCGCTACAGCCAAAAGCGGAAAAAGCAGAGGGCGCCAAAATTTTCAAAAATGGGTTTTCACTATTTTTCGGCGCGAAAATTTTTTTTAGCGTTTGATGCAAATGTAAAGTTGCAGAGAATGCCTCAATTTGTCTGAAGGGCAGTAGAGAGATGACCGTTTCTACGTTAGAACTTATCTTTTCTGGCTCTTTGGAAATAAGCGTTTGCTTCATTTGCGAAGAAAAATTTCGGAGACGAAGAATACTGTGCGTTGAAGCCGCGGGACAGGTCATCTTCATGGCATTGTACGATGGTGCCACTTGCAAATACACACTGTCTCAACTTCGCTTTAAGGAATTCACGCAATCCGCGATCAAGAGCAAAGTGAATCTCCCTTATTTACCGCCTTCGCCCGGACTTCTCGAACGTTGTTTCCATGGAATATGTGTTCATTTGGTTGTTCAATAATTTCTGGAGTAAGCAAAACCGAAGTAACTGCAAAATTGTTTTTTAACATACTATACCACCAATAGAATCTTGTTCCTTTCACTCACGAAAAATAGTACATTATAATATAATAATATAATGACATTCCTTTCGTTCTGCAAACTCCAACAAAACAAAGTCATTTTTAATTCGAAAATATATTACCGTTGTTTTAATATAATAATAATATAATAATAGTATAATAATAATAATGTATATTTACTCATCTATAATTATTAACATTATATTAATTACAGATTATCGTCATATCTGAGTAATCTTGTGATAATTATCACATTTGACATAAAATATCACATTAATTTAAATTAAAGTGTATATATGTATAACAAGATCATTGTATCAACAATATGACAAACAACGATATACACAAATAAACAAATAATAATAAATGATAGAATGTTATATACTTCAGCAGCTCGCGTTAATTGTCAGAAAATCTTCGACGCCGTAGTACTTCCTCTCCATCAGCAGCCCTTTGACCCTTTTCTTGAACTCGTCAGGTGGTAGATCTTTAAGTTCTTCTTCAAGTGGTTATATAGCTTGGGACCCCAATAATCGACACCCGACTGCAACAGTGAAAGTCAATGATAAGGGGTTCTTAGATGCTTTCTACTTAGTGTGTTGTACTCATGTTTGTTTCCATTTGGATAAAATGTGTGTTTGTTGGTAGCCTTTTTTACAGTAGAAATATTCTATTTGCATCAGCCGTCTGTCTCGAAAAGAGAGTTCCATAACTTAGAAGAGAATGAAAATACGAACAGTACGCCACCTTTGCAGATTCGTATGTGCATACATGTCTCAGTCTTCTTATGGTGAATACCACAAACGTCAGTCTACCAGTGTCCCCACCTCAGATTGGAGTCCACTATCAGACCCAAAAATTTGGCTTTTCCCGATCTTCTGTTGTTTTCGTGGAAAATTTCATGTTTTGTTTTTTGTTCGGGTTTATTTTCAGGTGATTTGCTGCAAACCAGCCCTCTGCTTTTTGGATGTCAGCTGCAGATTTTGTTGTTAGTTCTTGGAGTTCTTTCCCCCTTACTAACAACGTGGTATCATCCGCATATAGACACAATTCCGTGTCTGGGGCACTACAGGGCGGGGTCATTCATATATATAATGAATATTTTCGGTCCAAGAATTAGCGAGACATGGATGCGTTTCTATCTACTTTGGGTCTTCTCAGGAAGCCGTACGCTTCAAAATAATTTCTTGTATAGATACGAAGTGCTGGTATACTTGCGTGGGTGAGTATTCCGTAATCCAAAAAATTCTTAATTACTCACTCTGCGATATATTCCGGAAATTTGAAAAATTCTTAATGATACACGCACATGTCGTTTTAGTTTCACTTTTGGATGTGTGAAGTTAGACCCCTTTTTTCGAAAATCGGAATTCTGACGGTTGTTCCAGGTTGTTCTAGGTTTATTCTCAATTGTTCAAAAGTATTTCAAAACACAAATTATAATAGGCCGAGAAAATGGCAAAAATAAATTTTTGCTAGCGCCCCTTTTTTCGAAAATCAAAATTCTGACGGTCGTTCCAGGTTTATTTTAAATTGTTCCAAAGTATTTCAAAAAAAAAATCGTAATTGGCTGAGTTAAAAGGAAAAGCGATTTTCTTACAGCCCCTCTTTTTGCGAAAATTGAAATTCTGTTTCAGGTTGTTCTAGATTTGTTCGAAACGCTCTTCTAATACATCAAAACCGTATCTCATATATCAAAAGATATTGCAAAAAAAACTATATCCAAAAGTGAGAAGTTAGCCCCTCTCTTTTTCGAAAATCGAAATTCTGACGGTTGTTCTAGGTTTGTTTTAGATTGTTCCAAAGTATTTCAAATAAAAAGTCATAATTGGCTGAGTTAATAGGAAAAAACGATATCTTACAGCCCCCCTTTTTGCGAAAATTGAATTCTGACGGTTGTTTCATGTAGTTGTAGATTTGTTCTAAACATTTTTCTAATGCCTCAAAACCGTATCTCTTATAGGTATATCGAAGGATATTGCAAAAAAAAAAAACAAAATCCAAAAGTGAGAAGTTAGCCCCCTCTTTCCGAAAATCTAAATTCTGACAGTCGTATCAGGTTTTTCTAGGGTTGTTCCAACGTATTTTAAAAAAAAGTCGAAATTTAGCCAAGATAATAGGAAAAAATGAGGTGTGGCCACGAAACAACTTTCTTGTACGTATGGGCGTTTTAAATCATACAATTTTAAACATTATTTTATACAAAAATTATTCAAAATCCTATTCTAAGTACTTCCAGTCTCTTAATGAATCTCTACAGGATACATACTTAATGAGATATTTGCAAAAAAATGCTACTCGCTAAGAGTAAAAGTATTACTTCCGGTCCGAATTTTGAATTTTCATTTATACAAAAAATATTTCAAATCCAACTCTAAATGCTTTTGTACTCTTGACAAATATATATAGAATGCATAATTTGCGAAATATTTGCAAAAATCGCTATTCGATAAGAGTAAAAGTATTACTACCGTTCCGAATTTTGACATTTTTTTTTATACAAAAGGTATTGAAAATTAAGTTCTAAATACTTTTATACTTGTAACGTACCTGTCTAAAAACCGTTTAACGACCGCTCGGGCATACGACTTCGACGCTCGAGCTTCTGCGTCGGGTATTCCCCGCAACAAACAACTGTTTAACGTGGGGAATACTCGGATACGTTTTGTTGATGCGTAAAAGATGCATTATAATCATCGACAGGTTTTAAAGCCGTAATAACTATGTAGCGGAAAGGTTTGATTCATGAGATGGAAAAGCTCCTCGCGATTTGGTTGATGACCAGATACAAAACAAAAATTCCGAGAGCTTCTATATACACGTAGAAGCGGAGACAATGCCGGTTTTAAGGCATTTAAAGATACAATTACATTGTTGTTAGGAGGTAATGTCGCTGGATTGAAGTTAAAACTTTTTCTTATCTATTGCTTTGAGAACCCATGTGCATTAAAGCATGTTTACTATCGTGCAAACAACAAATCATGGATGACGCAAGCATTATTTGAGGAATGGTTCCTCAACTGCTTCATACCGTCGGTTAATATTGTTTGAAAAAGAACTTGCCATTTAAAATTATCCTTCTGCTTAACAATGTACCAGGTCATCCCCAACATCTTGATGATTTACACCCAGATGTAAAGGTGGTGTATCTGCTTAAAAACACAAACGCTATCCTACAACCAATGGATCAGGGTACAATAGCTACGTTTAAATAATACTATTTGTGCACAACGTTTTCCAAAGCCATAACAGCAACAGAAAGTAATGAAATAACCCGTGACTTCTGAAAGTCATATAATATTTTAGAATACATAAAGAACATTGAAACCGCGTGGGAAGAAGTGACAGAAAGATGTGTGCAGGGTCTATGGAAAAATGTAAAATGTCAGAAAGTGTTCAGGAATAATTTAGATTTTGACGAAGACGAGTACACTAATGTCATACATAAAGTAGTGGAACTTGCTAACATACTTAATTTAAAAGCTGAAGCGGAGGATATTGAAGAATTAATAGAGTTGGAAGTACAACGGCTCCCGGAAGAGGAACCAGTAGAGGAAAGTGAATGAAACCAATAAAACTAGAAGGTATGGATTCAAATGTTGAACGGTTCACGAAAGTTGAACGGCCAATAAATGAAGTTTTACAAGTTACAAAGCAGACTACATTAACGACGTTCTTTTCAAAAGCTATAACCAGGACTCCTACCCTTGTAAATACTTCTATTTCTTCGCCGCCATCTCCCTTACCCAGGCCCCTCTACAGCTTTTGATAGCTCTGGTGATAAATACAATGACGACGTTTATGAACGACATTTTGCACTACATATCATAAATAGTTATTCTTCGTTTTTCACAGAATGAATTTAAATTATTAATACGTCACTTTTTAATTTTTGTATGTATTTTTATGTTCTGTAATATATAAGAGATGCAATTAAAAAGTTTGCTTTGAACTTTTGGAGAAATGTAAATGGAGAAACATATTCGTGTATGTATTGCGTATGTAATAATATAGATAGAAATAAATGTCGTATATCACGAGTATTTAAATCAAGTGACACATAATTTAAATATAAATGCATATACTGTGTATATAGGTACAATTCATTATTATTTACTTTAGCATTAAGTAACATTATGAAAGGTAAATTATAACATAGGGTACATCATAACATAATAAATTTTTTTATAGAACGATTTGTAATACGCCCAATGGAAAAGAAAATCAACACGATATTAGCGCCGTCAACAAAATAATACTTCAAACATCATACTCTTACATAACATAGAAATTTGAAGACTGCATTCCTCTCACATCTGGTCAACTAATTGAGAATAATTGTCAATGGGCATTTTACCTCATTTCGCTTCTTTCCCCCAATTACTTACTAATAAAAATAAATACCAAATTAAATTGAATTAATATTATTTTCATTAGAAAAGTTTTATGAGGCGAAAAACAATATGGAGAACTACAAGTGGGAACGAGGACTCATTGGCCACATTGAGCAACTTTAATAATGCTCCTTAGGCTTTCCATAAAATAAATCACATTTTTTTCTAAACCCTCTAGTAATTTATTACAGCTTCGAACTCCGATATTTCAAGAACCGTTAGGAATTCGGGAAAAGTGAATAGAAACATTTTTGCTTAAAATTAGTCATTGAATTCACGTGCGAGGTTTCTCGGATACCTTGGCGGCCATCCTGTATAATAATAGTACCTATAGATATAAATAATTATCCTGTGATTTTCAATACGCCCAATGGAAAAGATAATCAAGACGATGACATAGTACCGTTGAACAAAGTATTATTATTATATAGTATTCATAGACACTAAGTAATATTTCTTTTAATCATAATTCCATCTTACATATTAACTTTTGACTTATTGAACATATGTCTGACTAAAAAAACTTACAATTTACATTCCTGTAGCGCCTAGACTCGCAGACTAAATAAATCATACAAAATATTACTAGCACCTACGTTACGTAGAGTATGTGTAGCCTGAACAGAGACAAATAGCACTTAACGCATCGTACGTATGTTATTTTGAATGCATCGCTCCATAAGGGCGGTACTTATAAACCGGGAACTGTACAATTTAGATTTTTACTATAGCATTTAGCAAAACAGTACATGGTAGTGGGGTATTGGCAAGCTCCACCTCTGAGTAGAACCCCCCTTAACCCGCCGCAAAGACGTCGAAATTTTTAGTTTGGTATACAACACCCTTAATGATGACTTACGGGGAAGTGAGATTAAAAAAAAAATATAATATTGTTATTTATTTAGCAGAAAAACTTTATTAAAGGTCACATTAAAGTTTATTGCGACAAAATAACAATAAAAGAAACTTACTACATAACACTAGTGGTTCAAACCATCATAAAACCCGTGATAATCCGCGGCTATGACTTTTTTTAACGACTGCAGATGTTGATACTTGTCACCTTTTATTGGTAGTGATTTTGGGTAGAGATTTGGTATTTCACCACAATAATTAGTATTATTGCGTTGGGGTAGGCGTACCCAGTCATCATTGAAGCTTAGCTTGAACTGAATGTCACCCGTGGGGCAGTACTTAAGTGCTCGCAGATCGTACACAGTAGAATCACCAACACGCTTGCCTGGGCGAATGGACGTTACGTATTTGATCTGAGAATAATCTTTAAAAAATGTGTGATCAATGTGTTTCACTTTGTATGGGTTGTTCCGTTTGCGAACTTCTTTTATAATCTCAACATAATTTGATGGTGAATAAATATGTCGATTTTTCTTTCTCCGTTCAATAGTTGAATGGACGCTATCGCATTCCATTTGCGAGTGCCCTTTTACCAAATATTTTTGGATGATGATAATTTGGTTCATTTTTGCATGGTGGAGAAGAGAATTATCTAATGTAACGTTCCGGTTCTGTGCGCCGCAACCGTCACTAAAAATTACTATCTCTTTTTCTTCACCATCTAGCTCTTCTTTGAGATAATCAGTCAAACATGATGCAAAACAACTTCCGTCCATCCCTCCTTCTCCTTCGTGCCATACGTAACAAACCACGTTGTCGTTCTTTAGATTATAGATCGTGTAGTTGTGACACGCAAGCTTTTGTTTAAAGTAGACCATTCCAGCCTGTATGTCAGGTACTAATTGTACAGCTTGAACATCTACTGTCAAGGTGCATACATTTCCAGCAATGGCTTCGGATTTGTCAAGATCTTTCTCGCTTCTGGCCCTATCTTTTTCCGCTATATGACTTCTATATTCCTCTTCGGTTACATTTCCTGCCTTATATGCAAAACAAAGATCACATTGGTCTTTGCGAGGGTGGAATATGTCAATGCTTAAACTCCTCATCTCGGATAAAAATACATTTATGGATGTTATAAATTCTGCATCCACCTCCTTTGTATACAACTGGTAAACATCTGAGTAAGACTGAAAGATGTTTTCCAGGTACATTTTACTTGTGGTCGCTCGGCAATAATGAGAAGGTAGTTTGGGAAGACGTTCAAAAAACTCAACAATCTTTCGTCTACGTTCAGCATTAATAGGTTTAGCTTTTGAAGGAAAGCTATCAGTTGATTTGGCAATACCAGAAGAGTGAGCATTTGTTACCCAGTTATGTATAGTCCATTCTCCAATACCAAATGTAGCCAAAAACATTTGCTTGCATACAGGCATTAGTACATTATCAACTTTTAAGTGATAGAGCAAGCTGTTTTTGCGTCTAGACGTTTTCTTTTTTGTCCGTTTTTCTTTAGTTCTGACTTACTAAAGTTCCTATAAATAATTTCCGTTGCTTCCAATCTAGATCTGACCAAAACCTTGAAAAAATTTCTTTTCTTTGCTCATTAGTTATTTTCCAACATAGCCTCTTTGCTTTAGAATTCGAACACTTTTTCGAAGAGCAACCTATTTCCTTCATGACTCTTGACTTTCCTTTTTGTTCGACCTCAACTCCATCTACTTCTTTTATACCTACTACGTACTCTTCTCCTTTCATTCTTGACACTTTCTGCTTGTTTCGCTTCCATTTTGATGGATCTGCTTGTCCTTTTTTTGCGCGTTTTCTCTTCGGGCCTTGTTCTTTTTGCTTAGCATTGTCGGGTTTCATAGATCGGCTCTTCACATTCGCTTTCTCATCTCTGATGTTTTGCTTAAGTTTTCCAACGTTTTCACGCTTCCTCTTTATAGATTCTCGTTCTGACGATTCTGAGTCACTAGAGGGATGAAAACTGGAACCCGACTCTTCAAATGGATCAGGGTCCTCTTCTATAATACATCTTTCCCCAAAATCTGAAGTACTTAAAGGAACTTCTGAAGTATGTATATCATTGATGTTTGCAGTAACATTGCAGACTTCCTCTTGTGTATTTACTGAATTGGTTACGTCAGAACAATACATCTCTTGCACAATATCATACGCCCCTCGGGGAGAACAGGCATCATCACATTCTTCGGATAAGTCACTTTCTCCAAGTTGAGGACTTGTGTTATTATTTTGTAGCGCCAATTCCAAAATTTTGGCTGTTCGATTACTTGTCTGCAACGAAGAATAAGTTTCACATCATTTTCACTCGACTATAAAAGCTAGTACTCAAAGAAAGTAGCTATCAATTTTGCCACAGTGTATACCTACTTAGTGCTTGTCTAACTACGTTTTAGTCTAGCTATAGATGATAGTAGTGCTAACCAAAAAAGTACTGTTTGCTATTATGTGTTGCTTTCACATTACTGAGAGTATTTTTCATGCAGAAACCTCGTAACTCTCACTACTTTTGTAAATGCAAAAACCACGCATCTCGAAATAAATTTTGAAAACCTTGATTAAAATAACTTTGACTGTGTTCTTGTGTGGCTATTTAATTAAGAATAGTATCTAGTCTATCGTTATGCTATCATAACTGTTCCAACATCTACTATTTCAAAAATAATTAAACATAACCTCGAAAAAGCAAGTGATTTACTGAATATTTCTGTACACTAACAAGTACTATTGAGATTAGCAACAAAATAGTGGAAAATATGTACTCACCATTTTATAAGGCACTATTACTTAAAGAAAAAATCTAATATTTCACTTGAATTTCATGAGAAAACAAGGATAAACTACACACGTGTTCACAACTCATTGAGATACGAGGTTTTGTACTTCATAACGAGATACGAGTATTTGGTATTTAGGTGGCACATACGCAATTTTGCTGATATCGACATAGAAGCTTTTGCTACTTATGCATAACAACAAATTCCATCAGAACTCCTCGTATCTCAAAATTGCCAAAAACCGAGATACGAGGTTTTGACTTTAGGGCGACGATATATCATATGTACTTCCTCAAAATTATTGCTACTAAAATAATTATGAAACCAGGAAATTTCACGCGTAGGTATGCAGTGTTTTCATTTTACACATTTTGTAGTGTATTTTTGTATGCAGTGCTTTTTTTAAAGGCTGGTTTTACATAATAATATTTCAACCCCATTTTATACTTTTTTTCTTACTATCTAAAATATCTTACTGTTGAGCTCTAAAATAATATTATTGTTATTGAAGAACCCCCAAAAAAAATGACTTGAAATTGAAATTTTCCGTAAAAATCAGTGGCTAGTTTTTAAAAAAAAGTGCTGCAAAGGTAACATATGCCTTAAATCAACTTATTTTCACCTTCGGAAAGTATTGAAATAAGTACCTTTTATAGTTACATTCGGACTATTCGATAGAAAATAATTCACATTCCGAAATAAGCAGTTGTTTAATATCATGTTTAGATACCACAAAAGTTGACTCGACTAACGGCAACCAACGAAGTTCAAACTCAGAATGTGTAATTGCTCCTAAAAATGCATAGGATTCTCTAAAGTTAAAAGATGTTTAAATCTATTATCTAAACCTTTAATGGCACTTTGAAGTATTATATCTCCGCCACTTTTAAACTCCTTTTTACTTAATTTATTTAGCTTATTTTTAAGTGACACTAGACTAGGAAGAAGAACGCCATAAAAAGCTTTGTTTTCACCTTGTAAAATATTTAGGGTCTCTGCAAAAAGTGCAGTGACTTCACAATATTCTTGCAGAGTAAGGAACCAGTATTCAGAAAAGCACGGTATTTCAAATTTTAAAAAGATGGAAAGTGTTTTTTCACATCCAATATTTGTTTGATACTGTCATACATTGAGTTCCACCTAGTGATTCCAGGGGAGTTAAGGGTATGTTCTAAATATGAGTTAATTGGAAAAGTAATTTGTAATTGAACTTTTAAAAAACTAAAAGTATTTAAATACAAATTACAAATACTTCACGATTTTTCAACAATTACAATTACAAATTACTTGAAAAGGCAAAGGAATTAATTACTAATTACAATTACTGATTTCTAAAGTAATTTGTAATTGTTAATTCCTTTTTGTAAAGTAATTGCCCAGCTCTGGTTGCAAATGACCACATGAGACTCCTCGAAGCAGAAAAAAAATTCTGGGGTCTAAATATCGAAAAAGATATATTTTTGTTGTTATAGGTATACACCCTCGACACGTCCGTTATTAACTTTTGTGCCGCGATGAAATTTTCACAGCAGGTTTCTATCGACAAAAGGAACATATCCACACAAAAAAATTTTCAAAAATCAGGGGCCTTGGGGATGAAAAAAAAATATTTTCGTTGTTATAACATATACTCCCCCGATATCTCCGTTATTAGCTTTTGTGCCGCGATAAAAAATTTTTTTTTTTAATGCGTTTTTTCTGTGGATATGTTCCTTTTGTGGATAGAAACCTGCTGTGAAAATTTCATCGCGGCACAAAAGCTAATAACGGAGATATCGGGGGTGTATATGTTATAACAACGAAAATATTTGTTTTCATCCGCAAGGCCTCTGATTTTTGAAAATTTCTTTCTGTGGATATGTTCCTTTTGTCGATAGAAACCTGATGTGAAAAGTTCACCGCGGCACAAAAGCTAATAACGGAGATATCGGGGGTGTATATGTTATAACAATGAAAATATTTTTTTTTCGTCCCCCAAGGCATCTGATTTTTGAAAATTTCTTTTTGCGGATATGTTCCTTTTGTCACTAGAAACCTGCTGTGAAAATTTCATCGCGGCACAAAAGCTAATATCGGAGATATCGGGGGTGTATATGTTATAACAACGAAAATATTTTTTTTTCATCCCCAAGACCTCTGATTTTTGAAAATTTCTTTCTGTGGATATGTTCCTTTTGTCGATAGAAACCTGCTGTGAAAAGTTCACCGCGGCACAAAAGCTAATAACGGAGATATCGGGGGTGTATATGTTATAACAACGAAAATATTTTTTTTTCATCCCCAAGGTCTCTGATTTTTGAAAATGTCTTTTTGCGAATATGTTCCTTTTGTCAATAGAAACCTGCTGTGAAAATTTCATCGCGGCACAAAAGCTAATATCGGGGGTGTTATGTTATAACAACGAAAATATTTTTTTTTCATCCCCAAGGCCTCTGATTTTTGAAAATTTCTTTTTGCGAATATGTTCCTTTTGTCGATAGAAACCTGCTGTGAAAATTTCATCGCGGCACAAATGCTAATAACGGAGATATCGGGGGTGTATATGTTATAACAACGAAAAAAAATTTTTTTCATCCCCAAGGCCTCTGATTTTTGAAAATTTCTTTTTGCGAATATGTTCCTTTTGTCGATAGAAACCTGCTGTGAAAATTTCATCGCGGCACAAAAGCTTATAACGGAGATGTCGGGGGTGTATATGTTATAACAACGAAAATATTTTTTTTCAACCCCAAGGCCTCTGATTTTTGAATTTCTTTTTCTGTGGATATGTTCCTTTTGTCGATAGAAACCTGCTGTGAAAATTTTATCGCGACACAAAAGCTAATAACGGAGATATCGGGGGTGTATATGTTATAACAACGAAAATATTTTTTTTTCATCCGCAAGGCCTCTGATTTTTGAAAATTTCTTTCTGTGGATATGTTCCGTTTGTCGACAGTAACCTGCTGTGAAAAGTTCACCGCGGCACAAAAGCTAATAACGGAGATATCGGGGGTGTATACGTTATAACAACGAAACTATTTTTTTTTCATCCCCAAGGCCTCTGATTTTTGAAATTTTTTTTCTGTGGATATGTTCCTTTTGTCGATAGAAACCTGCTGTGAAAATTTTATCGCGGCACAAAAGCTAATAACGGAGATATCGGGGGTGTATATGTTATAACAACGAAAATATTTTTTTCATCCCCAAGGCCTCTGATTTTTGAAAATTTCTTTCTGTGGATATGTTCCTTTTGTCAATAGAAACCTGCTGTGAAAATTTCATCGTGGCACAAAAGTTAATAACGGACGTGTCGAGGGTGTATACCTATAACAACAAAAATATTTCTTTTTCAATATTTAGACCCCTGAATTTTTTTTCTGCTTCGAGGAGTCTCATGTGGTCATTTGCAACCTATAGTGAACATTGCTGTACCATACAATACTTTTACAACTGAAGAATCGATGATAAACACACATTGCACGAACGATTTGCCGCCTTCATTACATAGCGAACCGTACTAAAATTCGTTGCTGGCATTCGTTGCTAACTTCACACCGGTCGGTACAAACACAAACAAGAAACCTAACCTTAAATCAACTAGTGGAGAAAGCTCATCCCAACTTTTATGCGGATTCGGACCTACGACTGTCATCCATAGAGTTATATAGTAGGTAGATGGTCGAACAAACCACGTATTTTTCAATATTTGAAAATTATATGCAAATCAGTAACAAAAGACGTTATAAAGTGTATATTATTTATAAATTTGTAGTTTATATCATTGATTTTTTAACATGCCTTTTAAAACTATATAATATCCAGTAAATAAGTACGGCATGATATAGAGAATGTTTATAGGTGTTTTCTTTCATTTTTTCAAAAATTTATAATTCTCTTTTTGCACATTTACATGATTTATGCTGCAATCTGTTGCATTGAACAAAAGACGTTGTAAAGTGTATATTATTTATAAATTTGTAGTTTATTTCATTGATTTTTTAACATGCCTTTTAAAACTATATAATATCCAGTAAATAAGTACGGCATGATATAGAGAATGTTTATAGGTGTTTTCTTTCATTTTTTCAAAAATTTATAATTCTCTTTTTGCACATTTACATGATTTATGCTGCAATCTGTTGCATTGAACAAAAGACGTTGTAAAGTGTATATTATTTATAAATTTGTAGTTTATTTCATTGATTTTTTTAGCATGCCTTTTAAAATGATATAATATCCTGTAAATAAGTACGGAATGATATAGAGAAAATATTGGAAAATAGATAATGAAGTTGAAAATACTGACACAATGTGAGTTGTTCGGAAAATTATGTGTTCTTACTAAATATACTGTTAATAAGTGGTCTATAATTTGCAATGTAAGTGCATGAATTTTAGAGGAAATCTCAAGAAAGTAAAACTTATATTTTTAAAACAATAAAGAAAAGCACAAATTAAATTTGCCAAGTATGAACATTTATTTCAGAGAAATTCATAAGAAAGTAAGACATGTATTTTGTAAACATTAAAGTAAAACATAAATTTCATTTGACTTCTATAAGAACCTAATGAAGCATAAAGCTCAGTCAATGTTGAATTAAATACAGATATAAGGTTGAGATATAAAAATGTCAAACATACAATGAGTTGTTTTGAGAGCAACTTCTCAGCCTTACACGTATCAATTTCTTGACCAAGTTTTCAGGTGAATTAGTAGTACCAATAGTGCAACAGTATGAAATAAAAAAAACTAAAAATTTGCCGAAGATTTGTGTTTACATTTTACACAGTTGCAAAAACTTTACGACTACAAATCTATAGTACGTTCTCATATACAATGTATTGTTGAATGTTTGCATTGCAATTATTGTTCATATGAATTTTGTTTTCGCACCGCGAGATGGTGGGGAAAGGGGGATGGTAAAAATAGAAATGAACGAAAAATGCAATGCAAACATTCAACAATAAATGAATTCAATGTGATTACAAACTTGTTTACGGTAATAATTAATAGCAATTTCTGCACCCCATTCGCTGTACGCACTCGTATTTCGGTTGATTTATACCGATTTTTTGATGTTTTGCCGCCCCTTCCCCCACCCCCGCGCGCGGTATAAATCAACCGAAATACGAGTGCGCACAGCGAATGGGGTGCAGAAAGCAAAAACAAATATTCTTGCCGCCCCTTATGTGAAGGGGCGGCAAACACGAAAAGTACAAAATAAATTAACGGAATTAGAGGTGCGGGGAAGGGAGATGGTAAAGAAGTAACAAAATCTATAAATTAAGGGAACAATCAATGCAAAATATTGCAGTATAAATCATGTAAATGTGCAAAAAGAGAATTATAAATTTTTGAAAAAATGAATGAAAACACCTATAAACATTCTCTATATCATTCCGTACTTATTTACTGGATATTATATAATTTTAAAAGGCATGTTAAAAAATCAATGAAATAAACTACAAATTTATAAATAATATACACTTTATAACGTCTTTTGTTACTGATTTGCATATAATTTTCAAATAAATATTGAAAAATACAAGTGGTTTGTTCGACCATCTATCTAGTATATAACTCTATGGATGACAGTCATTGGTCTGAATCCGCATGAAAGTTGGAATGAGCTTTTTCCACTAGGTGATTTAAGGTTAGGTTTCTTGTTTATTTTTGTTATGTTTGGGTTGAGAAAAGTTATTAAAAAACTTAAAAATCAAATGTAATTGTTGTGTGGTAAAGTGAAATAAACATCTTTTATTACAATTTTCATAATTTCAACGGTGTGTATAACAGATACGACTAAAAATGTGACATGGAAAAATCACTCGGTGAGCTCCTTAATTATTAATTATCTCCGTTCCTGTACGTGAGCGCGGATTAATTTATAAGTAAAAGTTGTTCAAGTAGAGGTCCACTATAAGGTGCACTAGTTTTTTTTTTCAAAAATCGGTTGCACCCATATACTGCAATTCACCCGCAATTACTCCCGTGGTAATATTGCTGATGATGTTACATCACCAATTAGTTAATGAAACGTTATGAAAACTCTTGTTGCTTCTGATGTTACTGTGGCAGTCAGGGGTAGGAACATTGATTAAAATTACATTATAAATTTCTCAAGATTTTATGTTAAGAGCTTTACTGATTGTTAATCAGTAAAGCTCTCAACTTAAGGTCTTTATTGTGCAAGATCTTAAATTGAGTGGTTTACTGATTAATTATCAGTAAAGCTTTCAACTTAAAATCTTGAGGAGTTCTTAAAATATTGTAAAATTTAGAACGTAATTTTAATTAATGTATCCCTAGTAATGATGAAACATTTGCAGCATAATAAGTATTTAGTATTCATATTGATTATTGAATCTTAGATAATAGGCTTCTCATTCCACTATATAGATCAAGCAGTAATATTTTATCTTCAAACCTGATTCACTTTATTTCAACTGGCAATTGAATCTTCAATACTACTTGACATCTAAATGTAGTATATTACTTGACTATTTTGAGAGCCGACACTATTAAATATATGTTTCATCAATCCCTATCTTATTTAAAAGGTCACCTAGTGGCAGTAAATCATATGATTTTTAATCTATGCGTATTCGACCAACAGACTGTGAACATTGTGAAGCCTACTATGAAGACTACTGCATCGAATGTGGAATGCTTGTGAATATTTTAAACAAGAATGTTTTAAATAGTGCAGATAAAGGGGCACAAAAAGATATCCCAAATGAAATTTTAGAAATTCAAGATTTATTTGGACAAACTGGAATATATGCTTTGAGAATTATTCCTGAAGGTGTAAAATTTGGGCCTTTCACTGGACTCGGTGCAACAGAATGTCCCTGGGAAATGAAAGGGGAGAAATTTGTTTTGGACAAAAATAAATCGAAGCATTTGAATTGGATGCAGTATGTTAATCCTACCATGAATACGGCTGAAGGAAACCTACGTGTCTTTCAATGTGAAGATAATATATATTATCAAAGCACTCGTCAAATCCAACCTCGTGATGAATTACTGGTGTATTTTGGTGAAGAATGCGGCAGCAGTCCTGATAAAATTGACAGAGAGGATTCTGTTATCACTATGAAAGACATCGCTAAGGACATATTTGCCTGCACACTTTGCTGCCTTGGATTCAGCACGAAATCGTATTTGGCTAAACATAAAACTGTTTGCACTGAGGATCCATCTGGAAAGTTTTCAGTTGAAGGTACCGTACCATTGATGTTTCTGGATTTGAGCATATTGATTATTGTATTTTAAGAGATATTATCTTTAAATTCTTTTATTAATTGCTGTTTCTCTTTGTAGTTTCTTGTTCATATGAATAGAATTGATTGAGTTTAAGAATGTTCCCAGAAAGAAATTGTTTGAGGTTAATGTTGAGTTATCCAATGCTCTTAAAAGTTATTACACCTCTCAGGGCAGCAATTTTAACACCTGTGTCACTTTACCAGTTATAATTTCATACAAGCTTAGTCTTAAATCAAAGATTAACTATTAATAGTCCTCTACAAAACTTGAAAGCTAATACTCATGTAACTCTTGGTAATAATATTTACTACAAACTGCAAAAAGCATACTGCTTTTATTTAAGAGCATCTAGAAACAAGATGTACTTAAATAAATTGTTTTGAACTGAGGAAAACACTGAAAATTACATAATAAGAACAGAAGTGTTGTAATATAAACTCATATGAATATAATTGCGTTAGAGTGATTTCATGTATTATATTGTGTAAGTATAATAAACAGAGATTTCTATCTATAATAAAATCTAAGTATTATAAGTTTTATCTATTTTTCTATTATATATTTAATACGTTATTAAATACACATATTATAGAAACAAGCTTATTTCAAATTCCGCGCCAAAATGTTGCCAGCGCCATCTTCGTACCCGTTCATTTATGTGTGACAAGGATAGAAGATCTTGGATATTTTTCTATCAAGTAGTTGCCGGTCTGGTTTGTTTAGTCTGTGCTAGTAATACTCAAACATATCATTCTTCCTACAACTGACAGCTCTCATAAATGATTAAAATTTATAATATTCGGTACTGAAACAAATGACTTACTTAATTTTGAAATGAAATTTAATTATAAGTTTAAGACGTACTTTATTTAGAACTTGAAAATAATTTGGATTAATACTGATAAATATTTAACATGCAATATACAGGGATAAATGAATTAAATGTTAGCCGTTGCTTTTTAAACGTAACAACAGTTTGGCACTGTCACGGCATAATAGGAAAGAAATACATAAACTAATACTATCCTTGGTAATACTCAAACACATCATTCTTCCTGCAACTCTCACAAATGATTAAAATTTATAATATTCGGTACTGAAACAAATGACTTACGTTCACATGTTCAACCCTATATCTAATTGTTCAGAATGTCAATAATACCGGGTTATTCAAAAGATGAATCCCAATTACATTAATTTTTATTTAATGAAGTATAAATTGGACATGAACGATCTGCATACTAATGAAATGTCTCCCCCCCCCCACCTTGTCAGATCAGGGATCTCGGTGGCCGGAAGTGTAGAGCCGGGTCTTGATTTTTCATGCGATCTGTCATCCATCGCCGAGGAAGGGATTGATTTAAAAACCCTTGGACATGACGGTGCCAATGGCACGAAGCCCCATCCTGTTGGGAAATGAAATCTTGTGAGTCTTCGGTAAGTTGAGGAAAAAGCCATTGTTCCGACATGTCCAGTTACGTTATTCCACTTACAGTGCTTCTTGTAAAAAAGAATGGATGGTCCATAAACATTTGTCCGTGATAAGGCGCAGAACATGTTTGGCTTCGCCGAGTCTCCTCATGTTGCAATGTTGTACGGGGTTTTGCAGACCCCATATGCGAACATTTTGTTTATTCACTTTTCCGCTCAGATGGAACGTAACTGCATCGCTAAAAACTAAGCGCTGTCGAAATGCGTCATAATGCATCATTTCTAGAGATAACTGCCTATTCGCCCGAGTACCTTAGCGGTAGTTTACGCAACTATCACCGCCCAAGCGGTGAACAAAAGTTTGGAATTTCCTTTTTCCTTCGGTATGTAGACTCTTCATTATCAATTTATATTTCGTGAAATACAAATTAATCAAATTCGATTAATCTTTTTGAATATCCCGGTATTACAAGAGGTAGAGATTTTCGGAATTGTTAAATTTTCCTTTACATATAAGTCATTTTATGCTTCACTAATTTTCGCATTTTATGATCTTTGCGTTATACAAAAATTCATCAATATCAGCGTTGCATGTAATCTAATGGGTGTGTTTTTCCTTCATTAATTTTAGAACTCACGCAGTGCTCGTTTTGCAAAATCAACTTGGACCAGAAGGAATATTACGAACACCATATGACCTTCTGCTGCGAGAGAAATACCAGGTATGTGTGAGGCTAAAGGGACGTTTTTTTCCCACCAACCTCTTTCATAATTGTATACAATGAATGAATGAACATGCATAAAATAGAAGTTTTAAAGCCTCTTAGAGTGCGAGTCAATTTTGCACCATCTACTATAGGCAATTTGGTGTCACGTCAAAACAACGCGGCCAAAATAGCGCGCGACAAAACAGCGCACGACAAAATAGCGGATACGACAAAACAGCGCGCGCGACAAAACAGCGTGCACTATATTTTTCCTTCCCTTCACACTTTATCCAGGCTTAGGACTGGCAAATACTATATACTGGCGTGTTTAGAAGTTGTAAATTTAAGGATCACTTATCTTGTCACTTCTTTTTAATTTTTTTGCTTTTTTAATTTTTTTCAGATTTTAATTTTTATTGTTTATTCAAAGCTGCAATTGGAAGTTATGTGCAATTCCTTGTAAATAATCCAGAACTGGTCTGTTACCATACTCAGATATTATAGTTTGTATCCTTTTAGAAGTATCTTTATAAATTTTCTTCTGCGGAGGTAGATGTCCTGCAATATACTGTTCTATATTCACTTTATTTAAGTCGTAGTATTAATACACTTTTAATAGCGGTAATGGTAAGTGCCTTATAGAATTTTGATTGAATGCATTTACTAATTACGAATATATTACGGCGCATATATTAGGTACGATAATTACACTAATTACCAGGAATATTTCTAATTCCTGTCTCTTAATCCTCTAATTGAAAAGCGATTAAAGTAATATACACGGCATTTAGAGGTAATGGAATATAGTATTAATACACTTTTAATAGGAATATATTACGGCGCATATATTAGGTACGATAATGTAAACACATTTGGTTTAAATTAGTCGTTATCGAGTGCCCGTTGGATTCTACAATCTGAAAAAGAAATATGTCGCTATTCTGTCATTGCGCTGTTTTGTGCACGCGCTGTTTTACGCGCGCTGTTTTGACGTAGATTCAGGCAATTTTGTCATTATATTCATACTAATTTGATGTAACAATGCATAAATATATTTAATGGTCACATTTAAATTGATTGTTGCCTGTATGAAATTGTTACCAACATAAAATGAAACTTGGCTGAACATTTTACAATAGAAAATAAGGATGAAACTGGGTAATCCCAGTTTCATCCTTATTTTCTATTGTATGGTTGTTATGGTGTAATCACCACCAAAAACTGCCAGATATTTTACAGGCCAATGTTTTATAAACTAGCACACGCAAAACATGTTATTGCATTTATAACATGTTCACATTATTCAAATTGTCGTTGAGAAACTATTTGCCGCCAACCTCAATTTATAATGCTGAAGAGTTTGCAATAGAAATTATCATGTTTATGTTACTCTATTTGTCACGTGTTGTTATGAGTTTTTATGCGAAATATTTGGCTATTCAGTTACGGCAGTAGTTGGTTTTAATTTATTTAAATCCATCTTTATCTTTGTTCTTCAATCAATTTTAAGATTTGTATGTATTGTTGCGTAGTTAATTTATCAATTCTATTATATTCACATGTTCTGTAACCGTCATGTGGGTTCAAGAATTAATAAATATTACTAGTATTAATAATACGTTAATTACTTAGAGACATACAGGTTTGCCTACGATTATCTTGCATGCGGCTGTCCATACATAACACGAAAGGAGTTGCCAAATTGTGCCTACCTAACTGATATATATATATACGCGAGCCGACAAGTAGACCTACAAAACCATATTAAATTCAATCATAAAAATAATAAATCTGAAGTAATTCTTATAACATTAACTTAAGATACTTCTTTAAGAATATTACGTATGGGAATAGTACCTAAAAATGAAGATAACAACCCCTGCAACATGCACACATGCATTATATTGAAATCTTATGATCGTAATGATCGTATCGGCTAGTCGTCGAGCGTCGAACAATACGTGCCCACTGCCCACATGTGTATAAATACTGGCAACAACATTCGTTTCAATACATGGACTTTAGCTCGCATGCAAGGTAAAAACAGGCCGAACCTGTATATTGGTATGAAAGAGAATGGTGAGAATAACTGTAGTATTAATTTGAACTCCTTATTTCTGGGACGGACTTTATTTATTCCATTGAAACGCATACTTGCGCGGTGGTCAACTAAAATCCGCCCTTAAATTGATGTTTAAAATGAGTTTAGAAATTATTTTCTTATTTTCAGAAATGGCGTTCTGTCGATACCACCGGCTGAGCAAACGATGACAGCATTGAATGAACGCAAGTGTCTCCGTCAAATTCACAAACGTGAACAGTGCAAGTACAGGACGAAGTACCAGGCAGAGCTTAAGGAGCACATTAAACAGCACAACAAAGTTAAAATGTATAAATGTGGGATTTGTAACAGACGTTTCAAGACTAAAGGATTCCTCAAGCTGCACGTAGAAAATACACACGCTTATGTTGAAAAAAAGGACGACCAAGAACATTCTACGAAGTATTATAGGAATCCACTTATAAAAGTAGGGCAGTCGAGCTCACAATATCAACAACAAAAATTTAAGTGTTCGCTGTGTGTGTTTGGAGCGAAATACAAATATCTTTTAAAAGTCCATATAAAAAATAAACATATGAAGAAATTTGATTATAAATGTGACTCTTGTGAATTTAAAACAAACAACAAAGGTAATTTAACAATGCATATAAAAAGTAAACATGTGAAGAAATCTGATTATAAATGTGATTCTTGTGATTTTGGAACAAACTATAAACATTATTTGGAAGTACATATAAAAACTAAACATATGAAGAAATTTGATTATAAATGTGACTCTTGTGAATTTAAAACAAACAACAAAGGCAATTTGACAATGCATATAAAAAGTAAACATGTGAAGAAATTTGATTATAAATGTGATTCTTGTGATTTTGGAACAAACTATAAACATTATTTGGAAGTACATATAAAAACTAAACATATGAAGAAACTTGATTATAAATGTGACTCTTGTGAATTTAAAACAACCAACAAACATTATTTAACAATGCATATAAAAACGAAACATATGAAGAAACTTGATTATAAATGTGACTCTTGTGAATTTAAAACAAACAACACAAGTCATTTAACAATGCATATAAAAACTAAACATATGAAGAAATTTGATTATAAATGTGACTCTTGTGAATTTAAAACAAACAACAAACATTATTTAACAATGCATATAAAAACGAAACATATGAAGAAACTTGATTATAAATGTGACTCTTGTGAATTTAAAACAAACAACACAAGTCATTTAACAATGCATATAAAAACTAAACATATGAAGAAATTTGATTATAAATGTGACTTTTGTAAGTTTGCAACAAACTCTAAAAGTAAATTAGAACTACATATAAAAACTAAACATATGAAGAAATTAGATTATAATTGTGACTCTTGTGAATATGGAACAAACATAAAATGTGATTTAGAAAGACATATAAAAACTAAACATTTGAAACAATTTGATTATAAATGTGACTCTTGTGAATTTAAAACAAACAAGAAAAGTAATTTGGAAGTACATATAAAAACTAAACATATGAAGAAATTTGATTATAAATGTGACTCTTGTGAATTTAAGACAAACAACAAACATTATTTAACAATGCATATAAAAACTAAACATATGAAGAAATTAGATTATAATTGTGACTCTTGTGAATATGGAACAAACATAAAATGTGATTTAGAAAGACATATAAAAACTAAACATTTGAAACAATTTGATTATAAATGTGACTCTTGTGAATTTAAAACAAACAAGAAAAGTAATTTGGAAGTACATATAAAAACTAAACATATGAAGAAATTTGATGATAAATGTGATTTTTGTGAATTTAAAACAAGAAAAGTAATTTAACATTACATATAAAAACTAAACATATAAAGAAATTTAATTATAAATGTGATTCTTGTGAATTTAAAACAAACAATAAAAATAATTTAACAATACATATAAAAACTAAACATATGAAGAAATTTGATTATAAATGTGACTTGTGAGTTTGGAACAAATAAGAAAAGTAATTTAACAATATATATACAGAGAGATCGTAAATGCTTGACCGTGCCGCTTCATCGATATATCAACTTTAGCACGAGTTTGCCACACGTCCATTGTTGTAGTACGAATATTTAGTTTGTACCTAACTTCGCTAAAGTGGCTGTCACACCAATATTCTGTCATTTTAAGTCATTTATACATATTTGTCAGTCATATAAGTTTTTTGTCGTTTCTTTTTCCCTTGGTTTACTGCGTTTAATTGAATATTAGAAACTGTCTTTCTCAAGCCAATAAAAGGCACATTTCGTTGCTACTGTAAGTTATTCCCTTTTGTGTTTATACGAGTATCATTATCATTTTTGTTTAATTTTAAAGTTGCGTTGAAATAAACAATGCCATTTACGGAAGAACAAGATAAGTTTATTGTGGAAGCTTATTTTCGTAGCGGAGAACTGTTACCGAATGCAGAGTGGAAATATTCTACTGAATCACGTAGACAACAGTTTCACACTCGATTCCCAGAAGTGGAATTCCAACATGATATTTTGCAAGATATGTCAACCGTCTTATTAGTCGTTTTCGCGAAACTGGCAGTATATCTAAGAAACACTCTTCTGGTAGATCTACTTTACTAACAGGTGAAGTGCTAGAAGATATTCAAGAACGCTAATAAATCATTAATGCGATTATCAGCACAGACGGGTAAAATATTACTTTGTTTGACATACAGAAAACTATTAATTCTGATTTTATGTTCATATAGGACTATCTTATGGAACATGCCATAAAGTCACTAAAAAACTACACTTACATCCATATAAAGTATCTGTTGTACAGAAATTGTTGCCAACAGACTTTGAGAAACGCATCCAATTTTGTACGTGGTTTAATAATAATCTTGCAGATGATAATTTGTTGAACATCACATTTTTCTCAGACGAGGCCTGGTTTCCTCTAAGTGGATATGTCAATTCCCAAAATTATCGACACTGGTCATCCGTAAACCCACATGTTTTTATTGAAACTGACGTGCATTCTATTAAAATAGGTGTTTGGTGTGCACGAAGAAGAATAATAGGGTCAATTTTATGTTATAATATTTCTAAATATGTAATGTTACCTATATGCAATATGGATCTTTGTATTAAATTATATTTAATAAAGATATTTTCAATTATTTAATGTATTTCTTGAGTTATTAAAACGAGTAAATTTAAAAAAAAATTCTTTAAAGTAGTTCATACGTAAAATAATAGATGTCGCAGGGACGAAATTACGGCAGTTACACCATGACTATGAAGCGACACGGTCAACCATTTACGATCTCTCTGTACAAACTAAACATATGAAGAAATTAGATTATAATTGTGATTCTTGTAAATATGAAACAAACAAAAAATGTGATTTAGAAAGACATATAAAAACTAAACATTTGAAACAATTTGATTATAAACAAGAAAAGTAATTTAACAATACATATAAAAACTAAACATATGAAGAAATTAGATTATAATTGTGACTGTGAATTTGGAACGAACAACAAATGTGATTTACAGTCGGATTCAAGAAAGATGATCCCTGCTTGACTAATATACTATTCTATCAAAGAATTATGTCTATATCCAAATAAGAAATAGTATCAACTTGTATAACAAGGATATATGCTATCCTTGTTATACAAGCGAATGCATGTGTTTTCAGTGCGATGCAAGCACGACATACGTTTCATAGAATTTATTTGAGCAAGACAAAGACGGAGTGATTGCATGCGCTGTATTATTTCATACACTTCCGTTTAGGCTTTGACATTTCTAGTATGATCGTTTGATTTCGTTTCACAATTTGTTTGTTGTTTCAATCTTTATTAAACCAGAATGTCACGACGTGGTAAAACATTACGGTCTCAAGCTCAAGGACTCGTTTTAAATTTATTACAATATTTCGAGCAAGAGAAGGTTAATGGTGGTCCTCTAATATCCCTTACATCTGTACAACAGGTAAACATTGTGAGATTTAACATTTTACAAATTCTAATGAATATCTTTTAGCGAGTAGCAGATGCATTGAAGGTAGGAGTAGCTACAGTAAAACGGATAAAAGCCCGATCACTAAATAGTCCTGTTCTATCTAGTCCAGGGAAGAAAAGGCCCCATATAAAAGCTGAAACAGACAATTTGGCAGAATGCTCTAAAATGAGTATCCGAAATACATTATACACGATGTATTTACAGAGTAAGACCTTAAAAATGTTGAGTATTGAAGTAATAATATCTTTAATTTTAGATAAGCATGTTACAGTACAAACTTTAAATGCAGAAATTGCTGAAAACAATACTATAATAAACATATCGGTGTAGATGGATATGGAGACGATGAAGTGAATGCTATGTGGAAAGAATCACTAGACCAATGTACAGAAGAAATCTGGGCCTGGAAAAACTGTATCAATCACACTGAAAAACTTATACAAGACTGGTATGACAGAGGAAGCCGTATAGATTGTGAAATCGATGACTTTGTAATTAATGTTAGTGATTCTTCAAGCAGCAGTGATAGTGAAGACAGTAACACAAGTGACATCTAAAAATACGTTTTAAATAGAAAATGTAATGTTGTGTTTACATATAACGGGTCATCGAAATTGATTGTCAGGGTCGCTCCTGTGATTCTGTGATAGGTTGTACACACCGAACCCAATAATGGAGGTAGACACTACAAACTTTTTGTTGGCATGCTGATTGATAATATTTTTTAGGTTAAAGTATGACATAGTTATTGTTTAGAAAGTTATAACTCTAAAGCTAATTACACTTGTTTAAAAGCTTGTGAAAATAATTAGTATTATTTGGTTTTTTAATTCAATTTATTTCAGAAAATTTGCAGTAATCATTTTTTTAAGAATTATATGCATCTGTTTTTTACAATACCTTTAATAGGTCCACATTCTGACAATGATTGAAGATTCTAAAAATTACCTTATTTTTGCTATTAGAATCGAATGTAGTGTGGCCTAACATAAAATAGAGAATATATTGAATTGTTTTCTTGGATATTTTTCTTACATAAATGTAGATCATAATTAGTTTCGCAAAATTATTTTTTTTTAAATGCAACACATCTTATATAAATAGAAGGGTTAATTTTAATTTATTCCTAGTAGTTTAAGTGTGATAAGTTAGTTTTATATTTTATATTGTTATATAATTTTAAGTATATAAATATACAGACTATTTTAAATAAATAATTGCACGAGTTGTTTATTGGAACCCGAAAACGCAACAATATATATACAGAAAATGTCATTTTTGCATAAATTACAGTGTGCTCTGATAAATGTGATTAGTTATTCATGTGACATTGTACATTTTTTACTCATTAAATTAACTTTTGAAATAATATATTATACGCCCCTTTTTATATATTTCCTACTATTTAATTAATTATTGTATCATAAGTTTATATAAATATTTGTTAATAAATTTATAAAAATAAAATATGGCTGCACATTTTATTTTAAATTAAAAACAAATTTAGAAACTTCTGTTAATTGTATCCAGTGCCATTCAAATCAACATGTATTTCAAAAGAAAGAAATACGTTTTTATTAGTATTACAGAGATAATGTTCGCACAAAATTCTTATGAATGTGCAAGGCACAAATTAAAAGAAGTGTAAATAAAACTATTGTTATATAAAGAAAAAGACAAGAATTTGGATATAAGATTTTATTTTTGAGAAACATCAAAAGAAAATTAAGATAATCACTGAAAAACAGTCGTAGATTTTCTCCAATTAGTGTTGAATTAAATTGTTACGTCCTTATTTTGCATGTCTTCACATGAAATCTATAAACTATATAATTATTAATTACCTCCAACTACACAGAAAAAGAACAGTAATCAGTTATAATAGTTTAACAAAATATTAATGAAAAGACATTTTAATCCGACAATAGTCGATTCATATATTTAAATAATCATGTGCCAAACAGAAAATTATAACTAAAATTCAGTTTTAACTTAATTGCTTTGGGAAACAAATCTTTGATTTGGTTTTACAGTTTATCACATCCTTATATAATACTGAGATTTCCAGGCTCTACCATTTCAGTTGTTACGGTTGTATTTAATTCATCTAATCTGTTTATATATTTTTTAAAAGTGGAGCTTGACAAGTGTTTACTCTCTGCTTCATATTTTGAAAATGGATATTCCATATATTTTACACCTAAACAGTAAAGTCCACCTCTTATCTATTCATGTAAAACATGTATACAATTTAGTAGAGTAAGATAGCCGATTCTGGAACCTCCTCAAATTCAGCGACTTTCACCTAGCCTGAGAAGCGAGCAGCAGCCCCCTCCCCAGCAGTGGCGCCCTCTGCAAATCGCCGTTGGCGAGGTTTCGAACTAATGTGTGCGTAGTACGAGGAGCGCTCTTAAAGTTTTACTGTGGAAGCTACGGGGACCGCTCGTAGAGTTTACGGGGGCCTCGGCGGTTAGCGGGGGGCCCGGGGATTCATCTGAAGCGGGAACCTGGAGGATGGCGGGCATTTTTCGAAATAAAAAATTAAATTGTTTTGTGAATATTGCAAGACTTTTTCTTCAAGGTAGCAGTTATAGTAGTAGGGGGTAACCCCTCTAATGATGCTGGTTTATATAAAATATGTGAAGTTACATTTTCGGTAGTATCTCGATAATTTGCGATCGTTTTCGTGCTATCTTCATTATAGAAACGGATTTACATCAACTAGCTATTGATAAAGTTGGTCACGTCTTGAAGTGTATCGATAATTATGAAGATATAAGTAGTGAATTGGTTCCTTATATACCATTATATGTTTTAAAACAGAAATTTCGGGCGGAAGATTTGGAGAAAATCTGGACTTACATTAGCATCGAGAATAAAAAGAAACTGAGATCATATCGACCCTGTTATAAACATTATAATACACCTGATCAGGAAGATCATATTGATGGTCCACCACCCCCAAAACGATGTTGTCATTACTGCTATGATGAAAAAGGAAAGAAAAAGAGCAAAAATATAAAAGAATTGGAAGGTGACAGTAATAAGTGATCTATAACATTTGTGAGTGTAAATATAAGTTTTAGTAACTATTGTATGTCTGTATACTTGAATGTAAAATGGAATGTGAACATACTGAGAACACGGACAATATAATTTCACAAGAACTGGAGAAGCAATGGCAAAGGCTTGACCGAGAATTAATAGTATTTGAGGAAAAAATCAAAAAGGAAAAGTTTATGATTGATGCATCAACATATAACTTCAACGCATCAGGAAGTAAGAACATTACTATTGGAGTTAGTCCAGCTGCGGGCTACATTCCCCTTGCAAAGATTTGTGCAAGGCATGCATGTATTTTTTTTACACAAGAGGAATGGTTGCTGTTTTGGCAAGATGATTGTAATGTAACTCATAAAGTACAAAGTTCTTCCTACAGACACTTAACAATAATACGTATCTTAAGCCGCAATTCAGAAATTACCATGACATCAAAGAGCTATCTTAACTTATACAAACTAAAGGATTTAATACATGAAAAATTCAAAGCATTGTGTAAAAACAACTTTTTAGATGTTTATAGGAAAACTTTACAATTTTGTCTGAATGCTAATAACGCCTTACTTGGAGATGCAAGAAAATACATATCTTCTCGTTCAAACTGCTTCTTTATGTTGGAATTCCTACAGTTCTTTCCTCAAAATATGTATACTGATTTTCAAAAGTTGGAAAAAAACAATCAATCCTAACGTATTGTAATGCTTATGAAATAAATACCCTTTCACCAGCTTTAAATGTGTTTTTATTATAATATAGAGTAACAGTGCTACATCTAACAAAGTTTAAAAAATAATACAAAGTTTACATGATTCACTAAATACACTTAAATTGTATTATTGTAGTCGTATTACCTCCAACTTCTTCTTCTCTTAAACAAATAAATCCATATTTGCCATTAGAAAATTCAGCAATGTTCTCTTCCGTGAAAAAAAAGCATTATATCGTTTAGGTAGATAGGTAGAATTATTTTCTTGATCACATTTTATGGCATCCCCATATTTTGTTTTAAGTCTTGTAATACAAACAATATTGTGAATTACATTTTTTTCTAAATGCTTCAGCTTCACAATTGGTTTTAAGTTGGTTAGAGAATTAATGCTCTCTAAAATGCTCATACTAGGAGGGAAAAAAAGAAAAAAAGATATTAGACAAATCACTGAATACACAATTCAAGAATAGAAAAAATTAGAGCGTTTACTCACTTTGTTTTAGACTTAAGACTTAACGGTAACTAAGAAAACGCAGAAAATGACTTCTATAAATAGGTAACTTCAAACAATTTGAAAGTATTATTTACTTCAAATATAGTCATAAAAATGTTATGTTCTTATTTATGATACATGCATTATTATGTATTTAAATTTATACTACATACGAAAAGCGAAAGCTAGGACGGGGCATTAGTTTATTACCCACTGGAATGCTCCAACGCTCGATCGCGAGAAGCAGTTTATAATGTATGCGCCCACATACACACGTATAATATCCAAGAAGCAGTTGATATATACATACGTATGTGTATCATGCACCGACCTAGCACACGCTGAAACTAAACATACTTTGTTCGAAGCGGCCCTAACGAAATTTGTACACAGTTATTACTGTAAAAAGACGCGATACATAACAGTGTATTATGGAAGCATAGAAAATGCTTTCAAAAACATAACCATAAAAATTCCGGCTAATTATACCGACTCACCAAATGTTTACAAATATATATTTACGACTAAATTATGTTTAGCTTGCGGTGGAGCTATCTATCCTTTAGATAGATTGGAGAAGATAGAACTCCACAAGACTATCATAGCAAGTGATATACCGGAGATAATTTCGTTTAAGTGTTATCTTTGTAGTAAAGCCCTAGAACTGCTAGTAGAAGGCATGAGCTGCGAGGAATGTATCGAAGTATATAAGAGTCGACGAGCACTTTATGACTTTAAGGAGTAGAAATGTAACGAAACGTAAGTAGCTTCAAGTTTTTTATGCTAAACTTCTTTCTTTTCTTTGCAGGCTGCTAATATAACTCAATTTATAATTTTTATAATTACCATTTATCATTTTGCTAAATATGTTACTACAAGAAGATAATAAAAATAATTACTAAATGTAACAAATCTGTTTCACTTACTTTTAGTTGTGTTTTTAAAAATTAGTGTAACAAAATATTAGTATTCTCCCATTAGCGGATTCATTCCACCACCAGTAGAATCGTTTATCTTAGCAACTATATAAAAGCAAGCAGAAACCTGGTAAGCCACAGTAAATGAAACGATCTGCGTTACGCCAACATTCATTAGTTCAAGCGATTTCAGGTAAGTTACTTTTCACACTTTAATATTAATCATTGAATGTCAGTTTTCTAGAAGTAAGTAATGGTAAACATATGTCCTATTTGCGCAAAAACATTTACAAGAAAAGATAATGTTAGACGTCATATCAATACAATGCATGCAACGTTTCTATGTGAAAAATGTGGATTAAAATTTACCGAGTGTAAGCATATACTGGAACCATCTATTAAGAGACCCAGGGTTGCTTCAAAGACAAACAAACCTAGCGAGAAGCCTGAGGTGGCTGTTAGCAACTATAATTGCTGTGACCAAAGTTTTTGTTCTGTTTTACAATACCGAGGTCATTTAAGATCGCAGCAGCATATTGTAGCTAACAATCAGGCTTTGGAGGGTGGTGTATTTAGAATAAATTCGAGCTTTCGCAATCGTGTAGCGAGTTATAAAATTGAAACTACTAACAAGAATGATATACCAAAATTTTTAGAATCAATCAAAATGCAAACTTGTGAACTTATAAGAAATGTCTTGAAGGATTTTCTCAATATAAAATTCCAGTTGGAATTGTTCGCTTTTTATACTAAAATTACTGATAAAGGACAGCAAACGGAATTAAAATCATTTAATACTAAGTATATTATTGTTAGTGAATTTTCGAATATTGAGGAAAATTATGATCAATTAGCAGAGGTTATGATTAACAAAAGTGGTGAATTCCAAGAGAGGGGATCTGGTTTCAGCTTAGTCAAAATTTCTCATATGGAAATTAACGTAAATTTATATGAACCGTTAACGGGTTCCTCTTACATTCGATTACCCCCTATCATCGAATCTAAAAAAGCTTGCATTAACATTCACTGTCAGGATATGTGTTTAGCTTGGAGTTTAGTTGCGGCGCTTTATCCTACTACCAAGCACTCTAATCAAATTACATCATACCCCCATTATAAGAGCGTTTTAAATTTAAAAGGAATCAACTTTCCAGTCAAAATAAAAGACTTACCGAAAATCGAAGAACTGAACAATCTGAGTGTAAATGTTTACGGTTTAGCAGGTGATTCTTATATCAGTAACAAAGTAGAAGTTGTTGGACCATTGTATTTCACATCAAAAAAGCGTCCGGTTCATGTAAATTTATTATATTTAGAAGAGGGTGAAAATTCTCATTTTGTCTTAATAAAAAATCTATCGAGATTAGTTTCATCTCATATTTCTATTCACCTACATGCGGTTTACCTTTGTGACGGTTGCTTAACAAAATTCTCATCACAAATACATTTAGAAAACCACTCTAAGTTTGATTGTAATAAAGTTTATACAGTACTTCCTTCTAATGACTCAAAAAAGACTAAATTTGGAGTCATGATGCCAGAAAATATCTTAAAATTTACACAATTTCATCGTAAGCTTTTCGTAGGGTTTTCGATCTATGCTGATATTGAATGTCTACTCCAACCAATTGCGAATTGTGAACCGCCTCCAGAGAGTTCATACACAGTAAATACACATGTTCATGTTCCATACAGTTTTGGGTATAAAATTATTTGTTCTTTTAATCAAAATTTGAATAAATACGTTACCTACACTGGTTTGGATTGTACAAAAGTGTTTATCTCCCGATTAATGGAGGATGCTCACTGGATTTACGAAAATCACTTAAACGTAATTAAACCAATGTTACCGTTAACGCGGGAAGAAAAAGCGCTTTATGATAATGCTGAAAATTGTCACATTTGCGAATTGCCTCTATTAGAGAGTGATGTTTAAGTTGCAGATCATTGTCATGAGGGGGCAAGTCATTCTTTGTGCAACTTAGGTTTTAAAATTAACAATTTCATAACAATTTTTATACATAATTTAAGCGGGTATGAACTACATTTATTTATAAAAGACCTTGCTACTGATGATCAAACCATTGAAATTATTCCTCGAAACAAGGAAAGTTATATAGCAGCTATTAAAGCTATTCTTGTAAATAAATATACTGATAAAAATGGAGTGGAGAGAAATGTGTTTCTTAAACTTAGATTTGTAGATAGTTTTCGTTTCTTGAGTAGTTCGCTCGATAAATTAGCAAAAAGTTTGTCAAACGATCAATTCAAACACACCCGATCATATTTCCCCGATAATGAAAAATTTGCTTTAGTTCGAAAGAAGGGAATCTTTCCTTATCAATATATGAGTACTTTTGAAAAATTATATGAAACAAGTTTACCGAGCAAAGAATTTTTTTTTAATTCTTTAACAAATACTCATGTGAGCGATGCAGAGTATCAGTATGCTCATACTATGTGGACTACGTTTGAATGTAAAAATTTACTCGATTATTCTAATTTATATTTACAAACAGATGTTTTACTTTTAGCAGATGTATTCGAAAACTTTCGAGAAGTTAGCATGAAAACTTATAGTTCAGACCCCGCTCACTACTACACTAGCCCCGGACTAACTTTTGACGCGATGTTAAAACACATTAAGATTTCTTTGGAATTGCTAACTGATATCAACATGCACCACTTTGTAAAGAAAGCTATTAGGGGAGGTATTAGTCAGTGTTCGCTCCGCTATAGTAAAGCAAATAACAAATATATGAGTGATTACGATAAAAATAATCCCTCGTCTTATTTGGCTTATTGGGATGCAAATAATTTATATGGTTGGGCTATGTCTCAGTATTTACCGTATTCTGGTTTTAGATGGCTATCCGACACTGAAATTCAGAATTTTGATATTTTAAATACTTCAGATTCAGCTAATATTGGATACTTTGTAGAGGCTGATATTGAATATCCAATCTCATGTCATGATGATCACAATGATTTACCCTTTTTTGCGGAGAATATTACACCACCAACCTCAAAGTTTCAGACATTTAAATTAATTGCGAACTTGCATAACAAGGACAGGTACGTCAGTTATTATCGGAACCTCAAACAAGCTTTGCAACACGGTCTCAAAATATCTCGAATTCATAGAATATTAGCGTTTCAACAATCTGATTGGCTTAAAAATTATATAGATCTCAACACAAGTCTTCGTCAGAAAGCAAAAACCGATTTTGAAAAAGATTTTTATAAATTAATGAATAATGCTGTTTTCGGAAAGACAATGGAAAATATTGATGAGCGTGTAGACGTAAAATTGCTAACCCATTGGGGTAATCTTGGTCATAAAAGGGGTGCTAGTTCTTTTATTGCGAAACCAAATTTCAAAAGTATCAATTTTTAATGAAAATTTAGTTGCTATCGAAATGCAGAGGTTAAAAGTGGTCTATAATAAACCTATTTATATAGGCTTTGCGGTTTTAGAAATATCTAAATTATTAATGTACGATTTTTATTATAACTTTATAAAACCATTTTATCAAGATCGGGTAAAACTGTGTTACATGGATACAGATAGTTTCATTCTAAACATATTTACCGAAGATCTTTATGAAGACATGAAGAAAAATTTATCAAAATTTGATACCTCAAATTTTCCGTTAGATAATATCTTTAATATACCATGTCAAAATAAAGCTGTCCCTGGCTTATTTAAGGATGAGAATGGTGGTAAGATACAACGAGAGTTCATTTGGTAGCGATCAAAAATGTATTGCAATAAGGTTGAGGATAAAGTAACAAAGAAAGTAAAAGGTGTGAAAAAGTATGTAGTGAGATATGACATTTCTTATGAAGATTATAAAACTTGTTTATTTGACGAACAAACAATTTATCGTAAACAAACGCTGTTTAGAAGTAAATTACATGAAATGTTTACGATTGTTCAAAATAAATTGACTCTTTCACCTGCTGACGATAAACGCTACATTAAACCAGATTGTGTAAATATATTATTCTATTGAATAGGTTTCTTTTAGTCATTCCATTTCATGCAAACAATCGATAATCATTAACTTCACATTGGAGCCTAAAGAATGTACGTTTGAAACGATTAAAATGGTTAGTTCATCAACAACACTTCTAACTCTAATAAAATTTGAAAATGTTTCAGGTTGCATTGCTGATGTGTTATACCCCATCTTCAGAAGTTGCTGACAATGAAAGCGATGTAGATAATATCGATATGAACATATGTTATTTACCAAGACCTTATTTCATCTTATGTCGAGGTGGCAAGTATATTTTCCTATGCTGCAATTGTAACGAAATTGGGAATCCCTACACAGATAGATATGAGGAATTATGTTTACCACAGATGTTTGAATTAAATGAATTTCATAACTATGATGAAGATTCACACCTGGAACGATACCTACCACAGTGCATTCATTGTGCTGGAGAAATATATTCTATTATTCCAACTAATACTTGTATAAAGTGTAATAATGCCTCATAACGTATTTAACTGGATAGAATACGCATCTTTATGATCACTAAACTGAAAATTTTTACAATAACAGAAGGAACTGTCTCAATTTTTTTTTTAAATAAAAAAATCTGTTAACGACATATTTGTTTTATTCATAATTAAAATATGTACATTTACGAACATATGTTACTAATTATTACCTATACAATATTACATATATTTTCCTTATCTATCCAAGAATTTGTTTTTAACCCCAACCATTTGACATACACTTTATCACCTTTTCTAGGTAAAACTTTCTCCACAAGATATACATCTTTATGTTTAGCTTTTTGCAATTCTTGTTCGTAAAAACTGCCCAAAATAGGTTGGCCATTCATGTCTTTTAGATTATATGTTGCAGGATTTGTTATTTTAGCTTTAACAATTTTGAAGAGTTCTGTGGACCAGTTTGGCGTGTATTCCTTCTCGAACAGGCTTTTGTGTTTACTTATACGTACAACATCGCCAACTCGAAAAATTCGATGACCACTTATTTTCACATGATTATAAACACTTTTTAACAATCTCTTTTCATTTTTCTTGTTAACATGACGAGGTAGCATTTTAATCGTTCTATGTTTAGTACTGTTATAAGTATTAGTTACTGCTGGTAATATATCCATCCACTTATATTTACCACTCATACCATAGCTTTTCCTTGAGTGTACGAATTACACGCTCTGCAATAGATGCCTTCATTGTACTATATGAAGAATAATGATTTATCTTATACTCTTTCATAAGTTTTTGAAATTGTGTGTTATAAAATTCACGTCCATTATCCGATTGTATATTTTTAGGCTGTCTAGGTCCTTGTAGAATTTTCTCCATAACCTTCCTTACCTCCACACTTGCTTTACTTTTTAGAGGTTGGATCCATAGAAATTTTGAGAAACAGTCTATAACCACGAGTATGTATTTATAACCTTTATTCTCACGGGCATAAGGAAGAAATTCCATCAAATCGACCTGCCACAAGTCATCGAGTCCTTTAATGATTACACGACGTCTTTTGAATCGAATGTCGACCAAATTTATCAATACTATCCATATTGGTATATATATTTAGACTGATACACTTCGATTAAAAATACTCTAATTATATTCAATAACACCAGCTTCCTGGAGCTCTTCTATTATTGAGGCTATCTCATTAGCATGACCATTATGGCCTGTAGTTTTCGAGGCCATAAGTAGACGTAGACGATCAACAAGCTCGTTTACACCATCCCAGTAAACGTACTGGTATGGTTCACTTCTATATATTAATTCTTCCCCCAGATAGCCAGTACCCTCAATACGTCCACTTGTTGATGCATGTCGCTCATATGTTAGGGGGTTAATGATGTTTACATACTTGTAACTCTTACTACCTTGCACCTGTTTATTAGGATCATATCCTCGACAATGTACATTAGTCTGTTTTAAAATTGCACGGTATCGATGCTCATCGTCTTTAGTAAAATCTTCCGGACGGGTTTTAAATATTAATTCGTAGAGACCACCAGTTCCTCTATATCGCACAGTATCGATTACAATATCTTTACCGTCGATGGTTAAAATGGAGTTGCCAATTTTAAATTTATTTGTTATAGGATCGAAGTGAACACCTGTTGTTAAATCATATTCACCGGCGGTATCCGCCAATAAGCCATCCAAGTAAGTCCTTGGCAGTATCTCATACTGTTCCAGATAGTCATCAACGATTTCAGGTGTCCTTCTAAGCATCTCCCTATATTCAGTACGATACTGCCGAAATGATTTCTTAGGATCCACCTCGACTGGTGTTTTGTGAAGCTCAAATACACTATCATCATGTTGTACACCTTTATCGATACCGGAGGGCTGTACACGATCATGGGTTATCCTCTTTTTAGGTGGTGTCGGTTTTTCCAGTCGAAGTTTTGTTGGAGGTGTCTTTAATATTTCACCATCCTCATCCATACTTTCATCCTTTGGTTCCATCTTAGTTTCACTTTTAACTGTTGGTATAACAACATCTTTCAACACCTTCCGAAGGGGTTCGGTAACAGGTTTAAAATGTTCTGTTATTAACTTATCATAATCAGAACGACCTGATTTTAATGCTAAATGTTTCCTTCTAATGGACTTGGTAGCTCGTATTATTTCCGATGTAATTCTATCACTATTATTACTGCTCTGTGTAGCGATATTTAAACATTTTGAACAGCTTTTGAAGTGCGTTGAACAGCTTTCAAACAGCTTTGACGCGCTTCGAACAGCTTTGAAGTGCATTGAACAGCTTCTGAAGAGCTTTGAACAGCTTCTGAAGGGCTTTGAACCGCTTCTGAAGAGCTTTGAACAGCTTCTAAGGAGCTTTGAACGACTGATGCATGTTTTGAAGAGCTCTCTATAATGTTCAAAGTTGTAATTTGATGTTATCACTGCAGCTTGTCCTTAATGACTAATGGAAAATACATAGAAAAGTTGAAATACATTCACAGAACAAACAACAGATGTCACAACAACCTACAGGTGTATCATCGTATGCTTCCGGTACTTCTTCCATTTTATCACGTCTAACACGGTTGAATATCAATACTTGATTGACAAATTTATCTTCATTTACAAATATATAAAGCAATCAAACATTTTTCGATAGCGACTCTCACTCATGTTACTATCCTTATCTATTGTGAGAAAGTCATTTATTTTTCCAACACTGCACAAACTGATCTGAACTGGTCGAAAGTCATGTCGGTGCCCACATGATCGTCATATATATGTCTAAGATTTAGATCGTCTTGTTTAAATAAAATAATAAAATTAGCATTGTCTCGAATTAAATGTTTAGGTATGCGAGTATATGTTTGACATAAGTAGAAAGAATCAATGGCCTTATGTCGCCCCATACTAAAATACGATCTAATTTTATCTTGCTTGTCACACACCACATCATCGAAAATAAATATAGAATTTTCTAATGCTTCATTAGGATCTAGAATATTATCGTTTTCGGTATACTTGAAATACTTTATACCTTTAACATTATTGATCACCCTCTCCAGAAACTGATATTTAGGCTGATACAGTGACTTGGAGTACACATAGATATTATGAAACTTGAGTCCGTTTTCTTCAATAATCAGACTTATCAGAGCATTTGTTTTTCCACAATTGGACGGTCCGCATATTATACATCGAATTGTATTGGGCAGTAGTGAATTATGTCTGCGATATAAATTGACAGGCAGTAATTCATTGTCCAAATTTTTCACTTGGAGATTAAGCTTCTGCTTGACAAGACGCATGATGCGATGCTGAGTGTATTTAGGGGGATCATCCAATCAAATATCATTCACTCAAATGTTAGCGTTCAAAGAAGGAGGTGGTGTCCTAAACACACTTATCAACAATCTTCCTGTAGAATTACACGTACCAGGTTATCAGGTATTTATTTCTTTAAAGAAATATTCCATACCAACACTGTAAATCGTTTTATGTATTTATAATGGTTCTTATTGTTATTAATAGTTTTGCGGACCGGGCACGCGTTTAGAGAAACGATTGAGTCGAGGAGATCCTGGAATAAACCCACTAGACGCCGCTTGTAAAGAGCACGACATTGCATACTCTATAAATAAGGATCGTCACAAGGCAGATCAAATTCTTGAAGAAAAAGCTTGGAATCGTGTTAAGTCAAAAGACGCTAGTCTTGGTGAGAAAGCAGCCGGCTGGTTGGTGACTAACAGCATGAAAGTTAAAAGAAAACTGGGGATGGGTATCAATACACAAATGAAGAGAACGAGCAGTAGAAAGCGAATGAGAGGAGCTGGTATTAAGAGTAGAAGAGTTCCGTTCAGAAGGGGTGTTGTAGCACATGCAAAATCGGCTCTGACGAATTCAAAAATTAAGAATTTTGCGGAGCAAGTAAAAATATCACTCGCCGCTGCTAAAATTGCGGTTAGAAAGAATGGAGGTAGAAAAAATATCCGAACACCAAGGATTATACCGATACCGAAAACTGGTGGTTTTATACCTCTAATACCACTATTTGCTGGTTTGAGCGCTTTGGGCACTCTTGCTGGAGGAGCTGCTGGAATTACACAGGCGGTGAATAAAGCAAAGGCCTCCCAAAAATTACTGGCTGAAACACAACGACATAATAAAGCAATGGAGGCTGTTGCATTGGGGAAACATGGTCAGGGTCTGTATTTGAAACCGTACAGGAAAGAATTAGGCCTATATTTAAAACCACAGTCAAAAAACTACTAAGCAGACTGCCACGAAGAGTTCTCACAGACAAAGATATTTTGAAGTTTGGAAAAAATATATGTAACTTTCGCGGTGTCTTTATGAGAGACAATTTGCCTAACAAACCGAGGAAGAGTGAGTGTGCAGTCATTAATCTTGATTCAATATCCGGACCGGGAACCCATTGGGTTGCGTATTGTAAGAAGAACCGTACAGTTCATTATTTCGATTCATTCGGCAACTTATCACCACCTTTGGAATTGATAGAATACTTTAAAAACTGTCAAATTACCTATAATCAGTCGCGGCTTCAAAATTTTAATGAGAAAAATTGTGGACATTTGTGTCTAAAGTTCCTATATAGCTGTGTGTAGAGATTAGAATGCCATTAGTATCATGTCGAGTACGTTCACGCTCAGCAGCACGAGTAATGTGCTCACAGCGGATTACTATCCGCCCATTGAATTGTATAGTCAACACGAATATGCAATTGGCCTTATAGGTCTGCATACATACAACACTATCCCAAACATATATGAGGGACACAACAAATTTTATTACGATAATCACGTGTTAGATATACCTACTGGTTCCTATGAAATAGGCGACTTGGAGGCTTACCTGCAGAAACAAATAATTGGTGGCGTAACCGACAAAAACAAATTGCTATCCATAAAGCCCAACAACAATACACTAAGATGTGAGATACAGAGTCAGTATACCATTGATTTTACGCCAAATGATTCTATTGGACGAATGTTGGGATTCAGTAGTCGGAAATTGATTGCCGGACAAAATCATGAATCGGATCTCGCTGTACAGATTATAAAGGTTGTCACTATAAGAATCGAGTGCAATATCGTAACGTCTACGTACTATGACGCACATCTTGCACACACATTATTTGAATTCGCACCCTCTGTAGAACCGGGCTACAGCATTAACATTGAACCACGTAATATTGTTTATTTGCCGATTAATACGAAAAGAATTAATAATATTACCCTCACCTTATTAGATCAAGACTCTGACCCAGTAGATTTCCGTGGCGAGCAGATAGTTGTGCGTCTCGAACTAAAGAGATTGTCGTGAGGTGGAAAATGGGGCTGTCATTTAATAATCAAAACAATAAAACGGACAGATCTGACGAACACATTCATTCAGTCGCGTGCGCGCCATCGATTAACACCGGCTAACATTGCTTTTCTAAAATCTATTGGTTTGAAATTGATTGAGAAAAATGGAGAAGTTGCAGATATTCCAAGGATTAAAATTCGATGATGCCATAGTGAAGGAGCAATACCATGTCTACTATCCGCGCGCAAATAACTTTAACCTAAATGATGAAATTCGCATCCCCATTCAACATCAGGATATTTACACTCTACCAAGTGAAAGCTTCATTCACATACAGGGCAAATTCAACGAGCAGACTACCGGAACAGGTAGCTGTAAACTAACAAGCAATGCATATGCTTTTTTATTCGATCAGATGCGATATGAAATTAACGGTGTGGAGATTGATCGTTGTATGAAGCCTGGTATCACTACTACAATGAAGGCATACGTTTCTTACAATCCCAATGAATCTAAGATGCTTGAAATGGCAGGTTGGTGTCCGTTCAAGGCTGAACAACCCGTAAATGGTTCAACGCCGTTTTGCCTGCCAAATTTTTTTTTGGAATATTTGATGATTACAAGCAGATAGTAATGAATGTCAGTCAGGAATTGATACTGAATCGCAGTAAAACTGACGATAATTGTTATAAAAACTATTTGGAGGATGGTACGAAGAAGGCAACCATACAAATTGAAAAGATTGAATGGTATGTGCCACACATTACTGTAAACGATAAGACTCGTCTGAAACTGCTACAGGCTCTTCGAGAAAACAAATCGATATACATACCATTCAGAAAGTGGGAATTGCACGAACTACCATCATTGCGCACTACGAAAAATGATATATGGCCCATCAAAACCAGCACAAACTTGGAGAAGCCTCGTTATGTTATTGGGGGATTTCAACTTAAGAAGAAGGATAATCCCCAAGCAGATTCCTCCGACTTTGACCATTCTGCAATTACTAATCTAAAATTATATTTAGACTCGGAGAGCTATCCTTACAACGCTATGAATTTAAATATGGGGCTCAAACGATATGCTATTGCATATCACGCGTATTCAAATTTCCAATCTAGCTATTACAGTCGTCAAAACCAACCACTTTTGGATTATAATCAGTTTCATGATCATGCTCTCTATTTAATCGACTGCTCCAAGCAAAATGAATCATTGATTTCCTCAAGCGTTGATATCAAGCTGGAGATAGAGAGTCAAGAACAATTTAAACCAGATACCGTAGTGTATTGTCTCATTTTACATGATAATTTGGTGGAATATCAACCTCTTACGGGAACAGTGAAGAAAATAATTTCATAATGGATAATTTTGATGATACAACGTCAGTGCATGATTGGTGTGAGTGTAGAATATCTACAGCTGATACCGATCGATTTCAACATAGGATTGAGAATATTGAGACTAACTTAAGCACGAATTTATTGCAACGGCATTCATACGTAATTATTGATCTACAAGGATTTCAGCTGAAAAATGGATTTATGCTTAAGGAAATGGTAATCAGTGATGGTGTAAAAATGGGGCATTTCATTTTCAAACCTAATGTGTCCTACAATAACCTCACACGTGAAGAATTATGTCAGGTGTTATGGTTAAAGGAAAATCATCATGGTTTGTTATAACGATGGATATATATCCTACTCCAAAATAGGAGAGATTTTAAATAGATTTGTTCACTACAACGACTGCATTTATGTTAAGGGTCATCAGAAAAAAATGTTTCTAAGAAATTACTTACCTAATTCTGTCATAATTAATTTAGAGTGTGATAAAAATAGTATTAAGTTAGATAAGACTAATTCAACTTGTATGTTTCATACTAAGGATTACTGTATTTGTGCATTACATAATGTTAGACAACTATCCAATTTTCTCAAATAGTTTATTGTAATTTTAAGAAATTAAAGATTTATATTAGTCTAATTTATTATTTAATTGTCTCCGTTGAGAAAAATAAATTATGTCTAAACAATTTAATTTTTTATTTCGAAAAATGCCCGCCATCCTCCAGGTTCCCGCTTCAGATGAATCCCCGGGCCCCCCGCTAACCGCCGAGGCCCCCGTAAACTCTGATGTTAAACTCTACGAGCGCTCCCCGTAACTTACACAGTAAAACTTTAAGAGCGCTCCCCGTACTACGCACACATTAGTTCGAAACCTCGCCAACGGCGATTTGCAGAGGGCGCCACTGCTGGGGAGGGGGCTGCTGCTCGCTTCTCAGGCTAGATGAAAGTCGCTGAATTTGAGGAGGTTCCAGAATCGGCTATCTTACTCTACTCAATTTCGATCGCATTTAATTGATGTAAATAAATTGTATTTATTGTTTGTTTTGTACCCACTGTGGCGGAACCACAGGGGTTCCTTTGGTTCGTCGGTTTAAATAATACAAGTAGTAGGTACACTTAAATACTTCTTTATTCAAAGACGGTCAGGTTAGTATTATTATAATGATCATGTTGTATATGTACCTATATGTATATATATCTGTCTGTTGTCATCTCGGTGTCTGTCCGATTGCAGCGTAAGCATTAGCTTCGTACGTGCTTCTATGCGGCAATCGACTAAGTACGGAAGCGCAACAGACATGATCTAATATTACAATAAGATATGATAATATTGTGTATTACATACATCCTGTCAAGGTATACACTACACCTTCCCTTTCTACGAGAATGATCCTCATTGCAAATGAGATCATTCTTTGTTGACATAAATAAAATTTGACACCTTAGATCTTAAATCGTCTTAATACAAACTTACATTTATCTGAAAAATACATATACACAATGTACTTAATATCTACGTATTCCTATATTAACATATTATGACACGTTCATGCGTATTACAAACTAAAAATTTATATTCTTAAAGTATACATTCAAATTTCTTAACTAATTTGCTTAAAATGATAATCCTTAAATATTTATTCATAAAATAGATATACCTTAATTAGTTATTCAGTAAATATATATATACCTTAATGAGATATTCAGCGCTGAATATTTATAATTTAATTTATAGTTAGGGTATGCTTAATTTTTAAGAAGTATATGGAAGTACACGGTTTTTATGCAAAGTCATTTCTTTACCTTTTGCATTTTTGATCACGCAATTGGGACCATCAATACTAGTTATCACAAAAGGACCCTCAAACCACGGGTCGAATTTACTACGTTCCTCGTTAGAAACGAGTACATGATCACCTGGTTTGAGTTCTAAATGTTTTGCATTATTATCATATATGTGTTTCCGCTGTATTTTGGCCTTTTCCAAGAATTCTTTAGCTGTTTTATGGGCTACTTGAAGTCTATAACGTATTTCTTGTTCGTATGCCTCTACATTGTACAAAGGGTCTACTTTAGCACTTGTAAAATTCTCTACAAAACTACAGTTTCTACCGAAAATAAGCTCAAATGGTGTATAATTGTGATATGTACAGGGTGTTGTATTATAACAGAATGTATAATACTTCATCCAGTTTTCCCAGTCGTCATGCGTGTCATTGACATACATGCGAATGAATTCATTTAACACTCTGTGATTTCGGTCACAACCACCTATACTTTGACTATGGTAAGCTGTTGATATTTTATGACTTATTTTGAGAAAGTGTGCAATGTTTTCGAAAACGTTATTCCTGTATTCTGTTCCCATATCAGTTCTAATTTCTTTCATGGGGCCATATACTAAAATAAAATTTTCGAAAATTGCTTTAGCTACCGTTTTTGCTTCTTTATTTGGTATTGGCACTGTAATTAAATATTTTGTCAACTCACATTGTAGAGTTACAGCATATACGTTTCCGTTCACTGACTTAGAAAATGGACCAATGGTATCAACGCAAACTATATCAAAAGCAGTTTGGGGAGTTGGTGTGATAACCATAGGTTCACAATGTTTTGATTTTGCTTTATTTATTTGACATTTTTTACATCTTTTAACATAATTTGCAATGTCGCGCGACATTTTTTTCCATCTATAGTTCATTCTTAGTTTTTTCAGAAGTCTTTTTTGTCCACAATGTCCACCTGTAAGCGGATCATCGTGAAATGTTTTGAGCAATGTCTGCTTCTCATTATTATTAGTAACTGTTTTGGGTACCCTACAAAGTATGATTGTTATATGTTTCAGTACATTTTGTCCCACCTTTTTGAATTCATTTATAGTGCACTTTGAAAATATATTATCATTCATAAATAATTTTACCTTATTGAAACCGCAATTATTTGCTAGATTATCTAGTCGAGATAATACTTGCGCTAGAGCAATATTACCATTAATAATTGTTATCGGTTCTTGAGCGCTCACTCTTTTATTTTGCCTAATCATTATTCTAAGTAATGTTGGCTTTATAAAAAAATTTAAAGTGGGTACTTTATGTAATTCAGAACTGTCTAATGATTCGTATATAGTAGGTTCTAGAGCGATGGAACGTTTGCGTTCTTGCTTAACCTCGTCTTGTTTTAATGTCATTGATCTTGTTATTGGCAGAATTTGTGAAACATTTTCCCGTATTTTCTTTAATTCGTGTATATCGATTCGCGATAGTGCATCAGCCCCGACATTTTCACTACCCTTAATATATTCAATTTCAAAATTAAATTCTTCTAGATCTAATCGCATTCTAGTTAATTTTGAGGAAGGATTTTTCATTGAAAATAAATATACCAAAGGTCTGTGATCGCTTTTTATTAAAAAATTTTGATTCCACAAATAAGGCCTAAAATAAGTTACCGCCCGATGAATTGCTGCCAATTCTTTCTCAATAGTTGATTTATTAGCTTCTCCTTTTGTGAATGCGCGTGAAGCATAGGAAATAGGCAATTCATAATTTTCGAAATTTTGACTCAAAATTGCACCACAAGCTGTGTTTGATGCATCTGTTGACAACATACATAAATGGTTTCGAAAAATCTGGGTATTGTAATATTTTAGGACTTATTAGTGCTTTTTTAAGCCTTTCAAAACTGTTTTGGCATTCTTCTGTCCAAATAAAAGTGACTCTTTTTCTTGTTAATTTATTCAACGGATGTGATGATTCTGCAAAATGTGGAATGAACCTGCGATAGTAGTTACAGAATGCTACAAATCGTTTAACTGCATCTGGGGTTTGTGGTACGGGGTATTTATTAATTATATCGTATTTTGATTCATCTGGCAAGATACCTTTATCGGTAATTTTGTGACCTAAATATGTTACTTCTTTTCTGAAAAACTGACATTTTGCGGGATTTAGTTTAAGATTATATTTTCTGCATACTTGAAAAACTTGTTTTAAATTATGAAAGTGATGATTAACAGAACAACCAAGTACAATTAAATCGTCCATATAAAGAAAAGGTTTTTCGGGGGTCAAACCGGAGAAAGCTATTGTCATCATTCTTTGAAAACTATTTGGGCTTACTGATAATCCGAAAGGGACCCGGGTGTACCTGAAGGCTCCTTTGTCCTTGCTGAATGACGTAAAGTCACGAGAATCTTCATCTAAAGGTATTTGATGAAATCCAGAGATCATATCGATAACGGAAAACCATTTTGCTCGTCCGAGTTCATCTAAAATATCATCAATTCGCGGGAGTGGGAATTTATCTCCTATTAATTTGGAATTAAGTTTTCGATAATCGATCACTAAACGCCATTTTTTGCTCCCGTCGATAGATTTCTTCGGAACTAGTAAAACTGGGCTATTATATTCCGATACAGATGGTTCTATAATGTTGTTTTGTAGCATTCTGTCAACTTGCCGATTTATTTCCTCTTTTTGCATTTTTGGTATGCGATAGTTTTTCACATAAACGGGTTTATTATCATTTAATTTTAATTTCTGTGTATAAAAATTATTTGCTGTTACTCTATCTGATTTTAAAGCGAATATATCGGAAAATTCATGTAATAATTTATTTAAATCTGTTTTCACAAATTCTGGCATATTTTTATTTATTTCTTTTAATAAATTAGAGTGTCGTTCATTCATATCGGTTTGAATATTAAAAATGTCGTATTCACCAAGGTCGACAGTTGTAAAGTCGTTGTTTCTTATTGTTGCAGTTTGAAACGTTGTATTTATTATTCTGACTTAGGGATTTTCTGCGGATACTATAGTGCGGGCAACAAAAACTCCGGGTATAATCTCTTTATTTAAAACTAATAAATCCTTTTTTGAATTTATTGCTATTTTTCTAACTACTTCACTACGCGCTGGAATATGTAATATACCATTTTCTGCACTGTCATAAATTGGTATTATAATTTCTTTTTGATTAATAAGTAATGACAAAGTCCAATTTCCATAATTTAAATTACATTTATATTTAGAAATAAAGTCTCTACCCAAAATTCCATCTGTGGTTATGGGAAAATCGTCTTCCACTATGTGAAATTTGTGTTTTATTTTTAAAGTATCGAAAAAAATAGAAGTTTCTGTAATACCTAGAGATTTTGTATGCTCATTGGTAATACCTCTAATTTTACATGAATTTGTAGTATCTATTATACGATTTCTTTGTATGCTACTACGTTTAATAATCGAGATATCAGCACCAGTATCAACAATTAACGTTAGTTTTTCGACAGCAAAGTCAGTATTAACAAATACAAAATTTGCAAGAGATAAATTGAACGTAAAAATATTTACATATCCCCCAGTCGCTCCCCCTGGGGGCGCGGCTGGTTTTTCGGATCTTGCTGAGTTTCACAAACTCTAATATTTCTAAATTGACGACCGCGAATATTGCCCCGATACGATTGAAAATTATTACCTCTTTGTCTGCGATTTTGAAATCGACTATTGTTATTGTTACCACTATTGTACGTATTAGTAGTATAGTGTCTTCCGCGACTATGATTATTTATACGGGCAGTAGGGTGTCTACGGTTATGTCTGACATATAAAACATTGGAGCTAGTGGTTTCCGTATTTATATTAACAAATTTTGAAATAGCATCTTGCACTGATGAAAATGTTCCTGCTTCCATGATTAAACGGGCACGCTCGGAGGAAGCGTTTTTCGATAATGCTTTTACAGCAGTATCTGTAGAATAAGTTTGCGCTACTGTGTTAGGAACACCTTCACTAATGTATGCTCTCTTTAGAGATAATGTAAGAGCCTCTATTTCTGATGCAAATTTGGCAGATTCTTTTGAATTTTGTTTAAGATTTATAAGTTTTGCTGATATTATTTTTGAACTTTCGCCTCTAATGCCTTGTTTTAAAGCTGTTATAATATCTGGACTCATATTATCGTTAATTAGATCGCGAGCTTTGCCGGTTAGCCGTGTTTTAACAAAAGAAACTGCACGATCTGCATGTCCTTCGGAGTTAGCTTGTAAAAGAGCTAGTGCATCCAAAAAGGGCTGTAATTTGTCGTAAGAACCGTCAAATTCTGAAGGAATAAATTTACTAGCTAGGTTAAAAAATTCTATATTTGATAAGGCCATCGTTTCTTCCTCGTCTTCAGTTTCGTCGTCTAGAATGAGGGGATTAATTTTATCTAAAACTGACGCAGGCACTTTATATTTAACACCTAATGATTGAAATGATCTAACAATTTTGTCCCTAGTTTGGTGAAAAATTACGAAGCCAAAATACTAACTAAATTATTATAAAGTTCAATTAATTTGTCTCTTATTTCATTACGTATTTTATCTGATTTCGGAATTTGCTTTTTTATCGCCCTTTTGGATTCTTTTATAATCTCATTTTTTATATTTGATATTTTTGTATTAATTTCATCCCAATTGTGTGTCATTGATATTTCAGTAATAAAATTGATAAAAATACTTAATTTATTCATATTAAACTATTAAACATTTCAAACTTATGTGTGTAAACTAAATACATATGACAAATTTAAATGGTGCAATCGCATAGATATCACTCACCAGTAGTTAACATAGTTATCCTTTTTTTTTCACAATATCCTTGAAATTCACTGCACTAATCACAACATTTTCTTCTTCATACTCTGTTAGGGTGCGTTGTAATCTCCTGTTCATCGTTCGCCGGTGCATATTCGTACTTTTTGGGATGAAATTTACTGCCATTATTCCGAGTATGATGTAAACTGGCACCTTTACATCAGTCGGTGACGATTCCGTTGTGGGATACTTTCTGCTCTTGTTTGTTTGTGGCCCATTTTGTTTTTTCAACTTATTTACATTTTTATTTAAGTTGAACTAATGTACTCATTTTACCACTTTTAAATAATATCCTGGCAGGATCGCCATGTGGCGGAACCACGGGGGTTCCTTTGGTTCGTCGGTTTAAATAATACAAGTAGTAGGTACACTTAAATACTTCTTTATTCAAAGACGGTCAGGTTAGTATTATTATAATGATCATGTTGTATATGTATCTATATGTATATATTGATATGGGGTATAACAAGCGTATTGCCCTTAAAACACTTGCATACGACACGGTAAGTACCGTTTAGAATCTCTTGTAATTATTTTATCAATTGAATTTTTATTTCAAATATTTAATTGCCTCGGGCTAGCTATGTTGGTTGCCTAACTATAAGATGGGTAACGTATTTTATTTAAAATAGCATGGACTCTGTTATTTATCTATGTGCTAGTTTATTGTTAATAAAATTAAAATGGTGTTTTAATTTATTTGACTGCTCCCTGTAGATTAGAACTAATCTTTGAATTATTTATTAAGCGACTGAATTTGTAACAGTTCAAATTTATTCCCACAGTTGGTGCACCTGGGTCACACACACGTGGATGCAGAGAAATTCAAAAATGTACGCGCTCTATGATAGCTAGGTTATGTGAACCTTAAAAAAAACAGTTTGTTGTTGGCTTTCACGTTCTGAATTTGAACGTTAAATATAATTAAATCTCATTAATGGGTCGTTAAAAAGGCTTCGAATGAGGAGGTACACGACTTATTTTTGGTATGGCGTATGGTAACCTACTTATATCAGCGGAAAAGCGGGCCCAATTCTTGACGGTCTGGAAGATCTATTAATAGAACAAATGTACGACCGAGCATGCTCTTCTAAACAGCTGTTCGGTCAAGGTTGAGGATGATGTAACTGGGTCAAATGAAAACAGGTATTTTTCTTTTGATTAGGTGCTCTTTATTCTTATTGAATTTAGTGTAACTTTATATTTACAGTTCAAACATCTTTATCAAGAATGTCTGTAGGCATACTCTTTACTTGGAAGAACATGAACAAATTACTCTACGCAAGTCATATTAGGCATACACATAACAATATTTAATCTGTCTACTTTACTAATGGTAAACAATCGGATTCATCCTTGGATTTTTAAATATGATTATCTGACTCTTCGTCTCTTAAAATAAACTAGTGTGACACGTAAGTTTTAAACTTAGATCGTTGTCTAATTTAAAATGCATGAATGGTATTTGAATTATAGGTTAACTATTTAATTATCCGGCTATTATGCACTATTTGAAACGGGATATGTTAGAAATGAACGTTTAGTCCCGGTAAAAAGACTCGGATTACAATTAAGTTGACTATCAGTTATTTACAAGTTTGTCTTGGTTCCTTCTAATGAACGTGAAATTATACAATGGTCACTTTACATACTGTTCTGGTTTGTTTAACTTTAAGTTGGCTGGCTGGAAAGAATGCAGGTGCTGCTGTCGTTCTTGAAGGGGGCTCCACAGATGCTCGTAGTTGATGGAACGTCTTGACCCTCCGAGTTGATTCTCTTGATAGGCACCCCTGGTGTATCTTCTTGGCGGCACCTTGTTCAGATGTGTTGACTCGTTGTAGATGACTGGACACAGGTTCGTATTCTTTTTTCAAATATATTTGAAATGTTGTTTGGTTAACTCCCTGGTAGTTGAAGTTAATATCCTTGTTGATTATTTCTTTCTTTCCAGTACGTTATTTGCATCCTTGGTTTTTCCAATATCGAAAACACAGGATTGACTTCAATGTGTGTAGTTGCACTAGCTCGCACTTTGTTTCACAGAAGTGGGATGCTCGCGTATATTTAGAACAACCTTACTGGTTGTGTGTAAATCTTGTAGGCACTGTTCTTTTCACAACCTTACTGCTTGGTTGTTGTAGAAGAATCCATTTAAACACAACCTTACTGCTTGGTTATTGCAGAAGAATCCCTTTTAAATCAAGGTACTGTCCTTTTATACTTTCTCTTGTTTGTATGGTGGTTGTCAAGGCAACCAACAAAATTCAATCAAGTCAACAACCACCCGTTCATTTCAAAAGGCAAACCCTATTATTTCGCGATTTTATTGCCTTCATAAAGTGTTATGAAATTTATTTCTCCTATATTCAAATTTAGAATTCTGATTTTTGACAATTAAACGCGTGTTAAAAACTTTAATAGTAGCGCGTTTGATTTTCCTAGTACAGTTCTGCTCATAAAAATATTATTTTTTATAATTTTTGATTTGCCTAACATACTCAATATGTGTATCTCTAATGCAACGGCGTTTACAATGGTTCTCTTAACATTTAATTACATCGTTTCTTTGTTTCTTTTCCGTTTCTTTTTACCAGACAACAATTCATTTATATAAAAAAATAAAATTATTTAAGGGTGACTTTTGACAACCTATATTCAAACATGTGGTGAAATCTTAATAATGCTCATGCCCTGTTTGTACAGTACTTGAATATGTAAAGGGCTTTTGGTTCAATATGTGTGTACCCAAAAGTTTGTTTCTTTACTGAATTAAAGTTATCTTTGACATAATAAATGACATTTACGTTTGACGTATGTAAAAATCAAAAGATGCTATTGATCTTTTCACGGTCTTTACATTTCCATTTGCTTACAAAAACCTATGATACATCAAGTATTGATACTGAAGTATCCCTATTAATTTGCAAATTTAACAATTTTAGTCGATTTTTATTATAAATCATACTTTTGCAATGGCCATATTTGTCGACCCAAAGTAAACATTTTTATAACTAAACCAATGAGCAGGATACTAATGTTTCATATCTTTGTTATGTGTGATGCGAGTCTGCGCACATTGTATGCGCATTTGACCTTAATTATATGCCCAATTCAACAATAATTATTTTAACTACGATGTACAAGGGTTCGTCCAAAAGTGAATCTTTTAAAACATGAACGAAAATCTAAATATTCATATTTTACAGATTTGACTGGTCGTGGCTAAGATACAAGACCAGTTCAATATATCTGTCTGTTGTCATCTCGGTGTCTGTCCGATTGCAGCGTAAGCATTAGCTTCGTACGTGCTTCTATGCGGCAATCGACTAAGTACGGAAGCGCAACAGACATGATCTAATATTACAATAAGATATGATAATATTGTGTATTACATACATCCTGTCAAGGTATACACTACACCACGTTATTTCTCAATAAAGTTCTATTATCATTTGTATTTTGGCATATGTTAAATTTAGTACATTAAAAGACTATTGAGTTTATATTACATATTTTTAATAAACGATAAAGGCGATTATCTAACTTAGGTATCTAATTATACATAACCTAAAATTAGATCGATCAATCTAACCGGAAAACGTAGATTGTCATCATTATAATTTCCATGTTCATTTTATAGTTTACAGTACTTATCATGATGGCGAAGTATTGATTTGAATCATACGATATTAAAAAATGGCGCAGGGATCATCTTTCTTGAATCCGACTATAGAAAGGCATGTAAATAGTAAACATTTGAAACAGTTTGATTTTAAATGCGACTTTTGTGAATATAGAATAAACATCAAAAGTCATTTAGCAGAACATATGAAACGAAAACATCTCTAAGAATGAGGATATGCACTGTTGCTTCTAATATTGGTTTTCCGATAGTGTTTATTGTTACATAACGCATGCATGTTATTAAATCAAGGACTTGCATATCCCATTAAATGATTGAACGCTGACCATACGTCAAACTTTCTACTGACAATCAAATTATTTAGTAGTAGTAATTGTTGAATTAGGCTGGAATATTTACATTAATAAATTGAATAGTTACAAAACAATTATCATTACATTGGAATTTGATTCGTCTGTCACCTAGTAATAATAATATAAATCATATTTTAAGTTAATTGTCTAATATACAGCCTGTCCCAAATTAACTCGGCACTATTGCTAACTTTGTTATTATTGGAGCTACGAAGTCGGTTAAATTAGCAAACTAGTAGAACTTTTTTGCTGATTAAGTTAGTCAAAACAGAGAAACAATTGAAGAGCTAGTTTTTGAGATATTCACAAAGTAACAAATTTTTAAATGGAACTTCCTGTATATTTCGACATATTTTGAAAGAGAGTTAAATTCTAAACAAAAAGTAAAGTATACACTATCGTCCTAAATTTAAAAATAAGCGAATAAAATGCACTTAAACTCTCTGATTATCATTACTTTAATACTACTTACATATTAAAGTAATGATAATCAGAGAGTTTAAGTAATACACTATCGTCCTGAATTTGAAAATAAGCGAATAAAATACACTTAAACTCTCTGATTATCATTACTTTAATATGTAAGTAGTATTAAAGTAATGATAATCAGAGAGTTTAAGTGCATTTTATTCGCTTATTTTTAAATTTAGGATGATAGTGTATACTTTACTTTTTGTTTAGAATCTAACTCTCTTTCAAAATATGTCGAAATATACAGAATGTTCCATTTAAAAATTTGTTGCTTTTGTGAATATCTCAGAAACTAGCTCTTCAATTGTTTCTCTGTTTTGACTAACTTAATCAGCAAAAAAAGTCCTACTAGTTTGCTAATTTAACCGACTTCGTAGCTCCAATAATAACAAAGTTAGCAATAGTGCCGAGTTAATTTGGGATACCCTGTATAGGCAAAACTAAAATGGATCTGTCATCTGTGTCAATCGACCATCATATTTAATGCGTAGACTTGTTGGATTATTTATGTATATACTTGAGTCGCTCTCGCAACCGACATGCGCAACTAAATTAAAAATGGCGTCAAATTTGAGACGTTGCGACATTTTATTTGTCAAGTAATATAACCTACAAAAACAATTTCATGACTGTCATAAACAATAATATTCATACACCTTTTGACATTTGTCATAATTATCTTTTGACGTTTGTTATAATTGTCATCTAAACATTTTAAATTTGTCGACAATGCTTGCCTCCTAAACAGTATAGCCAAATGTTATAAAAAATATAGATGTAGAAAAAATAATTAATTAATTAGTTTAATTTTATTGTTTTGAAATTGTTCCGGCCGATCGAAATTTGTAGTAGTATTGAATCATCGTCTTTAGTTCGTATTTTGGCCGTGTCGGTTGCCAAGACGACTCGGCTATAGCAGAAATGCCGCCAATTTTGACGTTTCCCGGCAAATGTCCTCGCGAACTAAAATTGATTGCTGGTTTTGGTAGTTTATAACATGCAATTGAATTTTCGTGCACCTGCCAATGTTAATTGAACGTCAACCCTTCAATTTTGACATTTACTGTAACATTTAACTCAACCTTTAGTGGCATTTGGTGGCATTTTAGGTGTCATCGTCATATGTGCCGTTCGACCTCCATTTATATGTCATCGTGACAGCAGTTCGTTGAAGTGTATTCGTTCACAGGTAAACTTGTGAAAACGAAATGACAGACTGACAGTACTTAACCAAATTGTCGTTAAAATTGTCAAATGTAAGAAACAACAACATGATGAACTTTAACAAAATATAACTATTTTAAATAAAAATAAAATAAAACTCATGAAAACTTTCCACAATTTTTATTAGTCTTTGCGACATATGTTTCGGTATTGTTCATACCATTATCGAGCCGGAACTAACAGGTCAGTTTGTGTAGGGTTGTTACATATGTCATATACCGCATGTGTAAAATCATATTGGGGATAGGATATATGTATACTAAGCACACCGGCAACAACGCCCAATCGTGGCCGTGTCATGGTACAAGGAAACAAGGTATGCTTTTGCGCACCTCTGGATGACGCGCATTCGACCTCTAGTACTACCAGTTCAATAAAGTTGTAAATTCACAGGACACTATTGCAATAAAGTCCTTTTTAACAGAAATACAATACAAAACAGTATGAAAATAAAAGCACAATTCTAATTAAATATTAATTCTTAGTAAATTATTATATAAATTTATTAAGAACGGAATTCTAATGAAAATAAAAAATATACTCTAAACAATACTAAAAAATAAAATGTTATTGCATAGGTTCAAAAACGCCTCCCTCAGCAGCAAGGCATTGTCCGAGCCTATCATAAAAATTTTCTCGCACATTACGAATCACATCGACTGTTACGGATTCAAAAGCCTCTATTATTAGCCTTCGCAAAATATCTAAGTTTTCTAGCCTGCCAACTTGTGCACTGTATATTTTATTATTGATGTATCCCCACAAAAATAAATCATTTGGCGATAGATCAGGAGATTGCGGAGGCCAACTAATGTTTCCTGTTCCACTAATGAGACGATCAGGAAAAGTATTCATTAAAAAATGTTTTACTCTGACCGCATTATGTGCAGGACAACCGTCCTGTTGGAACCAAATAATATCCCGATCTATTCCGGTATTATCAATAGCGGGAAGTATCTGATTCTGTAGCATATCGAGGTATTTGTGCGCATTTAACGTACCATCAATAAAAAATGGACGAAGCAAATGGTCACTCAAAATACCTGCCCAGACATTCACTTTCTGGGGATATTGGGTGTGTTTAACAAAATATCTGTGCTGACTTTCCCGAGCCCCATATCGAACAACAGAAGGATTGTGCTTACCAATTAGTGGAAATGACGATTCATCTGTGAATACAATATTTGCAATGAAATTCTCATTTTTATTTGTCTTTTCCATTACGGTTTCACAAAACTCCATTCTTCTAAAATTGTCATCGAGAAATATTTCTTGCGTTTTCGAGTATTTGAAACATTTTAATTTATTTCGCTTCCATATGTTCGCGACGGTTTTATTACTCACATCCAATTCCTCAGCAACACTTCTGGTAGATAGCGTATCCTCTACTTCGAAAGTGCTATAAATCATTATATCCCGATCTTCTCGTTCCTCAGATTTTAGTGGATTTACCTCTCTAGGATTACACTTTGTGCAATTATTTACACAAAGACATTTTTCAAAGCTATTCAAAATATGTAATATGCTTTGCTCACAGGATACGGGTCTGTCTGCATATATTTGCGGAAATAAATTTATGCAATCCTTTGCAGAATGGCCACTATAGTACCATTTAATAATTTGCAGTTTTTCTTCTGGGGTGTAGCGAGGCATCGTTACCATTGACCCCTCCTCTCACAAACACAGAACGACGCTGTTCGACACGATCTCCAGATACAATTTTAGTTGTTAAAGGGAGTCTTGGAAAATGCTTTCTGTCAGTTACTTCTGTCAGTGAGTTCAGTCAGTGACTTCTGTCAGAGTTGTCAAGTGAAATTTTTTTCGATAAATGCGCGTCATCCAGAGATGCGCAAAAGTCATTTAGCAGAACATATGAAACGAAAACATCTCTAAGAATGAGGATATGCACTGTAGCTTCTAATATTGGTTTTCCGATAGTGTTTATTGTTACATAACGCATGCATGTTATTAAATCAAGGACTTGCATATCCCATTAAATGATTGAATACCTTGTTTCCTTGTACCATGACTGCGGCCACGATTGGGCGTTGTTGCCGGTGTGCCTAGTATACATATATCCTATCCCCAATATGATTTTACACATGCGGTATAACAACCCTACACAAACTGACCTGTTAGTTCCGGCTCGATAATGGTATGAACAATACCGAAACATATGTCGCAAAGACTAATAAAAATTGTGGAAAGTTTTCATGAGTTTTATTTTATTTTTATTTAAAATAGTTATTAATAAAATGTTCCACCAAGAACCGTCTGCTAATTCAATTAATAGAATTTAACAAAATATGTTTTAAACTTACAGGTCATTGCGAAAATTAATTAATTTTCATAATTCGCTTTAATAATATACTTTCTAAAACGCAATCGAAAATCTTGCTGGCTCCTAAACGGTTTATGCTAAACACTGTGTCGTACCATTTAACCGAAAATGTACTTCTGATTAGTTGGTGCCAACCAGCAGTCGCACACTTTAAATGCTTGCTTTTATAACTGAATTGGTAAACGAAATTACATAAATGCTTATGGGAATTTTATTTGATGTATGTATTTTATTTCGAAGTGTTTCGGACACATCTGACAAATAAAGAAAACTCACCCTCTTATTTGTATGTAGAAAGATAATAGATATGTATCCAAGCCCTTTAATATATGTATCGATGAGAAATGTTATTAAATGATCCCATTCGTAAGACGGCTTAAATTTATATAATTATATCTTGGACACTGATATATTTCTCACATTCTGTTGACATTTAGGTTTTGTATAATTCGTGTACATCTAACGTAATTTGGCAGGCCCAAAAGACAAAAATTCAGATGGTTCTTTATTTAGTCTTGCTTCAAGTTCGTCGTTGCATGAAATTGGTAGTTGCCTGACCTTTTTGCGTCCAGTTTTAAGCAAAAAATAGCCCGTTCTGACGTTTATACTTGACAACCGATCGATGAACGTGAATATTCGGTAATTTATCGTATTCCACACATTAATCAACGTTAATCATACGTCAGGTGTAATTCTGAAATTTAGTGTATTACATTAAAGTCAACCTGACGCGGATATTTGTTTGTCAATGTCATCTGTGCCGATCGACCACCATATGCAATTATTTCTATAGTCATTATGTGTATTGCACGACTGTCGCTTTATGCTATATGCTTTCCGCCAATTTTGACGTTTCTCGGCAAATGCCATACCGCGAATTCAAACTGATTGATGGTTTTGATAATTTATAACCTGAAATTGAATTTTTCGTGCGCTTAACTTAACCTTATCCGAACTTCGAGGTGTCATTAGCAGCTGTGCCGACCCACCGCCATTTTAAAATCGAACCTAGTCCAAGATAAATTATTCTACACGTAGGCCTTATGGCAAATTGCTTTGATGTTTTTTTTTTCTGCAAGTACGGAAATTTTCAAAAATTCCTTTCGGATCCTCGTTCTCTCTTCGGAGACGTGAAAAGTAGCCTAAGGCACATGGGACCGTAGTCCCCGTCACGGGACACTTTCGTTCCCACCGTAGATGGGCCAGGTTCTCAGAAAAGTGTCGCCCCAATTTGTCAATTTTGGGGTATAGCTGTGCCGTATTAATCGCTCGTTAAAAAGAGCTCGACGAATGGCTTTTAGTATATATACTAAGACGTAATTCATTAGGTTTTAAATTGGTGTTTTCGTTCTTTCGTATTTTAATATGCGAAGGCTTTCCTTCAAACTAGAATGAAATCTTTCAACGGGACTATTACTGTTAGAGTCAAAAGGTGTTGTCTAATGCATTTCAATCTTATGTAGTGTACAAGTCTTAAATGACTTTATTTTTAAATTCAGAACCATTATCACACGTGATATTTTTAGGTATACCATAGTGACTCAGAAACATTATTAATGTATCCGCAATTTCTGTAGCAACTAATGACTTTATATAATAGGCTTGTCCGAATTTTGAGAAACTATCTATAATTGTTAAAAATGAAGAAACGACATATAGGTGTTCAAGGGGTCTAGAACCTATTCCTACTGTTTTAAATACTATCGAATGGGGATGTCCTTTCGTACTTCGCTTTTTGACATATTTCACATGTGTTTACGTAATTTGTCACGTCTTGGTCCATGTTGGGCCAATATAAATGCTTTTTTATCGCGAGGAGGTAGTCATTAATACCTCTATGATTTGTTTTTGTTTCATGACAATATTTTAATTTTAAAGTCTTTTCATCTTCTTCAGTTACGTCTGTTAGTATTTTGTTAGAAATTAGAAACTTAAATGCGTTATTCTGAAACAACTTCGCTACAATATTTGAAAATAAAATTTGTTATGCCTTGTTTATTATTCTTGCTGAGCTCCGCATTATCTTGGCATCGTGCAATGTGTATGATACCTTAATTCTTATTTCTTTTGACCGTGCCTGTATGTTTGATAATTACTATGACATGGCCTACGTTTATTGACTGAATACACTTCATTCTCTTTGAACTAGATTTACTGAAGTTTAATTCTAGGTCCCTACTAGCACCCAGACGTCTAAAACGCCTGTATTTTGAGGTTACTTAAGACTACGCTTTATAAGGAGTGTTTTCCGTGCTCGTAAAACCTATGTTATGCTGACCTACCTGTTCGCACCGTTTGATCTAATTTTCGGATGCACACTTTAATGGGTTCAACGACATTTTGAGTTTTCAGGTTACGATATCTGTGAATTCCCATACGTAATCATCTTTAGTTTTATTGTGCTACCATGCAGCCTTGCTGTGAAGGAGGTTATTGAACTGGGATGCTTTTCAGCACGTTTGTTTACATGTGTCCACTGCATCATGTATTGTAGCAGTCGAAAACTTTCTTGAGCTCTCCTGACTGTTTATGCTTACTAAAAAAGGGGGGCGTATTTGTAATTGGAAGTACAACTGGACACTGTGCATACTTATTTCCTTCCTTCACGGACATGCTCCTGTTAACAGAGGGGTTTTCCGCGGGGATCTCATCTTGGGACTCGTTGTCGTGCATAACCTTTAGAACATATATCGTCGCATCTACGTCCGATACCATTCGCCTGCAAAGTTCGATTAGATCGGGGCAAAGCCCGTCGGTATCTTGTGTGTGCGTAATTTGGTCAGATTTAGTCTATTTACCTGAGTTCCGGACATTTATAATGTGTGATGGGGCTGAGTTGCGTTTGTTTACATATCTGTTTGGTTAGATGTCATGCGTGCGTTGCGTAGTCGGACAGTTCGCACAATACCAACTTTTAGGCGTGAACTTTTCCTTTCGTATTATCTAACTTGATAATTTTACGTGCATTGTAGGTGTATCTCGGTGAATTTGTCATCATCTTAAGTTCCGAGGATGTATGTGTTTAATTATATAGGTCACGTTATCGGCGGTCTCATTTGCCGTATAGTTTGCGTTCGTTAATCTTTTGAATTTTTTCCGCTTTCTATTCTGAGCCATTTCCGTGTTACGTTATACTTGAAGCGTGCGTGTTGGCTGTCGCGCATTAGTGAGGGGAAACACGTTCTCAATTATCCTTAGGCTTAGGATAATTGTATTGCAAGTATTGCATATTCTGAAAGTTTTTGGTGCATATTTGTATGCACATTTTGAAGTTTAGTGCATAACTATCCGAAGCCTACTCATAACTAACAACATGTTTTCATTCTCCTGAACAAGTTCAAGCATTTGTTGTGCGAAACTCAAGCGTTGGGCGTAATCTCTTACATTTAATTGATGGGCAACCAGTATTTTGTATGGGTGAAAATGTAAGTCACCATGCAAAATCCGCCGTACAGTGCGATTGCTGATTTGAAGTGCAGCTGAATGTCGACGTGCAGAGCGGCGTGGACTTCGCAGTAATGCTTGTCTCGCCCTTTCAATGTTCTCAGGAGTACGCACAGTACGTTGACGACCGGGCGGCTTTCTTTTCATTATTGAACCTCCTGTTCGAAGGTTATTGACCCAGCGTAAGATGGTGTCTCGGGCAGGAACAGAGTCATTACGATGGATATTAAATCTACTGCGAAATTCACGCTGTACTGCAGTCTCCGACTTGCCACTTCGAACAAAACAGTCATACGTGAACACGCGTTGCTCTAGCGTCCACCTCTCCATGATGGCAAGTGGCAACTGAGAAAGTGAAATGCTTCGAGTCGAGGAATGGATTGTAATAAACCGCGCGCCCCTCCCTTTTCTAATGGCCGAGTACTACCCAAACCAAAAACACTTGGTTCCTATGCCCCACCCTGTATAACATACTACACATCGTAATCTCTCTTTTATTTTACCTCAACATATTATTTTAATTTTTGTGACAAGCACTTGAATAAGGTTTGGCGCAGCCGACCTATACAGGGTGATCCGTAGGAAACCCGCTGGAGGGACACAGCCAGTGGCTGTTCATAGGAAACGCAGGTAGGTTACCGTAAGGTAGCATAGTGTCCTGGTGCCCGGACAACGTCGCTCGCGTCGTCGCCGACCGACGCTCGTTTCATTTTTCATAATTTCTTGAACCGTCACGCCATCTGCGACTGGAGTTAGCTCGGCCCTGCGATATTCAATTTCTACCATCTCACTACTGTGATCTCCTGGCACCGTACCTTGCCTTGAACTATTAAATTAGTGCGACGTTGATGCGGGTGTAACAAATTGTTAAGCTTTCTTTCTTAAAATTTAAACAATATGTCACGTTAGGTTTTAAATATTCTCTGATTAATTGCACTATTGATTGGTTTGTCGCGTTTTATCAAAGATTTTCTCTTTTAAGCATCGGTACTGTGGATATTTAGTTGTTGTTATACCCTGTCTCAGAATAAGAAGGAGTGATTCAAATATCCCGCCAAAACATGGAACACATAGCTTAAAATTTAGTAGACAATTTGATATGACATCATGACAATTGAGGTTAGAAGAACTGTATTAATTCTAACAAAGGATTTAGCTGTTTTGTGTTTCATTTACTACTTTCGTTAAAATAGATGGATGTGCCGCTTTTCCTTTTACCAATCGAAGCAGCTATACGAGTGCACGGCAATGGGAAACAGGAGAGTAAAGTTATAAACACAAGTATGTGCATACATCTATAATTTGATGAATACAAATCTCTTAATATTCAAATCTGTTCGTTCTAGTTTTGAAAAAAAAATTAGAAGAATCTATGGATAAAGATATAGGCCCAATTTACAAATGAAAGCATAGACTTTGTTCTGAGCGTTTTGAGGAGGATTGCCGTTATAAATATATAATTACTGCACATTTCAGTGAATGTGCTATATCAACATGAAAATTGTGAATCAAGTCTATTTATTATTAAATATTTGTATCAGAGAGCAAGAATGAATCAAACCTTTTATCTTTTATCAAAACGTCCTTAAGAACTTGCAGAAAAGGTTTTGTTTATTAGTTTCTATTTTAAATATCAATAAGAACTTACAGATAAATCATTCGCATTACTGTGACAAACCTTGAAGAGGTAACTTCAAGCAACTAGTCTTTGAAATTTGAATCTTACATACGACAGTAATAAATAGAAAAATTTACATCGGCTGAAGTTGTTTACACGAACTGCAAAGATAATTACATATACTTACACATTACTAATTATTATTCCCTATTAAAATTTATTTATTATGAAAATATATAAAGTATAACAAATATTTATTTCTACTATATATTGGAAATTAACAATAATTTAGTGTTCACATCATGTTAAAAAGATTAAAAATTTACATGGTCGGCACAATTTTTCCAAATACTTATTGTAACATTTGTAATTGCTTCTGTCAAACGTTCTCATATAAGTGATATTCTGAAAGGGAATTTTTTTTAAGCAACTTCATCTTATGTATCAATTCAGATCCTATATGAAGTATTCTTAATTGCCTATCTTTATCGGTATGGCTATTTAATCCTACAGGTTTTCAACAAAGCTTGTCGTGCACTCATTATACTTGTGTCAATCCAAACTTTTTCCCATATTCTCCACCAGATATTTTCACCTTTTTCTATTAGTACAGGATTCTTTATGTTTGATAAATATTTCTGAAATATAACATGTATATGAACATGTGATAAAATAATTAGTAAGTATTTAATTAACACTTACTTGAAATTAATGAGTCAATTCTAGAATATGTGAGAGTTGTCCACTTCATTTATGGTATGAATTCATCTATAGTTATTTTTGCAATGATATTAATTGTTGAATGTTTGATTTTTCCACTGACGTACAGTATTTTTGACAGATTCATCAAATTCAAAGTTTCAAATGCATGATCACTTATTCCTTAGGTCTTAAATCGTCTGATCAACGCATTTCTCATGTTGTACATAAAAGTATGGATTTTATTTAATAACACAATAAAGTATAATAAACCAATGTAAAAATGTAAGATTCTAGGTTATGGATTGGCTATAAACATAAAATGACGTTTTGTTAGTCCTTGTTCACAATGGACATAAGACATAATAAGCTGTACGTAACATAAACATAACACGTAAAGTTAAACGTATGAGAAACCAATGCAGCTATCCACAGTGGCCGTAGTGCTTATGTCACCTTATGTCATGTTTACGTATTCCTTACGTGTGAACGTAAGAAATACATAAAGTTGAAATAAATTCAACTTTATGTTTTTCTTATGGGTGCGTTTCAATCTTGGCAAATCCATTTCGGTTCGGAACTATGATTTTCCTGTATCTTAAAGTAATAATAGGATGTCGCCACGGTATGCATTCTAAAATTAAATAGCAATTACCTCCAAACATTTCAAGGTCATTTTACCTGTTAAATTTCTACCTCTACAATTCTACATACGATTTGTAAATTTGGTCTGTGCGACTTTCTTTGCAATTTTATTTTATGGGTATGAATCAAATCGACACTTGTCAAGGCGGCTGCACAATTGAACGGGAACGGGAACGAGAACGAGAACGGGAACGGGAAAAAAGTTAAATCATACGATGTAAATGTAGGCATGCACAATGCAATTCCGAGAACGAGAACGACAAGCTACCCGGTAACGGGAACGGGAAAGTTGGTCAAGTTTTAACTTTCTCGTTCTCGTATATTACCGGAACCAATCAGAAGGCTTTAAAAGTACAAACATAACCCCAAATTTATGTAGTAATTAAGTAATTATATATTTCAAAAACGGATGATGAAATATTAATTCATTTAGTTGAACATAATGCACATATATACAATAAATCATTAAAAGAATATAAAGATGAAAAAATAAAAGAAAACACGTAAGTTTCATTTGCAGAATACCTAACTTCACACGGAAGTACAACACTAAATTTCTGTAAATCTACCTTCTTTTTCTTTCTAATAGACACGCATTACATAAAATGCAGGCAAGGAAGATAGTTTCGTCATCTTCTGAATCCATAATTTTCGATTTTCTTTATAATAGCACTTACTCTCAACAAATATCCCTACGTATTTTCGGAGTATTACCGTCAATTGTGCATCTGCCTAAATTTCCCGTTCTCGTTCCCGTTCTCGTTCCCGTTTCCGTTCTCGTTCCCGATTGATTGTGCAGCCGCCTTCAACCTTCATGCAGAATAGGGAAAAAGACGCGCGAACTTTAAGCATTCATTTGAATTTATTTGTAAATTGAAAAACTTAATACATATCGTCGTTGAGCTGTGAATACCTCCGATGCGACAAAAGTACAATTGTACAGTAGGCACAAAAAACTGCTTTTTATATTAACAGTTAAAATTTACCCTAATCATTTATTACCATAATTGTTTAAAGTTGTATCTCAAATATATTATCACTCAGTAACAAATGTAACACTTTTTTTTGCCGAAAATAAGAAAAAATGTTACATAGGATAAATTGTTTATTCCGAAATTTTGTACATTGGAGTTATATTTTAAATAGGAAGTACATAGTAGGTATTACATGTAGGTTCTTAAAGAAGAAAACGTCACATCGGATGTATCACAAAGAATTTTAAAAGGTAAAAAAATGCACTACTTCTAGCAAAACAAAAACTACTCAGAAATAGTTATTTATTATACAAGACGATAAAATTGTACTTTATCTTCGAGAGCGTTTTATTTTATTTTTTTACGGTCGAGAAGATAAGAAGTTTATCGTCGTGTGTAATACAACATTTTTTTCCATAGCAGGGCTTCAAGTTCAAGAGAAAAATGAAATTTCAAAGAAAATTACAATTTTTTGCACAAAAATCGCAATTGGAAAATTTTATCTACCCTTGCGGTTAAAGTGTTACTTTATCTACCCTTGCGGTGAAAGTGCTACTTTATCTACTCAAAAAATTGCAATTAAAACATTTTATCTACCCTTGCGGTTAAAGTGTTACTTTATCTACCCTTGCGGTTAAAGTGCTATTTTACCTACTCAAAAGAGTAGATAAAATAATAGTTTAAGGCTCCGGGCTACCCAAATTATAGGTATATGCTATTACATGTAACCGTTTTTTTCTTTTTACTTGCTTATTTGGTAACATGAAGCAATGCACTATTTTTTCTTATATACGTATGAATGAATGCAATGTATCTATGATGCCCTTTTTTCAAAATAGTCTTTAAATGTGTTTAAAAAAAAATAAAACGTGGAACCATTTTTTTCTTTTTCTTCCTTTATTTCTTAACATAGAAGAATAATTTTTTTTTGTTTAATAGAGCCTTTAAAACTCTTGCTCGCTATGAAGTCCTTTTTTTTTCAAAATTGATATTTTCTTAGATATTTGATATAAAAGAAATTAAAATTAGGCAGCCCACATTACACTCAAGGGAACAGGCAGAAGGTAGGGATAGATTTCCGACCAACAGTTTGTCTGGAGGGCGGGTACAAATGTGTAAATATTCGGGGATAAATGAATTTTTATTCTCTTGGATATTGTAGTAGATATATAATCTGGGCACTTTTACGAAAAGTGTTCGTGTCTCCCTAAAAAAAAATGAGTTATAATTTCCAATATATTTAGATGCTGGTTCTTTGAAAGATATACCTCCACTTTTTTTTGACGCTGAAAATATTTCTTTTGCAAATAGAACACACAATTTGTTTTTGATTCGTAAGATGGGAATTTAATTCTTTTTCAAAATGTATATCCTTCTACCTACCGCTAACGAATTTTTTTATATTTATATGTACTACAAATCTTCTGCTAAATGTGTTTTTTTAGTTGATCAATTCCTAATTACACAAACTGTAGGCGTAGTATGCACATTATTTTTTGTCTGAACTCTCCGGCATACTTTGCTAACACAAGTTATACAGCAATGCAGAATAAAAGGCGGTAAATAACAGGTGCGTCATAAAAACACTGTTTGTACTTAGAGTGTGAATATTGCTTCTCGCAATTTGTTTACCTATTTTTTTGTTAGAAATAGACACACACATATATATACGTATATAATATGAAAATAAAAATAAGAAGAACTTATTTTTGCCGCCCTGTTCGTATTGATAATGTTCCTAAATTAAAACAATTTTTTCTTTTCTTGGCAAATAGCGGCCATAAATACCATAAATAAAACTACATTTTCTTGAGTGTTTCGACATTTATTAACATGTGTCTTTTTGGAGTGTGTGAAGAGCCCCCCTTTTTTTCGAATATCGGATATCTGACAGTTGTTCCAGGTTATTCTAGGTTTGTTCTAAATTGTTCTAAAGTATTTTAAAAGAAATGTCAAATTTGGCCGAGATAATTGAAGCCCTTCTTTTTTCGAAAATTGAAATTTTGAAGGTTTTTCCAGGTTGTTCTAGTTGTTCTAGTTGTTCTAAACATTGTTCCAAAGAATCTCGGGAAAAAATCAAAACTGGCCGAGATAATCGGAAAAAACGAGATTTTGCCAGTCCCCCTTTTCTTGAAAATTTAAATTTTGACGATTTTTCTAGGTTGCTCTAGGTTTGTTCTAAATTATTCCAAAGTATTTCATAGAAAAAATCATAATCAGACGAGAAAATGGGGGAAAATGAGAGCTAAAAGTATGAAGTCAGACCCAGTTTTTGCAAAAACTAAAATTTTGACGGTTGTTCTAAACATTGTTCGAATACGTCAAAACCTTATCTCTTATATATCAAAAGATATTGCAAAAAAAAGAAACAAATCCAAAAGTGTGAAGTTATCCCCCCTTTTTTCGAAAATCTAAATTCTGACGGTTGTTCTAGGTTTGTTTTAAATTGTTCCATAGTATTTCAAAGATAAAATCATAATTGACCGAATTAATAGGAAAAAACGGTTTTCTAACAGTCCCCCTTAATCTCTTGGGAAAATATATATTTACTACTTATATTAGATACTTATTATAAATCTTGGTCAATTTCGATTTTTTCTTTCAAATACTTTACAACAATTTAGAACATACATAGAAAAACCTGGAACAACCGTCAGAATTTAGATTTTCAAAAAAAGGGGGGCTAACTTCTCACTTTTGGATGTCGTATTTTTGTAATATCTTTTGATATATACGGTTCTGAAGTATTAGAATAATGTCTAGAACAAACCTAAAATAACCCTCAGACTTTCAATTTCACAAAATGGAACTGTGAGAAAATCGTGTTTTCCTATTATCTCGGCAAATTATGAGTTTTTTCTTTGAAATACTTTGAAACAAATTAAAACAAACCTAGAACAACCGAACATAACCGTCAGAATTTCGATTTTCGAAAAAAGAGGCATTGGCGAAAAATTGCTTTTTGCCATTTTTTCGGCCAATTATTATTTATTTTTGAAATACTTTGGAACAGTTGAGAACAAACTTAGAGCAACCTGGAACAACCGTCAGAATTACAATTTTTAAGGAAGGGGGGGGGGCGGCAAAAGCTCGTTTTTTCCGATTATCTCTGACAATTTTGATTTTTGTCCGGAGATTCTTTTGAACAATGTTTAGAACAACTAAAACAACCTGGAACACCCTTTAGAATTTCAATTTTCGAAAAAAGGGGGGCTGGGTTTACCAAGGTATTTACAGGCAGGAAACACAAGAACAAAAGACTACAACTAGGGACGCTTATGTAAACTATACTGTGTGTCCAAAAAGTCTGGAAACACCCAAGTAAAATCGAAACGGATGATTTTTGAGAAAAATGCAAAAACAGGTCAATTAGTATTTTCAAAAAACTACTGGCTGATGGTATCTGTTTGGAATTTTTGATGACCTTGAAAAAGTTATGATGTCATCAAAAAAAAATTAAATGGCAACGTCGCATTTTTAATTTTATTTTTGATAGATCTTTTAATTGTATAAATGACTGTAAAAAAAATTTTTTCATTTTACTTAAGAAAATTACCGAGAAAAATTTAATTCTTCGAAAATGGAAAAGTTTGTCTTTAAAAAAAAACATAGTTGGTTTAAAGTCGATTATTTTTCAAACACATTTTGTTTTATTTGTGACATTCTGTCAAATACGAATTGTGCGTAAGTTAAAAAAATCTGTTTAAAAATGGTTTTAAGTGAGAGGGAACGTATTCAAATATTGATGATGATTGGTTTTGGGGATAGGGCTCATTCAGTTAGAGAAGTTTGCGACTTATTTAATACAGAACATCCGGAGCGTGCCCCAATTAGTATTTCTGCAGTGAGTAAGATTCACAAAAAATTTCAAGAAGAAGAATTTCAAGTTCGAGATCGCCCTAGAAGTGGTCGTCCAAAGATCGCAGAAGATACGCAACTCGACGTATTATTGTCAGTAGAGGAAACTCCAAATTCTAGTACACGGCAGCTTGCGCGGGAGTTTAACGTGTCGAAGAGTACAATTGGTAATATTTTCCGGAAAACTAAGTATCATCCCTACAAAATCTGTTTGGTTCATGAGCTGTCTGAAGACGACTTCGACAGGCGTGTACAGTTTTGCGAACAACTGATGCCTATGTGTGATAATGATCCTTTTTTTATCAGAAATTTCTTATTCTCAGATGAAGCTACGTTCACATTACATGGGACTGTTAATAGACAAAACTGCAGGTACTGGGCACGCCAAAATCCACGCTGGATGAGAGAGGTACGAACTCAGTATCCTCAGAAATTAAATGTATGGGCTGGTTTAATTGGTAACAGAATTATAGGGCCTTTTTTCTTCAACGGTAACCTTACGGCGGATATATATTTGGATTTTTTACAAAATTATTTAATTCCGTCATTAGCAGAAATATTTCCGAACCATGAAGATCCTAATTTGCCCAGCCAAAGAATTTGGTTTCAACAAGATGGGGCTCCATCCCACTATGCGGGAAATGTTCGGCATTATCTCGAGAATACCTTCCCAAACAGATGGATTGGCAGGGGGGGGGGGTATCGAGTGGCCTGCTAGGTCGCCAGATCTAACGCCTATTGATTATTTTTTGGGGGGTTACCTAAAAAATAAGGTATACGCAACTAAACCTGAAAATTTGGAAGGCTTGCGTCAACGGATTGAGATTGAAGTACGAAGGATCACTCCTGAAATGATAGAAAACGTTCAAAATGAATTTTATTATCGTTTAGGGTATTGCCAAGATGCTCAAGGACAACATTTTGAACATTTATTGTAAGAGTTTTTGCTGATTTCTACGATTAAAATTTTCTTTGTTTTCTATAATGATTTTTTTTCAAAATTTTTCTTAAGCAGAATGAAAAATTTTTTGACTGTCGTTTAGACAATTAAAAGATCTATCAAAAATAAAATTAAAAATGCGACGTTGCCATTTAATTTTTTTTTGATGACATCATA